>OU892277.1:84414673-85614673 GCA_917834065.1 Ceutorhynchus assimilis
GGGTGAAAAAATAGCAAATGCTTGTCCAAATTTATCCTGAAAATATGAATCTTTCAGCACGAGCAGATTTTGAGATATGATTTTTTTGATATCTTCACCCCTATTTTGACACCCTCTGACGGCCCATCGAGATCTGATGTTAGAGTGAGAAAATAGCAAATGCTTGTCCAAATTTATCCTGAAAATATAAATCTGTCAGCACGAGCAGATTTTGAGATATGATTTTTTTGATATCTTCACCCCTATTTTGACACCCTCTGACGGCCCATCGAGATCTGATGTTAGAGTGAGAAAATAGCAAAGGCTTGTCCAAATTTATCCTGAAAATATGAATCTGTCAGCACGAGCAGATTTTGAGATATGATTTTTTTGATATCTTCACCCCTATTTTGACACCCTCTGACGGCCCATCGAGATCTGATGTTGGAGTGAGAAAATAGCAAATGCTTGTCCAAATTTATCCTGAAAATATGAATCTGTCAGCACGAGCAGATTTTGAGATATGATTTTTTTGATATCTTCACCCCTATTTTGACACCCTCTGACGGCCCATCGAGATCTGATGTTAGAGTGAGAAAATAGCAAATGCTTGTCCAAATTTATCCTGAAAATATGAATCTGTCAGCACGAGCAGATTTTGAGATATGATTTTTTTGATATCTTCACCCCTATTTTGACACCCTCTGACGGCCCATCGAGATCTGATGTTGGAGTGAGAAAATAGCAAATGCTTGTCCAAATTTATCCTGAAAATATGAATCTGTCAGCACGAGCAGATTTTAAAATATGATTTTTTTGATATCTTCACCCCTATTTTGACACCCTCTGACGGCCCATCGAGATCTGATGTTAGAGTGAGAAAATAGCAAATGCTTGTCCAAATTTATCCTGAAAATATGAATCTGTCAGCACGAGCAGATTTTGAGATATGATTTTTTTGATATCTTCACCCCTATTTTGACACCCTCTGACGGCCCATCGAGATCTGATGTTAGAGTGAGAAAATAGCAAATGCTTGTCCAAATTTATCCTGAAAATATGAATCTGTCAACACGAGCAGATTTTGAGATATGATTTTTTTGATATCTTCATCCCTATTTTGACACCCTCTGACGGCCCATCGGGATTTGGTGTTAGGATGGAAAAATAGCAAATGCTTGTCGTAATTTATCCTGAAAATATGAATCTGTCAGCACGAGCAGATTTTGAGATATGATTTTTTTGATATCTTCACCCCTATTTTGACACCCTCTGACGGCCCATCGAGATCTGATGTTAGAGTGAGAAAATAGCAAATGCTTGTCCAAATTTATTCTGAAAATATGAATCTGTCAGCACGAGCAGATTTTGAGATATGATTTTTTTGATATCTTCACCCCTATTTTGACACCCTCTGACGGCCCATCGAGATCTGATGTTAGAGTGAGAAAATAGCAAATGCTTGTCCAAATTTATCCTGAAAATATGAATCTGTCAGCACGAGCAGATTTTGAGATATGATTTTTTTGATATCTTCACCCCTATTTTGACACCCTCTGACGGCCCATCGAGATCTGATGTTAGAGTGAGAAAATAGCAAATGCTTGTCCAAATTTATCCTGAAAATATGAATCTGTCAGCACGAGCAGATTTTGAGATATGATTTTTTTGATATCTTCATCCCTATTTTGACATCTTCATCCCTATTTTGACACCCTCTGACGGCCCATCGGGATTTGGTGTTAGGATGGAAAAATAGCAAATGCTTGTCGTAATTTGTCCTGAAAATATGAATCTGTCAGCACGAGCAGATTTTAAGATATGATTTTTTTTTGATATCCCCACCCTTATTTTGCACCCTCTGACGGCCCATCGGGATCTGACGTTAGGGTGAAAAAATAGCAAATGCTTGTCCAAATTTATCCTGAAAATATGAATCTGTCAGCACGAGCAGATTTTGAGATATGATTTTTTTGATATCTTCACCCTTATTTCGACACCCTCTGACGGCCTATCGGGATCTGATGTTAGGGTGAAAAAATAGCAAATACTGGTCCAAATTTATCCTGAAAATATGAATCTGTCGGCACGAGCAGATTTTGAGATATGATTTTTTTTATATTTTCACCCCTATTTTAATACTTTCTGACGGCCTATCGGGATCTGGTGTTAGGATGAATTGATTGCAAATGCTTGTCGTAATTTGTCCTGGAAATATGAATCTGTCAGCACGAGCAGATTTCGAGATATGTTTCTTTTTATTTCTTCAACTCTATATATTTTGGCAACCTCTTACGGCCTATTGGAATCTGGTGTTAGGGTGAAAAAGAGCAAATGCTTGTCACAATTTGTCCCTAAAATATGAATTTGTCAGTACAAGCAGATTTTAGAATATATTTTCCTATATTTCCGACGCCACTGGCCGTTCGGTAGTTTCCGGAAGTTTTGGAGGCTATCTTAAGAGGCTAATTTCACACCGGTGTATTTATGCGATAAATAAAATTTCAGGTGCAAATATCAACTGCGTATATGGATATCCAGTCATATACCTATTATGCCTATACTTGACCCTGTTAACTTTGTTTGGACTAGGAATAATGGAATTTTTGAGTCTGTTTTGATGGCTGCTGATCCCATACCAATGAATATAAGGCAACTAATGAATGTCTTCTGCGAAGATAAATTATGTCAAAATAATAAATGTGTCTGCTTGAAAGAGGGTTTAACATGCTGCAGCGATTGTTCCTGCAAAAGTTGTCAAAATAAAATTCCTGATTTATATGAGGATGACGAAGGAGAAAATATTTAAACTAACTTCATAAAAAAGGATTTAATCATTTAGTTTATGTTTATAGATTTTTTTATTTTATTTCTTGATGTAACGCTAACGCACTAACGCAGATGATTTCCTGAATAGTAGCCGCTAGCCGCTTTCAGCATCAGAGCGCATTTCAAAGCTCCCGGATAAAAATTCATATTTCTATAACCGTTAAAGTTAGCGACTTAATTTTTTTTTCAAAAACTTCGACAATTTTTTTACTACATTTGATTCGATATACAGGGTGTCCCAGGGAAAACAGTCCACCCCGATTTATTAGATTTGGGATAAGAATCTGGGAAAACGCTCGGACACGTCGATGTTTGATTTGAGGGGGAACTATTTTTCAGTTTTTTTCATCCCCGTAGCTTCAACCCCCTAGCCAGGGGGAGAACAACCCCTAAAATTTGAATAGGGAATAGGGGTCGTGTCATACCTCTTTTTAAAGGTCTCATCGAGTTCTTTAAGGCCCTAGAATTTCATTTCATTATTTTCATCCGTGATGAAATGACAGATAGTCAAAATCTTGTAAATAGACTATTGTTTTAGTAGGAGTAAAGGCGGTACCTATCTCTTTTAATAAAAATACGTGTAAAAATACCTACAATTTACAATTTTCGTGTCCACCTCATTAATAATAATTAAAAAAACCTCAATTTCAAGTATTTTTATTAAGGATCTGATGACCCCCACTAAAACTAATGGGATATTTCCAAGATTTTGACAAGCTGTCATTTCATTACGGATGAAAATAATGAAACAAAATTCTAGGGCCATAAAGAACTCGATGAGACCTTTAAAAAGAGGTATGAGACGACCCCTATTCCCTATTCAAATTTGGGGGGTTGTCCTCCCCCTAGCTAGTGGGTTGATGCTACGGGGATGAAAAAAACTGAAAAATAGTTCCCCCTCAAATCAAACATCGACGTGTCCGAGCGTTTTTCCAGATTCTCATCCCAAATCAAATAAATCGGGGTGGACTGTTTTCCCTGGGACACCCTGTATATGTATAGAAATTTTCAATTATTCCCATGGCTCGCCGCAGGGTGAAGTTTTAGATGCACGATATTGATAATTCTATATTCCTAACTTTTTAACAAAAAAACCTCAAACCTTTTCGAAATTTCTGAACTGTCATTAGAAGCGCTCATGTTTCAAGTATAAATGTGCAAAAAATCAGAATTTTAGATTGTATGCTTTAATTAATACAGCGGGTAATGTTTAGAAAAACGTAGTTTTTCAAATTCAGGCTCAGTCACGTTTAAGGGCCGATTTCAAAGTTCAGTCCTACTAAAAAAAGTTGTACATTCCCATTTCCTATGCCCCAGAGTGTCCTCTACAAGATGATATAGGTTTCATCTGGTTATACCTCGGAATCACTCAAAGTCATAATTTCATTGTGATTTTACTCCACTACTACGTTACGAGTTGAAGTGCGTTCAAGAATTGTTATGATCGAAGTTGGATAAGGTTCTCTTCGTCTATCATGAACGCAGGTCCGTTGATAAGCTCGTATAGTTTGATGGCAACTGTGACTAAATGTCATCTTATTTCTCGAATTGAATTTAGTTAGTTAGTTTTTATTAATGAACATTGCAAATCGTGATAGCGGGCGTAAAGTAAGTCAAACAACAGAATTCTTCAACTTTCAAGGACAATAAATTAATTTGATCTTCTTCTCTCCACTCCATATCAACAACAAAAGGGTAGGTGCGCACTAAGGAACAAATGTTTTGTAATGACTGTAGTCTCCGCTACTAACTGCATTCGCCATTCGACGACTGACTGCTCTAGAAGCGGATAGGCGACTATTTCGCGGCGAATTTCAAGCCCCGTTTTTTCTCCACGGTCGCCAGTCGTCAGCGACTACGACCCAAGTAGCGGCGACGGATTCGCCATGAACTTTCTGTTCTCCTCCGGCTGGTGACACCACGAATTTAGTTTTAAAAAAATGGACGAGGCTAGAAGAAAATGTTTAATTCTTTTGTTGCAAAATTATCAAGATGAGGAAATTATACAACTTAGTTTACTTCAAGAACGCGAAAAAAGGAAAGACATTTTACCGATGTTTAAAAGAAAAAAACTGGAAGGATTTCAGTCAATTTTAATAAGAAATCATTTAAGAGATAATGAAACGAAGTTTAAACAATTTTTTAGAATTTCACGTTATCAGTTTAATAACATATTAGAACTCATACAAAGTGATCTCACGATTAATCCATATAATCGTGTGGAGGAAACAATAACCATATCAGAGAAGTAAGCAATAACATTACGGTAAGATAGACTGCAATTTATAGGCTTTATCTTTAGGGTCATAAATTTGTGTATAACCAGACATTAAATGAAAAAGTTGTTCATCTTCAGTATTTGAAAAAGTAGGTATCCATTTTTCTTATTCACCAGCAAAACCATCAAATTTCAACGCAAAACACGTGTTAGTTTATCGGAAATTTTAGAAGAAGAAATTTTTAAAAAAGTTGATCGTTTTCGAGATATTGATAAACGCATTCCTGACCTTTGACCCTCCGTAACGACCCGAATAATCAGCGAATCGATGGAAAATGTTCGCCAATTATTTAGACCCATAACAACAACGTGTAGGCAAAAATTCAGCCCTTTAATTTATAGGTCAAAATCTGGAGCATAGGGCTTACCACTCTTCGCGCTCTATCTCAAGAACGGTTCATTTTATAAAAAAAAGTTTAGGAATTTTATTATCTCTAACTTTTGTAATAGGTGTTAATATCGTTGGAGCTATAGGAACCGAGATAATCGCAAAAAAACGATTTTTGTCACCTTTGACCTGCAATAACTAAAGAAGCCTTGGCTACATTTATTGTGACTTTTGGGACAACTATTGTTAGAACGTCAAAATGAAGCTGCATACCAATTTTCAGCTTCTTACCTAAAAAACTGGTAGGTGCACCCTTTTTTATACTTAATTAACTGCACTATACAGGCAGTGTTGCCAGATGAATTTAAAAAAAATCGTGAGAATCGAGAAAGAAAAATCGTGAGAAATCGTGAGACTAAAAATTGCTTAATATTGTAAGAAAATAAAGCACAACAATGTTTTTTCATAAATTTTTGACAAAGTAAACATGATTTTACATCCATAAGTAATAAACATTTTATTATTAAATCTTGTATCCTTGTTTTTTTTCGTTTTTTAGCAGGTGTTTCTGAGAGCTGAACCTCGTTTTCACTATCCGCTATCCGCAGGATTGCTCATCCTAATAAGTCGTCGATTCTCGAGGCGGCAGCTGGTCTGCGAGGGACGTCACCACTATTAGCAACTGATAGTGGTGACGTCATCCGCAGACCTCAATGGATTGTTTGAGATTCAGGCTGTGCTTGTGAGTTGATTTTTTTGGG
This sequence comes from Ceutorhynchus assimilis, assembly GCA_917834065.1. Classification (NCBI taxonomy): domain Eukaryota; kingdom Metazoa; phylum Arthropoda; class Insecta; order Coleoptera; family Curculionidae; genus Ceutorhynchus; species Ceutorhynchus assimilis. The sequence goes on from OU892277.1 coordinate 84,420,849, forward strand.
AATTTTAAATTTAGAAAAGGTGATTTCACGTTTATGAATCCGTTTTTTGGACTCGGATAATGCATTTTCTTCCAAGAGTTGAGGTCTACAGCTGACGTCACAGATAGTGGGGTCTCGTGGACTTGGCAAACACTTTCAGCTCAGTGCATTTCTATATTACATTAAGTGTTCAGGTGCGCATGTACCAGGAGCGGCGTAACATAACTAAATATTGTATAGTAGATTTTTATTTCGATTATTCTCAATTACATTATATTTGATTAGTGATTTGATTTACTACAGAGAGAATTCGTGAGAATTGCTACCTCATTCGTGAGATCGTGAAATTCTGACCAAAATCGTGCAATCTTACGAATAATCGTGAGATCTGGCAACACTGTATACGGGGTGTCCCACTAAGGTCAACGAGGAGGAAATTGTTGGATTCATTCAATAGCGGTAGATGGTAGATAAGTTAAAAGATGTTAACTTTATTCGTTTTGCAGAAAAAGCATATTATGGAAACCATAGACTTTACGTAACTTGAGAACGAATGCAGATATTGAATTGCGGTTTGCGCCAAATTGTAGATATTTTTATTTTACTCTTTAAGCACAGCAATAAAAAAATAATATCATGCCATTTGGATTTTTCAAGAAAATTAGAAAAAAATGTATCTTGGTTGAACAGCGCTCTCTAGAAGACGCAATGGGAACTATCGACTCCAAACGAAGTGGTGTTCTTAATAACATGAAATTCTCTTTCAAATAAGCCTAAATTGAATGAGTTTGGATAAGGGGTATGGAAGATACAGCAATTTTTAAAACTATTTTTTCACCAGCTTCCACCACCCTTATAAGTGAAGATACGAAAAAAACCTAATAACCAAACTGGCGCAAAAATTAATGAACTTTTGATTTCTTCTGTTAAAACAGTATCTTAATATAGCGATTTCTTGAGAAAACTTGAAAATAATTTCCAAATCCCGAAGCCCTAAGGTCTATGGTTTCCATAATATCCTACCTTGTCGGCCTTAGTGGGACACCCTGTACATATAAGAAATCCAAATTCCTTGCCAAGCAAAAATATGAAAACATTGATCGAATAATGGTCGACCCACTGTTTTTAAATTGCATCCATATAAATAATACCTATCCATTCAAATTCATTTAAAAAGTGCATCTACTAGGATTGGCATCTTGGGATCAAGATGCTGATATTCTGCTCGAGCTACATTATTGTTATTTTTGTTATATAAACGAATTATATATTTCTAATTTTTCTTCTTCTGTATACCCGATTTCACTGACGAAGCAAAGGAAATTATTTTGTTATGCGATTTGGTAAAACAATTAAATCCATTTTCTAACGCAAATACATATTATTTCCAAAACGAGTGGAAGAAATAGCAACATATTATATATTTTTGAAATCAGGAAAAGAATGTCTATTCGATTATTAAAAAATATACAGGGTGTTCCATTAAAAAAAAAACAAATTGTGCATGTCACATCCTTTGGATGAACTCTGTATATTTAAAAGTTGTATTTTATAGCGCTTCTCGTTCTCTATTCCTATTTACTTTGTACTTACATTTTTTTTTCTATCTTGCTTCATAAGCGAGCTATATGCTATCTAAATATACGGAACAACCCTGTACAGATTTTGAAGTTCCATAATGGTGATATTGACATTTGAAAGTTGACCAGTATACATTTTAAATGCCAATAAAAGCAGTTGAAGTTATAAGAAGTTTTATAATTGTTATTTAGCAACTCTAAACATCAGAATCAATAAGATAAGTGAGTATGTTTCTTTTGCCAAGTATAATTTTTGCTTAACCTAAAAAATTCAGTCAAGAATGGACAGGTCAAAGCAATTATTAAAGAAACACTTTTCGATATAATATAACAAAAATTTGTTTCTTAATCCCAACCTTGTGACATTTATGTTTTATGAATAATGCATTATGTTCAATAAATAATGAAGGAAGGAATATATACATAGTAGGTGAAGCATCATATAAAAAACTCCTATAGCGAGGCAAATATTTGAAACTCAAACCAAGACACTTTCATATCAACTTTAAAATAATGTTAAAATGACCTATGTTTGGCCCAGTTTTGTTTTAAAAGTTGATTATGAAAGATTATGAAAAATTTCAAACTACTTAATTCTATAAAAAAGTTACTATTTTTATACAATTTGTGTACTCTTAAATAATAATACTTGAGATTCATGAACTCAGCCTCTCTAACACATTATCGAAGTTAAAATTTGTCAATCAAACCTAACAACCATTGTAGGTTTTAGATACAATACAATACAATATTTATTTATTTCCAGAAAAATAAAACAAAACAATTTACAATTTTGGTATGCCAGTGACGATGGAAATAAATAAATAAAACCACTGAAACCATTCAAGGCTAGTGCGCGCGGGGCCTTTACGCATATAAATCCTCGCAAACAAGGTGGTAGCAGTACAATATGCAAGTTTCAAAACACGCGCCGATGTGCAAAAACGAAACAAAATCTAAATCAGAATTCAATACAAAGTTATAAGAATAATAGAAAAAAAAACAAAAAATACAAATAATGAGCTTATATTGGTTAAAAATACAACCTGTATCTGAACAACTTCAATGAAAACAATCGACTAAAATGTGGAATTATACTAAAACTTATAGTATGTACACGAAAGCATATCTGTGCATATCATTGTGTACGTGCCGTTATGCTCAATCCTAAATCAAGTACGTTCAAACATGTCATTTAACTAATTGTTTTTGTCTTTGCTCATATATTAGGGTTGTGTGTCAATGGAAACGTTTAAGAAATAAAGTACGCGCTCTCGATAGTTTGAAAACTCATTTGAAAATAAAATAAAAAACAGAAAAACCTTCATAACATTTTACGTAAGTGAGTACGTAACGTTGCTTATATTGAATATGTAATAAGAAATCGTCAAAATTATAATTTTTTCCTAATATTCCATTCGAGTCGTCTAATGATAAAATGTATAGAGACATGAATATGGCAAGGAATAGGGGTGTTTTTTTTTGTGTGTACATATTACTAAGTCTTGCATTCTTGTACCATTTTCGATGTTGTATTGGGCCACCAGAAGAGATATCAAAAACCTGGGAGAGCATGTTCGAGCTCCTTGTTCTTTATATAAGAATATAAAAAAGATGAAAACAAATCAGGACTTACTTGATGCGTTCAGGAAATAATGGGCGATTTTTAAAGTTTCCTAACTTTGGAACAGGTACACACCAAAATTGTCTTTTTTCAAATAGGACACCCCTTCCCTTGAATTGATTTGAATCATCATAGATTTATGTTTAATATTTCTCAAAAAAACAAAATCATTTTCCTAATTTTTTTCAAACGCTTTGAGTTAGCTTAAAGATTTTTAATATCTCCGCTGGTCTTCAATAGGTACAACCCATTCAAACATGAAAAATGGGCAACCCCGTAGGTGATCTTTCCTGGATACCATAGCAGGTTTGAAACAAACAGAACATACTTAAGTACTTTACACATTTTACAAAAAAAATCACATACAAATAAAAGCTTACAAAAAGCCCAACAATCCACACAACAATTAATTTAAAAAACAGTTCATACATGGTATTTTCTATACCCCATTTCGACGCAGGAACTGTACAAAACGCTAGATAGTCTAAAGTGCCATCAAACATCACCTTTTCTGACTGTTAATTCAACTTTCAAAATGATAGCGATAAAAAAGTAGCATCTACCGCGTCATGCATTTCCGTCGCCCAATGAACCCTGTTGCTGCAGCTGAGTTTTTGGAGTTCTTGGACCACCAGTCGATCCACTTCTTGAGACATTAGCACTACTCGGGTCAACCTACACAAAAATGTATATTGATGATAAACTCAAGAAATATTGGTAAAGATTTTCTACTAAATAATAAATTACAACGTTTATTTCACGCGTTGTATCCGGATACTAAGTGGATTAATGTGATTTTTTCTTGAAGCTACCAACAAACTTCTTAAATCTGAGATTGAGGTGTTTATTTCACATTTGACATAATCCATTTTAAGTCCAATCCTACAAATTTGCAGGATTGGATTAAGTACTCCGATCCGGATTATTTCTCTAATCCTGGGTGTTTATTTCAGGATTATCAATCCCCATTATTAATCCAATCCGCTTAGTATCCGGATACTACACATGAATTAAATGTAGTCACTTATCTTATTTGTGTTCGTTTGGTTCTATTCTTCAAGTTATGAGCAGCTTTCATGTTTGAAGTGAAACTTCTTTACCCACGGTAGGGTTAGTTCGTTTTATGCGAATTGCTTTGTGACGAAAACATGCAACGGAAGATTTTCATGACAATATTGACACTATTGACAATAAATACATTTGAATGTTAACTTATTTAACACGAAATATAGGAATCATTTATTAAAGAAAGAGGCACGATCAACATTGAAAATAGGCCCTCGTAAATTTCAACCTAATTTCAATATTTTAAAGGTATTATCATTGCAAAAAAAATAATTGAAATGTAAAGAGGATCGTATGTCTGTAATAGCAGATAAAGCTTTTTAAAGTATGTAGGTCTTGCTATGCTATGCATAGGGAATATCCCTATGTAGATTTTCTTGAATATCTCGGAAAATAGTAATCCGATTTCGACGTTTTTGGGGTCCTTTTGTAGGTATCAAAACCCAAAAACGTCAAAATCGGATTATTATTTTTCGAGATATTCAAGAAAATCTACGTAGGAATACTTCCTCGGATATTTCCTATGCATAGCATAGCAGGACCTCTGTTGACAAGCTATATCTGCTATATCTGCTATATCCTCTTTACATTTCAATTTTTTTTTGCAATGATAATACCTTTAAAATATCGAAATTTGGTTGAAATTTATGGGGGCCTATTTTCAATGTTATTCGTGCCTCTTTCTTTACAACTCTATTGATTGATTAATTGAATTACATTTTGAGAATATTTTTATTCCATATTTTTACAGGTTGTCTAGTGGTGTTTTTTTTTTTTATTTATTCAATGTCAAATTGTACGCATGCAATGCGCAATTCACTTAGTTAATTTATCCGGCTCTGAAGTGGTTCAGTGGAGTAGCTATAGCGAGACTGCGCCATTTCTTAACCCTTTTTCTTATACACGCCTGGCAAGTCAACATCTTACAGGCCAATTTTAATGAGATAGAATGAAATGTCTAGAAAAAGTCTAAGGTTAAATAGAGAACGAAAACAATTTTCCCTGTTCCACCTCCAGCATAAAGCGCTGGGAATGCTGGAGGTGGAACAGGGGAAATCGTTTTCGTTCTCTATTTAACCTTGGACCTCCTCTAGACATTTCATTCTATTGCATTAAAATTGGCCTGTAAGATGCTGAATTGCCAGGCATGTATATTTCTCTACGATGTAAATCGCATATCATCTTTTTTTTCTCTAATAAAGCCTGTTTATTATTTTTATTTTTATTTTTAATTGGAGCTGGCGGACGAAAAAACATGAAACGAAAAACTTGAACCAATTTCACGCGATTGACCAATCGGTCATCTTGACAGATAAGCAATGCATTTAACGTCAGTTAAGACCAATTGGTTGAGAAATTACGCTAAATAAATTTTGGTCAATCGCTAAAAATTGGCTATTAAGAAGCTGAACGATGAATAGGAAAACGGTAAGAAGATAGACGATAAGAAAAAAAAATGACAGTACCGACTCCAAAACATTTTGCAAAAACAAAAAGAGAGGCGACTAAAATAAAAACAGGAACAACGGGAATAAAGACGGAGAGATATTGACCGAATTGTTCCAAAAGGTTCGACAAGAAGTCAAAGATGAGAAATAGGCACTCAAAGAATAAGTTATTCGTCAAGCTCTGGTTTGTATAAATGAAGCAGAAAATCATAGGGAATATTCAAACCTGACCCACACCTGGGAGTAAGGAAAAAATATATCAGACTTTCTATTTAAAAAACTATCCCTCTTACTGAAATACTCTATATAATAATCCTTGTTTCTCTGTTTTGGAATGTGTCGGCCAAGTCGATATTTTGACGTAAAGTGCCCCTTTTCAGTTCAAGTGTCTTGTGTGATAATTTTATTTTGACATTTCAATCATTATCTATACATACATATATGCCTTTTTTAAATTTAAACACCCAAAACGAATGAAAATACACGCAAAAAGTAAATTACACACTGAGTACTAAAAGCAAAATACAAACTAAAAGGGGATAAAACAATACTTTTGCAGTACTTGGAAATAAAAAAATTTAAATACATACAAGTAATTTTCTAAAAATTCTGAAGATGAATGAAAACTATTCTTCAGGCCAGTATAGAAGTACTAGTTTATTTTTATTGCTGGTACCTATTATGGTGCTCTTAGCAGCACATGTATTATTATTGTTAATATTATCTTACTTTTTCTCCTGGCGGTCGAGGCAGTCGTCTTCTCAGCCACGCATGACGAAGGGCTTGAACAGGTGTCATTCTTACGTCAGGGTCCCATTCAAGACATCTTTTTATAAAATCTAGGAATAATGGATCATCGCAACCCTTCAGGGCTCTCTTTAGGTCTTTAGCCCCAGGAGGTCCTCTAGGTTTACCCCTACGACTTAGGCCGCCAGAAAGTACTACAGTTCCTGCAAAAACATGGATTTCTAAAGTCATATTATCAAGGGGCAATCTGCATGAATGACCGCTCAATGTTATGGATCGCAACTATAGGATTTGTACTCACACTTCGCACTCGAAGTTAAAAAAAAAAATTGTTATTGCCAACAAAAAATTCTATTGGCTATGCTTTTTTTTTTCGATAAGAGACATGTTTTGCTTACCAGTGCCAGCCATAAGACATATAATTTTTAGATGTAAATTAACTTTTTTCGTCGTATACCATCTCTAGACTCTTTCCGTGACTATTAAGAAATCAAATTTGTTATTCAAGGTAGCTATCATAAACCTAATATTGTATTAGATCAAGGTGTATTCAGGAAAATTTGATAATATTTTCAAAGTTAGTTCGGGTTAGTAGCTTATGGCCACTCAAAACTGCTCTACCTGGTGCGTTTTACTTGTTGGGACACATCTGCTGCTGCACGATGAATAGAAGGCCATCGCTCAAGAATTGCAGATGTTTGTCAAATTGAAAACAGCCGTCTTAGATTTTGTGATACTTGACATTAGACGAACTTCAATCACATATTTCAAAAGAATGATAAATCTAACATGGCCTTTCCATTCCTTGAGCATTCGATGTTTTTGAAGAAGCAAAAAGAGGGCCAAAAAAACCTTCCGATGAAATTATATACTTCTACCCAAGGTACTACCCACGTGAGGTTGCATATGTTTAATTTTTGCTTGTTCGTCTTCATGATAATTGGATTGTCATTTTATTTGCAACATAAATGCAGCACTCACCATTATATTTAGAAGGCAACTCAGGGTCGATTACTGCAATTCTTATGAGACAATAAATTAGGAATTAAGAAAAAAGTCTGCGCTGTGAGTGCTTGATCAGAGGTCAAGGTTACCAAATGACAGCCTATAAGATATCCAAACCAAAGACCAGAGCTGTGTCAATATGAGAAGAAAAAGAACCGATATCAGAAATTTAGGGCAAAATAATGACAGAAATTTCAGAATCAATCAAGAAAACTGGAAAGAGGTCTTGCACCGGATGTTACTGTAGAGTATGGCTCGGATCTCCTGCTGATGACTCAGCCATCGAAGGAGAAATTGCAACAGTACAATTCATAAATCAAACATCCTTCTGGTAAATAGCATAACAACGTAGATACATTATCCAGGCAACCATGCGCAGTTGGAGGCAAACACTGCCTCGGAATTGATCAGCGTGAAAGAGTTCCTGTTAGAACAGCTGAGAAAGGATCATTTAGAAGATAGTGACATCAAACCATTTTGGAACCAAACCGGTAATAGATGGCGAACGAATTGGACAAAAGAAAAATCCGACGAACACGCAGAAAAAAAAAACAGGGAACAAGAATATTGGTGAGACATGACTGCTCCAGAAGGTCAATATTATCCTTCAAACAGATGCTCTACAGATTCCTACGCATTTTACTGCAGATAATAGATTCGAGCGCCAATATTCAGGAATCCCAATAGGTATGTGATTTAAATAAACAAGCATTAATTGTAAAGATTTCTCGATTGAATGGTTTTGTGTATAAAGCGCGTAGTTTGTAAGTTGTAGTCAGTTTAAATAGATTTTTTTTTTCGTGTTCTGATTATACCAATGAAAAGAATAGGTAAAATATACTTGCAACATTATTTTATCATAGGATTGAAAAAAAAAAGATGAAAACCATTTTTTTTTTCAGAATGTCTCACTGAAACGTTAGTTTTGTTAGTTCTAAGCCGATTATGTGTGATACGTGGCCCTATACAGGATTAAATTTTTTGCAAAAAGTACATATATGGGAATCTAGCAGCTCTTCTGTTTTGCATGATAAGTAAATTAAACTTCCGCTAGGTACAAGCCAGAAATACATATTAGCAATAATTTTATATGCAATTTGAACAAATTTTACATAAGATGGAAGTGGTCCTAAAAAATGGTGATATAAAAAAAAGTTTTAGACTGAAGAAAAGCGGCAATGGACCAATCTTGGTAAAATTTGATAATTACCAAAGTAAAAAACAACTGTTTACACGGATATGATAAATCGTGACAAATTAAGGGAACTACAGTGAAGAAATGCAACCTGGACGGAAACGATCAAAGACTGTTATTCAATGATGATCTCAGACTTAAAAATTGCACAATATTTAAAAAGGGAACTCAAACAATCAAAAAATTTCAGAGCTACATATGTGAATGGACACATTTACATAAAAAAAAATGATGTGGAACCACCCATCAAAATAGTGTCTGAAAAAGACCCACTACTTTGTTTGTAAAAACAAATACTAAGATTATAATAAAGGAGTGTAAAGGAACTGAAAATTAAAATTTATAGATCTAAATGATATTTGTGATGAGTATAAGGCTCGTGAAGCGACTCTTTGTGATACCTTGTCTCAATTAACCACATTTAACAATAACAACAGAGACATTAATATAATCCATGTGAATGTAAGAAGTTTATATAAAAATTTGGACAATTTTTTGGTATTTCTGTGAGATATTTGATATTATAGATATATCAGAAACCCATATTGTCTATAATAAGACTGATTTTAACATTCCTGGATACTCAGTATTCTGGAATGAAAGTACCATAAACAAGTTTGACGGATGTATAATATATGTTAGAGAACAACTTGTCCAGAGTTGCAACATCAGAGAATCAAATAACCTAAAATATTGAGATGTTTCACTATGCAAAAGCAATACTTTTATTAACATTTTGGGACTTTATAGATCACCAGCTACAGATTTGTATGGTACTGTAAATGATTTAAAAAGCATTTTGGAAACTAGCTTGTCTGATACTTAACAAATATATGTTCTAATAGGGGATATAAATATTAACCTACTCGATACGATCGCTCCAGTAGTGAATAACTACATTACTATGTTAAACTCATATGGATTTTTTTTGAGCATGATTAATAAACCAACTCTTGTACAACATCAAAGTGCTACATTTATTGATAACTGCTTTGTAAAATGCAACAATACAATGTACGATAAGCCAAATCCAGTTATATTATAGAGGGATTTTACTGATCACTATCCCATCCTATTGAATATTAAGCTTAATATAATTAAAACATCTGAAATTAAAAATAAACCTGTATTCCAAAAAATTGATTTTAGAACTTTAAAACAAAAATTTTCCATTGAAAGTTGGAAGGATGTTCTTGAGAGTAATGATGCTGACTTATGTGCCGAAGCATTCATTGCTTTAGTGCAGAAATATGTCCAAATGTGTACTACTATTACTACTGTAAGCAATAAACGAAAAAGGCTGGAACCATGGATCACAGGTGGACTCTTAACTTCCATTCGTAAAAGGGACAAACTCAAAAAAAACATACGTATGTACTTTAAATCCAAATAATTTTGAAATGTTAAATACCTGCCGCCAGTATAGAACTAGCTTATGTAAATTAATCAAGAAATCTAAATATGACTACATATTATAAAACAAAGATTGACCAAAACTTGACAGGACAAGGAAAATTTGGAAAATAATTAAAGAAGCCACAAATGACTCCAATGTTAAATCGGATAAGTATGAATACAATTTAAAATAATCATAATATTGAGGTAACTGACAAGAAATTAATGGCAAATGAGTCAATCCATATATTTCAGCAATGTTGGTCAAAGGCTAGCAGAAAAAATTAACCCACCATCTTGTGAGCCAGGATTTCAGCAGAGAGTGTCTAATCCAGAATCTTTCTTTTTGTCTCCAGTCAGAAAACATGAAATTCTGGAGCAGATAAACAAAGTGTGATGTCTCTAGTGGAGAAGATGGTATTCCATCAGAGGTAATAAAATATAATTATGAATATTTACTGCCACCTTTAAAGCACATTATAAAAATAATTTTTAGTTTAGGAGTCTATCCAAATGTTCTTAAAGAGGCCCAAATTACTCCTTTGTATAAGGGGGGTGATAGGAAAGTGACAACTAACTATCGACCCATTGCATTAATAAGCACTGCTATTAAAGTCATAGAAAAATGCATTAAATACAAATTAATGATATTCTTAAATATACATAATTTATTATCACAAAACCAGTTTGCTTTTAAAAATAATATCAGTACAGAGAATGCATTGTCCAAAGTGGCAGTGATAACAGGGAAAGGGTTGTTGCCATATTCCTGGACTTGGCAAAAGCATTTGACACTGTGGCGCACGAAATTTGATTAAAGAGATTACATGATATGGGTATAAGAGGCTTAGCTAATAATCTATTTGAGGCATACTTAACTGATGGAACCCAAAAAATAGGAGTTGGTGTCCCGCAGGGAACTGTGCTGGGGCCTGTGTTATTTAGCACATTAATGGTATCTTTCTGTATTGAGGGGGGTTTCTGTTTTGTAGATGATAGTGTTATTATAGTAAAAGGCAATACATGGCAATCAACTTTTGAGAAAGCAGAATTAGCAATAACATACATAAAAAGATGGTTAGATTTTAGCTTGCTATCGCTCAATATTAACAAAACTCACTTCATGACGGTCGCTCTAACCTGGGCAACTCTTCCAGAAGTTCAAGAACTCAAAGTTCATGATTCTTTTTGTGACATGAAAACCTTAAGCTGCAAATGTCAGTCCACTATCAAAAGAAAAGACAGTCTAAAGTATCTTGGAGTATTCATGGATGAAAAATTAACTTGGAGAACACACATAGAACATGTAACCTCCAAAATAGGAAAGTTGATGAATTAAAACTATATTCCCGTCATTAATAGAAGGGCACTTTCCAAAATTCACCGGTTTCTGAACCGGTGCAATACCGGTTTAACAGTTTACTCACCAAACCGTTCTAAAATGTACCGACTTGACTTCTTATCGGTTGAACCAGATCGTCCGTTCCAAAATTGACCGGAATGATCAGCTGTTTGAAACCGGTGAGGCACCAGATCCACAGGGAATTTTTGTCGGTTTTTTCGGTTGGAAATGTTTTGACTTTTTTTTTGAAGTACATCAATTGCTTTGAATTGGCACTATTCGTTCGTTAAATTGCCACGATACAACTGTCACAACCAAACTTTAACACACCAAAGGGTTCCAAAATGCATCAGAAAAATCTTGCAACCGAACTTACACCTAACTTTTACCGGAATTTTTTGACAGCTACCGGTTTATTTAATCGGTCAATTTATCGGTGAAATTTGGAAAGTGCCCGAATCAATTTTAAATTATGGTATTGTTGTCTGAGGAAATGCTCGAAAAACTATTATGTCGGCTTTGAATGTAGCACAAAAATACGTAATTAAATTAATGTATTTCAAAAATAGAAGATACCCTTCTAAACTGTTATTCCGTGATTGCAAATTACTGACTTTAAACCAACTCTACATACTAGCGGCAATTCGTTTTATGCCAAAAACAGATTATTATAAGCAGGAGATAACCCATCAACTCAATACTAGAAACGCATTTCGTCAGAACGTTATTACACCTTCTGTGACCACTTCAGCCATACACAGAAGTCTTTGCTTTACTGGTCCTAAACTGTACAACTTTTTGCCAGCTAGTTTTAGAACAAAACAGTACAGATTAAACATAAAATTAAAGAATGGATAGTGAATAGTGAAATAACTATTAAATCTTTTTTCCATTTTTCTATTTATTTCTGTTGGATTAAGGGAAGCGAAAATAATTGCTGAATGATGATTATACACACTGAGCACCTTTGTTAAATTTGTTAGATTTGTTAAATTTATTTATTTATTCCATAAGTTATTAACGTTACTAGTGTTATTATATATTTAAGTTAAGGCAATAAGTATTATTAACTGCATACACAGATTCTCCATAATCCATTGTGCAGTTAACAAAAGAACTAGAAAATGATGGTTCTCAGGTAACATTTTTAACTTTTCTTTTCAAGATTTTTTTTCCAAATTGTTGTTCATGCTTTTGTTACTTACCTAATTGCTTATTATTAAATAGGAAAAGTATATTTTGTTTGTAAAAATGTAGCATTCAAAAAAAGGTTATCTGAAAATTCCTCGGAAAATTCAGATACAAGAGTTAAATTTTTGTTACCGCGTTTTCACTGGAAAAAGTGATCATACAGAAAAAAAACAGCGTGTCCAAGATAAGGATGGGATAGCATTAGGATCTGTGGTTGGAGTTACAATGTTGGTTAGATTAGGAAAAAGTTGCGCAATTTGACTACCTTCTACATAAAGTTTGTTGGATTAGTCTTTCTTTCTTCGATTTCGATTTTTGATGGAGAAAGTAATTTTTTCGATTTTGGCTTTTATTTATTTCTGACGTTATTTTGACAGATATGAAAAAAAAAACACTTTTCCATTGTCACATTTTAGGCTCAACAAGATGACGTTCACATATTTTCAGTGACGTCTCATTTCCCAAAAACCATCATCAGCTTAATTTTTTTTAATGCGGTCCTGTTATTTTTATTATAAAATTTGAATCAATTTAGAATTCTGAATAAGATGACATTACGGTTTTAATGGTTTAAATATTATGTTTTTAGCTTCTATATTTGTAAAAAATAATCAAAATTATTCAAATTTGTGAAATGTAAATACTTACATTATCTAATTGAGTAAGATCACTGTCAGGTTTTATCAAGAAACTTTTCTCCTTATAAACAATTGTGACTTTCTCAATACATATTTTTGAAGCATTCAGAGCCGTACTCGAGAGGTTTCTTCTAAATTATTTCAAAATATGGCTTAAAGAAGCTAAAAACATACTCAAACCATTACATCACCTAATTCAGAATTCCAAATGGTTCCAAATTTTGAAATAAAAATAACAGGACCGTATTAAACAAAATTAAGCTGATGATGCTTTCTGGGAAACGAAACGTCGCAGCGAAACTATGTGAACGCCATCTTGTCGAGCCTAAAATGTGACAATGGAAGTGTTATCTTTTGATATTTGTCAAAATAACGTCAGAAATAAATAAAAGAAAAAATCGAAAAAATAACTGTTTTCAAAAAAAAAAAAAAAAAATCAGAAAAAAAATCCCAATCCTACAAACTTTATGTAAAAAGTAGTCAAATTGCCCAACTTTTACCAAATCATTATACATAGTTAATGTATATGAATTTTTGAAATAAATGAACTTTCGTTTTCCAGCTGCTGGGACCACATGTCGCTTGGTGTTTGTTCAGTTTACAAAATAACAAATAAAGTAAACTTTTGGATACAAAAATGTTGTACTCACCATCACCTATAGTTGAACAATTGCAGTATCTTGGTATGCCTTTTGAACTAATGAAATTTTTTGCCCTTTTTGATTGGTCCAAAAGCCTTTGTGGGGGCAATCCTAATAATTCTATTATACAAGCTAATTGATCTGCTTCGTCTTCACCAGGCAGTAAAGGAAATCCAGTCAAAAGTTCTGCCAAAATGCAGCCTAATGACCACATATCAATTGGCATTCCATAGCGGGCTCCTAAAATGACTTCTGGTGCCCTATAGAATCGCGACTGTATGTAGGTGTATACCCGGTTTTGTTCGTAGCATGATGATCCAAAGTCTATAACCTAAAAAAAACGATATTTGGTGAAATTAAAATGGATTTATCAAGCAATATGGAATATTTTAGGTATTTTAAAGCCCTGAAGAAGATGTAGAAACATTAAATCGCCAATAAACTATTATAAAGTTAATTTATCTATAATATCCTTTAATCCTGTTTTTTTTGAAAGTGGTAGGTAACATTGAATCATTTGCGGGTTGCACTACCTATTCTGAATAACGGCAACTTTTGGACCGGTGGAGTATCGTGGTCAAAAACCAGAAACTAATACAACTCCTTACCAGCTATTGAATAGATCAAGGCAAATCTAATAGATAAAGCCAACACTCAACACTGAGTCGTGGATGAGAATTTTTTTTTGAATTGAACAGTAGGGCGGGCGATCAGTTATAGTTATATTGTTTTGCGAACAGTTAAGCTTTCACAAAGTCTAACATAATCGTAATAAACATGGCAGATTAAGGCATCATATCTTAGGTAGGGTACCGGTCTCACTGGAAGACCTAAACAACATCTCTCCAACTACTATCAATGGGAAGATAGAGGCATGATTGGAGTAATATAAATAGGCATGCGCCACAATAGACCAATGAGTCGCAGTGGAGGGCAGTAATAGGCCCACTCATTTTCGACCTGTCCTAACCTAACCTTTATTAGTAAAAACAAGACAATTATGGTTCTGTAAATAATAAGGGAATTGTTGAAAGTGTTCTCCAATATCAGGATCTGTTGATGAAAGAAAAATTAATGGCAGAGGAACAAAAAACCTATGGAGACACAAGGATTAGAGAACTGAAAAAGCAAATGGATCATCTGCAAGAGGAGAACTGGAAATTGGAATTGAATTCAGAGTTAGACTTCAAGAACTAATGGAAACAAATAGAGAAATACAAAGGGGAAAAAGTTTTGTATTACCTGTACCGGCTGTAAATACGTCTGAGTACCCGAGCAGATTTTGGGAAATGGTCGGGGTTAAGGAAACCTGACTGCTTTCACTGATACCACTTTCAGAAGACAAGACAAAGAACTGGAACTGAGAGTCCCAAAACAAATAGCTTACAATAACCAATATGAGCCTAACATGATAGACCCTATGATGGCTAAAATAAAACCCAAAGATTAAAAAGAGAAATTCACATCCTTCTGAATAACACATCTAAATACTTACATATGAATAATTTTTCTAGATCTAGACACAAATACTCAAGTTTCGAATATCATCCACCGAGTCATGCACCATTAGGTCCAGAATGTCAATATCTCATTTAAAACAAAAAACAATCTACATACACACTTGGTTAATTCGAAAGATAAAATAGATATCCTCTTCAAAAGTCGAATATACACATTATCTTGCAATACTTGCAACAGTTCATATATAGTAGGTATATAGGTAGAACCTGCACAAGGTTGTTTGAGGGAAGTAGGTTGCCTGATAACTTTATGACGTCATCTGGGGTGCCGAAACATAATGCAAATCTCCATAAGGCACCCCAGATGCGTCATCAAGTTACCCATTACCAGACAACCTATTGGAACCTGCAGACCTTTTAAAACACGCACCATGAACACAAACATGAACACCTACCTCACTAGGACTAATTCCGCTTTTGGGGAACATCTTCAGTTAATGAAACATAATTTTAGCGCAAAATCAAATTCGAAGATCCTACACAACATTTCGGAAGGGAGAATTTGTTACACACAGGCCTTATGAGGACAGGCCATCCTGCAGTAGTAGTGTGTATCATCCTTGATCCAATCCATCTGTCAGAAACAAAATTCAATATGGCGTGGCGGCCAAGCAAGTTTATTTTGAATATGTGTTTTTATGCTTATTTTGGTGATTTTGCTTCGAGTTTTGCTTGCAAGTTTGATTTTGAATATTTAATAAAATATGTGTTAACTAGGTACCTACGTAACCCATTGTCTGGCAGAAACTAGATATATTTTTTTGTGTTTAGTTTTGGTCTTGTAAAATGCCGAATAAGTGTGGTTGTGGGATGTGGAAGCCTCCGAGAAAGGCACATTGTTTCTCAAACCTACAGGGTCCCACGCGTGCCCAGTTCAGCATGTTTTCCGTATTTAAATGAGCTATCAGGAAAAAGACGAATAGCATGGTTAGCACAGCGGCAATCAAACGGAACAATTTTTCACAATCTAAAGTGGCAAATCAAAGAGTTTGTAGTAAGCATTTTATGACAAAAATAAACGAGTGCTAATTTACATTATGTTGTCAACCATCATAATGGACTAATGGTTTTATAATAAGAAAACCAATAAGTAAGTTAGAGGATGTGAATAATTCTGACTGGGCATCAAGTTCTCGCAAATATAGGCTCTGCATAATGAGAATGTCTTGTCATATTGCACTTTACAGATTTACCCCTCAGAAATACACTTTAAAGCACATGAAACTGTAAAACCAAAAAAATAGCAGACAGCTAGCACCCGACTAAAAAATGAAGTTTGGCCCGTTTGGCCCATGTTTGGCCGCCACGCCATCTTTAATGTCACGTGGTTTAGATTGCCTAATTGTAATTTACAATTTACATAGAAGAGCTTCTCTGACCCTAACCTCCAACAATAATAATAAATCAAAGGCATCGAAGGCAACATAAACTTAAATATTCCTCGTATACTCTGAGTTCGACATGCGCAGTGTATTATCATAAGATCTGGCGCGTTCAGATTGAACAGTTTGGGCGAATTCCGGTGCAGAGCGTTACCCGTTAGAGGGTGCACTCCGAGTGTACCCGTCGATTCGCCGATTCGCCCAATCTGGACGGTAAAGACGCGGCGCATTCCTCTGTTTATTGGGATGTCTGTCCAAAATGTTTGCCTTTTTATCATAATTTGTTAAAAAATAAATAGTATGGAAGAATAGCCCTAGTGATTTTTTTCATATATGATGACGATTCATTTTCGGAAGACGCGGATGTGCTCGTGATTTCTATCAATTTAGCAGTACAAACAATGAAGTAGTAAGATGGTTGGAATAGCCCTTTGCCTGCCTATCTACTCAATACATATATTTGCGGCCAACATTAGAGTGAGAGAACAGGAGAGATCCATGAGATTTTCCTGTCCTTACTAGCGCTATCTCACTCAGAGTTAGATTGAGAGATATAGGAGAGCCAATACATTTTTTGCCCTTACTAGCGCTATCTCATTCTGGAATGAATTGAATGACGCAAAGCCCATTCCAAATCTTCTTTTTACTTCATTGAGTACAAACCAAACAAAAAAGAAAACGAGGCACCTTTTCTTGAATAGAGTAGAGTAGTAATGATGTGTGCTCTATGAAAAAATCCAGAAGAAAGAAATTAGGCAGTCCAAACCACGTCACCAAAATTACATTTTCAAGATGGCGTGGCGGCCAAACATATCATTATGCAGAGCCAATATTCGCAAGAACTTTCATGAAATTATCCTGATGTTGGTCAGAGGTTTCTAATCTATCAGATTATATTGAGATAATTTAACTTCAAAGTTATATTTAGCATTAAACACGGTAGTTGTCTCTTTAAATAATGCTTACACACACTTTTACTTCCTTTGCCAAGATATCAAAGTAGTGCAATTTTGTTCCACTATAAATACATATTTTAATTAAAGATGTAGGTAATATTCCTTTTTGTATTATCTAGAGATACCTTAATAAAATTAGTGTGGATCCATATATTTTAGAAAATTTCGAGTTGAATTATTTTTTCGCTTAGTGTTCTACTGGTAATATACCAGGATATTTCACGAACATCGAAACAGAGGCGTTTCAGGGTATTTTAAAGTCGATTTAAAAAAAAAAACGTTCGGACACGTAACTTTTGTATTCAAAGGGGAAACGCATTTTTTTGGTGCTTCTGAAAAAATGAAAATTGACGTGTCCGAGAGGAAAGTATCAGCAAAGTGTTGATTTCAGAATAATAGGGCCAGAAAATTGTTTCTCATTTAGCTCATGGCAACTTTGATAGTGAATGTATTGAGAAATAATCATTCGACTTTCAAAAAAATACGCACTTTTGACGAGCATCAAAATACCTTTAAAACCTTTCGATGTTCGTCAAACACCCTGTTTATCCAGATATTGTTGTTAATTCGTTCAAATAAGGTATTTAGGAAACTGGTCATGCTTGGGACACATTGCCCCTGTTTCGTCGACTTTCAAATCTCACAACCCAACCACCAACAAGACAACCATTTGGCACTTTAAGACAATAGATTTTTTTTTCCTCAAGTTAGTAGACTATTCAACAGTTGTAGTCAACAAATAGCTTATTAAATAATCAAACTTGCAAACAAAATAACTAAAATTCGTAAAATTTTACGTTTCACCTCGGTTAGTTTAATGGGCGACGCACGCTAATTGATCGTCTTTCACAGTTGTCAACCCATTAAAACAAGTCCCGCCTTCATGTTTGTCTTTAACCTCTTCCAAACCTATCTTTCTGGAAATAGTTCCTCGTTCTCCATAATAAGTTAATAATTTAAAATTGTTTTTATTTAAAAAAAAAATGGATCCGGGTACCCATTGCTTTTTTCTTGAATGACAATTAATGAATCGTTGACCAATAGCAATACAATTTTTCCATTGTCAGATAAAATGGGACTGCATGGTTATCCGCATCCACGACAAAGTATTGGGAGTGGGTCGAGATATTTTCCATTTTTTGGAATATTTAGTTTAGAAAACAGTTTGAACCGTTTAGACCAAGTCAATAATAGTTATTTGTTAGTTTATGTTGTTTTGTTGTTGGACATTTGAACCTTTTGAAAGTTTACACACATTGCGCAGCCGCGACAAATCTTCACTAACTATAGTGGGTGAAAAAGTTATTCGCCGTACGAATTTTCACTTGAACTGTGAACGCGGACAAATTTTACCCGGCTAGAACCATGAACAGTCTTGACGGAGCCGGGCGTCGTCGGGCGATCGCACGGCGATAACTGTAAACGCACCCCAGGATTGCTTATCGGCCACGTTTTTGGTAATCGCCACCATATTGGTGTGTCACCATTTCCGACGTCATAACTAAGTCGTCAACTGTTTAAACAGCCTACGTCAAGACGAGAAATAACATGCTGCCTACGTCACAACTGGTATTTTGGCAGGGAGGCCTTATGAGGATAGGCTATCCTGTAGTAGTAGTGTGTATCATCTTTGCCTTTCAACAACTATAATAAT
Organism: Ceutorhynchus assimilis; assembly: GCA_917834065.1. Lineage (NCBI taxonomy): Eukaryota > Metazoa > Arthropoda > Insecta > Coleoptera > Curculionidae > Ceutorhynchus > Ceutorhynchus assimilis. The sequence goes on from OU892277.1 coordinate 84,440,211, forward strand.
TAAGTTACAATACAAAAGCGCATGCGGGACAAATTTTATTTTGCTGCTATTTTATGGGGTGCAAAAGTGTGCGTCGGAATGTCGTGCGCTAAAAATCTACTGACAAACTGAACGAGTGGATAAATTTCACCAAAAGCAATCTGAATGACCAGAGCGAGCCCGGGTGATACCCGACGTTCAATCTGAACGCACCCTGGCATTATTGAATAGAGCAGCTGAAAGTAGAATTCTCCTCAGAAATTTCCGCATTCTTACTTTTGAAAAATTCATACTTCTTTTTAAGAAAATAAATAAAAAAGAAAACTGTCTAAGTAAAAGCACGGAATTTATCCTCACTACGTCATTGTCAGCATTGAAAAATTGTAATAGTTTTAATTCTAAAATGTTGGTAAAATACAAAGAAAAATAGTTAAACTAAATAGTTAGAGATTGAAGATTTTATATATTTTTTTTTTAATTATTATTAGGTAGGTATACACAATCTGAACCTATTTTTTTTATTCAGTTTCAATTTTTTTTTTCTCAGATCACACTACATTCAGTCACAACTGGCAACAGCGCATCAAACCACTCACCAGCGGCAACCGCAACAGCTGCCAGCGCCTTGATGCCGTGGCAAAATTCCTAAAGTTAATAAGGTTTCCTGATGACGCATCTGGGGGTGCCTTATGGAGATTTGCATTATGTTGAGGCACCCCAGATGACGTCATAAAGTTTCAGGCAACCTACTTCTCACAAACAACCTTGATGCCGTAGCACGTTTCTACATTTTCATTTACTCTAGACGGCAGACCATCAAAATGGGGTAAAATGCAGCAAATTGGGTTAAAAGCATGAAGCTTGTCAGAGTTGTTTTTTAGACTATTTATAGTGATTTGACCCGCAGCACTTCAAATTTCATCCCTTAGGAGGGTCGTTTAATCCCCATTTTATTTTTAAAGGATTAAACTTACTAAAAATGTCTTATAATGTCGTCATATTACTTCAATATTGGTGTCATTTTAGACTAATTCGAATATAAGGAATTTAAAAATGGTTATTTGTTTCACTAGGCAGAAAAGCTTCAATGCTGAAGAAACCAGCCACGGCATTAAATCTGATTTTCTGCCGTGTGAAACAGACCCTTTTGTCCGAATTTGTTCGAATTTCGCGCATTATCCACTTTTTCATTTTTCTTAATTGCGCTGATGACGTTTGTTGAATTGTTTGTCTCTAGTGTTTATTTGAATGTCATTGTCAATTAAAAAAATCGCAAGTAACTTTCCGAAATGGATCTAATTATTGAAAGTGAGGATGAGTTATTACCATAAACATCACCTGATATAAGAAACCCGGCGCGATCGTTTTACTCAGCTAAGATCATTGTCAATTTCAATCAGGGATGTGCCGTAGACTATGAAATCTACTTTACGCGGTTTGTCTACTCGTTGTCTACGTATTGTTTACATCCACTTTTTTCCATGTAGACTATGTAAACTATGTAGACAATGTAGACAACAGAAAATTTGCAATATGAGTAATTTTTTTGAAAGTTTACATTGCATTAAATTTATCGAGAAATTTATATTGTATCAAATTAAACATTATTTACCTGCAGTTTAATTAACTTTACAAAGCAAAAAACAAAACAAGGCAAAAACAGAAACATAACCTTAAAGGCCTGCCAACTGTCAAAAATTGTATACTTTACGCGTTGTCTACATATTTTACACGTTGTCTACATAGATTACATTGTCTACGCGTTGTTTACACCCGACGTAGATAATCTTCAGTTAGGCGTAGATGCCCATCCCTGATTTCAATTATTAACAGTTTAATTTGATTTATCACCTGGAACGTTGAATAGCGACGAACTTTTTCTGCCTAGGTCTAGGCAAAAAAGTTCACTTTTTCTACCTAGGCTGTAAAAATACACCTTTTGGGCCTATCAAGTGACACTAAAAAGCCGCTATTAATGTCATTCGGAAAAAAAATCATCTTCATAGGACCCCAAGGATAATACACACTTCTACTTCAGGATAGCCTATCCTCATAAGGCCTGTGTGAAACAAATCTGAAGCCCCTCACCACGTCAAATCACCAGTTGTGACGTAGGCAGCATGTCAGTTCTCGCCTTGTCATAAGCTGTTTGCACTACATAATGTTATTATTCCGCGGACTTTTGCTTTACGCATACTTGGTTTTACTACATTAATTAACATTCTCAAACAACTCTTTTTTAGATCTCGTTTTTATCTTCCTCATTGCCTATTATGTTAATCAATATTAAATAATATTTTTCATCATAAATTTAAATTCTAAACTACGACTTCTAGTGTAAACAGCTGTCGACTTGTTGATGACGTCGGAAATGTTGACACACCAATATGGCGGCAATTCCAAAAACCAGGCCATTAAGCAATTCTTAGTAGTGTGTATTATCCTTGATAGGATCCAACGGTAGGGCTCCATAGCTGTCATATTTGAGATAAGTGTCAAAATATATTTTTTTTATATTCAGACTATCTAAACAAAAATAATGGCGGTTTACATAGAATTTGGCATGAGGATCGTAAAAAAATTATCTTTCAAATCTCTACTGGTCACCGGGACAGCTCTACAGCAATGTCAGTAATGAATATATTATTGCGTATTGTGTCACACAGAAAAAAAAACATCTTAAATAAGCTGCCTGCCTAGGCGGATAATTCATTGATATCTCAAGCTGCTAGAAAGACAATAAAAAAAATATATATAGAAAAGGTCGTTTTAAGCGAATAGTTTATACCAAGGTTTATACATCTTATTCCTGCATTCTCCTTTACACTTCTTGCAGGTAAGCATGCAGGGTTATTCACTTCTTCTGCAGGAGCAACGCATTGTGTCACATGGTGTGTTGCACCCACATGTATCGAGTGATCTGCATGCCTCCTAAACATAATGTGGTTTTTTCGACCACAAAACATTTGCCTTCATCATCACTGTATCCGCAGGTACTTACTTGGTGCAGAGAGACCGTGCTGGTGTATCTGATCCGCTTTACCCCAAATGTGGTCATGTAGAGCCGACTAGAGCCGCTGCAGTGGGTGGAATGAGCGCTAAGTGAGCGGTTTTTGGTCGCAAATAAATATTTCCTGGCCTCATTTAGCTCATTAATCAACTGAAGATTATAAAGGCGTACCACATATTTTTTCAGTGCTTTATGAACATCGTTTTCTAACTGATCGCAGGGGAAAGATATTGCTCGAAATGCGGATGTTGTTCCTTCAGTCTAAGCTTTCCACGCCGATCGTTTCCCTTTTGATGACATAAATGATACGGTGTCACGGCCAGTAAAGACATGGAAACCGGGTAGAACTTCTGCTTTTATATCACCTAGAACTTCCGCAATGCAGTAAACAGGAATGTATTGTAGAGTTTTTGAACATCCATACTGCAGCCTAGGCGTTTCAATTGAGGATAAAAAGATATGGCCAAAACCAAAATGTCAGAGTCGGCACAACAAATAAGCACTGATTTTAATCCGTTCAGTACCATATCTTTAACGTGCATAATTAAGGCCGGGACACACATACACCCCTCCGATCCATTTGAGCACAGGATACACTCTCTCAGTTGGTACAACTGCCAGTTGACGACTCCAGCTCTGCCTCTCACCCACATTAGTTACCATGATGGGAGTTAGGAGTTGCAATGCTCAATAACACTCTCTGCCAAAAATTTGAAAAGATCTTGTTCATTGGAATTGTTCCGCTTCCGCAGATATTCCTCCCAATTAGGAACCTGTAAAAAATATTGTTGAAAATATAAATCTATAAATCATGATAGAATTTTACCTTCTGTGGGTAGATCTTGTTTTCTTAAGATCCACGGTTTCCATGCTTTTACTGTTTGTGACACCGTATCTCCCGAGGTATCTCCTCTGTCATCAGAAGGGAAGCGGTCGGCGGTAAAAGCTTGGAATGAAGAAACAACATTCGGATTTCGTGCAATATCTTTCCCCTGCGATGAGTTAGAAGACAATGTTTATAGGGCACTCAAAAAATATGTGGTACGCCTTTTTGTTGTTCTGTCGACTACTGAGCTAAATAAAAGTAAGAAATATTTATTTGCGACCGAAAACCGCCCACTAACGCTCATTCCACCAACTGCAGCGGCTCTACATCAGCACACATTAAGGGCAGCTTACCTGTCGGGTCACATTTGGGGTAGAGCGGATCAGATACACCAACACGGTCTCTCGTAGTAGTTAGGTCTATGCAAGTGGGTACCATTTTAGTCGAAAGAACCACATGTTTGTACAGAAGAAGTGAAGTATAAAGGGGAATGCAGTGATAACGATACGCTCAAAACGACCTATCCTATATTGGTTTTTTTTTCTCTCTTGCAGCTTGAGATATGAATTATCCGCTTCGCCTATAGGAAATTTCAGATATTTTTTTCTGTGGGACGCGAGGTGTGGCGCAATATATTCATGACTGACGTTGTTGTAGAGCTGTATCAGTGACCTGTACACAGTAGGTACAGATTCGAAAAATATTTTTTTGGATTTCTCATACCAAATTCTATGAATCTCCATTATTTTTGTTAAGATAGGTCTGAATGTGAAAAAATGATATTTTTGATACTTGTTAAATATGACAGCAAGAGACCTACACGCTTTTAACCTAATTTGCTACGTTTTATCATGAACCACACAAACAGATAATGTTTTGGCAAATATAACTAGAATAGTCCCTCGTTTAAGATTTTATTCAAATCTTAGTGAAAGAGCACATTTGAATTTGTCTTTGAATCTCGAGTAATTCAAAACTGAGATACAGTCGACTGCCACTTTTCATACTTAAAGGCCATTTCCCATTTCCTTACTTTCAGGACGAACTGAGGAAGGCCTAAGACGAAAAGCGTTCTGCTAGTAATAAATAATAACTTATGCACAGAATACAAAACTTTTTTCTCCTTTCCATGTGCACACAGCCACTACCGCCTTCTAAATAGAGCAACTATTATCACTATAAGAGTATTGGAAGAGGATAATCAGGCGTAAAAGAATGAGATCTTGAAAGTCAAAGAAGGTAAACACTGTATGAGTGAAGTTATGAAAGAAGCACAATAGGGGTAAAGCAACCAGACAAAAGAACAATATTATATTCTTTTTTTGAGTGATTTAGAACGTTATTCAGTGACAATTTTAATTTGTATTTTGTGATTAAGAATTATGGTAGAATAGACTAATAGAGAATATGGCAAATAACTATACAAATAATGATTATATAATCATTATGGGTGGTACAATAAATGTATTGAGGGGGAGAAAAGAAAGAAAAAACTTTGAAAGATCTTAAAAACGTTAGGATGCAGCAAATTTAATCCTTTTTTCAGTGCCCCTGTGGAATGAGGATAGGCTCCTAAATTGATACATCAATGAACATAATAAATTGATGTTTTATAATTTTTTCAGGAAAGAACATCAATGAACACAATAAATTGATTTTTTGAAATGTATTTAGGGAAGAAAACTTAGGTAAGGCAGCATTTTATGTTCGAGGAAGGTTTATATGTATATTGAATACAAAGGCAAGGTTATAATTGCAGAGATTTTGCGAAAATCATTAATAAATCAAAGATCATTTCCAATTACTATAGATATTGTTGGGGAAATGATACAACTGTAACAAATGCTTTTCGGAGAAGTCAGCAGGTAGATTTTTTTTTTAACTCCCCCCTGTAAATAAAACCAGAGAGACTAGGTATATAAAATCTGATGAATTCAATTAAGTACATATTTGCCATAAAATAATTAGTTTGACAAAGACAGATTTATGAAGAAAACAATGTTTGACAAAGACGAGTATCTCCATTCAAATTAACATACTTTTTTGACTTGTTCATTTTATGGATTGTTTTGATACACCATTCCATTAAGGAAGTCATAAACTAACAAAGTACTAAATAAAAAATCCAAAGTCGTATTTAAAAAAATAACGTTGATGAAACGTCGGATTTTAAATTTGATAATGCCATATTGTAGAGGAGAAAAAGTGGCAATGATGAAGTATTATTTTTTATGAAGTATCTTTTCAAATAAGCCCAGGAAGAAATGAAAACGATTTTGCAAAATCTCGTTTTTTTTTCCGAATATCTCTGCAAATATTTGGTTCGGAAGCAAGTGCGTAACTTTGCCCCAATTTAACCGACCCTGTATCTCTTATGGTTACCGAAGTACCCATACTTACTCGAGAAAAAAAGGTTCATGAAATTTCTAATTAGTGCATTTAATTAAAAAAACATTTTAATGTAGATATCATGATGATTTGTGCATTTTTCAAGTCATGTTCTGCTCACTTTATCTAAAGCTGGCAGAGCATGTAGTTTTTTTAAGAAAAAAAGGAACATTAAATTTTTAATTAGTGCATTTAATAGGCATTCAATCATGATATATTTAATTGGATTAATTTGTGTTCTGCTGACCTCTGACCTTGCTCTTCCAGCTTTAGGGTCATGCTTTGACGCTGACAATTACTGTTTTTTGATTAGCACCCCTAAATACTAGCGTTGAAAAGTAGTTTTTAATAAAATAATATCACTTTGATGCCCAGAACTCTCATTTTCCCAGTAGCACCCCTAAGCTCCAGCTATATACAAAGCTATTTTGAATAGAAGAATATTAAAATACTAAATAGTGCTAGCTTTGAAAAGTGCCTTTTTTCCTCTCCTTGTTCAAAACGATATCTATACATATTTTATCAAAAACTAAATCTAGAACTGTAGTAGACAAATCAAATCAAATCAAATCAAATCAAATCAAATCAAAAAATGCTTTATTGTAGGAAGACATAGTCTCATTTACAAAGCTGTGGTTAAAAAAAAGAAAAGATAAATTAAAATAAAAAAGTCAAAGTCCACAAAAGTCAAAGTCCACAAAATAACATACAAATTAATAAAAAATAAAAACAGTTAGGAACAAGTCATTGACTTGCTGATCAACACATAGTAAAGTAAAATTTTAAAAAAAAGCTTAAAACTAAAGAAGCAAAACTACTAACTTAACAATAGCGTCGCGTAACACGGCTATAATTTTCCTTTTGAAATTATGTATCATTAATGGTCATTCTATCACCTATATGTTTTATTGTCACAAGACATCACATCATGTTGACGAACCTTAGTCAAATCAGTAGCATGCCCAAATAAAATTCCATACTATAACTTAACAGTATTACTCAAACTAAAACTAACTAATGGTCTAACTTTGGTAAAGAATTGGCTTCAAACATTTAGACTACGGCTAAATCTAACAAAAACCACTTATATTGCTTTTTCATATTCATGGCATACCTACCTATTAAAAAAAGATTTGCAAACTCTATTTAGCATTATTGGAACAAAAATGGTAAAACCAAGGGTAAAACTTACTAATAGCGTCCTGCAAACTGGAATTTATCCTGAAGAACTCAAAGTAGCTAAAATCATCCCAATATTCAAAAAAGGCGAGCATGATAATATAAATAATGACAGGCCAATTTATACTGAGCACTTTTCCCAAAGTATTAGAAAAAATTATTAAGAACAGACCCGATTATTAAATTCATTGAAACAAATTTTAAGTTTGGTTAACAGCACTATGGGTTTCAATGTAAAAGTAGCAAACAAGGAGCAGCAGTGGATATGTCGGAATATATTTCTAGTGAGTTGGACAATAGCAAATATGTCATAACAGTGTTTGTCGACCTACAAAAAGCATTCGACACAGTGAATAAGGAGTTAATCATGAGCAAATTATATAAAATGGGTTTTCGTGGACCAAGCTATAACCTGCTAAAATCTTACTTTACTGGAAGAAAGCACTTTACAACAATAAATAGTGAGACTAGTGAACAACTTGACTTAAATGTAGAAATTGCCTGAGGGTCAGTGTTAGGGCCAATACTTTATTAACTGTATGTACATTGTTTTAAGTATGCAAACTTGAAAGAAATCTATTTTTAGTTTGCAGATGACACTGTATTGGTCTACTCAGTAACGATGCAAAACAACTTGAAGAACTTGTAAATAGTGACTTAAAGCAATATTTTAGTCGGCTGTGCTGTAATAGACTTTCGTTAAACGTGCAAAAAACAGTATAAATGGTTAGTAAACAAACAGGAAAACCACCCTTGAACCCATAAATATTCATAATCAAGCTTTGAAAAAAGTGAGTGAATATAAATACCTTTGGCTTGCTTATTTCTTAAAAACTGACATGGGATAAGCATATTGAAACTGTGACGGGAAAAATAGTGCCAATGATAGGTGTAATTAAAAGATGTTCACATCAAGTCAACCAAAAAACAAAACAGCTGCTTTATAATAGTTTTATAGAACCACGTTTTAGGTATTTGATAATGTGTTGGGTTAATACAAGTATTGCACTAATAAATTAAATAGACTTCAAAGACTTCAAAATAAAGCTCTTAAAACAATATATGGAATGGGCTTTTATGTCCCTAGTGAAGAAATTTCAAGAGAAATTTACAAAAGTTGGCCTTAGTTAAAAATATGTGAACCTAATATACTAAAACAAACAAAACTAGTTTATGCTATACAAAATAAATTGCTTAAAACAAATGTTAAACCAAATGATAATAGAAAATATTACAACTTACAACTACAGTACCAGAAATAACCAAAGACTAAGAAATACCTATGCTAGAACAAAGAAAAAAAGCGTGTGCTTACAGAAATATGTCATAACCTTAAAGAATGCCTTAGAACAAACAGAACATAAACTTAATTTTAAGTTCTTAGTAGAATGTTGGGGAAGGGAGAAGAGGGTTAGGCTCGGGGTTAGGTATATAGGGCAATCCAAACAAAATGGCAGTCAATGCATGGTCAATGCCAAAAAATTGGCGCCATAATTTAATTCAAACAACCGCGACATTTTTCATCAAAAAACTGTTTTTTGTGTATTTTGTGGTGTTTTTAGATGATTTTCTAGTGTTTGGAAGGATAATTTTCGTATTTTAAGATGGAAAGTTGTTAGTTTAAGAAATTATTAGTGGAAAACCCGGATGTTTGCAAAAGCGATGATTTCTTTGTGACAAACCTTTACCTACTAAACAATTTGGTAGGTACTATCCAGGATTTGCTTTCTGTTTAGTTTTTTCTTAACCAAATACTGAATCCTGATGTTTATTTTATTTGTCTGCTATTCAAATTATCGACACAAGCTGATGTGGAGGATAGTAAATGGCTTGGATCCATATACCATTTATGTAGAGAGACTTTTTGGTTTTTTAATATGGATTTCGTAAATTTTTTTCTCTTTTGCTACAATCCATGAAGCCCCCACAAAGTACAAAAAAATCATTTATCTCCGTTAAAAACCTGTGTTTTGTCTCTGCAGGAACGACATGAAACCAGACTTTCTCGCGATTAAAACGGCTCCCACAACTATGTACAATACATAATGTATGCATTTTCCAAAAAATCAACACTTTACAGACTTTATACAAATCAAAAATCGCAATAAAACGGATTTTTTTTTAAATAAAAAGGCATTGGCCTCCATTTTGAATTTCATTTTGACAGGTCGTTGGATTGCCCTATTGAAAAACTAGTCTTGAAAAACCAGAGGCGATTTTCAGCCTGGAATGATTATTTATCGGTAAATACCGTGGTTATTCTTTTGGTTGACAACTTTAGGCGATTTTCAGCCTGGAATGATTATTTATCGGTAAATTCCGTGGTTATTCTTTTGGTTGACAACTTTGACAGCCAAGTGTGAAGTCACAGCCCCCTACCACTCAAGAATCTTAACCCAAGGAACTGACCGCTGAAATGATTTGGTTATAGCAGTGTAGGATTATGTTTATTATTCCTATTTGTTTTTTCATTTCAACAATAGTTTTTTGTTTAGGTACAAAAAATGGAGCTGAATCTCTCGTTACTCTCGTTTATCGAACAGATTTTCTTTGGGGATGATCTAAACCTCGATCTAAACATGGTGAATTGCAGTGAGTGAGTGAATGTATACTTCTTCCATTGTGCCAGGCTACAATGCAACTGCAAAATCACAAAACACCAATACAAATTCCAAAAATAATAACAATAACATCAAAAAGCTGTAACCAAAAGATTAACCCAAGTCCAAAGTTGGGTTATAATCGGTTATAAGTGGTAAATACCAAAAGCAAATCAGCTGATATGTGACGTCACAACTTCCCCTACTTTGGTTAAAACCGCGACGGCGGAAATGCATTGGTTATAACCAAATAATAATCATTCCAGGCTGAAAATCGCCTTTTGACAGCCAAGTGTGAAGTCACAGCCCCCTACCACTCAAGAATCTTAACCCAAGGAACTGACCGCTGAAATGATTTGGTTATAGCAGTGTAGGATTATGTTTATTATTCCTATTTGTTTTTTCGTTTCAACAATGGTTTGTTGTTTAGGTACAAAAAATGGAGCGGAATCTCTCGTTAGTCTCGTTCATCGAACAGATTTTCTTTGGGGATGATCTAAACCTCGATCTAAGCATGGTGAGTTGCAGTGAGTGAGTGAGTGTATACTTCTCCCATTGTGCCAAGCCACAACACAACTGCAAAATCACAAAACACCAATACCAATTCCCAAAATAATAACAATCACATCAAAAAGCTGTAACCAAAAGATTAACCCAAGTCGAAAGCTGGGTTATAATCGGTTATAAGTGGTAAATACCAAAAGCAAATCAGCTGATATGTGACATCACAACTTCCCCTACTTTGGTTAAAACCGCGACGGCGGAAATGCATTGGTTATAACCAAATAATAATCATTCCAGGCTGAAAATCGCCTCAAATGTCATGCAAAAATATATCTTAAAAATAGTATACTTAAAGAAAAAAATAAGAGATATCCAACACATCTTATATTTATGAACATGAACTTAGCGAAACACTCGTCGCCAAACTTAATGGGCATAGGTGGATTATTTGTTGTTAAATTGTTGCTAATTAGTTACGGCAATATTGATTTTGTTGCTCTTTTGTTTTTTTTTTTTTTGGGTGCTTCGCTAAGTTCATATGAAGTTAGCGAAACATTTCTCCTTAGAACGTCTGTAGTAATAAATTAAATGCATGGAACTTTGTTGCTAATTATTTGCTAATTAGTTACGGCCATTTTAATGGCGGAAAGTAATTATTTTTGTTTTTAAGGGGTGCTTCGCTAACTTCACACGAGCAATCTCATCTGTAGATGACTCACAACCAATTAGAAAATTAATAGGAATTAGTTGCTAATAAGTTGCTAATTAGTTACGGTAGCTAAAGGTACAGCGAATTATTTTTTTCGTATTTTCGAGTGCCTCGCTAAGTTCACACGTACATAATTACACCACAACGTATCCAAACGATGGGAAACACGTTTTTTATTTTGTTGCTAATTAGTTACTAATTAGTTACTAATTAGTTACTAATTAGTTACTATCATTTAGAATTTGTTACGCGACTCCACATTTGATATTCAATGTCTTTGTCCCTGTCATGGCCGCCAAGTGATTTCAACCTTCTTAAACTTTTCCTGACTAATTTAATATTTTGTTACTAATTAGATGACGACTAATTATCGCCACTTCAATCAATAATAAATAAATAGTAAATATTTCTTTATTTAGCACTTATACTTTATTTTTTTCCAAGATAGATTTTGACATTGTCAACTTTGAAACATAAACAATGCCGCTAATGCCACTTATTGGCCGCTATTGTAAAACTGATGTGAACCTGCAGAAACACCTCATTTTGCGGCCAATCATGGTCAAGCGTTATTGTTTATGTTTCAAAGTTTTCAAAGTCAAAATCTATCTTGGAAAAAAATAAAGTATAGCTAGTTATTGCAATACAATAGGAATGTTCACTATTTTTCAATTGTAATAAAAAGTGGTGGTTCTAGGTCCACAAAACACGTATTAAACGTTAAAACAGCTAGAAACCCTTAATTTTTTCTAATAAATCGAAAACAAAAAAACGAAATTAGCGAGGCTAGCAAAACGACCCCTTGCGGCGAGAGTAGCGCTTGTGACGTCACGTTGCGGAATTATTTACGATATAATAATTGCCTACAATGTATTTGTCTCTCTTCCGCTCATTGTAAAAAGTATTTGGATAATTAGTTGAGTCCACTATTCAGCACCCTGAATTAGTTCATCAGTATCTTTATCTAAATGCATATGAAAAAAAAAAGATCCAAGTAGAAAGTAGCGCCTCTGTACTTGCGCGCGCTAACTCGTTACACATTATGACATCAGCGAGTGTTTCTTGCTTTTAAACGAATATTGATATTTCGACTCCTTTTTTCTCATAGAAAGAATTTTCTGATTTTCGTAAAATTTTGTAAAAAAACGATGCTTAATAATTTGATGATTGTTAAATAGGATTTTTTTATTTTGTGAACATCCCTATTTTCTTGTTCATTTTTCCGTGTGCCTTGCTAAGTTCACACCTGCTTTATAATGCAGAAACGTAATCAGATCAGTTTACCTAACAAAACAAAAATTTCCAATTGGTTAGGTAGGTTAATGGCAAGGATATTAAACAACAACAGGATGGTTACCCCGGCGAGCACGCGGTGCTGTAGTGACGTCATCTGGCCTGGACAAAAACGAGAAGTAACCATCCTGTTGTGGTTTAATATCCTTGAACATGTTCCATGTGCAATTACTAGAGCTACGATTGATTTAACCGACTGTTGCATTAAAAAAATAATCATTTTGGCTTGTCATGGAGAAACGGGCCAGATTCGAGAGAGAGTGGCCAACGGGCCACTCCGTCTTAGAAAGGGCCAGATCTGGCCATGTTAGGCAACCTATGGCAACACTGCTTCTGTTGAGTGCTGTGTTTATCACGGCAAGAGCTTGGTGGTAGCCCCGAAACAATTTATATGCGACGTTGCAATTTTTGGACTGGAATCAGCGCCACGCCACGCCACCACAGTTGTTTATTATTATTATCCCGGCCTTTTTAGTTTTGAGTGGACACAGAATATAATAATCTTTCATAATTTGATTATACCTACTGCTTATGATTGAATAAATTGAAAATTGGTTGGAGTGGATCTGGAAACTCGTTTGTTCTATAGGGCGGAAATTTTTTTCATATCAAATTCGGAAAAAAATAGTTATTTTTCTAACAAGTGCGGGAAATACCATTTCTCGCAAGGGTTAAGTCTAATACTCATAACAGCGAAATTCGCTCTTTTTTGACATTCCTTCGACAATTTGACGTTCTATGCGTGAATCAAGGCTTAAGGAACACAATTTTTCTCAAGGGTGTGCGGAAAGATTACTCTTTGTGCATGCCAACAGTTTTTTTCTCGCACATTCGTAGGAAAAAAACGGATCATCTTAGTTTCAGGTGTCCAAAAAATGGCAAGATTATCCTGTTTTCAATCCCTTTCAGCTCAATAAGCAGTCCTACTAGTAGGACTGCTTATTGAGCTGAAAGTGTTTGCCAACGGCTATGTCAGCTGCATGGGTACTTCAACTCTTGGAGTAAAATGCATTAATCGAGTTTAAAGCACACAAAAAAATGAATCTTTAAACGTTAAAATCTTGTTAAAATCACCTTTTCTACATTTAAAATCCACGAAAAAATCAAATAACGAGCACAGCCTGAATTGCAAGCCTTCCATCGAGGTCTGCGGGTGACGTCATCACTATTAGCAGCTGCGGCTACGTCACCCGCGGACCCTGCCTGCTCAAGAATTGATGTACATACGCCTCATTAGGACGAGCAATCCTGTTTACGATTGTTGTATAAAAAGGTCGAAAATCCCAACAAAATCCCAATCTTTGATTGCACAAACAAACTAGCATCTGCAAAAAGTTTTTTTGACCATTGAAAAGTAAACAATTCTCGTCAAAAATCATTCTCTTTAACTTGAAAACATTACCTACATACATATTTTAAAAACTGCTGTTTTCGTCACTCGTTGATCAATAAACATTGTCCGCACCTGTTAGGAAAATCTAACCCAAACAAAATAATATACTTTGACGTCAATTTGGCAACGCAGCACTCCTTGCCTCTAGAATTGTTTTGGCGCTACCACCAAGCTCTTGTTTTATCACGTGATTCACGTGTCAGAAAAGGAAAAGAGAATAAAGAAAGTGTCTATCGTCTATAGAAATTGATATCCTTATCGATAAACCGATAGAAGGAAAATGCCTCGAGGACGACCACCTTTAATTGATAATCAAATAATAATTGAATCAGTATTGAGGCATAAAGACGAAATTATTTTGGATCCGGAGAGCAATACCACCGTGACAAGAACGCATTGTGTGTGGAAAATAATTTCTGCGGAACTGCTCGACCGGATAGGACCAAGTTCGTTGTACGCTTATGTCGTAAATGACAGATTCTCTTTGAGAAGCTTGCTGTTTGGTACAAACTGTACTACAGGAAAAGTACCAAATGATTTGAATGACACGACTTCGTCCACCATCGTCGAGTTTGACCGAACAATTCCGAAGCAAATTCGTGATTTTGAATTTATTTTAACATTTGGTGGAAATGAATTCAATGAACTTATTACGGAAACGCAGAGACAGATGATCGATAAAAAAGGCAAAAGAAAATTTCGTGTAGTGAATATTTTGAGACCACAAGTATGGACTGAAACGATATCGAAAAAAATTTTTGATGAGCATCACCTTCTTCACGGCTACCACTTTAAAAGTAGTCACATTAATCAGGATAAACGATCAGGTGGATTCAAAGGTAAAACATTCATTTTTTCATACAGAAGAATTATATGAATAAATTTAATAATAATCAGTAAAAAGTAGGTAACTGATTCTGATAAGTTAATACTTTTTTTCCAATGTTATGATTTGGATAATGCATTAGTTCAATTTCGTATTATAATCACGTTTGTTATCGAATGTAATACCACAAGAGGTTTCAGGATTACCGGATAATACTTTTACCTGTCACGAAACGCGTTACGCAGCAACACCACGACTCCGAAGGAGGAGTGGTGTTGCTGCTAACGCGTTGAGTGTCAGGTAAAAGTATTAGGTAATCCTGAAACCTCTTGTGGTATTCAAAAGGTTATACAACGAACTAAACTTCAATACTTTATTAATTTTTATTGGCAAATGAACAATATTGCCACCAAGCGCGATAATCCCAAAAGGCTTATCACTTATTAAGCCTCTTGTGTCATATGGGAATAATGTACAGTGAGTTGTATAATCAGTGTAATTCTCATTTCATGGTAATTATCGAGGTAATTATTAATATTCTACGATTTGTAAGTCAAATGAAAGTAGTAAATAATATCGACTATTTCCACGATAGGACCGACGTTAAACTAGTTCGCTCTAATTGGTCCAAGCAAACAAAAAACTCAATACCTCTGCGTCAATTTTGGGAAATTTGAAAAATAGTGAAGGAAAAACCGTCTTACACTTTCTTCGAGACTTCCATACTCAATTCCATATTTGTTCCATATTTGTTCCATAATTGTTCATATTTTCAATTTTTGTCAATTATTTTGCACCTCGCAAGTTTGATATCAAGGGGTTTCTCCGACGTCCTTAATGTTTGAAAATCTAACTCCCAGGGAGTCCCGATGGAGCTCCAATGATCCCGAAGGAATCCCTGGGTCCTTCCGGGCAGTCCTTAAAAAGTCCATACCTGCACTGAGAGAAAGTATTAGTCGCAGTTACTAAATTGAATGGTAAGTGTGACTTAAATGTCACAACTAATTGTTTTTAGTAAACTCGACTAAAAATTAGTCAAGAGGACTAAAAATTTTGGGTGCAAGAAAAAAATTAGTTGTGACGTTTAGTCATCCTGGAGAGAAATGAAATAAGTCAAGGTGACTGAACGTCACAATTAATTGTTTTTTGGTAAACTCTTCTTGGTAAACTCTGAAAATTAGTCATCGTGACCATAAATTAGTCAAAGTTACTAAAAATTCTTAGTCGGGGTTAACAATTTGTCACTTGCTCTCAAAATTTCAAGTTCTCTTGAAGAATTTACTGAAAAACATTAGTTTTAACGTTTTAGTCACATTAACCATTTGATTTAGTAACTGCGACTAATACTTTGTTCGGTGAGGTTCTATGCCCTGTGAGCTAGATTCTTAACAATTGGGCATGAGGAAGGTCAACTGAATACTTCCTGAGAATCCTTCCAGATCTCCGTTGAAGCTATTTCAGGAACCTTGCGACGTCCGGTCAATACTAATTTTTTAAAAATCTTAATGAAAATAGATATAATGTTTGTAACAATAGATGATTATTGCGAAAATACATAATAGTCTGCAATTTACTACTGTTATTGCAGGTCATTGTAAATGTGGCAGCAAAATAAAATGTGAAATATTGCCACGAACTGGCCATGAAGAAATCGTCAAAATCAGATGCATCGCTTGTGGAGGCAGTGCTGATTGCGGAAAACGACAATGTCGTGGAGAATCTCGTAAGAGAGTGGCCGAAATCCTGGAAAAGGAATCGACCGAGTTTTATCGTGCCAAGAAAGCAGCAAAATTAATGAACGAAGGAGATGTAAAGGAGCCACCGCATTTGTACAGCTCTGATGTTTTAAGAACCCTAAAATATCGGACTCAGCAACAAAAATACAGAGACTCTCATCCTATTCAGGCGATTGCCAAGCTCAAGAAGTCTGAGAAAGGTCAAAATATAGTGAGAGATATCAGTTTTGACCCAGTGACGGTCCATTTTTGGTCTCCGCACCAAATTCGGGTATTTAACAAGCTTATGAAGAGACAATACAGCTTTCTTTGTATCGACGCTACCGGTGGGATTGGAAAACGCATTCTTCACGTGGATGGCGAAAAGTCACAACATCTCTTCCTGTACCTCGCAGTTCTCTCCACTTCTCCTAAACCAATAACTGCAGCAGGCATGATTTCTGAACGTCAGGATACTATTAGCATTTCCTATTGGCTCATGCGATGGATCCAGTCTGGCGCTGAATACCCCAGAGAAGTGGTAGGTATCATTTTTCAGCTAGCGTGTAAATTCATGAGGTAAAATTTGTGTAAATAATGTTAAAAAGATTCATTATAACTTTATACACGTTTTTGAATTCAAGATTTTTTTAGAATCCTTCGTTATTTTGTACTTCAAGTGCATTAATCGTAGTTTTCATTGATGAAATCTTAGATGCCGATGCACCAGGTACAAATAATATAATTTTAAGATATTTTTTCACTAAGCTCTGTAGTTTTTGTACTACAGTATTCAGGGTTCTCGTCGATGACGTTCGAGAATCCGCTGCACCACACAGGTAAAAAAACTGCGTGGCGCACCGAAGAATTTTCAAAATTCATATAATTTGTACCTGATGAATTGATTTCTTGGACTTTATAAACGAGAACACCGAAAAATGTACTTGGAGTCCAGTATCCAAAGTAACTCCTTTTTTTTGTTCGCTGTAATTAGTCACAAAAATATGGTCATCCTAAAAACTGGTTTTAATCATTTCGATAATCATTTTTTACAGGTCTGTGATTCATCCAAAGCATTACTGAATGCTTGCTGCTGGGTATTCACGAATCATCCAACGATTGAATCTTATGCGAAAGCATGTATGACCAGCACTTTACCAAGGAGCAAAATTGGGATCGACGTCGCCCACTACGTCAGTAATTGGGCGAAATCTATGGCTTTAGAAAAAAAAGAAGTGAAAAAATTCTTCATGTACTGCATAGGTCAATTGATTCTATGTAGAAACCAAAACGAAGCTACCAAGATAATTGAAGCGTTACTGCTGATTTCTACCAGCGAAACTGCTGGATATGGAGCGGTATCTTTATCAATTGCTGTTGAATCCATGAAGAAGATGATCACCGAAGTTCCGCCTGAAATGGGAGAGATTGTGGATCAAAGTTTAGAGAATGCCGATGATGCCATTCCAGAAACGGAAACTGAAGAAAAAGACCAAAATGACGATGAGAATGTGCTGAGGACCTGGATCACTTCAATGGAAAAAAAAGTTGCATCGATAGTAGAAAAAGAAAAAGGAGACGATATAAATCCTCGACACTCTCCAGCATTTTCCAAACGTTTCCTAAAACAACTTCCAACTATCCCACTATGGTCTAGTATATGTCGAGACAATTTCGGGTTTGGACGGGTGCCGGCCAGCAGCGCTTCCGTGGAGCTTGAATTCAAAACAATAAAAAATGAGATTTTGGTTAGAGAGCAACGAGTAGACCTCGCGATCGAAAATCTCATAACTTATTTCGATGGAAAATTAAAAATTGTGGATTGTGCTGCCCAATCAAAGAAACGTTACGTTACTCGAGCTTCAAAAAATCTGGAAATGACCACACTTTCTGATTCTTCTTTAGGTTTGTTGGAAGAAGAGTGTCTCACGCAGAAACCTGCAACTCCTCCAGAATCACCAACTCAACTTCCACCAAACGATGATTATATTTTTGATCAATCTTATCTTGGAACAGACAGTGATAATCAACAGGATGATCAATTCTGTCACGAGAAAGAGAAAGAAAATTCACGGAATGATGAAGAGAACTCAGACGTCATGGCAAACTCGACGTGGGAAGAAGTTGAAAGAAGTCCCTTGAAAGATTTATCATCGAAAAAAAACCAACACGTTCCAACATGTCTTGCTTGTCGAAATGGAGATTATCCAACTGGATCTCATATTTGTGCAATCTGCAGCTCAAAAGTTCATCTGTTCAAGGAGTGCTCAGTGGCTATTGCAGGGGAAGAAGAAGGATATGGAGAGAAAAGAATATGTATACATTGCTATCGCAGTCCTGACCTGTCAATAAGAAAAGCGTTAAACGAAATTGAAAACTGGCGAGGCTTGGGAGAAACAAAAAAGAAAAAAAAATCTTACTATCTAACCAAGACCAATCAAGATTTGAAGGACATCATTGTTTCCGATAAAAAAAGAAAACTGCCGATCCTGAAAAATGGAAGTGATTCCACTTTGGGATTCGTTACTATCGAATCAACCAAACTGTCGATTACAAACACATGCCCTATGGACAGTATTTTCCAAATTTTACTGGCAGCTGCAACAGACAATGCGGAAATCTTGAGGTTCTTTAAAACCAACACAGCAAAAAATCCTTTATTCCAAATGGTGCTTTGCGTCGCAGAAGGTAGAATCCATCTACAGACTTATCAACAGAGGATAAAAATCTATTTGGATTATTGGAAAGATACACCGCGGCCAAAGTCGATTCAATCCATAAAGGGGGCGTGCAACGTAGTCTCACTTGCTAATTTCCTCTTCAAGAACTGCGCTAGCTTCGAAGAAAGATCAACATGTCCAAATGGATGTCCTCCAAGAATTAAGTACCTACCATCAATCACAATTACGGGAAGGGAATTCGGAAACCCATTGGAGAAGGTCATACATGAACATCTTATCTTACCAGGGGTTAGATGCCGAGTCGATTCCTGTGATGGGATTGAAGTCAATGAGATTCAGAAAATTGGTAAGTCTAGTGGTCCAAGTTCCAAGAGCTGTTTTCAGGAGTCTTCGGGTATTTGATGTCGAATCATTCACCAAATATTTTTTTAAAGTAATTACCATGAAATTCTAGTATGATTTCTATAATTTGTAAACTACATAGATATTTTGAGGGCATTTAATGAATATAAAAGAAGTTGCATCACGTTTCTTGGCACAAAAAATGTTCCATTTGTTTTATTATGAACATAACAGCTATAATCACAATTACAAATCAATATTTTTATCAATTATTGTGTATTTAGTATATATTATCAATTTTCCTTTTGTAACAAAATATACAAAGTTTAATCTCAATTACAGGAGACATTGTGATCATGGGAGTTGATATGGACGGGAAAACAAGATTGGGCTCCATCCCAAAATCTTTCAGGTGCCCGAAAACGCAAGATAAATACAAAATCTTGGGAGTTATAGAATATCGTGGCCCGCCAGTTACTCGCAGATCAACCGAGGACATCGGGCATTATATTGCGATCTCGTGGCGAAACAACTGGGTTGGATACGATGACAAAAAATCAAAGTCCTATGTAGTTAATGAAGAGTATAATTTAAGTGTTGAACTATTGATTTATTCAAAGTTATAATGCTAAAGTTATGTATTGATAATGATGACCAAATTAAAATGCTCAATAAACCAAAAAGTAATCGTTAATAATTGGTTGAAATATTTATTACCAGATACACATAAAACAAACCCCCCATTTAATCTACACTATTTCAACCTCAATTTCGGAAAAAGTAACTTTTATTTAGGAAAATGTAAAGTCATTTTCGGAAAAAGTCAAATCAATTTCAGAAAAAGTAAAGTTAATTTCGGAAAAAGTATATTCAAATTCGGGAAAAGTAAGTTCCAATTCGGAAAAAGTGAATTCAAATTCGGAAAAAATACATTCAATTACGGAGAAAGTAATGTTATTTTTTATAGACTAATTTGAATTGATTCAGTCATTTATCTACTTAAAAAAGCAAAAAAATTTGTCCATATTTCTCAAAAAGACTCGATTTTTAAATAGGTAATAAAAGAAAGAAAAAAATTACCAAGTCTACAGATTGTTTATTATTTTATTCTCTTAATAGTGACATGTGTTTCGCTCATATTATGAGCATCATCAGACCTACAAAATAATACAGAACCAATATATGTTGAACCTAATTAAAGTACACTGATTGGAATCGAGCCCGTCTGGGTACGGGTTCGACTGGAGGCTTATAGTCACTGCTAAATTTCGTTTTATCAATTCGAATTATTCTAAAAAATAACGTTACTTTCTCTGTAATTGAATGTAGTTTTTCCGAATTTGAATTTACTTTTTCCGAATTTGAATTCACTTTTTCCGAATTTGAATTTACTTTGTCCGAATTTGAATTTACTTTTTCCGAAATTAACTTTACTTTTTCTGAAATTGATTTGACTTTTTCCGAAAATGACTTTACATTTTCCTAAATAAAAGTTACTTTTTCCGAAGTTGAGGTTGAAATGGTGTAGATTAATGTAATTGTGAAAGTAAAATTTAGCTATTGGTTTTCAAGAAATATAAAAAGTGATGAAAGAAATGATAAAGACATACAATCATTTGCAATGTAGTAGAAAAAAGGAGTCTACAAGTTGTTTCCGTATTTAAACTATCAATTTTCCATACTCAATAAGATTATATACTCAAAAAGCTTCAAAGGAAAAAAAATACGGAAAATTTCGAATAATAGTGACTAACAACTAATAAAGCTTTGCATTCTTAGAATCCGTTTTTATCCGTTTGTATTCGTTTATGAAACGGAAACATGTATAGTATTTTTGTAATACCCATTTAGAATAACCTCATCTTTATTTATCAATCACGAATCAGATGAAACAAAAAATTACCAACCAAAACGAACGTCGATTGCTAATACGTCAATTTCATGTACACACAGGAAATTCCTAACCTAATTTTATTTGTGTGTCAAGAAGCGACATACGTTTTGTTACTAGAACGACTGGTACTTCTAAATAGGTATTAAAAATACTATATTTCTTACCTAGCCAAACGGATCCGATTTTAAAACGGATAAAAACGGCTTAAACGTAGCGAAGCACACGAATACAAAAAAAAACGAATTTTCGCAGTTGAAAAAAGTATGATTAGTAGACATCGAATTAGTAACAAAATATAAAATTGGTCAGGGAAAGCTTAAGAAGGTTGAAATCACTTGGCGGCCATGACAGAGACAAAGACATTGAATATCAAAGGTGGAGTCGCGTAACAAATTCTAAATGATAGTAACTAATTAGTAACTAATTAGTAACAAAATAAAAACTGCGTTCTTCGTGGTTTGATTGCGTTTCTGCATTATAAAGCAGGTGTGAACTTAGCGAGGCACCCGGAAAAATGAACAAGAAAATCACTCAAGAGATTGAAGTGGCGATAATTAGTCGTCATCTAATTAGTAACAAAATATTAAATTAGTCAGGGAAAGTTTAAGAAGGTTGAAATCACTTGGCGGCCATGACAGGGACAAAGACATTGAATATCAAATGTGGAGTCGCGTAACAAATTCTAAATGATAGTAACTAATTAGTAACTAATTAGTAACTAATTAGTAACTAATTAGCAACAAAATAAAAAACGTGTTTCCCATCGTTTGGATACGTTGTGGTGTAATTATGTACGTGTGAACTTAGCGAGGCACTCGAAAATACGAAAAAAATAATTCGCTGTACCTTTAGCTACCGTAACTAATTAGCAACTTATTAGCAACTAATTCCTATTAATTTTCTAATTGGTTGTGAGTCATCTACAGATGAGATTGCTCGTGTGAAGTTAGCGAAGCACCCCTTAAAAACAAAAATAATTACTTTCCGCCATTAAAATGGCCGTAACTAATTAGCAAATAATTAGCAACAAAGTTCCATGCATTTAATTTATTACTACAGACGTTCTAAGGAGAAATGTTTCGCTAACTTCATATGAACTTAGCGAAGCACCCAAAAAAAAAAAAAACAAAAGAGCAACAAAATCAATATTGCCGTAACTAATTAGCAACAATTTAACAACAAATAATCCACCTATGCCCATTAAGTTTGGCGACGAGTGTTTCGCTAAGTTCATGTTCATCTTATATTTACAGTAGAGACTTGTAATATATGTACATTATACATGACTGCAGTAAGTAGCTATACACATAAAAATGACTATCTGAAAGACCAAGTAAATCATGAACATGACACACCAAACAACCTTAACCACCACATACTAATTTCAATAATAGCAATCTGACTTTTTTTGCTATACCGGGCCTAGAGTTTATAATCAGTTTCCAAACAGCATTAAAGGTATTTAGAAGTGTAAGAAATTTACTGAGAAATGTAAAGCGTATATTTTTTCTAATTTTGGATCATTCTCAACTGTTTTTGCTAAATAATGTCTGTGATAATTATACTTAAAATCAATGTGTACCCAAGTGTATCACTCAAATGTTTATTTTTATCTTCTTGACTTAATTAGTAAATTATAAAGACCTTTCCTTTTTCTTCACAGTGACATAGTAGCGAGCATAGTAGGCACCGAGTTTGTTTATCCATAGAAGTTGGATTTATTTTTTCAGTAAATAGTGAATTAATGATGTACACCTAAGTGAACGTTGCTGGGTAGGCACATAAAGGGGTTTTAAACACCTAGGATTCTTGGGCATAACTTGAGGCGATTTTCAGCCTGGAATGATTATTTATCGGTAAATACCGTGGTTATTCTTTTGGTTGACAACTTTGACAGCCAAGTGTGAAGTCACAGCCCCCCACCACTCAAGAATCTTAACCCAAGGAACTGACCGCTGAAATGATTTGGTTATAGCAGTGTAGGATTATGTTTATTATTCCTATTTGTTTTTTCGTTTCAACAATGGTTTGTTGTTTAGGTACAAAAAATGGAGCGGAATCTCTCGTTAGTCTCGTTCATCGAACAGATTTTCTTTGGGGATGATCTAAACCTCGATCTAAGCATGGTGAGTTGCAGTGAGTGAGTGAGTGTATACTTCTCCCATTGTGCCAGGCCACAACACAACTGCAAAATCACAAAACACCAATACCAATTCCCAAAATAATAACAATCACATCAAAAAGCTGTAACCAAAAGATTAACCCAAGTCCAAAGCTGGGTTATAATCGGTTATAAGTGGTAAATACCAAAAGCAAATCAGCTGATATGTGACATCACAACTTCCCCTACTTTGGTTAAAACCGCGACGGCGGAAATGCATTGGTTATAACCAAATAATAATCATTCCAGGCTGAAAATCGCCTTTGTATATAGTATAGCACAATACTTGATTGGTAGATCAACTAATTAAGTTAATAACTGATGTATTATGCTGATTTTATGAATATTGATTTCAAATAAATACCTGATAATAAAATAATAATAACAATTAACAACAGCTACACATTTACTTGAACATCGAGCTGAATATTAAACAAAAATAATTTGAACGAAAATACTGCAAAATGCTCAAAACTCTCCAAAGCCTGAAAAACTATGTGTAGTATTAGGCTAGTAACTCAAACCTAATTTAAATTGTGGGATATCAATTCTTTAACACTGTAAAACCCTCCTGCGGCCAAGAGTCTTCTTACCCTATTTCTAAACACACTGTAAACTACAATTCCTCGAATCTGGACTGGCAACTTATCGAGCAACTTATTAAACAGCCTTTTACTAGGTATTATAAAGCATCGAGTATTTTTTGAGATTTAAAAATGGGCTTGCACGAGTCTCAGAGTCGCAGACCGAAGAAGAGATTATGAGAGCACAAGCCCCAGAAAAAAATGCCATATCTAAGATGGGACTCTATTAGAGAAAAATAAACACTTTTTGCGATCTCAGTATTTAATTCATTTTTCACAGCACTAATAGCAAAGCAGCTAAAAGACAGTTTAGAGCACAGATTAGAAATATGAGGGGACTTTATAGCCTACTGTCAATGTAGAAACCCAAAAATCGGGTTTCAATTAAGTTCTGGATAGGCTGACTGTCAATTGAAACAGAATAATGAAATATGTTTGTTTTTCATACAATGAATGAAATTAAATTGGCATCACACCAATTTTTGATATTTGATACTTTTGATAGATCAGTATTTACCGAGGCATTTACCCTGTCAGAGCAAAGCAAAACTACCATGATGTCACAGGACAGTAGTGTCATCCCCAAAGGAAATACATTGGCAAATAGCTATCAAGAAAACGATACCATTGATGTAAAGAAGAAATACAAAAGGTCCCAGAGCTGCTCTAAAATTAATTAAGGGTGCAGCATGAAGTTATGACCCCCATTTTTGTTTTTTAAAAATTCTTTGTGTGCACTGTGCAGTGGAATATTCCTTGGAATATTCCAAAGAAATAATTTTAGTTCTTTTTATATTATCCCTCGTATTATCCATAGTTTCAATTATTTCAATAATATCATTATAAGAATTATCATTAAAAAACACCTATTAATTTTATTATGACTTACCTTAAGTCCACTTCTCCCTTGTTGCTTCAAAAGAACATTTTCTGGTTTCATATCACAATGTATTATTTTGTTACGATTTAATGCATCAAGGCACAGTAGCAATGAATGACAAAATTTTCTGACAAGTTGCAAACTGAAGCCTTTGAATTTGTTTTTCTTAATAAGTTCATATAAATTTATTGAAAGTAATTCGAAAGTGATGCACATATGATTTCGAAAAGTGAATGAATCTAACATATGTATTATGTTCATTGTATTGTCTTTGTCTTGTTTCCGTAAATGCTCCAGAATTCTCACTTCCTCTTGGGCTTGTCTATGGAACCTCTTTTCATTACGGACCATTTTCAAAGCGACATGCATATGATTTGCGTGGTCATAAGCTTTAACTACTTGTCCAAAAGACCCTTTGCCAATAACTTTTAGAACTTCATACCGATATCCTACGTGGTCATGGGGAATGTGAATATAGGACCCCTGATCATTGTCATAGTCACAATTATTTGGATTTCCTATTATACCTGGGCGTTTCTTGGCATTTGCACCAATGAAATAAATTTGGGGATAGTTGAATATTTCATGATGTTCATAAGGTGTTAGTTTATTCATGTACAATTTCATTACTTGTTCTGGTGTTGTGACCATAGTACGAGGCTTACACTCATTTCCAGTAACACATATGAGACTCGTTTGGGAAGATTTCAGAGATGAAGACATGTTTCCCCGATTTAGGCACTGTAGTCCTAATGATGCTACATTTAATTCTGGAAGAATAGCTGAATTGACAGAACTAGTTGCTGAGGTTACTGCTGGGCTTTGTTCCTTGGCAGAACCTTGTTTTAAAGGAGGCAAATTACCACCTCCGCCTTCTTGTATATATTGGGCATGAGAGGGAAAAAGTTGGGTTCTCGACATTGGCATTTTTAGGGGATTGACACTATTAAGAGCCACAACACTGGACATCATTAAAAGCCCACCATCAGATCATTTTCCTTTTCCTCTAGGTACATAAAAAATCATTATTTTGGTCAGGACAGTAAGTAACATGATTGGATTATCGAATTTTTCTACTCTGCACCATCACTTCGCACTGCTTAACTTTCCTGGATCCTGTTGCTCTTCTCAAAGAACTACTTTCATATAACAAAACCAAGAACACAACATTGTGGATTCTGAATTATTTCGACCTCCACTACACCCGCAAATTCATTTTTCAGTCCACGATCCGATTTAAAATTAGTGGAGAAAGAACAAAGGGGGAAGTTATTTTACATTTCATTTTTTAAGTTAGGGAGAAAAGGCTTTTGCTTCATGTCTTGCTTGTCTTTTTGTTGTATGTGTGCATCATACCAACTACATGTGGCTAAATGGTAAATGCAGCATTTTTAGCATTTGACGGATGCTGTCCGATTTGTTTCTGGGCTGCGTTCGATAACTCCATGTGCGGCAAGGATAATACACACTACTACTACAGTACAGTGACTCTATTACCACAGTGGAGACAATTGCCGTCTTCTTTTTGATTGGTTCTTTAAAATCCTATATATTCATATGAAAAACGCCGCCATTTTTTGCCCAACCTCTTGCTACTTTTAAATATGAATATATAAGATTTAAATGGACATCCATCATAAAAAATTGAAAACATCGTATTTAATTACTATTAGGTACATAAAAAATTATTATAGTACAACGGTCGAAATTTGATCGTGGCGCCATCTAAGACAAAGATTCAACACTAAACAGCAATTTTTGCTGCAATATAGTGACCAATGAACTATAGCAAAAACTGGAATGCTGTGTGCATTGCCATATCTGCCAAAAAAATGAGGCCATGAAAGACAGATGCCACAAAGGGGAATGTTGTTTTTTTCTGTTGCTCGCTGACATATGACGTTTTGGAAAGTTTTGTCATATTTACCTTCACAGGTTTCATCAACTGGCATACGTGTTGGAAGCAATTTTTGCCATTTAACATAATGAGTGCGACAAAAACAGGTATCCCCTCCGCAGCAGCAGCACCTAGGCTTCACGTTCGTCAATATGTGTGAGCGAGCATTCCAGTTTTTGGTTATAGTTCATTGATAGTGACTGACTATCTAATCGGCCGACCAAAATTCAGTTCGTGGGAAAACCCAGAATAGGAAAACCTATTATCCACTGATGAGAAAATTTTTGGCTTGATTTTCTCTGCTTTTCCATCCATAGACGCGTTTCGACCTATCAGGTCTCATCAGCAGAGAAAATCAAGCCAAAAATTTTCTCAAAAATTATTATTAGGTACATCAAATCCTATATGTTCATATTTAACAGTAGGAAGAGGTAGGGCACAAAACGTCGGCTTTCCCATATGAATATACAGGATTTTATAGAACCAATCAAAAATAAGACAGCAATTGTCGCCACTGTCATTTAGGGCCTAAATAAAGCAACTCTAACTTCTACTACAGAGTACAGGATAGCCTATCCTCATAACGCCTGTGTGGAACAAATTCCCCTCTTTCCCCCTTAAACAGCTGGATGACTTAGGGCGGGTATTATAAAACTACTTTGAGAGTTAACTTAAAGTTAATTTCTGGAATTACATGTAATTCAAAAAGTTAACTTCAAGTTAACTGTCAAAGCAGTTTTATAATACCCGCCCTTAGTTATGATGTCGGAAATGGTGACACACCAATATAACGGCGATTATCAAAAACGAAGCCGATAAGCAATCCTGTAGGTGTGTAGCGTGTGCGGTGGCGATTCGAATCAGCTGATAATTCAAGATGGCGATGAGGCCCGAAATGTAAACAAACATTGCCTCCATATAAATGTGTTATTTCTTCCTGTTTCAGAGTTCAATTTGATGAATTTTAATTTATTTCAATTTCCTTTGATGTTCGTAGTTAAAACCGATTTACTTAGGGCCGATACTTTTGCTCTCGATTAACGAATTTGATACGTCGTCAAAGTTTTGCATGGGCCAAGGTCTATAAGTATGATGTGGTAAGAGCACATTCAAACCCCTGATTATTTTTAACGACTGTCAAATAAAAGCAAAAGTACCGGCACTTAGAATATTCATCTACCAATAATATACCTGGGCATCAGGTACAAAAAAAACGGACCCCAAGAAGCTGTGCAAATGAATGTCAAAAACATAAATTACATGAACCAAAGTAACGCAAATAAAAATTTCTATCAAAAAACGTTCCCAAACTGATAAAAACACTTTAGAAATTCACAAAAAATACAGTCTCTTATGGACGTCAAGTTTGTTATGCCGCGGCGTCATCTTGTCACGTGCCTGTCAAAATTTCGGAGCAAATCGACGAAAAAAGTTGAATTCCTTTCAATAGTTTGAAACACTCGAGCTACTCGCTCCGGTGTTTAGTCGCCCTCGATTTACAGGGAACAGATGCGTGGTGCAACAAACACGTTTCGAAAGGAATAAGCGCGTGAACTGCGTGAAGCCCCGGAGGCATGGAGGTAAGTAACACCCATTTGGCTCACGTTCGCAATTTGAATGTAACAACCGATATCGCAACGGAGAGTTTCTTTATCGGGTGTTACTTAACCTGGACAGATTTGCATTCACATAATGTTTAACAGTAATGCCTTTATTAGATACATAGTATAGATATAATATTATTAGTTTTTTATGTTTCAAACTCTCTGTATTTTTTGTATTTCCTTTTGGTATCATGTACACATGTAGGCACAAGTAAGAGAAAGAAGATTGAAAAAATTCAGTAAGATGTAATGGCTTTTCGAAAGTATCTGTTCCTTGTTGACCGGTACGAATGTCACCAAGGCTCACCGGAGAGATATTCTGAGTTCTAAATAATATTTTGTATCAAAACAGCAAAATGTAAAAATCTTCTTTCTTTCATCTTGAGCATTTCACTGTTAGTAATGTAAGGAGTAACATGTTCTCGTCTATTTATGTTTAATGCGTGGTTCAATATATACCTATCGTACACAATTGTTCTGAATCTTTTGTTGTCTATAACTACACACAATAGGAAATTGGTCAACAACAAAAAAATTACAGCTCAAAAACAAAATTCCGGTTTTTGAACCCACCCTATATATATTATTAAATTCCTTCTTATTTCACACGAAAAAAAAAAACAAATAAAAAAAGGTCATATACAGTGTGTTATTTAAAAAAGTGAAACGTGACCTTCTTTTTCGATGTTCCACAACTATACAAATAGTGAAAAAGACGTTCTCCTAAATTAAAATTAGTGTCCGAGGTTTTTCAAGAAAGCTCTTTTCCTTTATTGTTTTTATCTGCTAAATCACGAACGCACAGTATAATTTAGAATAATATAACAATATTAATTATATTTTGCACTTATACTCATGTTTTAAAATTTCAATGCCCTTAAATAATTATTTACAAGATGGTAATAGTAAATAGGCTTATATAATACCGAGGGTAAGTAACACCTGATAAAGCGCACATCCATGCAACCACGGGTGTTACATTTAAAAAACCGAACCGTTGTCGAACGGATTGCCGAATGCTAAACAGGGTGTTACTTACCTCCATGCGCCCCGGAGCTGTTCCTAGGTGTGAAAGGAATACAACAGGCTCCTTGCATCAAATTTTTTTATTGCTGATTTCGATAGTCCATGAAAAATAAGTCAACACGTGTTTTTTCTTTCTCTTGTTAGTCAAAAATTGACAGAGATACAACGCTTTGAAGTGTCCTTCCGACGTCATAACTTAGGTATAATACGTATTGTGAGTTGTGACGTCGCACATGCTCAGTATATCTATATATATAAAACTCAATATTTGTTATAACTTCCGAAATAATCATATTTGGACAAAATAGAAAAACACGCATCGATTTTTTTTCGATTTCCTACAGTTTGCAATAAACAATATTCAATTTAATTTTTCATGCTAAAGATGACAAAAACGAACACGCCGGCTAAAGCCTAGTACTCATAACCGCGAAATTCGCTCTTTTTTGACATTGCTTCGACAATTTGACGTTTGATTCACGCATAAAATGTCAATTTATCGGAACAATGTCAAAAAAGAGCGAATTTCGCTGTTATGAGTGCTAGGCTTAAAGAATATGATAATTATCTGAATTGTGTATTTTGGAGTAACTCCGAAGAGCTCTAGAGCCACCCGTTCGGTGTAACTCGATGTATAAAGCCTAGTACTCATAACTGCGAATTTGGCACTTTTTTGACATTGCTTCGACAATTTGACGTTTGATTCACGCATAAAACGTCAATTTGTCGAAGCAATGTCAAAAAAGTGCGAATTTCGCAGTTATGAGTACTAGGCTTTAAGCCTAGTACTCATAACCGCGAATTGCAGATTTTTATTTTGCGAATTTTTTCTATTGGTCGAATTTATTTAAACCTGTCAAATTTAAATATAATAGACCAATACAAAATTTAGCCCCCAAACGAATCACGTTTATCTTCAAGCGGTCTATAATTTGAAATGTATTGTCGTCGATAGTTGACACAGAAGTGATCCATTAATTATGTTCTTAGGACCATAAGGATTTTTATATATGTAGTAATTTGCTCGTTTTTCTTTCGCTAGAGACAGCAGCGTCGATCAGCGCTATTTGTGTTCTTGTAATTCATTCATTTTCTTCTCGATAGATAGCAGTTGATACCAAGTTCGGGTACAGTGACTCTATTACCCACAGTGGCGACAATTGCTGTCTTATTTTTGATTGGTTCTAAAATCCCATATATTTATATTGCAAACGCCGCCATCTTGTTGCCACCTATTGCTCATTTCAAATCTGAATATATGGGATTTAGGTGAACATCCATCAAAACATGGAAAATAACGTATTTGATGGACCCAATTATAGTCATCAAATACGTCGATTTCAATTTTTTATGATAGATGTCCATTTAAATCCTATCTTCTATCTTCTCTTCTATCTATATATAAAAATCAATGTTCGCGGGGTATCCGGGTATGCGCTCCTACACCACTTATCCGATTACGATGAAACTTTGATAGATTGTTATGGCCATCCCAAGGAAGGTTTGTGGATAGGTTACGCATCTCGAAAAAAGAAATTAATTTTGAATTAATTATTAATTTACTTGTAAACAAACTCATTCACATTACATAACCCAACTTTTTTTTGACAGCATGAAACAACGTTGCCATATTTCATTTATTAAAAAAAAATTAAATAGAAAATCAACAACAAAATTTGAAAAAAAGTGAATTATTTCAAAATGTATTTTCACGCTGGCAACGCAGCGGGTCATTAGCTAGTATATTAATATTTAAAAGTAACAAGAGGTTGGGAACAAAATGGCGGCGGGACCGCTATTGTCGCCACTGTATGTAAAGGTTTATTTAGCCACTGTAAGTTCGGGCATTAGCTTCAAGAGCATAATTTATTCATAATTTGCACTAATTTGTCCGTTTTACTTTTTTGTTCAATATTCATTGCATAAATACTGTACTAGCATATTAATAGGTCTGTTTCTGCAGAAATCACAAACCAGTCAGAGCGCAATTCATTGGTCGAAAACAGTCAGAGAACTAGTTTCAACCAATGAAATTCAATCTGACTGGTTTGTGATTTCTGCAGAAACAGACCTATTAATACCACTGATGGCACTGATCTCAATACGGATACAAGGTTGATGTGTGTGCTCGCTTATACGAGCTTCCATATTCGCAGCAGTAAAATGTGTTCCGAGTGACCTGAAAGGAAATATCTATGTATTTCAATCCCTTGAAGATAAATTATGTTTACAAAGGTGTCAAGAAATGGAGTTGGAACATATAACTATTATTTGAACTTTTTTTTTTTTGACAACACTTGGCACAGTGATCCGTTATGGTCCTAGGACCATAAAGATTTTTATGTATATTATAGCCGTGTTCGTTTTTGTTATCTTTTTCGTCGATTTGCTCCGTAATTTTGACAGACACGTGATTTGTAAATTGAAACTGTCTGATCCAGTCACGTGCCTGTCAAAATTTCGGAGCAAATCGACCAAAAAGATGACAAAAACGAACACGGCCCATATGTACGGGGTAATTTGTTCGGTTTTTTTCTTGCTAGTGGCAGCAGCGTTGAAAATGAAGTAACGAGAATAAATAAATACGGATAATCAACTTGATCTGTCTGCTTCCTTAGCCGAGCGTCGATAATTCTGCGAGCAGTGAAATGTGTTCCGAGTGCGGTATGAAATACACATCCGTCGTTAGGACTCACCCAAGATTGATTTGACCTTTGTAGTAAACAAACACTTGCAGCCCCTTGAAGATAAAATTTTCTAGGCCATTCGACACTGAAGGTCCTTCTGTGCTACGCTCAAACGTTGAGCTCAGCACATAAAGATCAATTACATGGCCTAATGACATAAATAAACCATTATTTTGGTGATATACATTTTATGTTTATTTTGTCGCACAAACACGAAACGATTTGGTTTATTGTATTTTGAGGAATACATCAGAACAAGACACCAGTGTCAACATCCAAAATATAAGTCCACCGTTCGAAACACTTGAAAAGAGAGATCTTAGCTGGCGCAAGTGTGGTATCGTCGCAGCCACCGTCAGTATTCTGCGCAAAACGTAAAATTTGTGCGTAGAATCAGTAATTCGTATACAGGGTGGTTCCGAAGCGTTCTCGGGACGGTTTTTTGGTAGGTTGGCGAACCTAAAATTTTAACTCAAGCGAGCGCTTGCGTATTCCAAAAATACTTTTGTCCTCTGCAGTCCTTCACGCGCAATCGCGACAAATTTTACCATGTTATTTTGCGAGGTGCACCGGTGCGCGTTCGAGTGGCGTAATAATCTCGAAATTTTATATCGGGGCATTCCGAGGCAATCTGAATGGCAGAGCGCTCCCGGCCCGTATGCACGTCAAAAAAAAACGAATCACGAATCATGATTGAACCGGCCATCAGTGTTTCAAGCTTTGGACTTGTGGGCTTTGAACGAGCAGTCCAGTTCCAGTGCTAGTTCATCATGCCGAACAGTTCTAGAGCATCACACTGCAGGGTATGTTTCTCTAATAATTAAGGCACTAGAAAGCAGCGACAAGGGTGGACTATAAGTCCGTTTACATTTCAACCAAAGCTGTTAATGAAAATTTCCGCTTCAGGTGTGTCAAAATACAAGGATCACATATGCATATGGATGATGTAATTAAAAAAATGAATAAATCCCTATCTGTGTATCGTAAAAAATAAACATTTTTTCTCCCATTTATCTAGCTTTTTTTGAATCATTGTTTTTGAGTAAAAAAACTTTTGGTGCACCCTGTATGGGGTCTACATTTCGACAGGTCAAAAACCGTCCCATGAAAAGAGCGAAGTTTAAGGTTAGCTGACAGTTAATATGAATATTTGAATAATCACACTCAATCGTTTGGAAACCTTTCTTTAGTATCTACTCCTTAAATTCGGCAGGTGTGGACTACAGTGACTAAATAAACCTTTACATACAGTGGCGACAATAGAGGTCCCGCCGCCATTTTGTGCCCAACCTCGTGTTACTTTTAAATATGAATATATAGGATTTAAATGGACATCCATCATAAAAAATTGAATGCAACGTATTTGATGTACCTAATAATAGTCATCAAATACGTTGTTTTCAATTTTTAATGGTGGATGTCCATTTAAATCCTATATATTCATATTTAAAAGTAACAAGAGGTTGGGCACAAAATGGCGGCGTTTTCCATATAAATATATAGGATTTTAAAGAACCAATCAAAAATAAGACAGCAATTGTCGCCACTGTGGGTTAATAGAATCACTGTAGTGTGGACGTGCCACTGATCTCAAAAATAAATGGATAAACAATCGTATGGCTTGATGGCTAAAATTGTGCGAAAATTTGGGGTCAATATTCTACGAACAGTTGTGCAACGGAACAGCCTAACGCCTGCGCAGTGCTTATCTTTCGAACAACTGTTCTAAATATTGAAATATCCTTCATTTTCATTGGCTATATTTTGCGCACGCACAGTACATGTATCTACTGCGCACGCTCACAGCTGTCCCAGTTGTTTACTCGAGACCTCGTAAATTAGCAGCATTGCAAGCGTTCTTTTGTTTATCCATTTATTTTTGAGATCTGTGGAACGTGCCGGACGGCTTTTCTGGCATAGACTCTCGAACAGCGGAATCGAAGCAGACGAAAAGAAGATCTGCACATTACAAGAATTTCAAGCCCCCTTAAAGCGGGTGTGACCCAAGAATGAAAGTTTTAGTGCAAAAAAATTTAAAAATAAATATTTAAACAGCATCTTGCT
The DNA here is from genome assembly GCA_917834065.1 of Ceutorhynchus assimilis. Taxonomy (NCBI): domain Eukaryota; kingdom Metazoa; phylum Arthropoda; class Insecta; order Coleoptera; family Curculionidae; genus Ceutorhynchus; species Ceutorhynchus assimilis. The sequence goes on from OU892277.1 coordinate 84,474,453, forward strand.
ACGATGGTCCGTTTTCGAGTTAATGCGGTTTAAAGTTACAACTAGGTGTTGTGTTTTTGACGTCACACCGAATTATCAGGCACAGTATTAACACGTGTAAAATTTTCCAAAACAAAAGACAATTATCTCTCTAGCTAAAGCGAATTGCAACTACTCAAAATAGGGTAGGTTCACTGACGACTGAACGAACAGAAGACTGCGATTTCGGCGGTTGTGACATCACAAGTTCCTGCATAATTTATCTTCACAAGGAATTTTGTCGGAGACTATTTTGAATATAGGACTGCGGTTTTCACGAGAGATCTTAGATTTTTTTTCTTGATTTAAGTAGCTTAAGTCTCCCTTAAGTAAAGAAGAATTTAGAAGTTTCTTGGGTCTAGTTACATATCTGGAAAAATGTATTCCAGACCTGGCCAACATAACAGATCTCTGTTCAGCAACTCATAAAAAAGAGGTTGAATTCTTATGGACCGAACAACATCAACAACATTTTGAAAAACTTATTGTTACGAAACCACCAACTATGGATGTAAGCCAGTTTTTCTGACAATGTCATGTCACAGTCAAAATGAAAATGACGGTCACGTCATTAATTTTCATGAAACTCTTGTCATTAATTTTTTTATCGATTAAATTTTCTGACAGTCAAAATAGACCGTCATTAAAATATATGACCGTCATTGAAATATATGACAGTGTCACAAAAATATTAACTGACTCTCGATTTTTACTCTCAATCTTATGGAGGAGATGGAAGTGTACTTTCTAACTCATTAGATGACTTTGATGCTGATGACTGTGAAACTGAAGAAGAACTTTAGTCAACCAATCAGATATCTGATTTATTGATTTAAGTTATGTTATGTTCTACATTGACGGTAAATGACCATAAATGACAATAAATGACAAAAATGACAAAAAAATGACTGTCACTTATCATAAAAAATAAATGACCGTCATTTTACATCCCTACCACCAACTTTATCATTGTCCACTCGAAGAAAAAAAAAAATAAGACTAGTACCCGATGCGAGTCCGGGTGCTCTCCTCCTACAATTTGAATATCAAATACCAAAGGCAATCTCATTCGTCAGCAAAAGCCTATCTAATGTTGAACGAATATATACTTACAAACGGAAATTAAGTGTAGCGCTGTGTTCTGTGGAACGTTCTGTTTCCTATCTTGCTGGCTATGAACTGGTGAGATATCACAATTCCCTTGAAGCCATCTTTAAACTTTCTTACAAACCACCTGCTAGAATAGAAAGGTGGGTTCTCCACCTACAAGCGTTTAAATACAAAGAAATCTAACAAGAGGAAAAATATAACATCGCAGACTTGGTATCAAGACTGTGCAAAATAGAAAACAGCCAGAACTCGTTCGACAAAGAAGAAGAATAATACATATATACAACTAAACAACTATGAACAACTTGCGCTACAAGCTATGCATATATCCGATATGATTTACGCAATTAAATAAGACCCTGAAATACTAGAAGTTGTTGGATAGAGTCAACAACAATACAGGGTGTCCCAGGGAAAACAGTCCACCCCGATTTTGTCGATTTGGAATAAAAATCTGGAAAAACGCTCGGACACGTCGATTTTTGATTTGAGGGGGAAATATTTTTCAGTTTTTTTCCTCGCTGTAGCTTGAACCTCCTAGCTAGGGGGAGAACAACCCCCCAAATTTGAATAGGGGATCGGGGTCGTGTCATACATGCCATCCGTAACGAAATGACAGCTTGTCAAAATCTTGGAAATAGACTATTATTTTAGTAGGAGTAAAAGCGGTACTCATCACCTCCCCTTATAGAAATACTTACAATTTATAATTCTCGTGTACATTTATAATAATGATAAAAAACAATTTCAAGTATTTTTATTAAGGGAGGTACCTAAGTATCGCTTTTACTCCCACTAAAACAATAGTCTACTTCCAAAATTTTGACAAGCTGTCATTTCGTTACGGATGAAAATAATAAGACGAAATTCTAGGGCCATAAAGAACTCGATGAGACCTTTAAAAAGAGGTGTGACACGACCCCTATCCCCTATTCAAATTTGGGGAGTTGTTCTCCTCCTAGCTAGGGGGTTATATCTACGGGGGTGAAAAAAATTGAAAAACAGTTCCCCCACAAATCAAAAATCGACGTGTCCGAGCGTTTTTCCAGATTCTCATCCCAAATCCAATAAATCGGGGTGAACTGTTTTCCCTGGGACACCCTGTATATGTGATACTATTGGCAAGATCCATTAGTTTCTATATAGACTAGAATTTACTAAATTTGGTCCGGTATTATCTACGTAGAAATAAAATAACTATGCCACGTCAACACGTACTACAGTTGGCTTATGAAGGGCACAGGGCACCCTGGCGAAAGCTTGATGAAGAGAAGTTTACGTACCAAAATATGGTGGCCTCTATTCGACAGACGAGCCGAAAGGTTCGTCAAGGCTTGTAGAGCCACCACCTACCTTGGCAATATGTGGCAACTGACTTTGTGGGACCATTGGATCTGGTAATGGGCGACAGTTCGTAGGCCGCGAATTCAAGAAGTACCTACTGCAAAGATACTTAGGTACATTGAGTTGACTCACACACCGCCTTATTGGCCACAAGCTAACGGTTTATGGTTGAAAATTTTAGCTGTTCACTTGAAACGTTTACATGTCACACCGACATATTACATTTTAAAAATGAACTCCAAAAAATTATTCTGATGTACAATGTAATACCTCAAGGCGGCTCAAGGCACAACAGAGAATTCACCTTCGAAACTTCTTTTCATGAGAAGCTCCTTCAATAAAAATGACTTTTTTACGGAACATACAATTGATGAAGAAGAATACGATCATGATGTAATTATTAAACAAAAAATAAAGGAAAGGGGGACAAGAAGAGGCAAGCTCAAGATACCATGTTAAAACTTGGAGACAAAGTGCGTGCGACAAACAATATTTTCCCACAAACTCACAACCAAGTTTATACTTAATGCAGATGGATTAGATGCTATTCCTACTAATCCACCTGCAAACTGGACAACTCCTAATGCACGGGCTACGTAGATCACGGTGTCGGTATATCAGTACCCCGAACACCAGAAGAAAAGACACAAAAAGATAATCCACTAGAAGACCAAATTGAAGTCGAAGATTAACATGGCCCACTTCAACCTCTGATGCTGGAAAAAAGGACGGAATGTGGCAACCCGTTTGGGACTAGGGCGCGAGTGACGAAGACATTTGTGAATCAGCCGTTGGTAGCGTACACCTGATAACTCACAGTTCACGTAGATTACGCATCGGCGTAGCTAGCTTATTCTTCCTGGGGGGCTCAAGCCCCCAGTCAATAAAAAAAGAAATGAAATAGCGGCGCAGCTGAAATTTTTTTTGGGTTTCAAGCAGGGCCGATCCTAGGGTATCGGCCGCCCGCGTGCAAGGAACAATTGCGCCGCCTCCGCCCCATAGAGATATAGCATCCTTACGTAGGTGCTGGTGGTGGTAGCTCGCCGCAGGCGTCGCCGAAGGCGGAAAACCCTCTTGGGTGCCACGCCTAAAAGCGTTCATTTCGAGCGTCAAATGAAAGTTTTTGGGCATTTAGAGTTGAAAAAAACTTGTTTGGAACAACATATCAACATATTTGTTTTCTATGAGTTGTTTGAATGCGGATGAGTGGTGATCAATAATGACAAACACTATCCTAAACTAAGTAGGGCCTGGCTTGGGCCTAGGTACGAAAGTGAAAAATAGGGCCTTGCGGAAAATCAAGACCACCCAGTCCCTAGTGGTAATACTTACCTACATAACATACCCACCTGCACTTGGAAATCTTTGGTATGTATTTCCAAACTCAATTGGAATTAGGTACCAATTGGTGGCTGACTAGTCACTGAAAATTACCATAAGAAATGCACTACCACTAGTCAGCCACCAGTTATAATTTATGTTCACCTTGTTCCAATTAACTTTGGAAAAACTATATCAAAAAAGTTGGTATATTGTTAGCGGGAGTATTCATCTAGTTCTGTTGGACGGTTAATAATTATTCTACAAAATTAGGTGAATTGGGACAAAAATAAACATTTTGAAAAAACAAAGCAGAAGTATTTAGGAAATTTAAAAAATTATGCGATCTTATGATGGATGTGTACAGAGTTAAAACATTATGCGGGAGCCTACACATTGACTGTGCACTAAACTTTCTATTTATGCTATCAAGAGATCGGGGTTTATTTTCATTTTTTAGGAGTTTTTTAAAGTTCAGCTTATTTCTTTATTCTAATAATTCTGTCATTCAAGATTCAAGTAAAACTTTTTACGAATTTCTCAAAATAAAACTACTTCTAAGTAGTTTTATTATGAGAAATTCGTAGAAAGTTTTACTTGAATCTTGAATGACAGAATTATAGGCGGCCTGCGGCCGCCCCTAGATTTGGCCGCCCGCGTGCGGGGCTCGCGCTGCACACCTGCTGTACTCTTCAAGCAACATTAGTAGATATATGATTTGGTTAGTAATTTAGAGCCCTTCAAAAACGTATTGGGGTATATATTTTGACAAATGATTGAAATAATTCTTTATTCAGGTTCTTTTTTTGGTTTTATTGTGGTCTAGATCAGTGTTTTTATTTCACTATCTTGGGATTAAACTTATATTGCCTAGGCTAGGAACAATACTAAGATTTATGTCAACTAGCTTTTAACCTTTTTTTTTGTAGACAAGTTCTTGGAAGGTTAAAGGAACTTTTATTTAATTGAAACAGATTGTCAAAAATTCAATTCCCAATGAAGAGCTTTAAAAATCTTATATTCCCATAAAATTGCATATATTGTAATACTTTCTCTTCATTGGGACGTTATCCAAACAACCATACAGGTCATTTAATTTTAAACAGTCTCCTTTGGATAAGGCCTTTCTTTGACCAATTTTCTTGGAATGGTTCATTTTGGTTGTGATCGTAGGTTTACTCTTGCTTTTGCTGAAGAAGGTTTTTCCATAGTGCATAATGGAGTCGTAATCATACTCGAAGCCGTATGTAGTGTTGTCAAGGCTCTGTTTGTCAAAGTTTGACCTGAATCCTAAATAAAAAAAATATCGCAGTTTGGGTTTGCACAAACATTTACGAATCAAATAATTTACATAAATCCAACTGCTGATCAAAAGTTAGGGAACTAAGGTAGGTACGTATTATTTAAATAGTGCTGCAAATTTGAATTTTTTTTTACTTTATATCAGTATCATTTTTCAATTTGCGCCCTCATCCTAGTCTATCAATATACCTACATGAAATAGTCTAATCTATTTATAGGGCAGATTTATAAGTTTAATTGATTCCAAAATGTATTTCCCAAAATATAAATAAGCATATAAACAAAATGCAAGGTGTGATGAATTCCTGTGGTTTGAAAGTAGACACCGGTAAGTAAATTTTCAAGCACGACATCCTCAAGAATGGAAGAGATGAAAATCTGAGAAAGCAAATCAGAAATCAGGAGAATATACATCAGAGCTCTTGAATAGCCGCTTTTGATTAATAATATCTTCCTGGTATGTTTTTCAGAATTGCCGCCTCAAGATGACTGGCTGGTAGAAATTAATAAACCTGACGTTAAAATACTATCCTACATCTAGAACGAAGATAGTCTGCTTTAATCCAGTTGATGTCTTTTCACCATACTTCTTGAAAAAATCCTTGGGAAAAATTAATTTCAGTGGTATATTATTGCCATCTTTATTGAAACTCATAGCATGATTCAACGATATTGCTTCAGCTGTTTTAATAGATAGAGCATATTTCTTGAGACATAGGCATACGATATTTTCCTATTTGGTTTTCGCGTTCAGTTGCGGAGCCCGTTTGTTGTTTGTCAAAGCCAATAAATACGCAAATTACCGAAGATCCTTTGGGTAAGCAATTTTGAAAAACTTCGGAGATATTTGCAAAGCTGTTGAAAATATACGGTAGGTATAATGTATACCTAGGAGAAAACCCTGTAGTTGAATTTGATGTCACCAATATGATCAATATCTTGAAATTTTCTTACATATCTCCTTGTAGGTATATATAATGCTAATTGAGGGACATTTTCCATTGATTCTGTAGTAGGCGCAACCCCTTAAATGGCTGTGTTTCGGAATAACCTATCTATATTGCAGAAACACTAATTATTTGCCCGATTTAAATTAACCCCTTTGAACGTTTCATTTCTTTAACATGTGGCTTAAATCGGTAAATGCGTTCTCATATCAATAAATGTATTTGATATAAAAACACAAACCATGTCTTTTCTGAAAGAGATGGATAAAAGCAAGATCTTTGGGTATGTAGTGCTTTGATGGTCGACGGTGAAGCACAGGTGAACTTAAATCCGATGTAGGTATTAGCTAGAAAGGCGGTGAAAGATCACTATACATTTTTTTACAGTTCTCTAACTTTTGTTCATCAGTCAATTATTTGATTACCCAACAAAGTAGTGCAATAGTACTAAGCTTAAATGAGATTAACATCTTAACTTACTTGGAATTATGTTTTCTTCGTGAATCTTGACGAATTTATCTCTATCCCATCTGGATTGTTCGTGAAATACTCCGAGGGCGTGCATTAGTTCATGCATGGCTCTGCCTTCTGTCCCCAAACAATTTGGTCCATTTTTATCTGGAGGTTGAAGACTGACGATTTGTGATCCGCCGAATCTTCCTGAAAATTATTGTTTTTCTGTAAACTTGTAAAGCTTAGTTATTGCCTTAATGTTAGCTATTTGAATTATAATTTTTAATGCACGTCGGAAACAAAAGATTTAAACCACAATATAGGTCTCAGGTTTACTTACCAACAAATGACCAGCATCCCCTTGGATATTTTATTGGCCATATTAGAAGATAATCTTTACTTTTTCCATTCCAGGGCACAAATTTTATACAAGTCATAAAATTTAGTGTTTTTATAGCTTTTAGAATTGTAACTTGATCTGAGGGCTCTGAAAACAGAAAGACATTGACAATTTAGATAGTAGCTAGATAGGCCCATACTCTCAGGACCTTCTCACGACTGTCAAGATAGAATACATATAATCGCCTTTCTTTTGTGCAGACATTTTTCTCCAAACAATTCAAATCTGTAATCAGAAACGTCAAAAGTATTTAAAAATTATAGACTCACCATATAAAGGACTTATACTGTATGGTACTATTCCATTTTTCCACAATTTTTCAGGGAAAGCATCCCATTTAATTCCAACCCTCCAGTAGTTGTACAAGTCGTTGGTCAAAGCCATATCACCCTGGAACAAACCTGGACTCATCTCTGGGTCAATTTCACTATCGGTCAGATCTGAAGTCATATTAAGCATCTCAACTAAAATGTTTATAACTAATTAATGTACGGTAGAATTTTATAATTAAACGGGAGACTCGACGACATTCATTGTTCCAATGTATAGTTTCCGCCACATAGTTGATACTGTTTACATTTATGAAAAAAACTATAAAAAACTGGAGAATGACAAAGTAGCTCAGTTATTTTGCACAGGCCAACTGTGCAGGCCGATTTGCGCAAATTTATCTGTACCTGTGCCTCTCGCACACATGCTCAGTTTTTAGCACAGTTTTTTCCACACAGGACGAAAAGCGGATATTTTTGTTTTAAGGCACCCACAGACGCTCAGTTATTTTGCACAGGCCGACTGCGCAAACCTGGTTTGTGCAGGCACGTCTGTGGATATTTCCGGCCGACTATGTAGGCCGTTAACCTGGAGTAAATTCAAGATCCGCTTGAAATTTGGACAGCACAAACCATTTTCACTATAAAGAAAAAACATCCTTGACTGAGCGTGTGTGGGAGAGGCACATGTACAGATTAATTTGCGCAAATTGGCCTGCGCAGTCGGCCTGTGCTAAATAAATGAGCGTCTGTGGGGGCCTGTACAGTGAAAATGGTTTGTGCAGGCCAAATTTCAAGCAGATCTTGAATTTACTCAGACCAGGCCAATGGCCTGCACATTCGACCGGAATTATCCACAGACGTGCCGATACGCTTGCGCAAACCAGGTTCGCACAGTCGGCCTGTGCGAAAAAACTGAGCGTCTGTGAAGGCCTTCACACACGCTCAGTTTTTAGCACAGTTCTTTCCAAACATTTGGACAAATGCAGTTGAAACGCATTTTTTTTTCTACAGTGAAAATGGCTTCTCGCAATACAGCTTTGTCTTGTATTCTGCTCGCTTGTGCAATAAAGAAGTATACCTACTTCATAGGCAGCCGATTTTTTGTTCCTATCACTATAGTCCTTACTTTTTATTTTCCATAAGCATGGAAAGGTTTTGTATATTCCTATAGAGTCGAATAGAAATTGTTTGCTTGCGTTCGACATTTTGTTTATTTGGAATGCTATTAATAGACTGACTAGATAAACTGAAAAAATGGACTGAACACACACACACACACACACAAACATACACGCTTAGGCCTGTTGGTTTGCGCAGGCCAAATTTACCATACAATATTATCATAATAAGTGTGAGACATTATTTAACAACATTTTCGATAAAAATACGATTTTAATGCAAAACCTGACGTTTTTCGACTCTAACAAAACATCTTTGATTCGATCATGTTCTTTTCAGCCTTCTTCATTCATTGGTTCATTTCTCCTAACGGCCATAATAATCGAATCTGTATTTTTAATGAGTCTGCAACTGCTAAGATGGATTTCTTGTGATTCAGGCTGTGCTTGTGAGTTAGTTTTTTTGTCGATTTTAAATGTAGAAAAGGTGATTTTTAAGGTTTAGGAACTCGTTTTTGTTAGCTATAGTGTTTCAAACTCGGATAATGCATTTTATCAAGAGTTGAGGTCTGCCGTTGACGTCACAAACAGTGGGGAGTAGTCACGTGGACATGACTCAGACACTTTCAGATCAATAGGCCACTGGCGTAGCCAGGGGGGGGGGCAAAGGGGGCATTTGCCCCCCCCAAGACCCTTAAATTTTATGAATAATTCTTCAAAATTAAAATAAACAGTCCCAAAAATAGCGTAAAGAAACCTAAAAAAGGGGCGTGGCTCCCAAAAATTTCGGCTTTGCCTCCGGCAGCGGTCGCGGTGAGGCCGCAAGAAACACTTCCTGCAAATTTGCCCCCCCCCCCCCAAGACAAAATCCTGGCTACGCCACTGCAATAGACAGTTCTACTAGGTTAAGTGTTCTTGTCGTCAGCCATGTTATTGTCTCTTCTCCATGAAAATCTTAACGAACTTCAATATTTTTCTACAATTCTAACTTGGTACAAGAAGCTTAGGTACTTTTTTTTGACGAAATTTTATCGAGACATCTTGATCTAAGGGACTATAGCAGATCTGGACCTGTTAGTAAGTTGGCGTTTAGACTTTTAGAGATTAAATTTTTGCTACCAAGGAACCCACATGATTTGAAAAATATATAAGATAGGTAGGTACTTCATTTTTTGATATTCTTTGATTAAAGGACAAGTTTTTATTTAAGGTAATTAGCTTTTCTATAGTGATACTTGGATGACCAAAATGCATCTTCAAAGTGATCAAAACTTGTTGAATATTTTCTGGAGACAACATCGATGCTGATAATACTTGCTTTGCCTGTCCTTTCAAAAATTTATTTAACATTAAATTAACTAAATTTACTTTATTCGAATATTATGTAGGTTTTTGAAATGTGGTCGAAACTGGAATAAAATACTGGCCACTCTTCAGGGTTTCCATCAAAGTGAGGAAAACCTCTCAAAATGTGTGCTCATAAACTTTTCGTGTTTTTGTCCATAGAAAACTTTGTAATTTATTGACATGATATTTTAAGATCTACAAATTCTTCGTTTGGCTTTTTATGTAGGGTTTGGCTATCTATTGGAGGTTCAACTTCATCACTATAAACTGGATTTTCGGGGATAATACCACGAGAGCTTCAAAATTAGCGATAATTTTTCACGATTCCGTGTTTTCTATAATTTCACGAGTCCGTAGGACGAGTGAAATTTACAGAGAAAACACGCAAAAAGTGATCTTTCTGTTTCTTTCTAATTTCACTTTTTATAGAAAAATGTTTGGATTATTTTCTTTTACTTTAACAATGACATACAGAATACTGACAATGATAAAACATGACAAAGAATATTAAAAAAATACCAACAGGACAAATATAAAGGAACTCAGCATCATCGATCATCGATGGTGTTCACTGGAAGCGAAATGAAGTTTCCCGTAGATCTGATGATTGGAAAACCACCAGCTGATGGAGATAAAACTGTACTTCTAGTCTACATGCCTGATCTGCAGGACGGGCTCAGAATTGTTAAAGTTTCGCCATACGTGAGGGCAGTGAGAGAAATAAAATGAGACTCGACATACGACAGTCATTGAACACTCCCAATAAAGGCGATGCCATCTGGTTGTGTCAGCCACAGCGGAGGAAGAACTATGCCCGAAATTAAAAAGGCCTTCGAAAAGGTCATATTGTTGTGTACAATAATTACTTGGTGAACAGGACTCAACTTTCTCCGAAAGTTGAGCCAAAGGTTGTGAACGTAGAAAGACTGGATGTGATCAGTGCATCTCTGGCGAGCTAACACAAGTTAGCCCGTTTACCCAATTACGCCCAAGTTGAACCACGTTAACTCAAGAAAAAGGTGGTTTAATAAGTTTTTCTACTGTTGAGCTCACAGACAGAACAGAAATAAATTTTACCTCCTAACATTTTTGTTATCCTGATACGTAAGTTAGTGAGTATAAAAGTGTTTTTTTTTTAATATAAGTTTTTATACCGTTGAGCATTCGGCTTGATTCCTTGGCGTGCCCTTCGGGTGGCATTTAAACGATTTAATTTTTGAATAATAGTTTTCGAAATCTCTTCCATTGAAGGAGTTCTCATGGGGTTATCCTGATAGAAATTCGAAAATTTCGGAATTTCCAGCAATTTTGGGTATAAGTATAAGTAACGGTTAAACCATGAATAACTGATAAACCAATCATTAGCATTAGAATTCGAAATAGATTGTTTTCAGCATGTCAACTGTTTAAGCCCTTTGAAAAAGAGTTGATAGCGTTTTGAAGCTGTCCGAGGATAAGAAGTAGAAATTTCATTTGTGTAAGTTTGAGAATTTATTGATCTTTTGAATTGGTCTAAGTGACATACGGCTCTGGCATTCGGCCTTATCGATTATACCAATCATCTTCTAAACACCAAGCCTGGTCTGATGGTTCCATAATTCGCTATATTGTCAAAAATTCTAAACTGAAAATTTACGAAAGATCCCGTTTTGTTTTCTTATTTTTCAACTATAAATGTTCAGAGAAAAAAAATGTCTAGGAAAAACTGACCAAGAATTTGAAAAAAACGAAAAAATTGCTTTTTTCGTGGAAATTTGCATCATATTTTTATCGTTAAATAATTTTTATCAATTTTCTGGATGTGTAGTTTGTTAAATATTGTAAAAAATCTTATTTATCTACGATGTTTCCTTGAGTTTTTTTCAATTTGAACAAGTGAGTATGGATCCTTATATTAGTTATATACATACTTCCCCCCATTTTGAAAAATTTGACAACTGACAATTGATATTTTGGAAAATTATATCTTGGAAATATAAATTTAACATTTTTCATAGAAGGATAATAGGGAATACGAGAAAGTTAAATATTTCCGCCAAAATACAAATGCTTATATGTATAATAAGTACATTAAAAAATACATGAAATAGCGGTTTAAATTTCAATTTTATCTACAAAATTGACAAGGTTAGAGCTGCAAGCTACTCCTCGGTGTCACCCTACGTGGATCTCAATTCACAACTCAAATTTAAAAAAATCATCGATTTTTGAAAAAACCTTAATATCAAATATTATTCAATAAAATAATGTAGGTATTGAAGTTAGTTACTATTTACCATGGTCTGGTAATGGCGGATGAATCGCATCGGGAACATAGGGGAAAATATATCGAGCAAACACGCGATACTCTAATTTACAAATTGTCACAACTATAAATACTACCGAAGAAACCGATAACTTTCGCGCCTGCAACATCGTCAGTATGACTGACGCGAAGACCTTGACTTTACTCTTCCTTCTTTATTGTGGATTTGATTGCAGATCGTCCGCTACATATAACAAATTCACAATAATTGCAATTTGTTTATTGTTTACCAGGTGCCAGCATTCTAGCAATAAAACTATGTATCTATATTTTCTGGAAAAGCCTTGGCTATAGCCAGAACTGGGATTTGTTGTCATCGAGGATAGGGACCGGTAATATAGAATAGGTTTGGTAATATGAAAATATTATACTAGTACCAATAGTCTTGGCGAAATCTGTCAGATGCTCATGAATTTACCTGACTGTCTGTCATAAAAGCGAATACTAGCTAGTGCGGCTAGTATTCGCTTTTATGACAGTCAGGTAAATTCATGAGCATCTGACAGATTTCGCCAAGACTATTGGTACTAGTATAATATTTTCCATTCCAGTGGCGTTTCAAGAGTTTCTGATTTGCTTCTGTTGATTGTTGTAGTTTTGAGAAATTGAGCAATGATCGACGGACGCTACTTAGGCAAATATTTTTTCAAAATCGCATTCCAGATTGCAGAAATGCCCATTATGGAAAAGATACTATTCCATATTATCCGACATTCTCTTTTTATATTGCTTTTGGGCCGCCACCTATATATATTTTGCCGCTAGTGTAGGTATTTTTCCGATAAATTCAACCCATAATCTTCTGTTTATGTTTCACATTGTTATTTCAGTTCTGGTTTTAGCGTAGCATTTGCCATATTATCCTCCATTCACATTTATTTGGCACCCCGTCCTCCTTGGAGTTTTGTCAGATTTACACTCGTATATAATGACATATGACATGTTGAATAATTTAAGGTTATACATTTTGACAAATTAGAAAAGCAATATTTTCAAAATACATAGGTATATTGAATATATCTGAGTACCTATGTTTTTTTCAATTTCAAACCATGAAAAAAAGATATCAGAGCGAAGTACAGGGTGACTCAGAGTAAATTTCCCTTTTCGAACGCGTTCTGTACATCCAACTTATTATTTGTGGAGCGCCGGCAATTTACGCCGACTGCGGATCTCAGTAAACATGGAGCAGTAGTCGAACAAGCAACGCGCGTTTAGGTTCGAGGCGTTTTTTAAATCAAACGATTCCTATGTCGCGGGACGGCGACGTTTTTGTAACCGTTACAATATTCGGCGTATACGTAATACTCCGTCAAAGGATTTATTGAAATTATGGGTTCAAAGATTCAGATAAAGTGGTTCAATGGCAAAGCCGAAGCGTCCCGGCCAACAGAAGTCCATCAAAACGCCAGAGAACATTGGAATTGTGCGACGTGCTGCGACCGAAAATCCGAGGCGCTCAATTTGAAAACATGGTGGGACGCTTCTGATTTGTCAATTGCCACTGTACCACTTTGAATCTTTGAATCCACGATTTCAATACAGTTCTTGACGTAGCGTCACGTATACGCCGGATATGGTTACGGTTACAAAAACGTCGCCGTGGCGCGACATAAGAATCATTCGATTTTAAAAACGCCTCAACCATGAACGCGCGTTGCTCGTTCGACCACTGCTCCATGTTCACTGATAATCAGCACGCAGTCGCCGCATATTGCCAGCGCTAACCTCCCCACAAATATTAAGTTGGATGTACAGGGCGCGTTCGAAAAGGGAAATCTACTCTGAGTCACCCTGTATAACTGTATAGGTTATAGATAGGCACCTATTGATTTTATTTTATTCTATTTTACTTAAATAAAAAAAACAAATCATTAGCACATTCTATCTTATTGGCATAACAGTAATTATGCTTTATTATCCAAATATACAATTTGATACTCATTGGCTAATCCACCTTATAATATAGGTACTTAACATAAAACTAAAAACAAATAGATCTCCATTGGAATGGGGAGGGGTGGATGATGTTGATGATGATGATGATGCGTCCATGGCCCAACAGGCTTAGATTATATGTACATCATGAGCAATCTGTTGTCCAATTTCAGATCCCCCCCTTCTCGCGTTAATAGGCTTGTTACGATTTCAATATTTTCGTACCAGGAGTCTCATTTTCGAATATTTTCGCATACGAAATTTGATACGATTTCGAATACTTCCCATTTAATTTACATTGCTGTCAATCAAATTTCGTGTACGAAATGTACTCGAATGGTTTCGAAAATTGCACCCCAGGAAGTTGATTCTCGAAGTGATTCTATTTTGCTATAAATTTACCCAGTCCCTATAATTTCATCTGCAGAATTAGACTTCCTTGGATTCAGATAACATTTCTGAATCGGATTCACCAAGAGAAACGATGATAGGAGTATTTTCAAAAGATAAGTTCCCCATGTGACCACCTTCCTTAAAAATTTCGTCCATCACGTATCGTTTTGATGAGCCCCGGTAAGATTTTATCGAATCTCATAGCTGTTTTTTGTCATGTTTATGTCAGAGCTTATGTCATGTCAAACCATTTATTTCTGCATTGGGTGTTTTTTCGAACAGAATGTGGAAGGTTTACCAGCTTGCTCTGAGTGTTATGGAGCGCCGTCGATGATTACTAGAAATTTCTTTTCAAGCCGATACAATAGATACAGGAATAATAAAGTTGATTAACGACACACTTTTTGAAAATGTCAGCGTTCATAGAGGTGTGGTAGTCTCTGTCATTGATTTTGAGTCTACAAAAAGTCCCACCCATCTTAAAACCCTGAACTACACCTCGCATGGAATATGGCAAATCGTTTCCCTCTAATGATAATATAGATGGGTTTCTATTGTACCTTTCATCCTGCTGGTAAATTCAGGTTTCCTGCTCAAAGCAGGCCTTCTACTAGGATATCCAGTTATTCCAGAGATGAAATATCTTCTAACTGTATGAGGTGACGTCCCATATTCTTCATTCTTAAACGAGTAACCGCATCGCAGTTCAATAGAAGTGGCGAGGTGTCTGTTCTCAATCTTTACAAAATTTTCTGGTACCGCTTTCTTCTAACTCCAATTTCCGCAGGTGGTGCTCAAGGTTGCTAGGGATAGAGTTTTGATATTTTTCCTGCCAAGGTTGACCAGCAGTCTGATCTTTTTTGGTTAAAGTTGCCCTATAGATCCTGTCCTGCCGTAATGCTGGCTGTTCTACCCATTGTTTATTCCTTAGTCGGTTCTCTTCCTTTTTGAGGATTTCTTAGATGTTTGCATTTCCGATGTCTCAGAATGGTTCTGGCCTAGAGAAGGGAGTAGAAGCTTGGCCCGAATACTTCTGCTTCAGTTCCCTCAGAAGTTTTGGAGCCGTCCTTATACCATTTGATGGAGTTTGATTTCAAGGACTGAATACATGTTCCATTTGTTCTTAGTCTCAGTTCGATGGAAAAGCTTTTCCTGAAGCTGAATTTCTCGATCGTATCTTTTGGTAGATCCATAAAGTATGCACAGTTTGGGAAATGAAAAGTACTGCCAAAATGCAATTTCCCTTGAATACCGATCATCGCCAGTCTAAGATATGATCATCTGGCAGTCCGCTTCACTAATATGTGGAGTGGTGTGAGGGCTACGATGACTTCTGGTGCCGCAGTTGGACATTATATCATTGCTCCTGTTATACAGAGACAGGCAAGGCTTTGCACTTTTCCTAGCGGTTTCCTAGGTTAACACCTAGATGGAAGGGCCGGTTTAACCAGGGGTCTTTTGGGTGCAGTAGCACCGGGCGGCAAAATCTTAGGGGCGGCGCGCGAAGCGCGTAACAACCCTTAAAATTTCAATGTA
Source organism: Ceutorhynchus assimilis (assembly GCA_917834065.1). NCBI lineage: Eukaryota > Metazoa > Arthropoda > Insecta > Coleoptera > Curculionidae > Ceutorhynchus > Ceutorhynchus assimilis. Next base: position 84,490,256 of record OU892277.1, read on the forward strand.
TCCTCTTTATTATTACGTTTTTATTTCTTGAACCATAATACGAAAAATCAAAGCAAAGAGCTACAAGTTAGTTTAAGGATTACTACCCATACGTCTAGAAAAAATAAGTAAGTACGATTACACCCGTCTCTATAGCCATGCCCAGCTCTACTTAAATTCTGTGGGGGCCGATTCTCGGGCCAGGGAGTAGAGCTCCCTGAGAGAATAAATTTTTTGTCTTTATCATTCCCGTTTACTTTTCGATAACGTTGACAAGAACAAAAAAGTTCGTTCTATCGGGGAGCTCTACTCCCTGCCCGAGAATCGGGCCCCGGACGATAACAGATAATAGTCAGCTCGCATCTCACTTCAATTATTCATTTCAATATAATATTAGTATTGTTTGGCGGTGGCGTCGTTGCGTAATAAATATATAGCTACAGGCTGTCCCTGGGAAAACAGTTGACCCCGATTTTTTCGATTTGAAATGAAAGTCGGGAAAAACGTTACGATACGCCGATTTTTGATTTGAGGATGAAATATTTTTCAGTTTTTTTCATTCCCGTAGCTTCAATCTCTTAACTAGGGGGAGAACAACCCCCCAAACTTGAATAGGGGATAAGGGTCGTGTCACACCTCTTTTCAAAGGTCTCATCGAGTTCTTTATGGCCCTAGAATTTCGTCTTATTATTTTCATCCGACACACACAATTTACAATTCACGTGTTCACCTGATTAATAATAATGATGAAAAACTTCAATTTCAAGTGTTTTTATTAAGGGGAGGTGAGTATCGCTTTTACTCCCACTAAAACAATAGTCTATTTTCAAGATTTTGATAAGCTGTCATTTCGTTACGGATGAAAATGATAAGACGAAAATCTAAGGCCATAAAGAACTCGATGAGACCTTTAAAAAGAGGTAGGACAGGACCCCTATCCCCTATTCAAATTTGGGGGGTTGTTCTCCCCCCAGCTAGGGGGTTAAAACTACGGGAGTTAAAAAACTGAAAAATGGTTCCCCCTCAAATCAGAAATCGACGTGTCCGAGCGTTTTTCCAGAGTCTCATTCCAAATCCCATAAATCGAGATGGACTTTTTTCCCTGGGACACCCTGTATAAAAGAATTGAATACATTTTTTGAAATAAATGCTCCAAAAAAATTGTTTTGTTTTTTTCCGAATGGGCGGGGGGCAAACTACCTTAAACCGGCACTGCTAGATGGGTTCGGCTATGGTAAGTTCCCGCTCCGTAAGTTATAATAGGTCTCACTATCATGGTATACATCCATCGCAGGATTGATGGGTTACAGCCTGAGACCATGAATCCCGAGATTCTTTGTTTTCTGTGTTTCCACGTATCGGATTCAGAGAAGTTCACAATGTAGAGTTATTTCTAGAAATTTTATTTGTTAACAGTTAAGTTTGCTTCCATTGAGGTGAATGTTTCTCAGGTTTGGCAGGAGTTTTCCTATTCTTGTAAATGTAGTATTCGCTGAGTTAGGATTCAGCCCCACGACTGCCACTATTCCTTCGTGGTTTGAAGTGCTTTTTTGATGGCATCTTTTCCAAAGCAGTTGTACTTATTCACAACTTTCTCAGCTTCTTCCAGTAAGAACGACGTAAGGCATAAAATAGGTCTGAAACACTTTGGAAGAGTTATCTCTCTCCCCCTACCTTTGGGATGAAATTTACTTTAGCTCTTCTCCAGTGACTTGGCAAGTACCCAGTCGCTAAGCTGTTTCTCATAAGTTTGATCAGATATGGCATGACTTCATTTCGCCCTTATTGCAGCAGGGCTGGAAAAGTGACTTCAAATCCAGGTGAGTTGGACGATTGGCAGGAGCTAATCGCTCAAGTAAGCCGCTCAGAAGTGCAAAGGTCCTGCACTTGGTTTTCTTCAGTACCATTGGATATACTTCCTGAGAAGTGAGTGTGTATAGTTTAACTAACCTTCTGCTTTCTTAAGTATGACTGGTCCTTGTGCCCTGCCTTTTACCAGGGTTTTGTATAGCCTGGCTGCTAATGGAGTTTCTGTGATGGATTTTGTGAAGCTTTTCCGTTTGTCTTTTCTTATTTCTTTGTTGTACTCAGTCAGCCTTTCGGCCTTACTAAAAAGCCGATTTACTTCGGATCTAAGTTTTTGACTGGTGAATATTCCACCATAGATAACTATTTTAGTTTAATTTTTCTTTTACGGGACAGTTGAAATTATATGCCTCTGCCCTGTTAAGCAACTGAATGTTTTCCTCTACTTCACACGTATTCTTGCTAAAGCTGTTTTGTTTAAGGTTACATTGCAGGTTGGTCGTGTCTTTCTTTCAGTTCGTATTTCTGGGGTTTCTACACGAAGTTGTTCGTCCCTGCGCTCCTTCTATATCAAACATTATGATTCTGTGTGATGGCACTAGTTCAGAAATATTGCATTCTAGGAAACATCTACTTTTCTAAAGAAAATAGGAATTCCTGACTTGGAATGGCATTCGTTCGCTGATCGTAGATCTAAGAAAACTCGTCTTTTCTTGTTATAATTTTTACATCTTTAATAAAGAGACGAAAATGAAGCCTATATGGTGTTCTATTAGATCAAAAATATCTCAAGAGTTATGCTTGCTTGAAAAACACTTTACGTGTATATGCATCGAAAGGAATTGAATAAGAAAATATTTCTCAACTACTAGAGAATTAGTTAATTAACTTATTATACTTTGGTGCAGTTGATCTGCTTCACTCCGTGTAACACTTTTAAAATCACAGGACTGTTAGCGGATCACCGTTAATATTAATGTTTGCTTTCAAATACCAATTTCGGTGTATACGTGCGTCAAATTTCCATATAATTTGTTATTTTCTGTTTGGTTTTTTTGAGAAAAAAAAATCATGTAAGCTTTAAGCTATAACACAGCAGGTGTGTGGAATATAATTATTTATCAACTGCATCTGTGCTTTTTCAAAAGTAATGAAAAAACAAAGTATGTATTGAAAGGAAACAAAAGAGTTTCTTGATTTCCACAAATCTATTTATGTGATGCCGTAAAATATTTACCTCAGCTCTAATTGGACAAATTCACTTGGTCACAGACTCACAGATGTCTTTATTGTCATCGATATGTTGTCGATATCATTATCTACTTGTTAGCTATGATATACAGTTAAATAAATTTCTGTCACTTATCAACAACCTCCACCCTAAAATCCAATTCACTGTCGAATTAGAAGATAATAAATTCATTAACTTTTTAGATTTAACTATAACCAATAAAAACGATATTCAGGAATTTTCTACTTTCCATAAACCATTACACACAGTCCACTCCACAGACACAGTCATACATAATAATTCAATCATCTATACTCTCATAAAATAGCAGCGTTCAATTCGGTTGTACACACACTTTTAAATGTTCGACTATCAACAGACAATTACAAGAAGCAACTCAATTTTATTAAACAGCTTGCAGTCAATAACAGATTTATTGTTAGTTTGGTTGATGATTAGTTGAAAAAAAAAAATTATCAGAAAAAAACAATGTGTCCATTCAGAAAAATAGGTAGAAGCCTTTACCCATGAATTCCTTCGGCAAATTATCCCACACTTTTTTCGATAAATATCAAAAATTTCAGTTCCCAATCTTGTATAGAGCAGATGAACCTAAAGAACTTTCAAATTTAGTTATTTTGGAACACAAAGGGCCTCACTGAAGAGGAATAAGAAATCGACAAAAAGAAAAACTCTAAGAACGGTTACTTTTTGCTAATATGCACCCTGTAAATCTGCGAACGATACCCTTACATTAGCATTGTCGATTAATGTCCAACGTGTATAGGTACCAAAAATTGTTGTTATAGGATAAGCCGTTATTGAGCTAGAGCGCCATCGAGAGGCGAACCGAGGGAATTGCGAAAACATGATTTACAATTAAAATACAATGCTTCTCTTTCTACCGGTATATTTTAAAATAATTATCATTAAAATAAGCAATTCTTTTTCGTTATCAATCTATTTTAGCTTTATATATTTCTATAAAACATCGGCAGTCAAAAGACCATCACTTTTAATAGGTGTTCTATCGGGAATGATATGAAAGGGGTGATCGATTTTAGTATTGTTAGTTAATTAAGTTGAGACAGAATAAACTCCTGGAGTGTATATCGATTTTTCGCTTGTCCCTTTTAATTCTTCTGTCGATTTTTTATCTAATTTCAAATATTTGTCAATTTTGATGCTTTTAGTAAACATCGGCGGAATGGATAATAAGTAATAAAATTATGTCTACTGTTTATTAATATTTGAAAAGAGTGTGGAGGTTTATTGTCAACATTTGATATTGAAGGTGAACAGCTCTTCTTATTTTCTAAATTATGGGAAAAGCACTTGGCCAGTTGTTCTTCCTATTGGTTTTCCGGCAGCGTTGTTGTTTCAAAATCTGCATTGAATGAATGAATGAATTGTGGCTATTAATTGTTACACTGCGACCAACATAGATCTATTGTTTCCCTTCTGAGATGTTCTGGAGTTTCCTCCCTTTCCGCACAGAACCGGCAGCTGAGCTGAGTCAACGACATTAGTTTATGAGTAGTTAAGCATTAATTTATCTGCACCACTCCGAAACTTCCTCAAAGCAAGCCAAAAATTCGCAATGCAAGTTTTCTGGGTCTGGATACTCTATTACAGCCAATCTGGCTAATCATTGTTGAACACCGTTAATATACTATATCAACCCAAGATACTCACTCCCTTGAGGAGTGCCCATGCTCTTCAAAAAAATCCTCCGAGCAGGTTGCACTTATACAAGCATGGAAATGTTAAACAATTGAATTGATTAAATCATTTTGGATCTGAGTGGAGGTATAGACGAAGAAGAGAAGGTGGGTGCAGCTTGACATAGTCAGATCAACACGATGAGATTTGAGAGAGAGGCAGTGTTACGGAATTGCATTGAGAGCCCGGCCAGATTCTGAGAATGCAGTTATTTACGTCTAACGCGACTATTCGGGAAAATCTTTTATATTCGAGTAGGGCCGGTTTTTCTAAGTGAACCCAAAAAATAATGTCTGCTGCAAATAGCGCGCAGTTACTCAGTTAGAAGTCAAGTTAAATAAGGGCGTTGTTGTAGTCAGTCCAGTTAGTTTCAATACGAGATTTGTTGTGTGCGGTTTGATAAGTGATATCAATTTTTCTAATAAAAGTTGGTTACTGTTTGTAAAGTAAGTTTTGTTGGACCTGGAATCTGTGGGAATAAAACTATTGGTCCATAACGTCTTCCGATTCCCGATCTCCAACCTTCTCTGTCAATCTAGGCAACCTCCTCCAAGGCTCTGTCTCTCATTTCCTCGTCCCCTCACTTCTGGTTCTGCGGCGTCTTCTTCTTCCCCCTGGCTTCCACTCGATGATTATGCTTGGGTCTTTTAGTATATGCCGTTCTTTGTACATATCCAAACCAAATCAGTTGTTTGTCTTTAATAAAAGGAAAATACACATGCTAACTTGAAAAAACCATTTACTAGACTATATCAACGAGAAACGCCCTTCTTTTGTTCGTGCTGATAGCCAACCCCTAACCTTATGCCTGTCATTTTTCAGACCCTGTTCACATTGTTGGTAAATTATTATGAAAATCAGAAGGTATGTTCACTAAATAACTAAAACTCTAAATTAAATACTAAAAGACTGAATCTAAACATTACAATCATCTACTATTGCGTGTCTTGCGCTCATAATTTCTCCAATTTTTTGGTTTGGTATCCTTTCCAGTTTTGACCTGCTTGCCACTCTCCTCCAAAACTCCTACCCCATTTCTTATATCTAGCATAACCTAGCACATTTGTTTACTCAATTAGTAGAAAAATGTATATAATACTTTCAAAGGTTATGTACATAGCAGAATAAATAATAAAATGTGTGTCATAACTTGATAGGCTCTAGGTAGAAGATTAATTCTACCAAACAGCGAGTACCTACATGCGTACCTACATGAACCGAAAAATTCGCCGTGTTCTCACCGTTACCATGGGGTAGAAGGAATTGGAGGAAACATTTGTCGGTGCTATTTTCGTGACCATTTGTTCGCAGACATTCAGACTAGTAGGCTAATGCACAAGCCATGCTATGCTGTTATACCTAGAAGAATAATCGAAAAGCTTGTCGTTAAAATTCATTGGTTAAGAGTGCTTTCGGTCATAAGATTTGCCAAATACACTATAGCGTCCAAAGTAAACGTTTTGGGATTGTTTATCTCTGGTAGTAGGTACAAATTAAATATATATTGTCAGCGTTTTCACCACTAAACGGGTTTATTGTCACGGATAACATAATATTACTTACCTGCTGTGTTCAAATGGTAGAGCGGTTGGAGGAGTTACTCTTGTGTAGAAGTCTCTTTCTCTCTGCTGCCGAATTTCAAAAACACCGGCAGCAAAGCGGAAAAAGACATGTTCACAAGCGTCTCAAATTTCTTGCTATTTAAAGGCGTTTTATGGTATATAAACACCTACCTAAAGTAAAAAAGTAATATCGAATACTCATCTACCCAATTTACAGGCCCTCATTGTTCAATGTTCAGCCATTTCTAATCCTAATTTTGATTTAAGATAGCATAGTTACTACATTAATTTCATTAAATAATCATTTTCATGATTGCTACGTTGTTAGCTACTTACCTACCTTTAAATAACCAAAAAGTCAAAATTTCATCGGATGACCAAGCTCAGTTCCCAACAAGACATCAACTACGCTGTACGGCTGTTGTAGTGTGCCATGGTATTTCAGTCGCCCTCCTCCTTTGAGAAATCTGAAAGTTGAAACGGATGAGATTTGACAAAGACATGTACATAAATAAAAGAGCGAAGCATCTCTCTGCTTTATTCATTGAACTCAATCTAACGAAATTCTCAAGGGTTGAGTTCAAAGGCTTTACTTGAACCACAAGTCCGTATGTCTTCTGGCATTTTTTCTTAATATTATTTTCTTTTGCTATTCAAAAATAAATACAATTAGGACAAGAAAAACCTTGCACGGAAAACGATTTATTTTCGGTTCTTCCAAATCTTACATTTGAGAAGAATCTAATAATTTGTGAGAATAATACTAGTACGGTAAATACAAACTTCAGGAAAAGCGACCCCTTCCATCTATTTATACCATTCGAAGGAATTATTTTTAGGCATTTTTGTAATTTTATAGCCGAGTAGTTCCTGCGAGATTTATTTAGATATTATGGGACTCAAGAGGCTACTAGGAAGTTTATTTTCGAAAAATTTATTGTTAATATAAAGAAGAGACTATTTTAAAAATAGCTTGACATATTTTTTCATGTGCAGTATTTTACTGATAAAGTTTCAAATTCATCCTGAACGGTTTTTTTTTTGAGCTGAACACTGGTTTAAATTATATTGTTTTGGATACATCATCCTCACTCCAGCACATCTATTTCGAATTATTTTCAGATGCTTTGAACATTTTTGAGATAAGTATTCTACCCTATGAATAAAAAAGAGCATTCGCTTTTTCTCCCAAAATCTGAAGCAAATGCTTTATCCAATATGCCTACGCAAGAAATTAGTCTTTTGGGCTAAATCTGTATTTATTGGTACTGCTATGGTATATGTACATACATTGTAAGGATCTAACAAATGCCTTATGATAATAACAATCATATGAATAAAAGTTCAAGCAAAACCTCTTACTTAAAAGTTGGAAGCAAATGCTCCAGCGAAAAGCATATAGGTACTCTTTTTCTAATGAATAAGAGACAGTATTAGCTTCAAATTGGAAGCATTTACTCCTTGCAAAATGCATGTTTCAGTCGCTCTAGTGTCTAAGATATGTAGGCTTCTCTCAAAAGAGGCCAGCTTCCTGGGGTGTAAGCAGTATTTCAGCCTTTTGCAGGAATGAAGAATTTACATTTCAAGTGTTCTGTAGCTTTTGTTGCTTATACCCAAGATCCGCAGTGATCGTTGTCTGATTTGCCTATTGTTTTCAGGCGATATTTAACCAGGCAATGCCTAATGAGCAGACCAACGATTGGTTTGATGTCTCTTCTGCTCATGTCAAGAAGTTGTTTAGATCTCCTTGCTGAGATGGATATGAACCTTCTCCATCTGTTCAATTCTTCTGAGACGTGGCTTTTCATTAGTCCACCAAAAAGTTCTGGGCCTTGAAAAAGTGTTAAAGCTCCTTGCTTTGTGAGACGGTCCTCCTCCTCGTTGCTCTGGTGTCCTGGTTTAAACTTTTTAAAGTTTAGTCCAGTTATTTCCAGACCGACGTCTTCCGTAAGCTTCGAACCATCTATGTGACTGTGTACCACAATGATGCGTTGTCCGCGTGTGGCAGCTTTACGTTGACGTTCTTTTACAACCACTCCATATGGAATGTCAAAGTCCAGTGATGTTATCATATGATCTAGTAGTGGTTTATTTCGGCATTCGAGCCTCAGATTGAAACAACAGGTAATATTTTTTACTTCATTTCTTTGAAGCATATGCTCGCAAGGAGAAGGTCTTCATTATTCATATCTGAAGTAAATGCTTCTACTCCTACTTCTTCTTTGAAGCTTTTGCTTATACTTCTACCTTCTGCTTAGAAGCGAATGCTCTATTTTTATTCATACGGCTGATTGTGTCGAATATTTAGAATTGAAAAAGTAGGTAATTTTAGTCATCTTCTTATTACAGTATTTCGGGCACCGATGATGCTTCTCTAAAGCCAAAACAGTGAAACCATTTTAGACCGTGAGATAGGGCCTGTTTAGTGGAGTCATTTTTTTTTTGTCTGGCATTTTGAGGGATGAATGTTGCTAGTTAGCTGATGAGAATATAGGTGGTTTTAGTGCCTGCCACCTGTTCGAAATGTCCACAGAATGTTTCGCCGGAAAACTCGACTTCGAACTGGGATTACCGTCTGGCGATTTTTCAGCGATATTTTCACAACAAAACCTTCCATTCTCTCGATTACCAGACAAAAAGTAAACGCGGAAGGTTCTTTTCTTTTCTCTTGGAAGTTGACACTCATCCCCACTTTTTCAGCTATTGTAAAGTATCTAGTATTTTTTATGGGTGAATTATTTGTCAATATCAATCTTTTATTTAGAAGCCAAAAAATTTGAGATCATTAAAAAAAAATTCCTCATGTAAATCAATTTTTTTCTTCTGCAAATTTTCGAACGAGAGGCAGGCATTAAAATCACCCATATTCCCTCAAAGTGCCAGACAAAAAAAAATGACTCCACTAAACAGCCCCTATCTCACAGTCTATTTGTAATCAATCCATACATGTTGCGGTACCTGAACCTTAATCAGGTGTTAATGGAGCGATCGGAACACCGGCAGCCATTCCGAGTTGTCGCTCTCGGGGAAACAAGAATTGGAGAATATATAAAAAACAACACCAAAGACATATCAAGCGGAGATGGAAACGATCGGCCAGTTCCAGTAGCTGAAAGGGTCGGCAGCACCCAAGTGACTAAAAATCGTCAAACAAGGCCTGAGGGAGCTTGGCTAAGCGTTGACCTGCATAGGCTGTCTTTGAAATAAAGGAAGCTATGAAAATTAGATTGCGATCAAGACGGCTAGGGAACGACACAGCATCCCAAGCTTCAGAGATAACCATGGTCCTAGAGAAATCCCCTCGAAAAGCGTCCTAAAGGACGAACTCAGAGGCGGTCTAAGCAAAAATCCCGGTCCGCGTACAATTTAGTATACGACTATGGATCGCCGCTACCAAGACGGAATTTCAAGACACTAGTCAGAATATGTGCCTCCAGCTGGTAAACGGATGAGACGTCAATGCACACGATGTCGCTTGGAGCAGCACTGACTACAACCCAGAGATCAACACTCCCAGAATATCTACCGAGAAATAATTTTGCAATCGCCTATCAAGGTAGCGAAACTATCTCCGTCATTTCCAGGAGAAACGAGGTTCTAGATTCAATTATCGTCAGTACTATATGGTAGCTACACATATTAATAATCGGCATGTATCAGAGGATCCATACATAGAGTTCAAATTATCTGAATATTTTATCAAGACGATCCATGATCGTGATGTTCGCAAGATATACAGGGTGAATCTGAAAGTGAGGTTTATTTTCTAACACGATATATAACTCCCCAAAAGCTGTTTTGCAAGAAATTGTTTACATAAAAAATTAATGATAACGGAGGTAACAATTTTTTATATTGTTTAAACAATTTTTTGCCAAACAACCCTGCTAAAGAAAAACCTCACTTCCCGATTCACCCTGTATTTAGGAATCATATGACGTGCAACTAAAAAGAGGGGTTGAACCTAGTGAATTTTGTAACGGAGGACTTATACACTAGGAACACTATAGTGACGTAATGGAAGTTTGCCACCTGTGGCACAAAAATCATGGAACTTCTCATCCAAACGCATTGCCCCCGAAAGCGTATTCACGTTCTATACCATTATACAGATGGATTCCAGTCTATAACGTAGTATGATTTGTATCTGTGAAACGCACGTATGTTTACTCCAAATTGTACCACGATACCAAATTAATAACTACTCAATCAATTAAAGTAATTTATCTTTATTTTCTACAGGCTATTTACAAGCTAACAAGGTAACATTACAATGTTTTAGAAAACACAACTTAAACTTTATAGGTAATTTTGGTAAATATAGTAAAAATTAGTTGTTTTTTTTTTCCGAATCATGAACTAGATGAGCAAAGCTAAGGGATATATGGACGAAATAGAGTTTGTTCTTAATTGTGACCACACTAGCAAGTTTAATTAAAGTAGCAATGAATAATACTCCAAAGTCCTGAAAAGGAAGCAAACATAATTTAATTAAGAAAGACAAGTATTATCTCCTTGAATAGCGATTTGATTGCACTTACTACGAACTTTTCTTGACGTTTGACAGATAGACAATGCTTTAAAAGTTAACTGTCGTAGAAAGTGCCCACTGAGTGCAAAAGTGCAAGAAGATTCATAGGGAACTAATTTAACGAGCTAAAAATCTTCGCTGAATGGAGAACCTAGGAGATGAAATATCTGGGCGTCCACTAGATAGAAAACTCTGAGCAAACCAAAAATATCTATTGCTATATGAAATGTGTAGCTCAGTAAAACATGGGCTTTACACCAGCATAGCAAGACCTATTATAGCGAACGAAGCATTGGTGTGGTGGCAAAAAAGCGAGCTAGCAGCGCTGACCACGATAATGGCTAGCATTTTTGTTTCCAATGGAAAGCAAACCAACAGCAGACAGCAGTACTGAAAGCGATTCTGGAATTCACGCCCGTACAGATACGAATCAGAGAGAAAGCCCTAATCGGACCTTATAGGGTAAAGTCTTTGAAAAACTAGCAACGCTCGCCATGGAAGAAGACACAAAAAAATCACCGAACTAATATCCGGAGGCTTTCTACTTGAAATGCTATCCTATCACATCAAGCCGAAATACTATTTTTAAACGGAACTGACCTGGTGTGGTGAACCGTGGTGGAAGAGATCGTACCTATACCTCTAGGCAATAACGCAAGTAGGTATATATGTATATGTATAGGGATACATTCAGGCCATGATGATCTGCAGTCAAGTAAATATCGGACAGTAAAGCACTCGCATTCGAGTCAATTCTAGGATCGTTGCAGCATGCAAAAAGAGCTGATACATCTCACATCTCGCAAGGTGGAACTCGTTAACACTCAGGGCATTGCCGGATAGAAAAAAAACCGACGAGATGACGTGAGATAGTTTTTTGACTCATTCAGATATAAAGTTTATTCACCACTAACGGCCGGTTTCTCAATAGCGAGTCACCTCCGGATTAAGCATACATAGCAACTGGTCACGTGTACACTGGAGTTAAAACTAACCCAGAGGTGACTCGCTATTCAGAAACCGCCCCTAAAGCATATATGTAAACTGTTCGATTAATTTCATCGCACTATGATTCCCACAAAAAATTCGTGTGTCAGAGTTTTTTGGTAGAGTAAAGTACTGAATATAGTAAAGTTCACTAAATGGATCCTGTACAAATTATTTTTTAAATATAATATTAGTCATTGAAATAAAACTGAAACCATCAAAATTCAATAAATATTCCCAAATACGTGAAAGTAAATTTTTGTTCTCACGACGCATTTATATAACATTCCATTTAGGTATTAAAATTTACATTAGAAAAGGAAATTAATTATCCAATTTCCTCCGTGTATAAACCATTCTCATTGGAGTACCAAAACAAAAATCTTAATAAATCATTGAACAACCTACTGGTTCTTAGGGAATAATGAACTATAACGTTGAATATACATTCGAGAAAATGATGGAAAATTTGTATGGAGCCAATAAATATGGAGTTGCATTGCAGTGGGCATTCGTAAGTACCTAAAGCTAATATCCAATTTCTCCCACCATAATAAAGAAAGCTTACTAAAAAGATTTTCAAAAAATAAAATATACAATTTGATAACTGATTTCGCAGAAAATAATGTTCTTCTCCATTCAGTCAGTTATCACAAATTGAGTAAAAATACATTATCCCAAAGGATTAATAAAAAAAATTAAATCTTGTCCCAGCTCTGAACTTGAGTAAGCCTATGTTTTTAATTGGATTTAAAATTATAATTAATAGTATCACTTACGCAATTCAAACGGTAGTATTGGCAGTGTTTTTTGGAATCTGGGAAGGTACAAGGAGTGATGCTCATCTGCTCATTCCATGAGTCAGCGCGACAACCAATCAAACGCGATTCTCAATGCCGTTATGGTAAAAACTTTTCTAAGAAATACTGTAGGTACATCTGTTCAACTCGATTGTTGCTTGTGTTTTCAATCAAAATACGAGGACGCGATAATAGCTGGCACTCAAGCGGTGGGGGAACGGGACGAAAGGGAAACACTGGAAACAATATGGCGGAGAATGCGCGAACTGAGGTCTCAAACGCAACATATACCATACATAGCAATCAAATGAGGAATATCAGTGGATATACAGTGAGTTGCATATACTTATCTGCGAATATGTCTCAAAAATCATACTTTCAAGTTCAAAGCCCATGAATATAAAATCAATTTGAAGATTTTTGCTGCATCCAAGATTTTAGAGACAGAGAAATTAGCCTTTGCTTGGCTTAGTCACGGTACTTTTACATACATTTGGTGAATTTTTACAATAATAATTTACAAAAAATTGTTAAAGTATCACTCGCCAAAATATTAATTGGCGATGGTGTCATTGAGAATATATTCAGTCCTTAAGCTACGTACGCACTTTGCGAGGCAGCCTCGCGATGCTGCCTCCCGAGGCGTGCTTCGCAAAATTAGTACCTGCCTCGACTCACTGTCTGCCGCGTTGAGAGGCAGCCTCGCGGTGAGCCATGCTTCGTCGGTTTTCTGATCGTGCTCACAGAAGCCTCGTAGTGCGGCATTTCCCAAGTTTGTACGTGTTTGCTGGTTGTGAGCGACATTGTTGTTGCCTCAGAGCGAGTCATTGAATAACGGCTCGCGTTGCCTCGTGCTTAGCTTCTACTACCCCTTCAAAAGTAGTGCGAGGCCGCTCACACTGCGGCAGCGGCGCGAGGCCTGCCTCGCGAGGCAGCCTCGCAAAGTCCGTACGCGGCTTTATATCGTCTATTATTGTAAGTTCTTCAACTGTCATTATTTCCCGCCACATTTCTGAGCCGTATGATATTATAATATGCTTTCCACAATGGCATTGAATATGAGCTACTTATTGTTTTTGGATAAACTTTGATCCCATAATATTCCATTTAACAGGGACATTGCCCTGACACCCTGCATATTTCGATCTTTTATTGTATTATCCGTCAGAATCAGAATAGGATAAAAACTTTATTATCAAAAGATGGGAAATCTTTTGACTGGGATGAAAGAAGCAAGATTACGAACTGGTGCCAGAAAAAATCCATTTGTTATCTGAAAACACTATCTGCCTTTATTTAAAATCCAAGTTTTCCAACCAATATTTTTGAATAATTTTCTGATAGTTATATTGAGTATCACAAATTAGAATGCTTGTGTCCATTAGAAGCTTCCATTTCTTTTTTAAATTTATTAATCAGGCTAATAGTGATTTGCTTTGCTTGAGAGCGCAGAAAACCTCAAAAACCTTTTTCATCATTTTGATATTGTAGAATTAACAAATAATCATTTATTGATAAATTATCCTAACCTCACTTTTCTGAGTTTTGATTATATTCATAAAAGATGGATCTTGTGTGGGAAGATAGGATAGGTATAGAGGTAATGAAGTAGATGGAATAAGTTAATAATGTTGCACGTCTTTGGTATACAGAGATAGAGTTCTGGATAGACCAGATTATTTCCAAAATTTTTATAATGATAAAGTCTTGATGGTATGCAATACACATCACTTCCCTTTTTAGCAACGGTGTTTTTTACTATTAAAACACAAGTCCCAAGCATGATTAATATAATTTACAAAAATGTATGCCACTTAAACGATCTTGAGACATGATATTATTGTATTTGCTTTGGTTCTTATAATTAATACTATTTTTCTAGATGCTATTAGTAGGTAAGTATAGGTATTTTTACATCGTACCTATACCTACCTGTATTTAGTTGGACTTAATTCCTCAGAGAAAATAAGGCTTTTAGAATTTTTTTTCGTGATTCATTTAACATAGCTTTCGTAAAAGCTTTTCGCTACAGTGTTAACTGGATTTAATACACATAACCAAAAACCAATAATAGGCGCGATGTGGAAGCTTATCGTCCACGCATTTCGCCCTCTTAAAAGTACAAGAACGAAATTACTCCATTTCTTTGCTCCATCCACTTAAGCTACGTGCTGAGAGACGCTATCAATAAAAATAGGATAACAATTTCTGGAAAAGCCGCCACCGCTAAGTCTCGTTAGGCGGTGCACTCAGTCGACTTGCAGGGGGCAGCGATACTAGGTAATGTTATTATTTTTCTTTCAGAATGTTGGCTATAGTAGTTTTCTGAAGCTATTATCAAGAAATATTATATTTTTTCATCAATCTGAAATTTTTGCAGACAAGAATCATGTCCTACCTTAGCACAAGACAAGTATTTTACAAATTTATTATACATTATTTTTAAATCCAGTATGCAGTGCTGTCATGATTCAAGAATTACTTCATTTAAAATCATATTAATTATCAAGAGAGATTGAGTTAGACGATACTTGATGGAAATCTAGAAATTTTTTTTTTATTAAAATGTGTGTTAATTATCATTTAGTTATAGGTTAGTTCTTTTAATTAAATTTGTGATCGCAAAAAGGATTCCTTTACTAACTGGCATTTTGAAAGATAATAAACATTCCTTTATAGGTACCTACAGTTCACTAATCGATGCCTGAGCCTAACCCTTGATTTTGCTTAATAAAATACAATTCTCTGCAGAAATCCAAACCTAGGAATAGAAGGCGATTGCAGTAAGCAGTAAGACATTCGTTGTTTAGAGATAAAGGACAATGCACAAAAGAATTGATTAAAATAAAAAGTGATTATTTTGAGATTACCTACAATTTGATTATGCAAACACTGTTTCCTGACATGTGTCATTGTATCATCACTGTATTGACATTTGTGATTGAGGCACACCTCGCACCTTAATCACAATACTTATGGCCGTTTGCACCGACCATTTTAAGAAAACCTTAGCGATAAGTTTTCTTTAAAGTGACATTTATCCACGTAAAAATGTCATTTTAAGGGATACTTATCGCTAAGGCTTCCTTAAAATGCTCGGTGCAAACGGCCATTAGGCATCTTCTAATAATAATTGGACATTAACCAAACAATTTGAACTTCATCTTCGGAAAACACAACTGTTTTACCGAATCTCCAAACACACTGCTAATAATTCATACGACGAGTTTGCATTGCTCTAGTTACGACCAGTGCAGTGGTCGTATTTTCGAATATTCTCGCATACGAAATTTGATACGATTTCGAATGCTTCCCATTTAATTTACAGTGCTGTCAGTCAAATTTCGTGTACGAAATGTATTCGAATAAATTCGAAAATACGACCCATGATTATACAATACGCTCCGAATTCGCTTATATTGCACTGACGAGAGCTGATAAGCTCGAAACAGAAATTCAATCAGCGTCAGTACCCAATGATTGAGAATTCGGGTTTCTCCATTTCCTTATAAAGTAAAACCACACGTATCGTGTAATTTGGCCGTGATCAGAACAATACAAACTCAACAACTCGTGTTATTAGTAGTGTTTTTGGAGCTTCGGTTAAACACTTGTGTAATTAATAGGATACCCTATATTTTAATAGTTCATTGTATGGCTCCGCTTTTGCTGATTTCAATAATATTGGATTCGACAGGCTTATATTTAACAGTTCTCGCGAATATCATTGAAATCGGTTTTTATCAGAGGAACCAAGGTGTTGGTGTTGGTTTTGGAGAAAGGCCTAGCATATTGTTTCTTATGACAAAAACAGATATAACTTTTCGAGAAGTGATAGAGATAAATCTATAAATCCTTTGAATCATTTGGATCAGCACAAGCAGAGCTATCCAATGAGTTAATAATATACATATAGAGTATCCTAATAAAAAAACGACTTTAGTCAATATTTCGAAATTGGGGCCAAATAGAAAACAACTGAGTGCATCACCGCACTCAGCCCATATGAAAAATTTTCATAAACAAAAAAGTAATGAAGCTTTTAAAGTATTGCTCAAAATCGAGAAAAGCCCTCAAGCGGCAAAACGCTTGAATATATCAAAATGCGGTTTGCACCTATAAGGATTTCATGAAATTTGAGCCTCGGAGTAGGCGGTTCATTTGTTTGTATCCCGCTCGGAAATTGACGTTCCCTATTAAGCGTTGAAATTGGCATAGCCTGTGCACATACAACAGGAGGCGATATTCTTATTGCATAAACATGCCTAACTGCAGTCAGGCAAACACGTTTTCTAAACCATAAAATAAAATGAATTATTCTACTAATTTAGCGAAACCAAAATGGCACAATATCACTGGTTATAATCGGATTTTCATAAAATTACACTAGCTACATGCTAATAAAATAAATAATACAATTTGTTAAACAATGCATCGTTAAGAATATTATATTTCCATTTTATTGCTTGAAACGCACTACGAAAACCAGTGTAGGTGTACCTATGTAACATTTTTTGTCACCATTCGATAAAACAAAACGTGATCTCAACTTTTCGTGTTCAAGATAGGGTCTTGTTTTAACAATAAATATTATCGTTTCAGGCAATATTTTAGTTTTGTAGTACAGGACTAAATTTGACATTATAAAGGCACTGCTCATTTTTTATTTATGTTTTAAATCACAAACACAAGTAGTTCCACAATTTTCAGATAACCACTCAGAAAGCACCACCATGCTAACATCATGATCCAAGAAATGCTGAAAAATCAAGTGAGTGGCCGTGTTGCTCGTCGAAGAATCAGGAAAATACAACCAGTGTACTTAGAACAAATTTATTTATTATAATATCTCAGCAGAGCGCTTTCAGCCTCCGGCCATCCTCAGTTCTAACTAAAAAGAGAGAACAACAAACCTGTTAGAAAAATCTGTTCCGAGAAGCGTTTTGGTTCTATGGTTGTGTACGGCAGAAGCCGCATAACGAACCAATTTTGAAGGAGGAAGTTGTACTCACTTCCCAACTAACATTTTTTGTTTTATATTGGTAATGGTTACGTTTCGATTACCTATTTTATAAATTCTGAGAACCTATCAATTGTTCGCGAAACGTTTTCGTTACTCTTATAAAACGCTTATAGCACTTAAATGGAGAATCTTATAAGGGTAACGGTGACCAAATTTTGGTTCCCATATAAAACTTTTACTCCCCATTTATTTGGAACTGAGAGGTTGTCGCTACCTTTATAAACTATAAATGAGTTTTATAATGGCAAGGAATACATTTTCGTTACCGATATAAAACCTAAGTAGTCTTTATAAACACCAAACAAAAAACGCCCCCTTTTCGTTTCATCTCTTTCCATATCATTTGTTTAAAATACATTTTATTTCGAGTCGAGTCCTTGTCATTAATGTTTTGCTTTCGCTTTAAAGTTGACAGCAATGGATTCTTGCTTTGTTATTATTATGAAAATGTTTTATACATTAAATGTTGAACTCTGACGACTTAATTTTATTTGGCACGAAAAATGTATCGAATAATTTTATGTTTTACCCTTCCTAAAACTGAAGCGCCCTCGTTTCAAGCACTTTAAAACTTATTTTTAGCAAAAACCTGGAAATCAAAACTATGTCTCATGATTTTTTTTTTGCAATTAAAATGCAGAACATTTATTGACCGCATATTTTTGAAGAAATATGTCTTCATATTCAGTAATATTGCGTAAAATACGATATTCTACCTTTTTTATGTAGATATTTATGTCAATTCGAAAAAACATAAAAATGGCCGTCATATAAAAGGACGCCATGTTCTCCAGGTTTGCCTTTTGAAAACCTATAGTTTCATATGGGCCTTCAAGTAATATTAAACACCTTGGAAACTTTTATAATACTAACCTAGGTGTCTTATGGGAATATTGCTGTTGCAATAAAACCCCAGATGATTTTGTGATACTTATAGGTTTATAGGTTACCAAAAAGGTATGCACAAAAGCCTTTGTAACCGGTATATAACTAAAAGTAACAGGAAAACCCATTGAAATATATTAGTGCGCAAATGACAAATTTTCAAATGTCAAACATGGAATCATAACTTCACTGTCAGTTGTTGTTTATTAGAAAAAAGGGCCTTTAATTATTGAACTTATATTTGAGAGAACAAATCATTGTTTTAAATCGGATTGTTGTAATATGCTTCTGTTCTGTGCCAATACAATATTGTCGTGTATTGTGTAAATTTTTGGTATATTTCTTTTAGATTATTTGGAGTTTTGGAATATTTATCGCCTGGTTCACTTGCAAAATATTGTCACGGGTTTTAGCACAATTTCTATAAAAGCTGCTACTGTATTCAATTTTTACCATTCTTTCTTAGTTTGTGACATATTTTCATATTTAGGAAAACAATAATTATTAATAAATACCATAACCTCAAAAACATAGCGGCCTCTCCTTCTACATAAAAAAGTTGTTAATGGGCCTATAAGTTTTATAACGTTCTTCAGGTTTAATAATTGCTGTAGAATATTTATTAGCTGCTTCGAGATTTATAAGGGTTTTACAGAGTAAGCTATAAAACCCCAAGAGTCAAAGTTTTATAATAGAGTTTTTAAGAACGCTATAAAACCTTTTTGAAAAAACCAGAAGTACCCAACACCAAAGGTTTTATAGATAAAGTAACGGAAACATTTTCGATACCAAATTATAAAACTTAAAGTATTTTGGTATTTATTGGACGTCTTACAAAACTTGTAACACCAATGGTTTTCTTATAAAACTATAAAATCCATTATAAAAATAAAGGTTTCTTATAAACCCCTTATAAATATCCGTTACCTCATAATAAAACCTTGAGCTGCGAAAAATGTTAGTTGGGTTGTCAGTTGAAGTGCACAGGAACCATTGAATGAACAAATAAAGTTATAAGCATACATTGTAAATAGTAAAACTATAAAAATTTGAAAAAGTTGCAAAAAAGGACTGGACA
The DNA here is from genome assembly GCA_917834065.1 of Ceutorhynchus assimilis. Classification (NCBI taxonomy): domain Eukaryota; kingdom Metazoa; phylum Arthropoda; class Insecta; order Coleoptera; family Curculionidae; genus Ceutorhynchus; species Ceutorhynchus assimilis. The sequence goes on from OU892277.1 coordinate 84,509,860, forward strand.
CATTATTGTAAATAGCGGCAGATATAATAAAGCCCATATGCATTGAAGGGGGGAAAGGGTTAAAGCCATCACCCTTAGAGCATTCACACCAAAGTAGCATGCGACGAGCGACTCGCTGCTAGGAAGCAAGAAGCATGTTGCGACTTGCGTCTTCCATATTTACATTCATACCAAAGTCGCACAGTGTGACGTGCGACCCTATTTATTTGACAATCCTATGCTGTTATAATAAAACGGTTGCCTTTGAGATGTCACCGGAAGCAGAAAAAACTATTTGCTACTCTGATTCCAAGAAAGAAAGAAAAAGAAAGTTCTCTGGATTCATTCGTACTTACGAGAGAATCCTGATGCACATACATTTGTTGTATCCCAGCAGCTGCAAAAAAGATACAAATTATCGAAAAGCTATTACTGTGGAGAAAATACTGCTTATATTTTTCAGGTAAGTAAAAAGTAAGTTTATACATGAAAATAATAACGGACAAAAAATATACATAAACATTTATTTATTAATTTGAAATAGCAGTCCATGTCTCACAGTGAAGAGAATAGTTAAAGAACTGGAGTAAAACACACAGTCTATCTTCACTCTTTATTTTATAAAAAATATAATCAGTTGAAACGGGGGTTGAACATGTTTCGGATCTATCATAGATCCATCATCAGTTAGGGAGAGTTGGGATGTATACATCAAAAACCTTACTAAATGATAGAGGGGAATATGGTCACATACAATATGCCTAAGCATTAATGGTTATACAGAAGTGTTCATGCTGTAGGGCATCCAACGCAAAACATAAAGTTACAAAACTGGAAGAGAGGAATCTTATGAGCCCGATTTTGAAAAATGTGTCAAAGTTGTGTCACATTTGTGATTTGTGTCAACTTTGACACATTTTTCAAAAGCTTCCTCTCTTCCATTTTTGTAACTTTATGTTTTGTGTTGGATGCGGCATGAGCAACCTCATGTTGAATACAGCATGAACACTTCTGTATAACTTATTTTTCTGGATAACGACCGCTCGTAATCAAGAGGCTATTATTCCCAACCCTTTCTTGTTCTTCTTCTCAGCCCGTGCTTATCCACTCCTGGATGTAGGCCTCTTCCAAATCTCTCCACGCTCTTCTATCCCTAGCAGTCCTGATCCAATCTCTTCCTGCAACATTCTGGATATCGTCTCGCCATCGTCTCTGGGGTCTACCAATGCTCCGTTTGGTCTCTCGGAAGTCAAATTAATATCCTGGGTGCCCATTTATGTTCATCCTGCCTTGCTATATGACCAGCCCATCTCCATTTCAGTTGTGCCACAAGCCTTAGTACATCCGTCACTTTAGTTCTTCTATGAATTTCCTCGTTGCGGACCTTATCCCTTAAAGTGATTCCTATCATAGCCCTCTCCATTGCTCGTTGTGTGGTTTGCAATTTATTGGCAAATTTGCGGGTAATTGCCATTGTCTCGAGTCCATATGTGAGAACCGGCATCACACAGGCATCAAACACTTTCCTTTTTAAATTTATAGGAAATTCACGAGATTTAAGGAAAAATCCTAGTTTGCCAAAAGCTGCCCAGGAGAGGCCTATTCTTCTTGTGATTTCAGAAGATTGATTTTCTTTGCCAAGCTGAATTTTGTGGCCCAAGTAGATATATTCCGAGACAACTTCTAGGGGCTGGTCGTTAACAGTTACCTGGATGTCTTCGGTACTCATGATCTTTGTTTTGCTTAAGTTCATTTCAAGTCCAATTTGTAGCGATGCTCGGTGGAGCTCCCGAAGCATGTTTTTAAGCTCTTCACCTGTGTTGGCAATGACCACAATATCGTCGGCAAATCGTAAATGGTTTAGACGCACTCCATCAATATTAATCCCGTTCTCTTGCCAGTCAAGTTTTTTGAAGAGATCTTCTAATGCAAGTGTAAAAAGTTTTGGTAAGATGGTGTCTCCTTGCCTTACTCCTCTTTTAATTGGAATATTGTCGGTTTTTGAATCATCATCTATTTTTACATGAATGGAAGCGTTATTATAGATTTGATTGATAAGGCGTGAGTATCTAGAGTCGATCCTTGCGTTGTCTAGAGATTCCAGAATTGCCCAAGTTTCTACAGAGTCAAAAGCCTTCTGGTAGTCGACAAAGGCCAAATGGAGTGTTATATTATACTCTGTGGCTTTTTCAATAAGAGTACGAAGTGTCTGTAGGTGGTCGATGGTACTAAACCCCTTACGGAATCCCGCTTGTTCGACTGGTTGGTATGAGACCATCTTGTTCGTCAACCGGTTGGTTATTATTTTCGTAAACAGTTTATATAAGTGTGATAATAAGATGATAGGTCGATAATTATCTATGTTATTTCTGTCTCCTTTCTTGTATAATAGGATTACCTCTACATTTTGCCACTTAGTTAGGATTTTACCTTCTGTTAAACATTAATTTAGCAATAATCTTACATGCTCCATCAGCGTCTCACCCCCTATTTTAATCATTTCGCTTGTGATTTGATCTTCGCCTGGACTCTTTCTGTTTTTCATTTGATGTAGTGCTGTCTCCAATTCTCCGATATTTATTTCAGGGACCTCTTCGGATCCTACATTTTGTATTATTTTATTCTGATATTGACGGCCCTGGACTTTAGAACTCTACAGGTCCTTGTAGGAGTCTTGAACTGCACTCACCATTTCACTACGATCGCTAACCAAAATACCCTGCTTGTTTTTCACTTTAGTCATTTTTGACCTTCCATTTGATAGTTTGGATCTTAGAACTTTCATGCTTTTATTGTCTTCGATTGTGTTCTTAATTAGCTCATTGTTATGGTTTCTTAAATCTTTTCGGATGTTCCTATTTATTTCTTTGTTAAGATTTCTATATCCTTGGTTATCTCGATCCATTTCTTTTCTTAATATCATTAGATTTTTTGTGTGTGGTCTGATTTTGCTTAAATTTCCCCTTTGTTTGAAGCATATATTTCTTTTTGCGATTTGAATGCTCTTTGAGATGCTATTGCAGAGTTCGTCTATTTCTGGTGTGGCTGTTGGCGGTTCACCTAGTTTAGAACTTAAAATATGTTGAAGAGTAGCTTTGTTCCGACTTAAAGCTTCAACGGTTGGGTATTTTTGTTGCTGCATTAATTTACTCCTTTCGAATCCTGTATTTATTTTCATGGTGGCTCGGACTATACGGTGGTCGCTGCAAGTATCAAATCGGCTTAAAACTGTGACATCCTGGAAGATATCCTTTCTATTCGTCAGGATATAGCCAATTTCATTCTTAACGTTACCGCATGGGCTTCTCCAAGTCCATCTTCTCTGTAGAGGCTTTCGAAAGAAGGAATTCATGCAGTATAAATTTTCATTTCTACAGTAGTTTATAAGTATTTCTCCTCTTTCGTTTCTATGACCAAGGCCAAACTCACCCACATTTGGGATATCTTCCCTGGCGTTTTGGCCGATCTTAGCATTAAAATCCCCGATAATTATAACGAACTTGGCCTTCTCGCTGTTTTTCGCCGTAGTTATGTCTTCATATAACTGTTCTATATCTTCAAAGTCGGAGGTACTACTTGGGGCATATACTTGTACTATCTGTGAACTGTATCTGTTGTTAATTCCCAACCCTACTTCTGTATAACCATTAATGCTTGGGCATATCGTATGTGACCATATTCCCCTCGACCATTTGGTAAGTTTTTTGATGTATACATCCCAACTCTCTCAAACTCCCATATTTTGTGCCTTGTTAAATTTATGCTGATGATGGATCTATGATAGATCCGAAACCCCCCTTTCAACTGTTTGTTTTTTTTTTTTTAAATAAAGAGTGAAGATAGACTGTGTGTTTTACTCCAGTTCTTTATTTATTTATTATATATTTAAAAAATATATATAAATACTAACACAAGGCTGATAATTAATTTGTCAGATACTTACCTTCTTTGACGAGCAGGCTTGCACCGCTTTGAATCGGGGTAACTTTGCCAGTATTATTGTTATTATAAATGTGCGGCATATATGATTCCAATACATCAGAAGAATACATTCTTAAAGAATCTCTAGCCTGACTCTCTTTGATAGAAGTAGAAGTGTTCGCTGATGTGTTTGATGACGAAACATTAGAAGAATATGTTATAGAATCGCTAGCCTATCTGTCATTAGTGGACAAAGAACTAATGGAAGCGCTCGATGATGTTGATGTATTCTTTTCTTGTAAGAGATCGTCTGATGTATGCAGTACCAGTACCTTGAATCTTCGTTTCTGTGACGCGGTCAAAGCACAAACATTGGAAAGAATCCTTTTGAAAAATTGTAAGTCTTGGTTTTCAAGTTGTGGTGCACTTTTTTGGGAAAGAATGAGGATTTATTCGATATACGTGACTGTGCTCGTATTCCATCTTGATTGCTTTCAACATGAATAGGCAAATTGCCTGATTGAGTCCTCGATTTCGTGAATGGTAGAAGGAATTGCATAACATCTTATAAGTAATACTTCTTTTTTCATTTTGCTGGATTTCCACTTTTCCCAGTAACCCGTTTCATATACCTTGTAAGGCTTCCTCGAAGTATTTAATATTTTCGTAATCAATTTTATTATTTCACTCTATCAAATATTTTATGTGCTTCTTTTTCAGGTTTCTAGCAACCGGTATGTAATGGGCAGTGCTTCAATTTGAATTTTATACAGGAATTTCAACAATAATCAGCATTATTGCTTATACTGCTGAGAAATTATGGACAGTTCTTCAACTACAATATATGACATTACCTACAATAGAGCGGTGGAAAGAGAATTCTGAGAGGTACCAAGAACTATGGAATATGCCAAATTATTTGGGCTCTACAGATGGCAAACACATAAGAATTGAGTGCTCGAAAAAAACAGGTTCCGCGTATAATAACTATAAAGGTTATTTCTCTTTAGTTTTAATGGCCAGTGCGGACACTTTCATAAGTGTTGGTAACTACGGGGAATGATTCTGGTTTACTTCGCTCTCTTGCGGAAAACAAATTAAACATTCCTCCTCCTACTGCTTTACCAAATGATGAGAACAACTCCATGTTTCCAATGTTCTTTGTAGGAGATCAAGCATTTCCCCTTAATGACAATATTATGCGACCTTACTCCAGAAGCACCCTTACCAACCCTAAAAGAATTTTCAACTACAGACTTTCGAGGGCTAGGAAAAGTGTTGAATGTGCATTTGGTATGCTGGTTTCAAAATTTAGAATTTTTCTACCGCAAATTGACTGTGAGCCAGAAAAAGTTATCCATATTGTTAAAGTTGCTTGCATTTTGTATAAATTCATTCGGAAACACGATGGTAGGTTTTTACCTCTCATATAAATCATGTTTGTGTTTTCTGTATAAAAACTTAAATAAAGTAATTCTTAGCTTTTTGAAATATTTTAATTTCTTCACATGACTGCTGCAACAATTAGAATTGCAGTATATTCATGAGAACAATAAATAAAGCCATTGTACCAAATTTCAGCGCTGTGCGACAATTTTAATTTTTTTTTTGACTTTTTGAAAAATTCCGCGCGACTTGTTCAGGCCAAGTCATTGAGTATTTAACGAAAAAAAAAATCCGCTGGGGCATTATGAGAGGAATAAATGGGCTGCCGATTGTCGAAAACTGTCACCAAATATTTGGCCCCGTTTAGAAATTACAGTGAATGCAAGAAAGGGGTAGTTTTCGATGCAATTTACAACTTTCTAGTACATTAGGCGAGTCCGTGCTCACTTAATTTTCAAGCCAAAAATTCGAACAAAAAAGCATTGGAGAGTGCATTTCATTAGCAATAATGTGATACTTGAATAATTAAAATCGGATTATGCATTCAGCCGGTGCTGCAGCAAATGCGCGCAAACAGGCGAAACGCTGATTCAGCGACCTTGAACAAAAACATGGTACTATTCAAGACGCTGCAGAAAAAAAACCATAGAATATAAAGGGGTGCTGTCGCGGAGTTTTTTCTAGCAAAAAACTTCAGCTCCAACAATCATTTACAACTTTTTGCTATTGGACCATCCCTTTGAGCAGCGTTCTCCATAAACCGCAAATAACCCCTGAAAACCTCCCCTAACTTAAAACCCTATGGAAGTACAAGGTCGCAAACTTATGTTATTAAGCACATGAAAATGGACCGATCCCCCCCAAAAAATGTTAACTTCTAACTATGTTGAGGTAAACTTCCTTCATTGCTTGGCCTAAGAGAGGAACGCAGATTTTAAAAAAGAATTTTGGAGGTAGTCTTTCCAATTATTTAATTTTCCAGCCCAGTTTCAATGAATGAATCCAGCGAAATCGAACTTCAATATATCAAAGTGTGTTAGTTATGTAATCTCCTATACAGAGGGATGTTAGGCATATTAGGATTGGTTTGAATATTTAAACAAGAGGAGTTAATTTCTAGCTCATTGGATACCTATATGGATGTCCTCAAGAAAATCTAGGCGATTGTAGTTCTTGGAACTAATTTGGTGGAGAATTTTCGAATTGGATCTAGGGCTGAAAGTGTGATTAGTGGATCTTATATGTTCACCAAATACAGAAGTTGACCTGCTTAAGTATTCAGCTATTCGTGGTCTACAAGAACGTCCCGTATAAGAACAACTGCACGAATCGCGTTCCAACTTATGGACATCACTTTTGGCCAGTTTGTCAATTTTATGGTTTGTGTTCAATAGGCGATAAGTCTGGTGACTTTGCGGGCTATGGAGGAAGGGTTACTAATTCTTCTGTATGTCTTCTTATCTGGCGCTAAGCTGTTAGCCCTATCTGGATGTGGTAGGGGTTGGTTTTTGGGTTTACGACAATTAGGCCCCATTTTGACCCCTTTTGCATGATGTTCAAGAAAAATATTGGATATTTTTCTGTTAAGAAATGAATTTATGTATGGGACTGAAATATATTTTTTATTTTGAAGTTTGTTTGAAAATATTTCTTTTTGAAGTTTCTCAAGTTTGATTATATTGGTCAACATTTGAATCAGGCTGGGGTCATAGTTGATGTTGAAAGCAGATTGTCGGAGAGTTGTTAATTCTTCATTGTGTTAGCGGTAGACAGAGGTATGCTCAGAAGGCGGTGCTTACAAAATCCTTACAAAAATCATTACAAAATAGCTGTGGTGTTCTTCATAAAGGAAATCAGAACTAGACTGTCTGAGACCCCTTAACATATGAGGAATAACAGTAACCTTTGCAAATGATTTCAAATATCTAAGAGTTCCTCTAGATGAAAGGTTTACTTGGAACTTCCGTCTGACGAAAATAAAACAGAAAGCTAGTTACTCTTTATTGTCCTGCCTGGAAAATAATCGGAACCACGCACGTACAAACGTACAAAATACTGATAAAATAAGGTTCAGCAATCTCGAGGGCTAAGGAACAGCAAGGTACCTCTCAAACAACGGACTACAAAACAGGCCTGCCTGGCAAAAACAAGAGCTTTTTGTATCAAGCCAATGGCAATTATGGAGCTTCTTCTAGGAGGACCCCATTTACATATCCATCTGGACAGAAAGGCCCTAAAAACAACCTATAGAATATACCACACCAATAGAGATCAAGTGGATGACATGTGGAAAGTAGAAGGCACCAAACTGCTGGAGCTCATTCCAATCCAATACACAGCGGTCTAGGAATTTCTGCGGACCTTAACTCAAAAATAGATACAAAAAGAGATGGAGAAAATTCAGGAATATGTTCTTATCCATTTTGAAGAAATTGATACCCAAAAGTTTGATTTTAGAAATATTGTCCGGCTATGAGATGCGCTTTTAAAAGCTGTCCTCAAAGAGAACTGTACCTGAAGTTATTCAATTTAAAAAAAAAAAAAACAATTTAGTGAATAATGACGAGAACCAAACACTCGATAGCAAATCATGAGTTTATCAGTTCAATTATTAAATTTGTGAAGCAACTGGCATATACTTGGAATAAACAACCAAATAACACATACTCAATTTTAAATAATATTCGTAGTACCGGCATGTCAACACATTGCATTGACCGTAGACATTTTATCAACTCATATTGAATTAAATTACTTTACAACGAAAATAGGGGCTAGCGCTTAGATTAATTGGAAAACCTAGAAATAAAACCAGCAATAAAAATTAGCAATTCCATTGTAAATTACCAACAGTTGGTGGAAAGTCCGGTAACCGATAAGTTATTAATACAATAACTACCTTACAGCCCCACGTTTTGGAATTTCCAAATTATGAGTATGACATAAAACTGAGAAATGCCTTCATACAATAAAAAATATATTTCAATTTTATCTGGTTGACCACGGTGCAAAATTCTTCCAATATATAGATAAATGAAAAAAAAAAAAGGCAATTGGTTTATTTTGCAGTATTAAGATAATACGGTATATTATTGTGTAGGTATACCATAAGAATTACATATTAGGTGCAGCGAAAAAACCATTCTCTATTATATCACTGTCACGGACTCCGGCTCTACTAAAACTCACTTTACAAACAGTAACCACGTCACAAAATTCACTAATCGCTTATTGAAACAGAACGTAACCAAACTCTCATTTCAACTAGCTCAAACTGACTAACTAGGCGCTACTTTATACACGATATTGTATTCGCGGTTTATCTAGAAGAAGTTGTTTTCTCGTATGCAATAGAATTCCTGAAAACCTGTCCTAAACGTGAACACGTTTTGCTCATACAATGGAGTTCTCCAGATATTTGCCCTAGAGTTAGACGTAAACAACTGGATTCGTAGCGGGCTGGGCATTCGATGCAAATTCGTAAAATGACCTTCCACCTCTGAGATGATGCGGAAATTGAAGCATACGTATTCAATGTCTATTACAAAAAAACGACTAGTCCTTCAAAATAAGTTCAAATATTTATTTTTGAAGAAAGTTTAGGAAATCCCGAGGGAAATGCGCCGAAAAAAAACCTTTCTGTGACCTTTGGGGACTTGTTACAAGTTTTGTATGCTCAAATTCGGCTAACTTGGAATTTATAAGTGGTGTATCAACTTTTACATTCATTTTTTCTCTGCGGGTTTGTTTATTATCTTAGATTGATGGGAAATGGGAATTAGTTGGGAAGGCTTTTGCAGGTCGTACTTTTGAGAGTGATATTTTTTAATATTTATGTGTTGATTTATGAATCAGTCCTCCAAATCATATTGTTCCGTTAAGGTTAATACCTGCCTCCTGCCTCACCATAACGGAAGCTATGAGAGCTACACCCACTCACTAGAGCTATAGAAGTAATGCTGTATCTACCACCCCATGATAATTTATTCAAAGAGGTGACGCTTGCGCACTCGCGATGATATACTGGGACCTGAAACGGTTGGCGTACAAACTAGCATAGGCTGTGGAGCTGATAGATGCCGCCTGTGGAAGCTGGCGGTCAAAATATAACTGCAGGCCAGGGCAGATATTATACCAGCCAAGTTTATCTCCAGCAAACCCTGTGCGATTCACATCAATTCTGTTTAGCCCATTATCGACGGTGCAACTCATATCTTCGTAGATGGCTTGAAGTCTTCAAATGGTGCTGGTTCTGGAATGTATTTCTTACGCTTGAAGCTGGAACAAAAGTAGCTCATGGACAAATTCGCCAGCGTTGTCCAAACAGGCTGGCATGTCCAATGCCGAATGCATAAGACATTGTTTGTTGAAACATCGACGACAAGACACTTATTATGGTCTATATTGATAGTAGACAAGCCGTATCAAATATGAGTATAAACCGGCAGGGTTAGTACTTGAATGCCACGACTCACTTGTAGTTGTCGCCCAAAAAACAGGAATTTTATCGGATGGGTCGAGGGGCATGCGCAGAGTCAAGGCAACAAGTCAGCGGACAGGTTAGCAAGGAGAGCAGCTAGCTCACCTATTATGGCTTCTGGTCTTTCTGACCTTTTTCTCGCTACTCTGACTTGGATCATCAAAAAGATCACCCATGAGGGTTTCATGTCAAGATACATACAACGAGACTACCATCTTAGCTTACCTGCCCATGTCTAGAAAAAAAACTACGTTACATCGCGGGGTTTTTGACAGGCTAATGCCAGCTTAAAAAACATCTCTTTTCAATGAAATTCACCGAATCACCTCAATGCAGAGGTTGCGGTTGCGAACAGGTATACGAAACAGTTGTGCATACGCTCTGCTACTGCTGTGCAGTTTCGGACCTAAAGAAGTTCATCCTGGGAGAACTGTTGAAAACTTCTTCAGCCAGCATCTTCGCCCTTTACCAAAGTATTAGGCTGGTGGTTGGTCTGAATGGATTCGCAGGAACTGAGAGGATTCAAAAGGGGTCAAAATGATGCTTAATTATCGTAGACCCAAGCCTCTACTACATCCAGATCCAGATACGGCTAAGAAGAATTATATATTAATCTCTTCTGGGGTTTTTGATATAGAGCCTTAAGAATAAAAAATAAATTTGTGAAAGCTGTCCTCAAAATGTAATTTTCCGAGAGTGCTTTCTTTAATTTCTCACCAATAAGAATCAATTTCAACTGCAGGTGGTATTTGAACTAGATTTCCGCCAGCAAGCATTGAGAAATCAGATATTTCTCTAGATATTTGTTTCTCTTTAGTCCTTAGATCAATTCTATACATCCTCTTATCGGTTTCCTAGAGAAAAGCATCCCAAAAAATAAATCAAAATTTAATATTTAATAAACTGCATTTATAAGTTTGCGTTATTGATGTTTTGCTTCAAATGAGGCCAATCACTTTATAACTATTCAATTATCGACCACAATACAATTATTCTACCTAGCTTGTGCGTGCAAAAGGACATTGTGGGAAATGGTGTTATAGCACGAATAGGGCAAACAATATAGGTACCAATTGAATTCAAAACGTATTCGAAAAGCACAAGTTGATGCAGCAAACATTTTTTGCCAAATGTGAGTAGGTTCTTCGAATTCGTAACTCATCATTATGGATGCCGATGACACTTTTTATGGTGGATCATTTTGATAATGGTTCATGAAATCCTCCTCCACTAAAAAACAAATAACTACCTACCATAGCATTAATGCAAAGTTCAAATATATTACCAAATTATATACCTATATTTAGATAATTTCACGTACTGTTATATTTGCTTCGCTATTCACGAAAGTAAATCTTTATACGACGCACTGTCGGATAATTTCGTTGGCAATCTATTAAGCGTGACCTGGAAGCCTATACTAATCGTGTAAGCAAGAGTAATTTCCGGATTTTGTCCAAACAACACGCGTATACTATTTTACTTGAACACGTAGCATTTTTTTAAACAAACTTTGAGATGTTTGGTTACTTTAAGAGTCTAAAAAAAAAATTAAGCCGGTTTGGTTGAATTCAATACACAACGGAAAACTGTACATTTAGCACGGTGAAGTGTTATCACACCTTACTTTTATTTTAGTGCAAGCTTTAATGTATTTGTCATGCTTCCATGAAACTTCAAGAACCCATGCCGTCACATTTGAAATCATGACACCACATTGCAATGAAATTATATTGACGGTAAAATTTAAAATGGTAAAATGTCTTCATACACACACTACCTATATGTTTTGATCTATTACTTTATTTACCCAGTATACTAGTAAAAATTTGGAGTTGAAAAGGTCAAATTTATTTATATAATAGTTATTTGATATTATAAGTTTTCAGGTAAGGTGCAAATAAACTTTAGATAGATTTGCGGAATGACGTTCAAGACGCGCCATTTTATGTTAGTTTCTGTAGATCTTCTCACGCTCATTTGGTAAAATAATTACGAATAGTTTTCCTTTAAGCATTCTAAGAGTTTTCATTTATTTCAGGTAGAGTATCTATATAGGTACCTACTTCCTATGCAGCGAATGGATTGTTTCAGCGAGAGTACAAAATTAGTCTGGCTTGCTCTGTGATAAAGATCAAGATCGCCTTATAGATAGATTATCACGTTATCCCTAGCACAAGTCCAAAAATATCTTAAAGGGTCACCGATGAAATGTTTCAGTAAATAAGATGTATATTTTTGTATATATTATTACGAAATTGCCTCAAGAGCCTGAAAGGATTCCAGGAATAGAGTTGTTCACGTCTCGCGCGACTATTCGGGAAATTTTATTGTGTTCGAGTCAGGCGCCGGATTTTTCTAGATAGATCCGTAGTTTTATGTCGGCTTTAAATAGCGCGTAGTAGTAAGATTATAGTCAGTAGTCTTTGTTGCAGTGAGTCCTAATAGAGTGTTGTTGAAGTCAGTACTTTGTTGCGTACAACGACTCGGCCTTTTCATCATTTAGGAGAAAACTAACTTGTAACGCGTTGTTTCGTAGAGTCAGGAAGAGGTCGGTACTATCAAAATAGCAAAGTAAATTGCATGCGACTTCAAAATCTAAGCGCGAATATTCACATTACAATTTTGAATCGTGCGCGATGGGACTCGTCGCAGGCTAGGGGAAAGAATCTCGATCAAGAATTCCCTGGTCCGTTGAGGCACGAGACCAACGCTCTGATACTCGGAAAAAAACCTAGTGTTGAAAACCCAATCAAATGCTTCGGACATAGACCTGTGGAAATCAAACCAAGGGAAATAAATATGATTTTTGGTTCATAGGACGTATACAAGGAATAACTTAGCAAGGTAATGAAATGTAGTATTCATGTTGGTTAATAGGCGATTACGAAAGTTTATCACCAACTGAGAAGCCATTAACGAAACAGATCAAAATTAATATTACGATATACGGATATAAACCCCCGATTTCTGGAACCTATGAGTTAACGATTGGTTATTGGGTTGGTTCAAGACGTGCTCAGACGTGCTCAGACGTGCTCGTGTTCCAATTTTGTAACACCTTTTGTTAATGAATCAACAAGAGGCCCATAATATGCTCGCTTTGCTCAGCGAATAATTATTAGGGGTGGGTTGATAGTTTAATAAGTACAGAATGGCAAGGGCGCCACTGATTTTTTTTTTAAATTAATAATAAAATTGCTTAAAATATGGAAAGGTGAAAATTCAGAAACACACCTAGAAAATAATCAGCAAACAGTAATTGGTAATTCTGAAAACGAAATAGATAAGGCACATAACTCAAATCTTGACATATAGGTAAACCAATAAAACAATTAAGTAAATTTCAAATTGAAATAGTACCTATATATTTTCACAGTCAGTCAAAAATCCAGCATTAAATTATTTCAAAATATAAAATCAATTATTGTTGGTGAAACACCTTAAATCAAATCAAATAAAAGAGGTTAACTTTCAATCAGATTCGTCAATCCCAAAAAAATAAGATAATAGTATAATAACAATGCACCTGAATATACTTGCCATATGAATTCATTAACAGTCGCTGGCCATATCATTATCAGGAAAGGCAAATATAAAATAAATTAGGTTTCCAGAAAACTTATCAAAAAACTGAATGATTGAAAATTTGTATTGATAAATATGGTCATCGGAAGCTGGGTTAAATAACAGTTAAATGGTCTGGAGATATAATAGAAATCTTCAAATATATAAGTTACAGGACCCAGGGTTAATAATCGATCAGTTTTCGACGATAGGCTATTAGGTACCTACTCAACAATTTCAAATTTTGTCCAACCTTGACTTCTGTTCAGATTAATGAATATGATTAATAAAAGATACACATAAGTACATTATTCAAATATGACGGTACCAAATGTTTAGTATAAAAAAATCTATAGCAAATACGGCACATCAAATATAGGAAACAATTATTTGAAGTTCACTAGGGTGTCAAGAATATCATGAATGAAATTGAAACTTTAAAAATTTAAATGTAATGTCAATAAAAACCATTTATGTTAATTGACCATAACGTAAATTTTATAAAAAAGGTAGGTAATAAAGATTATAAATGAAACTTTATACGAGCCTCAATTCCAACAAAAAGGTAGAGTACGGTAGTCGGTAGCCATCCATTTGACTTGAGGAGAGAAGTTGCAGGCTGAAATTGCAGATTCTACCCTGGAATCGAGGTAGATGGAGGCTAGAAGTTCAGTTTTCTTTGTCAAATGTGGAGGTACAGGTATCGACACGTGAAGGACTAAAGAGCTCTATGCCCAGAGATGGAACTTGTTGGAACAGGATCCCTTGAGAAAAACAGTTCTCCGGTAAAAACAGGTCCCCGCTGAAAACCACGAGGGTTTCGAAACTCAAACTTGAATAAAACGGTAATCACAATAGGTACTTTTGATTTAAATTTTCTCGATAATCAATGGATTATTGCCTTACGCGACTTTCTTTCGTTAAGATAATACCTGAAGGCCGGTAAGGTACTTTTTCCACGAGAACGGTAATCGATAATTCACTTAGGAGGTGACTGCCCCCCTAGGCCACAGTTTCAGCTCTCAGAGCAACGGCCAGATTAGAAAAGGGGTCTTCAATTTTCTCTTCCAGAATAAATGGATTTCACTTGACATTTTTGAAGGCAAACCCATCAACCTTTCAACCCTCAGCTACGTTCGAAAACTAATAAAGATGTTAAAGAACGAAGTACTACGTCGGCAATAGATGCCGCCATAAATTATTATATAAAATTATAAAATGTAAAAATTATTTATATAAAAAAAAAGTAAGTGACATTTGCAATGTTACAATTTGTAATGCAGCTTTAAGGCTTAATATGCTACCCCCTTGTCTTGCTTAGGCAAGTTCCGCCCCTTCGACGAGATCTAGCAGCTTGCTGGCAAGTTTCTTGATCCGGGCTCAGACCACTCGTGTAGTTGGCAAGTACACAAATATTTGCCTACTTGGCAAGTATACCAGCTTTGTAATCAGCCATGACAAGCAGAGCGCTCACACGACGTGTGTTGGCAGGCAAGGCGCAAATTGAGACACGTATAGCGCGTGACGTGGCACGAGAGACATGACACGTACATGCCATACGCGCTGCGCGGTGATCCGCATATTGAGCCGCAGTTTTGAAGTGTCTCGCATATCATCACTATCATCCGCATCGGGAAATGTTGGATTCACGGACGAGTTGTTGGATTTGAGTTCCGAATCAGAATCAGATGGTGCTGAAGAGGAAATGTTTTTTTAAGCCTTATTAAAGAGAAATGATATCCCAAATCCGATTCTCATCTTTTCAGAAAAACAGGAAAAAACGTTTGTTGAAAATACCACACGCGGCACGAGAAACTCTGTTTGAACACCTGCGCCGCGCGACTCTCCGTTGGTGCGAGTCGTGTCACGCTGCGCGTGTCGGCCAATTTGCGCCGATCCATTTGAATCCTGTAGTTACAAAAAAACGCGCTGTGCTACGTCATTTCACACGCGCATTTCACACGCGCTATACGTGTCTCAATTTGTGCCTTGCCAAACCTTGACAAATGAATAGAATAGTGGCGGTCATTTTGCAAAAGCAAAATTATTTGTGAATTTCGTTTGAGCGCCTCAACAAGTATAGACAATTCTGTACTCAGCAAGTGAACGAGTAGTTGTGACCCCTTTGACTCGGACCATTTTTACCGACAGAAAATGAAAACGCCAC
This sequence comes from Ceutorhynchus assimilis, assembly GCA_917834065.1. NCBI lineage: Eukaryota > Metazoa > Arthropoda > Insecta > Coleoptera > Curculionidae > Ceutorhynchus > Ceutorhynchus assimilis. The sequence continues at coordinate 84,525,360 of OU892277.1, forward strand.
GTAGTAACAAATAATTGTACAATTGAACCACTCACACAACTTGACAAGTATACGCCAATAACAAATATTTGCCAAGTATACGAGTGGTCTGAGCCCGGCTTTATGCGCGAGTCTCTGGCCGCGTTGTATTTTTCCAAATAAATTTTTTCTTCTCCAAGCCAGTGCTTCACAGTCATATACAGGGTGGGGCACGAACAACTTCTCACTCAGGTTTTCTCTGGTGTTAGGTGAGAAATCAAAAATCGCTCGGACACGTCAATTTTTGTTTTTTGGGGGACACATTTTATTGTTATTTTCACCCCCTAGCTGTCAACACCTAAGCGGGGGTGACAGGTATACGCAAAAATTTCAAATAGAAAAGGGGGACGAGTGATACGTCATTTGATAGCTATTTTCATTAAGATTATATCCCCAAAGTTTCAAGTTGCTCCTATTCACCCTGTCGAAATGGCTGCTTGTCAAAATTGTGTGATTTTTCCTTATAATAACTAAACAACAGATTTTATTGGATTATTAGGTTTCGTAGTATGAGCACACCATATATTCACAGTAGGAATAGATGTAGATACACGAGCATACTTTACATCAGCAACTATAATTATTGCTGTACCAACAGGTATTAAATTTTTTAGATGATTAGCAACTTTTCATGGAGCGCAAATTAAGCATTTATTTAATCTTGACATTACTGACTTTTTAAAAATTTGGAAGTGTCAATCTGACACTTACTCTACTTTCCTCTTCGATTTCCCTCACCGATTTCCTTCACTCTAATTTATTTAACCTTTGCCGGCAACAATGAGGACATGTGCGGTAAAACCGTCAAAACAGTAAATGACACATTTTGGCATGTTTTAGTCGACGTTTCGCATCTCGATTGACAATATAAATCTCTGGACACTAATGAAAGCTTCTACTACTATGTACTATACTATTTCAAGTGAATAAACATGAACCATTTTAAACTGAATTGTTGAATTACAATTCTTAAATTAAATACCAATGTTATTTTATTACTATGGATAGGTACCTACCCTTAAAAAAAATGTTGTTTTGTAATTACATATGTGATAAAAACCACACAGTTCAGATGGGTACTCGGAAAAAAGCATTTTTTCCTAACTTTGACAAGCCGCAATTTCGACAGGTTTAATAGAAGCAACTTAAAACTTTGGGGATATAATCTCAATAAAAATAGCTATCAAATGACGTATCACTCGACCCCCCTTTGCATTTGGGGTACCTTTGCATTTGGGGGTACCTGTCACCCCCGCTTAGGGGTTGACAGGTAGGCGGTGAAAATACCAACGAAATGTGTCCCCCATAAAAACAAAAATTGACGTGTCCGAGCGAGTTTTGATTACTCACCTAACACCTGAGAAAACCTGGGTGGGAATTTTTTCGTGCCTCACATGTATAATATGTAAGGCGGCTTCCTCCTTTTCGCCACACAGTCTACATGTCGTTTAGCCATTGTAGACTCTCATTTTCTGCATGTAGGCTCTAGCAGTTTCCTGATGGTAGTCCGACCCCCGTCTTAACTGAGTACGCTTTTAGTGACAGTACTTCAGCTATTAGCCTCTTTGAGGCGTTACCTAATTATTCTTTTCGAGTATCTTGCTCCAGGTGTAAACAGCAAACAGTCGAGCTGTTGATGAGTCAACCACCTTTCAACTGCCGTCTTTATAACCTGCTTCGATATCCCAAATGCGGGTTCTGCTCTTGTGTAGGGTGCGGCTGCGCCCGCTCTGGCCAGTTCGTCAGCCTTTTCGATGCATTCTATCACCGAATGCCCAGGAACCCACAGCAGCTTTATCCTATTATTCCTTGACGACAGAGGTTCCAGGTCATGTAGGCATTCCATCGTAAATTATGATACAGATGTAGCCACAAGAGGCTGCTTCGAGAAAACTAAAAGCAGTGATTCTATCAATAGATCAGTTACTGATCGACCACTGGAAACTAAAAGTACCTCCCATTCTAGCAGCATATAGGTAGATATACATATTACAAATGTTGTTAACCAGTAGAACAAGGTATTTGAAAAAAATAACATAGAATAGAGACGTGTTTGCAGGGTGGAGTAGAGTGGTACGTTTTATTGAAATTTGGATGAAATCTGATTATAGGTTTGGAAGCTATTATCGAACCTCCAAATGAGCAGACAGCAAATAAATACCCAAATACAAATTAATAAAGTGCTTTTTAAATATCAAAGGAAACACCTTCCAGTTAATGTTTAAAAATAACATATATTATATTGAAATAAATTATGCAATTGCAAATTAGTAGGACTCCTACAAACATGCAAAAGCAATTATTACCGCTTGCACACAGCAAGGTTCTAGGAAAATTGATTTATGTTTCGCAAACCGACGAAAAAATCTGGTTAATTGATGATAAAAAAATACGTGTAGGCATAATTTTACATCTATTTGTAGAGGTTTTCAACATGTTAATAGGTACCTATATCTAGTACAGTGTTTGTTCCCATATTGCTTCGTAATGAACATTGGACAGTTCAAAAGAAATCTAGCGCTCTTGATAATTGAGAATATGATAATCACTCAATGGTGAGAGAAGCTGTGGTGAGAGTAGGTACCTACCTGAATTAGAAGTGAATTTAAAAAAATTGAACAAGCTAAAGAAATGCTTTAAAAATATATATGTTTCAACTTGCAGCTGAATGCTAAGAAACGATTGTCCATTTTGAGGCCAATGCAGTTTTATTTTAGAAACTATATGATTTTATTATGTTGCGCCAACTTAGATACGGATGAAAATATTTTAGTATTCTCACCCACGGGTTTTAGTGCATCGTGTCATTGTTGCATTGATGGGAAGAATGAACGTAAATAGAAGCACAGTGTAATGAGTATATTATTTACAACCATGTAATATTCACATCGATCTAAAAATTTAGATATTTATATGTAATTTTTTTCTCAGATCGCATCACGAAAAATTGAATAAGTACCTATAGGCTTAAAGTGCTGATAGTTTGGATTTGATTATTCGCTGAAATAAGCACAACAATATTGGTAAAATATGAGACAGCCATTCCGATTTTCTATGAACTAGACAAAGATAGAAAGGTCATCAATGGAGCCATCGGTGAATAAAAGAAAGCGCGTACTGACTAGGAGCGGTGACAGCTGATGCTGAATTCTAACAGGAGTGACGGAGTGACAGATGGCCGACGTAGGGGGACGCTACCATTTCGCGCCATTTCTGAAAGGTTATTCTCGAAGGCTGGTAATATTTTAAATATCCAAACTTAAATCTAAAAATATAGATATGTTGTTATTTATTAATAAATGGTTGCTTTCTTAAAGCGTTGTAGTTACATAATTATTTTTGTACAAATACTATAAAAGTCTAAAGATAATAATTCCCCAAGTCAAAAATTTAGTAACTATGTTGGCAACACAAGCCTTTTCTATATAAAAAAAATTGAAAGCATTGACAATTTTACATTGTATTGCCAACATAATGTCATTTTGACTTTAATATTTAAAAAAAAACAGACTTTAGAATCTTCAATTTTCATTTCAGTTCTAGGTTATATTTTTAAACCGATAGTACTATCGATATATCGATAGTTAATCAACCACTACTATCAAACTATTGATAGTTTTTGAATTCGATATTTTCCCACCACTATCATAGAGACTCTAAGTTTATAAGTGCTTGGATTCCACTCCTGCTTTTGACAAATTTTGATTTTTCATTATGCATTTGCTCTTTGTCTCGCAATACATGAACTTGTCAAATAACAACATAGTCAATAGAATTATTTTCGAGATCATGGGGTAGCAGGTATTCACAGATCCAAGGACTCATATTGGGTGGGTTATGCATTTTATATTCTAAAACTAAACTTAATTGGAGATTGTGGAGTGAACGCTTTCTCGACATTTTTACGGGTAAAATAACTGCAAGTAGATTACAAAAATCGAAACAAAATATTGTTCGAATCAAAGTTATGCAGGTAGAAGGTCACGGCAATGATAAGGTTGATTCGAATGTAAAACAACTGTTAGGCGATATAGAAATACATGATCTAAAATATTCCATAGATGGTTTCTCTCATGTCCGTTCAAAGATGCTTGGATTGTCGAGGAGTGACTACGCCCAGTACGCACTGGAGCCGACTACATGGGGGCATCGGGGCAGGTGTACTCATGAACAACCTCTCATGGGTGCGGAGCACCCATGGGAGCTCTCGTGGGAAATACGGAAGTACAAACGTGTTAAATGCTCATTCCGTTCCATGTGGTAATATCCAGTATCATGTAATTTAAATGTACACAACTTTGTATAAGAATTATACAAGTGGTGTGTGTGTGTGGTATTCTGTACATCTATCCTTCCGTTATTTGTGGTCAGTTCTATGCTCTATTACTTTATGTTGCTATTCTCCATCTCTATTCTTTGTGATAATAATCGGGAAGTCCGGCCCACAGCGGGAAGTCTGGCGCTTGCGCCGTATAGTGGCCGTATGCCATATAATTCAGTTTTGCGCGTGGGTAGGGATGGTAATGATATACCTATCGATGTTTTGTAGAAATCAAAATATTATGTGTGTGAGAAAGCTTCAGGGACTTGTTATCCTTTGGTACTGATCCTTATGTTATCCTTTTTACCTGGTCGATTACCCCTGTTTGTGTAAATAAAGTCGCCTAGATAGACCCTATGGCGTGAAGTGAGTGACCCTGTCTTTTATGTTTTGATAATTTTTTTTCAAGAATCTTCATTTCTATTTGAGACAATTAGTGCTGGTACTTTTGCATTCATTTGACAGCCGTTAAAAATAATCAGGGGTTTGAATGTGCTCTAACCACATCATACTTTATAGACCTTGGCCCATGCAAAACTTTGACGACGCACGTATCAAATTCGTTAATCGAGAGCAAAAGTATCAGCCCTAAAGCTGGATTTATAGTGTCAGTATCAGTAACAGTAGCAGTAACAGTAAAATATTAAAACACGGCCTGCCGTAAAGCCATTTATAATTCACTTAACAAACTTAACAGTAAAACTTAAGAAATGGTTATTTTCATATCTGTTCTTAAGTTTTAAGTTTTACTGTTACTGTTACTGTTACTGATACTGACACTATAAATCCAGCTTTAGGCAATCTATTCCAATATGGCCGTTCAGGTCAAATTGTAGTGACGTTCATAAAAAAGCATTTTTGTTCAAGGCCCTTATTGTTGTAGTTGCCAAACATGACAATATAACAATGCCAATGTCAAACCTAAATGTCCAGAATGTGAAAAAATAATAATTTTTCATTGATTTCTGTCAAAAACCATGTAAACAAAACGGTGTCTGACCTGAACTTCCATATTGAATAAGGTGCTAGCTGACGTCACACACATAGCCTCAATGACATGTTTGTCACCCAACGGAAGTAAGGTTATGTGTGTGACGTCAGCTAGTGCCTAATTTCGTTTGACAGGTCATGAGATTGCCTAATAATTTTTATTTGTAACACATAACTACATGCAGCATAGTTTACACAAATATTATATTAGGTTAATTGTTTATATTATTGATATACCTAATATTATTTTCGATATATCGGAACTTTTATAATAATAGTTCATTGGTTGACAATGACAGACTGACAGTTGACAGAGGCGGCTAAAATGAAACAAAACGTCAGTTAGGGTGTGTGCGTAGCAATTAAATGAGGAAAAGAGATTTTCCGCATGATTAAGGAACGTTATTTTTTTACGACCGTGCGGGGAAGTATTTTTCCGCACGCATTTCAGGACATGAAAGTACCAGGGTGACTTAACATTGCATAATTATTTTACTTTTCCGCACTAGTGCCCAAATTCGTGCAGAAAAAAGCACTTCTCGCACGCTCCGGCGGCGCCTACGGCGAGCTTCACCCTCCCTTATAAACAAATTTATAAAGTTATTCTGCACCCATGAAGACTTTCAGCCAGTATGTGAAGAGACACTCCAATTACTGTAGGGGGGCATAAACTCGAAAAATTTTCATAGCTGAGTTTATTACTAGTATACCTAAATCAGAACTTGCTTCGCGGAAAAATATTAACACATTATAGAGTCTATTTCATTTGACCTAATAATACGATAATTGCAAAAGTTTTTTTTTTCAAGCTTAAAGAGAATATTATAAGTTACGTCACGTCTTTTTCTTTTAGTGTCTTAAACCAAACATGTGTATTTTGTTTTCACATACAGAGTTCATCCGGAAGATTAGAATGTGTCCCACGATTCTTTATTAAATCTCTCTCTTTCGCTAAAATTGGTGGAAAGAGTTTTCCACTCTTGCAATATTGCATTCACCAATAAATTCAAATCTTCAAAACTATCCACCTGTTTCAGGTAATTTCATACAGTTTTTCAGGCCACTCCATTTCTTTAATATTGTTGTCTCTGAGAATTTCTTCAACAATATTAGCTTGATGGGGACCGGCATTATCATGGATAAAGATAAAATAATTACCAAAGTTATTTGGATAAGGGACTACATTAACTTTCTGCATTTAAATTATCTCTCATCAAAACTGAACTCAGTGAATCCATTCCGAATGCCCTCCTTCAAAGTATCACGCCACTTCCACCAATAGCCCCGCTTACTTCCATATACACTCTAATCTAAATGTTCCAACTGTTTCTTTTCATACCTATTCGTACAGGTCTATCATATAAATTCTAAATTCATCCACAAACAAATTTCTCTGCCATTCAGCTACTCACGAGTATGTTGTAATGCATACATATCGCTACAAAAACTGTTCTATTTTGAAGTATTTTTAATTATCAGTATTATTTTGTGGCGACAATACAGGATCACTACACTAATGGACAGCGACTACGACATTGATAGCAGCGAGTTCAGAACCAAGATTTTTAATAATTATATCGACATATAATATAGCTGTACCAATAAATTTGAGTTGATTTTCTAATACGCTTTTACATAAAAATAAATATTTTTGTCACTAAAATAGTACTTAATGGTTTTCTACTATTAAACATTGAAATTTCCTAGATAGCATGGTTGAGTATACCATACAAACAAAAGGTTAGTTCTTAAAATCCCTACAAAATAATGAATACATTTTTTCTGTCATTATTAAATTACAATACCAAACCTTAATCAAGTTTTCCTTCCCCCATAATGTAATCTTAATGGGTAGAAGGCTAAAAACCGTACCTACTCCCGGTGTCAGATAAATGCAAAGAGATCGAATGGTGGTAACCTATGTTTGAAAAACCATTCAAAGTCATATGCGATCCAAGCATATGGCCAGAAGGCACTCCTGATATATAAGAGGCCTGGTCTGGTCCAAAACAGCGGATGGAGCTGGCGCTCGCGTATATAGAGAAACTCCAGAACAAAGGATCCCTCTTGGGCTTAACGCCACAGTTTATCAGGCAGAAATTCATGCAGTTCAAGCATGCGCACGGGAGATTCTAAGGCTGGATTATAACAACCAGAACATAAGCATGCATTCTTCCAGACAGCCAGGCTGCTCTAAAAGCTATGAACTCACATCGATTAACTTCAAAAGTAACAATGGAATGGACACGACCTGGAAGCTCTGTCGTAAATGAATAACATGATAAAGCTCCTGTGGGTTCCTGCTCATTCGAGGATAGAAGGCAAGGGAAAACCTGACGAACTGGCCAGAGCGGGCGCTGCATCCTACACAAGACCAGAACCCGCATTTCGGATATCGAAGCAGGTAGTAGGACTACTAACAGGACACTTCCATCTTAAGGCGCACATGCATAAAATGAGAGTCTACAATGGCCCAACGACATGTAGACTGTGTGTTGAAAAGGAGGTAACCGTCTTACACATAATGTACGACTTTTAAGCACTGGCTCGCAGAAGGCACAATTTATTTGGAGAAATACAAGGCTGGGAGATACCCCTCCTCCCCCCTTAGAATGAGAAAGTTGCCCGCAAGCTGCTAGATTTCATCAAAGGGACGGAAGTTGCTCAGTAAGCAAGACAAGAGGTAGGGCTACAGTGTAAATAGGGACACGAGCACGCCTGATCCCGCCTCAAACCAACAAACAGCATAACCAGCATTTTCCTATGTTAAAGGAATATATGAAAAAACTGAAGAATACCAGAAAACTTGTCACGAAACATCCGCTAAAAAGCTTCCTAATCTGGTCCTTCGCAGTCAATTTTGTTTTAGCAAAAAAAATGCGGGAATAGAAACGGAGTTGTTTAAGAAATATCGCCTAATAATGAATATATTGCACGAATAAATAATGCTGATTATCTACGGAATCGTCACGGTCTGAGACATTGTGTAGGGGCTCATAAAGACGAATTACCTCTCCTCCTAGACACACTTATAAGTCTTTTATGTCTCTATTATAATATCCTAAAAAGGAGGATGAAGAGAATATCAGTCAACATACTCAGTCGTATGAATAAAGTGTAGCAAGTGCTTTTACTCTACCTCCGTCTCTCTTTGCTGCATTAAAGCTGAATATGTTTATTCAATATATTTTAGAATGAAACTACACTCGAAAATGGCGAAGGAACCATAAGGTCTGAAGCAAAAACCCCTCAGTTATTCTTAATTTAATATCAACCTGGAAAGAACACTGAGAATCAACAAGATTTTCCCACTGCCGAAACCCCAGCCAAAAGCCCAAGGGAAAACATTCAAAAATATCCCGAAAAATACTAATCGGAACCTACCAAAAACTCTCTATTCAGCAAAACTATTATACAAGGAAAAGTACAACCAATACTCTGTGAAAGGAGATCCTATAATCAGTGAACGTGGAAATATGAAGAGAACGTTGGAACATAGAGAAATAAATACGATACCTAAAAAGATTTAGATATAGGAAGTTACAATAGTAAGAAAGCAACGGTGATTGGAAATATCAACACAAACGGGTGGGCAAATATGCATAGATCAAGGGACTCAGATGCTACTGTGAACTCTATTCAAAGAGGGAATCCCAAACTTATCGACATATTTAAAATTAATGCAATGTATTTGGGTTCTGAAGAAGTAGCAAACACCACCACAGAAGAAATAGAACTCACCTTGCCTCAGATGGAAGACAGAAAAGCCCTGGAAGAGGACGAAATCCCAGTTGAAAAGTTAGGAGAAACAACTACTATAGAATTCATCAAAGTGCTTATGAATAAAATGTCTCCTTGAAGGCCAAGTCCCAACATTACAGCTAAATAAGCGGCAAAATTCCACTCTAGACTGCTAATCAAGTCACCACTAGACTAATGTACAAATTCGACATGCATCAACCACCGGAACAATTTGCTTTCCGGGAAGGGTTTACCGTTCACCACAGTTGAACGTAACGTATGCAATCAATAGTACCTATATGTGATAGAAAAATTTATGGAATACAACGATCCTTATATTTATCTTTCGCCGACTACAGCAAAGCCTTTGATATGGTAGAGCTAAGAGCAATGCAAGAATGGGCTAATGATATAAAGGGTAGAATATTCAATTAAAATAAATTCAGTATGAGAGAGCATCTTTATTTGCTGAAAAAAATATATAAAAAAGCAGGCCCCATATTTTTAGTTTTGCACACTTTTGAAGGTGAGAATACAGAAACAGACCCAACTTTTTTTTCCAAATTTAAAGGTACGTGAGGATGGTATTTCCCTCATAAGGCATAACACAGAAAAACTTTAAGATATGTTGGCGGAACTCCAACTGCACTGAAAAAACAGTTCCCCTCACCTCAAGGTATTCAGTGATCTTGAAATAAATTATCTTATATGAAGAGTTATTCTATTGCATGAAGAAAAATTACTTTGTTCTGAGAATTTCGTGCTTCTTGATATTTTTTAAAATTACTCTTGAATGGCATTTCTTTCAGGCAAAATTATATTCTCTTATACCAAGAATATTATTTTATTACATAATTGTTAAGCTCCTTGTTATTTAGGCCAAGAATCTTGATTTTTGATGGAATATTACAGAATCTTATTCAAAATTCAAGTTTCTGCCGATTAGTGCCGATGCCCTCCAACCCAGTTGTGTAGTACCTAGCAGTTTACTGTATCGTGCTGCCTGCGACCTGCTCTGACCTGCGTTTAGTTTTTAATTCGGAGGTTCCATGGTTTTTTTTTTAAACCGTTATCACTAACAGTTATATCCTGTGTCCTATGGTGTTGCCCAGGATATCAGTGCGTCAGGGGAACAAAATTATCTTGCAATCCTGTTTGGAAATGGTGATGGCCCCAATACAAGAATTTTTGGAGGCAAACAAGCTGTCCCACTACTCCTACTTATTGAAGACGTTTGAAGGTATATAATGTGAACAAGTAGTAGTATACCTAAATTATGTTTCCAATTTAGCAGTTTTAATTAGTACCTATTTAAATTGTAATGATACAATGATTTTTTAGTTAGTGACCCAATATTTTGTAGACATTGTTTGAATTCTTAGGCTAATAAATATTTTCAAAGATAAATAAATTATGATGTTTCTTTATGACCAATAATCCTATTATCAAATACCTATGGATTCCAGGCAAAAAATTCTCATCTTCACTGAAGCCATGATGACCTCTAGTGAAAGAATTGAGATCTTCAGCTAAGTACTTTGGTCTTCAATGGAATCGAATAAACTTCTTGGAACAAGAAAATTGGAAAATTTGGTACCTTGGGACAATGAAATTGTATTGAATACATTGGGATAATGTTCTTGAGACAAGAAATTATTTCTTTCCAGTAAAGTATTCGAACAATCTTATGACAAGACAATATTTAGATTTTTTGAAGAGAATATTCACTTGGCCATATCCAAAGTCGCGATTTCATTGAATAAAGTGCGTATTTCTTTGAATTAAGGAATCCTTTTTTTCAGTGTGAAATTAGTCCAATAACGGCTTTTGTATGAACTTGGAGGAAGAAAATAACTTCCTCAGAAAATGTCATGGTTTGGTCTGGATGGTGTGATCGTAGATCGTCTAAAATCATGTTTACAGGGGGCATAATTGACGATGTGACTCAATTGACTTGGGCTGCCACTAGAAAGTGCTCTCAGCTCTCCGAGAATTTCTATAAACCTAACAAAATCTAATTAAGATTAATGATGACATAACTACCGCTCAAGCTAAAGGACTTGCTACTGTTATGGTTTTGCTCGATATCTCGACAGCATGTAGCATCAGTTATTCTCTCCAAGCTCTACGTTAATGGTTTTAGACATGAACCTCCGATATGGTTCCAAGAATATTTGAATCGTATCAAAAACGCTGTCTGCTCATGTGAGGTCTATCTTGGGATCGATGTTAATCAAACGGTTCCTAGTAGATTTACAAAAACACATTAAGTCCTGCAGCTCTCATAAGTATATGCAGTCATGCTGTGTTTTAATCCAAATGAAGCAGAGATGGCGTTTGAGAAAATCAACAAAGCCATATCTGATTGGATGAATGGGTTAAAAATTAATCCTATAAAAACAGAGGCTCTAATATTTGGAAAAAGAGCACAAGAAATGGCATTAGCAGCAAAAGATCAATATTTTCAACTCAACCACACTTACATGTCGGTGACTGCGTGAAGAATATTGGCCTGCTTATGGATCAAAAGGTTCACTATGATAGGCAAGTCGGCAGCTCTAGCCGCATTGCCTAACTTACGTTAAAAAGCTTGTATCAGCTACGTCACTACCTCCCAAAGAGATAAAATTATGACCTCTGATTCTCTTGTTCTGAGTGAAATGGATTACTGTGACTAAGTATACAGTCCATGTTTGAGAAAAATATATGAAAATAGAGTCCATAAAGTCCAGTATACCTGCGTTGGATTTTCTTGTCAAGTATCAAGGAGGTATCGCATGAGTCCATATCGTCAAAAGGATGGATGTCTTAATATGAGGGAACGTAGATGGCTCCACTTTTGTTACCTGATCGGTAAATTTATTGAGACAAAAGAACCCAAGTACTTTCATAATACAATAGAATTCCGATTAGCGGCACATCTCCTCCAATTAAGACACAGGTGTAATACCCTAAGCATCCCTATTCACTGCACTGCAATATTCAAAAAATTCTCGATTTCGGATAAAATTTATCCTTAAAGAACCAATCGTATGTGTAAATTATATCCGTAGTGTTACAGAAAAACAAATTCTTCATTTTCACTCGTTGCTGAACAAAACTTGGCAGAATATCATAAAACTGAGTTTACATATAAATGAGAGGGACAGGCGAAAAGTCATCACAGTAAAATTTTGAAAAAACATTGAAAAACTACAAAGAAGATCTTTGAGCTAAACTTGACAGACTTCGTGCAAACAGATTGGGGTTACAGGTGAGAAGGTGTTAGGTGGTAGACGCTTTTTACTCATTGGGCGTTGACCGGTGAGATACCACCATGCCAGAATTGAGTAGCGCTAAGTGGTATCACCACGTTCCGCTACTGCGCTGGCAGTCCGGTTCCAACAATGAGTAACAGATAGCATGATGGCGCCTCCAGGATCAAAATATTCCGGAGGTAAAATACCCGACCACTCGGATCTCCGGGCGTCGGGTGATCCTGGGGGTCCTTCATGCAAAGATATAAAGAGATCAAAAACTCAACTCAGAATTGATTTTAGCAATATAAGAGGAATAAGTACAAATATGAATTCAGTTCACCAACATCTTGAAGAACAAAGACCTGACATCCTTGTTCTCACTGAAACTAAAATCAGTTCTGCAACACCTATTGTGAACTATCTTTATCCCGGCTATGACCTACACCACCGATTTCGACATAATTTTGGGATCTGTGTGTACATTAAAAATGACCTTTCATGTCATCGAGAGGAGAAGCTAGAACCAGCGAACCTTGATATCATATGGCTAAAATTCACCTCAAAGGCATCGACCAAGTTTATCTGCTGCCTCTACCGACCGCCATCTAACACCGAGTACCAAAACTTTTTCGCGACATTATCCGAAAGCTGTGATAGTATACAGTCAAACTATCCACAGGCGGAAATTGTCTTTTTAGGCGATTTCAACGTCCACAATATACCCTGGCTGAAACACCACAACAAAACAGATAACGAAGGCAGAGAAGCAGAAGCTTTTGCCATAAGTTGTGGTCTAACGCAGCTTGTCGATGAACCTACCCGTATTTCAGAAAGGGGCGAATTTGCAGCGCTTTTAGACTTGTTCCTAACCACAAATCCTGACTCGTACACAATTCAAGTAGATGCTCCACTTGGTTCGTCCGATCATAAACTTATAATAACAAAGTGCGAAATGCTCATCCCACCAAGCCAACAACCACTTCCTCGTAAAATGTGGCACTATAAATCGGCAAAATGGAATGACCTAAAACAGTTTTACCTGGATTTTCCAAGAGGTTTGCTTTAAAACAGCTGATCACACTATTTGCTGTAATGAAATAACACAAGTAATCTTATCTGGAATGGATGCATATATCCCACATACAACTAAACGTAGAGCTAATGCAAAACCTTGGTTCAACAGCCAGTGTCAAACGGCTGTACAGAAAAAACACAGAGCATATAACCTTTGGAAACGACAACAAACCGCTCAAAACCACACAGAATTTATAGAAGCCAGAAATAGTTGCAAAATTACTATTGACTCCGCTAAAGAAACATACAATCAAAGAATAAAAAACAGGTTGCTGAATTGTCCAAGTAGTTCTAGGTCCTTTTGGTCTCTTGCAAAAGCTGTTGGATCTAACTTCACCAAGTCATCCATACCACCACTTACAGATAAAAATAATCACTTAGCCACAACATCAGAGGAAAAAGCCAATATGCTGGCCCAAATGTTTTCCTCCAACTCCAACCTAACAGTGCCAAACGGAAAAACTCCACCGTTCATTGAAAGGGTTTCCCATAGTATGCCAGAGGTACCCTTTTGTCACAGAGAAATACGAAAATCCCTTAAAAAGCTAGATACAAACAAAGCAATGGGTCCGGATGGCATTCCCGCAATAGTACTCAAAAATTGCGCCAACGAACTCACCCCAACTTTCGCAAAATTATTCAATTTGTCTTACAGGCAAGGAGTATATCCATCATCATGGAAGTCTGCCGCAGTACAACCCATTCCAAAGAAAGGAAAAAAGACAGATCCGTTAAACTATAGACCAATTGCTCTACTTCCGGTGATATCAAAAGTAATGGAAAGAGTTGTGAACAATCACCTAACCAAGTACTTGGAAAAGTACAAAATTATCAACGATAAGCAATACGGATTTCGAAAATATAGGTCAACTGGAGATTTACTTACATACGTCACTCTCTTATGGCAAAAAGCGATTGAGTTGCGGGGTGAAACAAGAAAAATTGCCTTAGATATATCTAAAGCATTCGACAAAGTTTGGCATGAAAATCTGCTCAACAAGCTCAAAGCAATGGGATTATCGCCGAAACTTTGCACTTGGTTTGAAAGTTACCTAAAGGACAGATCCATTTATGTTGCACTGGATGGCCAGAACTCCAACTCTTACCAAATAAATGCTGGTGTGCCACAGGGAGCAATCCTTTCGCCAACTCTTTTTCTGATTTACATAAATGACCTCATAGATAAAACAGTAAATCCACTTTATTGCTTTGCAGACGATGGCAATGTAGTCTCCTCACTCATACCACCCACAGGTCTTTCCGCACGTGAATTCCATCATCTTAGACTAACTGAAATATCGCAGATAAATAACGACCTGGAGATAATAGAGGACTGGGGTAACAAAAACCTTGTACAGTTCAACGCGCAGAAAACCCAAGCAGCTCTGTTTTCAAAAAAGACCAGCACCGGTGAGCCAAACATCATGCTATCTGGAAGTGCTGTCACATTACAGAGTCAGTTGAACATCTTGGGGGTTACTGCAGAGACCAACATGTCTTGGCACAGTCACGTGGCAGATATTGCTAAAAGGGCGTCCCAAAAGCTGGGGGTGCTATTTCGTACAAGACATCTGTATACACCAAGCCAATTGCTGACACTCTACAAAGCCCAGATTCGACCAACTATGGAGTACTGCTCACATATATGGAGTGCAGCACCCAAACATACCTTAATGCTTTTGAACACCGTGCAAAAACGAGCTATCAAGCTGATCAATGACCCCGCACTTACTCGTAACTTGGATGGTCTCGAACATCGCAGATCTGTGGGCGATTTATCTCTCTTCTACAGGTACTATCACGGAAAATGCTCTGAAGAGTTGGCACGTATGATTCCACCGAGAGTAGCGCCTACCAGGCGAACCCGTCAAACAGACGGTAACCATGAATTTACTGTCAAACTAGAGGCACCAAGAACCTCATTATATCAGAATTCATATCTCTGGAGAACAGCATCGCTGTGGAATAAACTCCCTGCGACGGTTTTCCCTGCAGGTTACAACCTGAACCGTTTCAAGACCAACATACACCGACATTTCCGCGCACTTGCCGCTTCTCGAGCGTGATAGGACATTTCCTTGCGAGTGCGCATATCCGTAAAAAAAAAAAAAAAACACCTACTTTTACATAAAAATGATCGAGAGTCGAGCAAAAGCTTTTCAATAGGAATATCGAAAACACCATTTGAACCCTTAATATATAATGATCACAGAGACAAATTCGATAAGGCTATTTCATGGAGAATATTTGTAGTATTTTCTATGTATCTACTTGGAATAAACTTTTGAGTATATCTATCAAAATTTATAAACTTGTTACGGGAACTATTTAGGCTAACAACATATACAAACTACTGTTGTTTTAGCGCTACTCTCGGCTGAATTTCCCGATGATCTAGTTGAGTGATTTTTTTTTATCAGCCATGCGTTTTTCTGCCCCTTTATCCTGCCAATGATTCGTGTTTATTTACCTAATAAATCCTATAAGCGTACGAGCGTCACGGTTTGACGAGAACTGAAATGTTGAGAATGCAAAAAGACTAGGTATACTATCAATTTGATGTGTAGGTACCTATACAAAAAGCAACTACCTGTACAGAATGTGCAAAACTACTGCTTCAGAAGAAAAATGTACGTAGGTATGTCATTGCAAAGAGAATATTTACTTTCTGCATGTGAAAATTTTGAAACGATTATCACTGATTTCCCTTAGATTGCAATTGTGATGTGATGAGAAATAAAATAAACACTCAATATTAGCGTTAAAAAAAAACTATCCAGGTACCTACAATCATATATTAAAAATCTCCTAATGGGTCGTTAGATGTGAAACATTGGACCAATTCGGTTCCGTACCGCTACCATGAAATTCAAGGGGTCAAATCATGGCAAACTAGTACCTAGTTTGCGCTGCGGATCCAACTACAGACGCATTTTGGTGTTCTTGCACTTGTTCAGTTAGAGCATAAACCAGAATCAGTTCACCAGGTTTTTGAACGATCAACGCAAATTTTATTTGAGTATGGATGCCTTTTCTGGCGTAACCAAATACATCCTCTCAATAACAATTTCCGAGAGAATCCCAAACGGGTCAATCGGTGCCAAATATTGCGCCAAGTCGGTTCCAGGTGTTCCTGAAATTTGAGCGTTTGGGTACGCCAAAAGTGGAAACTATAGTCGACTAAGAAAGCAAGTATAATAATTGGTGCAGCGACTGAAACAATGAAACTTATACACGCAATAAGTTGCAAGAAAATAGAAAAGTTAATGCATGTAAGATAATGTATTTAGGAAATAAAAGTAACAAAATTTGAAATCAATATATTATGCTACAGAATAGATTAGAATACATAAGCCGAATGATGAAATTCGTAAGCATCGTGGAAATAAACAATGAATGTACATACACGTCAATGGTTATAACAGAAAAATCTCATAGATCTTGTAGTCAAATCACGGAAAATGATACAATCAATCTCAAAGGAAAAATATTGCTGGTCCCGAATGCAGTGAACATTTTAACAACAGGACGGCAAACATTAGGGTGGAGGTCTCTATGAAATGTAGACACGCCAAAAAAGTCGTAAAAATCACAATCGTACCAGAGGCGGTTCAAGTCAAAACCGCCGTAACATGCCTCCTTCACACACCCGTCCCAGATTTTCATCATCAATACATTTGCTTTATTCGATCTGCTAAAACTTTCAGATAGTAGAACCTCATCAAGCTATGAAGCAAATCATAACGAAATTACCAATGCATGCTGCAGAGATCGTTTCAGTGTGCTTTTTGGATTCGAAAATTTCCGCCAGTATTGCACTTACATTATGTAAAGCAATTAGCTTCGTAGGTCTACAACCCTTGGCGATTGTTCACTCACCAAACTATTTACTAACATTCTCCACGATATATCATTGGTTGCAGATTAATCATTCATGTAATTCAAATTCAATCGTAGTTTTGCTCTGGCAGATATTATTGAGCTCTGACGCACACTGGCAGTTCTACTTCTTTCAAAGTCGCCAATGTAAGACATATAAGAAACTACCTATTTGAAAAATTAAAAATGAGGGTACACTACCCCAATGAATTTGGAAAAGAGAGTAAAAAATATCAATTGCAGAGCATAACTTGATGTATTCTAATATTGAAAGTTCAATTGCACATAAACAGAAATTTGACTGGGTTGGCAATCAATGTAAACCTGCACACATCTGTCTGGTGTATAAACGTATCAAAAATTAATCTTAGCACAAATGGCCAAAAATTTAATTTTTTATACACACATCATTCTACACGGTCATGTAAGTGTGTTCGTGGGTAGATTGGATGAAATATTGAGATAATATGCCGCCAAGCCAGATACATTTATTATGATAGGGGGCTTTTATATCCATTTGGCAAACAAACATTTCACGCACGGAAGCTCAACAACATCATTTAGAAAATTTGGCTTTCTTAGATTGTTTAAAATTTTACAAGAGTAACGCTTTAATGATGCTTAAAGCGTCAAGCATCATTTCGAAGAAGACGGCGTTCTCCATTTCAACAAAGTTACAATATTTGTCTATAATTTATTTATAAGGGACATCGTTCATGGCATAGCAGACATAATTTTAGATCGTAAATCTGATTACACGAAAAGACTATTTTCGGACATGTGTGATATTAGGCGAAATAAACTGAATCACAACCTGAATAGAGATGTCCATTGTCCAAGTACCTAGCATTAATCTCGATATAATCGATTTTCATGCGTGTACTATACAGCAGAGCACCAGTTTTCATGTCCATCAACTTGAAATACCACCTTTTAGTGTCAATACGGCGTTCAGGCCCTGTTCGATATTCCATGTTCTTGGCCATCTTGGTGATGTTCTGTATAAATGTTTGTTTGAGCCCAGTTTCACATTTGTTATTGTTTTTTTTTATTGAGTTTTTTGACCACATATTTGTTTCATGATGTTTTGCGAAATTGTAAGAGACCCGTTGGACATCGTAATTTTGTTGTTTTATTTTTTATACAGGGACTATTTAAAACCAAACAGACTAAATAACTGACACTCACTTTTATTTTATAAAAAATCGCTCGTACACGTAATTTGATTGTGTGAGTGTTTGAAACATTTTCAGCTTTAACCTAACCCTCTAGGGAGGTTGGGACCAACCCTTACCATTCCAAATGGAACATGGGGTCGAGTGATACCTGTTTCAAAAGAGCGTTCAATTTTCTTTCAAATGACATCAAATGAAAGAAAATTGAACGCTCGTTCAAAAGAGGTATCACTCGACCACTTGTTCAATTTGAAATAGTGAGTGTTGGTCCCACCCCGCCTAGAGGGTTAACGCTGAAGTGCTAAAGACAGTTGCCGAAAACTTCCCCCTTTGAAAATGAAATTATGTGTTACGAGCGATTTTTTTTTAAAAATAAAAATAAACTTGGCATCAGATATTTAGCCTGTTTCGTTTTAACTGGTACACTCTTTATAAAAACGCTGTAGGTACCACCTCAATGTTGAGTTTTCAAATCCCTAATTATTGTTTTATCTTCAACGTTTGAATTTGATTTCAGTCATCTAGTAAAATGTATAATTGTTTTTAGCTGCGATGTAGCTATTTCGTAGCATCAAAATTTATAATTTTTTTTAATTAGATGGTGATTATGACATAGGCGTATTGCCGAAACGGATGTTGATTTGAACATTAGATCGAACATTCAATAATATGCTTTTTATTTCGAACCTAAATAAAACAAAGTTTATAGGTATATCTAATACTAAAAAGTAATTATAGAACTCGACGACAGGTGATTAATTTATGGCACTTATGGTCATTTGCACCGCTATCACTTGAGGGATATTTAATCTAAGTGAAGCTTTGATTGTGACTTTTGTTTCTACAAGAGTCAAGTCAAGAGTTAAGTTATAGCGATGCAAATGGCCGTTATAGGTAGCTGGAAATCTGACATTTTCTAGCTCCATGCTTGTTATGTAGGTAATTTCGAACAATAGAGCGGGATGAATAGGATCGTAGGTACGAGAACATTTGATAAGAGAGCAATAACGACCGGCTAACGCTCACTGGTTGTGGAATCATGTGGGAGGATTTTTGGGTCCAGTAATGGGGCTTATTTAGCCAATAAAAATGTGGCGAAAAGACTGACCATACCCGTTAGCGAGGTAAAATCTATGGATGAATAAGAATCAACTTTCCGTAGTTATCAGTAGTACATATTTTTCATTTCTTTCATCTTTCAAGATTAGTAAACGTAACACTCAACTTGAGCCCAAAAGGAATCCGCCAGTATGGTGAAGTTTATTATAGAGGGTGATTGATGGTGAAATATTGGATGTTTTTGAAAATTTGCATGCCCAAGTAATTGCTTCTGATCTATCAAAATAATTTCAACGATGCGGCATTGCCGCTCATACCAAAAAGTAATATAAAGTTTGATATTTTGAATGAGACACCTTGTATATTATTGCATTTTTCGCTCTGCTATTACTTTATGATTATTTTTGTTCAATACTATACCTATCTCTAGTCATTTTCGATTTATTTAGAAAACATAACTCTAGTTTGTATTACGACTTCACTGTTCGTAAGGTTTAAATTTTGGAGATAACTTAGGAAGGTCCTGCATACTTATTACTTTTGCGTAAGAAAGTTTGTTCTACATTATACAGGGTTGGTCAATTGTGTTGCCAGGTACAAAAAAGATGAAAAGTGCACTTTTTCAAGACCACCCGGTATATTATGAAATATTATAAAAGGCAATTAAAATCCCTTACAATCCCTACAATACCTAAATAGTAAGGTTTCGGAAATACAAGCAAGCCGAATTGGATTATTTTGGGATATTTGTCTAATGGCGTTTCCAGTTGGTAGATTTGATTCGCACTGAGTGAATTTCCATCTCTTTCTCTCAGCCTCTTGAAGAAACAGATAAAAATACATTTTCGTTGCACGCATTCTACCAACCGGAAACGCCATTGAATAGCTATGAAATGTCACGATGAAACACATTAGGTAATTCAAACCACGTGATTTTCTATAATGTCGGCTGATGGCAAATACTGAAACCATGAATTGAAAACAAATGCATAGGATAATCCACTTTCCACAATGTGTCATACGCAAAAATCTAGTCATTGTTGTGTTTTTGTCTCTCTCTTACTCACGATGTTTTTGACAGTTCAATCCAATGACGTCACAAAAGTCTCACCATAGGCAAGGCTGTTTGAGAGAGGTAGGTTGCCTGATGAATTTTAAGATGTCATCTGGGGTGCCTCAACATAATGCAAATCTCTAAAGGGCACCCCAGGTGTGTCATCAAGTTACCCATTACCAGACAACCTATTGACTTTAGGAAGGTCCATAGGCATCTATATGGAAGTAGGCCATCCATTTCACCATTACTATTTCCCTTCTATCAATTTTGACCAATCAGAAGTTATTTTGGTGTCAAAAATAATTTTTAATTGGAAAAATTGCCTGCCATCACCCGCCATTGTACAAAATCACGTGGTTGGAATTACCTAATATGTTTCATAGTGACAATCCATAGCTATTCAATGGCGTTTTCGGTTGGTAGAATGAGTGCGCAGAAAACGTTTTTCTATCTGTTTCTTCAACAGGTTGAGACAAAGAGATGGAAATACACTCAGTGCGAATTAAATCTAGCGATCGGAAACGCCATTAGACAATAATATCCCAAAGCAATCCAATTCTATCAGAAACTTACTCGTATTTCCGAAACCTTACTATTTAGGTATAGGAATATGATACATCATTTGTAAGGGATTTTAATTGCCTTTTATGATATTTCACATTATACAGGGTGCTCTATTTGAGAAAGTGCACATTTCATCTTTTTTTTTACCTGGCAGCACAATTACTAATTTCGACCAACCCTGTATAATCTAGAACAAATTTTGTTGCTTAAAAGTAATTTGCAGGACCTCCCCAAGCTATCTCCAAGATTTAAACTTTCTACGAATCTCAATGACGTAGTAATACAGATTTAACAAGAGCTATGTTTTCAAGAAAAAATACAGTAATTAATAAATAAGTCGAAAATCACTAGAGATAGGTATAGGACAGTATTATATAAAAATAATCAGAAAGTAAAAGCGGAGTGTCTCATTTGAAATGTCAAACTTTATATTACTTTTTGGTATAAGCGGCAACGTTGCATCGTTGAAATTATTTTATAATGATAGATCAGGAGAAATTACTTGAACATGCAAATCTTCAAAAAAATACAATATTATGTTCTTCATAAGTGTCTAAGGTACCATCGACCATCAATCACTCTGTAAACACAATAAATTGACTAACATTCTACCAACGGAAACTACTGTAAATGGTAAAAATCACATTGCCTCTCATCCATGGTGAGGGCAAGCGCATGTCACAGACCAGTCAGAAGTGATGCCTTGTCACCTTTTGTACTTTCGGTTTGCAGAAATTGTATTAGAATATTAAAAATAATAATAGTTGTAATAATGACACTTGACAATTTGATGAAAAAAGTTGGTGTATTCATTAGATCAAATAATTTTACGGAAGACTATTGCGCCAAAAAGATGAATGGGGAACCATCCTAGCAAATCTACTAAATTTAGGACAAACGTACAATCTGAACCAGCACTTGAGTACGAAAACAAATACGCACGCGCCTTTTTCAATATGACTCGTGTAGAGGGCATGATATTTACTCCAAGTCCATCTCCATCATCAAACAAATAAAATTAAGATCCCAAATTTTTAAGGTATGTATTGAAAGAAGCAGAAAGACATTTGCTAACGCGTTCTTAAAAAAATAAGAAACATTGCCCATCTTTGAACAATTGAATTGAATCACGTATTATGTATCATGAATCCTGAATCAAGGATCATGAAAGACTAGTACCCGAATGAAAACCCCTTATCAGACTAGCCGTTAATAAGATCAAAAAAGCATAGAGAAGAGGAAGAAAAGGTAAGGTTTTTGAGAAAACAGAAGGGGTAAGGTAAGAGGATGAGGTTAAGGGACGAATGAATGACAGAGACATGAGATAAATTAAAATGTCAAATTCAACTGAGATACAAAGATTCTTTTTGATATAGGTGATAAATCAATGATACCTACTTTTGAGAGAGATTTAAATTATCAGTGGCGGCCAGTGGCAACCTAGTGTGGTTGTGCGCTCTTGGAAAATTTTTTGGAGGTGCCACGTCCTGTTTTACATTTATTTTGTATGTTGATTTTTTTTCTTTTTACTTTAGGAAAAATTATCGAAAACAAAAATATATGTATTTAAATGAGGCTTGAATGTTTGTATTCTAGCCATAATACATAATTGATATTGAAATTTATATTTTATAATTTAAAAAAAACAACAAAGTTGTCAAACCGCCAAAATGGTGAAAAAACATCGAAATATTCTCGATTGAGTGGAAACAACATTGGAAGTATGTATTCAAATAGCGCACGGCGCATCCCTTGCATCGGGCGACTTACCGTATATACCCGATCAATCGCACAGCGAGAAAACACATTTACCCAGAGCGCCGAACGATTCCACACCGACCACCCGGACCACCCGGACCACCAGCACAACCAAGCGGGAGAAAAAAATATACAAGACAGGCGCAGGGCGCGCTTTCGTTCCGTTCGTGCGAATTTAAAAATAGAAAAATGAGTAGATATTTATCCTAATTTAGAAAATTGGGTAGGTATTTTTTAATTGAAGTTTCTTTTCTTTCCAAAATTTTAATTTTATTTTCTTGCTTGGTTTTTGGAGGCAGTGCGCGCGCACGAGCGCACTTATTGAGAAGCCGCCCCTGTAAATTATAAATCAAAAATAATTTTCTGAAAAAATATTTAAAGTCAAAGTATTTGAATCAAAAAATAGGATTTAAATCCCATAGATAGTGAAAGCTCTGATTGGCATCATAGGAGATCACTCGATACCGAGTATGATTATCTTCTATCCTATTATTATTTTCTTCGATTGTGCGTTTTCTGATGGATATATGTATAAACCAATTCTGGATTCGCATACTGGTTGTCTTTTCTCTCGCTCCTTCCTGCGGTCCCTCTTTTCAGTCTCGTGTCTGCGTCGCTGTTCCTTAAAAGTTTGTGGTCTGTCGTGGACTACTCGACACTCAATTATTTGCCGTCGTCTCGTTGCGGCACTTTGCCATATTTTTCTTGAAACATCTTTGTAGCGTTTTGTGGACCTCCTTGATTTAGTTTTCCCTCTTCCAGTTGACTATAGAGAATCTGTCGTGGAAGATGTGTTTTCGGCATGCGGACAAGGTAACCTCTGTCCAGCGAAGTTGGAGCTTGATGATGAGGGCTTTCATGCTAGTTGTTTTGGCAATAATGCTCGTTGGTCGGTCTTGCCATTTAATCTGTAGGATCTTTCTAAGGCATCGTTGGGGGTATCTTCAGTACCGGATTTATCAATTTGCCGCCCTACGCCTATTTAGAAAGGCTGCCCTCATGTTGGCAGGGGCGGCGCGTGCATCAAAAAACTGGGGTGTCAAGAAAATACCAATGACAATACAGAACACGGACAGTGGCGTACGCATAGCGAGGCTTTTGTGGGCGGAGGGCGTAAACTTAAAAGGGACGCCAGGATTAAACGAAAATCATTTTGAGTGACAACGCCCAAAAACGTTTATTTTGACCCTTCAATTTTTTTTTCTCTACTACCTCCATACACTTGGTGAGTCCACCAAACTTAAGAATGGTACAGGCACAGGTTTCACCGCAAGTTGCGAATTGGTATGTTCATCACGGTTGACATAGCAACAGCGAGTAGTTGAGTCATTGAGTAGCGTACCTAAATCAGATCTATTTCCAAACCAAACGAAAATTATCGAAATAATAGTTTGCAGAACTCCGCGTAGACCAAGCTTGTACCATTCTTAAGTTTGGTGTACAATACACATTATTTTGATCTGTGTGGGTTTTTTTGTTCGATTCATTTTTTTCATATGCACTTTTTATTTATAGAACCGGCGCTTAGAGGCTTTATGATTTTTTTGGTAGATATCTGTTCTCTGTTCTTTGTATTTTGTTATATTTTGTATTTGTTATAAGATTGTTCGAATTTATAAAAATCAAATAAAGATCAAACGCGAAACAGAACCGCATTTCGCGTTGGATCTTCGGCTTTCTTTTCCTGATTATTTTTTGTCTTTTCCTGATTTTTTTTTTGAAATTTTGCCGCCTTCCAGATTTGAGCGTATAGGGAAATACGGCACTGGGTATTTTTCTGGGCTTTTTATGTGTCTTTGGTAGTTGGTGTCGCAGCCATATGTACAGTATTGGCCATAAGTGGATGAAAATTGTGAAATGAGGGGTTTTTCTTAGATTTTTTAAAATTACAATGTCGGCGTATATTTACCTGCATTCTACTGTCAGTGCTATAAAAATAAATAGCAGTGTTTTCTTAAAATTTGTTATAAAAGCATGCCATGAAATTTAAATTGAGAAAACCATTGGACAAAAGTAGATGAACAAAATATACCGGGTGTCTACGAGATCAGTTTCGCGCTGGCATTTGGTGAGTTTTTTTTCGATGGCAAAGATTTTTGGTATGGAGTGTAGGTTTGAGTAATGTCATCTTTTGACATGTGTGTCAATGTTTGGTAACTTCCGGTTTGACCGGAAATGGTCCTAACTCCTAAATTTTTTCACATTTTTGGTATCTGCGGATCATGATGTGTACGAAAACGTCAAATTTGAACATTTTTGAAGAAATTTCAAAACTCTGGATGAAAATTTATTTTTGAACAGGAAGTGACGGAGCGGTCTTAAAATTGTTATTTTCAACCAACACAATCGTGGAAAAATGCGAATACCAAGTTATTATCCTATGCTTGTTCTCCAAAGGCTTCCAAAGCTGAAAAAATCACATTTTACGTGATAACTCAATGAAATCAGTGAAATCACCCGACTTTCATAACAAATGTTTTCTACCTTTTTCAAAATAAAACCAACTATGCATTAAAGCTTTTTATTCATGCCAGTTTTTAATTATTTTTCCAATATTTTTACTATGCATTACTATAACTGATAAAACTACTTATAAATAAACCCCTGTATTCAAACTTTGTATTTACAAATTCCCGAGATGTCAAACAATGACAAATAAACATATCTTGCCTCTTGCCCACAGATCTTGTCAATGGCTTGTCAAGAAAAAAAAAACACCAGCTCCTTTTGAAAAGCGTTCTTCATACAGGGGTTCATTTATAAGTAGTTTTAACATTTATAGTAGTGCATTATAAAAATAATACGAAAATAATTAAAAACTAACATAAATGAAAAGTTTCAATGCATAGTTGGTTTTATTTTGAAAAAGGTAAAAAACTCTTGTTGTGAAAGTTGGGTAATTTCACTGATTTTATTGAGTTATCACGCAAAATGTGATTTATTCAACTTTGGATGCCTTTGGAGAGCAAGCAAAGGATAACATCTTGGCACTCGCATTTTTCTACGATTGTGTGGGTTGAAAATAACAATTTTAGGACCGGTTCGTCACTTTCTGTTCAAAAATAAATTTTCATCCAGAGTTCTAAAATTTCTTCAAAAATGTTCAAATTTGACGTTTTCGTACACATCATGATCCGTAGATACCAAACATGCGAAAAAATTATTGGGATGCTATTCAAAATTACGGAGTTAGAACCGTTTCCGGTCAAACCGGAAGTTACCAAACATTGACACACATGTCAAAAAATGACATTTCTCAAACCTACACTATATACCAAAAATCTTTGCCATCGAGAAAAAAACCAGCAAATGCCAGTGCGAAACTGATCTCGTAGACACCCGGTATATTTAAAAAAAAACAATTCTTAATATGTTGAAACTCAAAAATTAATTTATAATTTACTAGTACTTAGTGTAATAACCCTTATTCTTAATCACTTCCAGACATCGTCTAGGCATAGATTCCAGAAGCCTCTCAATTATTGAAAAATCGATATTTTTCCAAGACGCTTCCAAAGCTGCAAATAATTCTAGCTTATTTTTGTAGGTTTTGGTCCTAATGTGTTGTTCTAATATCTCCCATAAATTTTCTATTGGATTGAGGTCTGGGGATTGCGACGGCCATTTGAGAACACTCACAATTTAATCTTCCAAAAACCTTTTAACCAATTGTGAGGCATGTTTTGGGTCGTTATCATGTTGGAAGTAGTGTACCACTGGCATTTTTTCCTCCAAATAGGGCACTAAGAGGTTTTGTAAAATTTCTTTGTAGCCTAATCGATCCATTATGCCCTCAATTTTATGGAGAGGCCCCATCCCATACCCAGAAAAACAGCCCCATACCATGGCTGAGCCCCCACCATGCTTTACAGTAGGTCGCGTGTACTTTGGTTGCAGGCGTGTGTTGGGAGGTCTTCTTACATACTGAATTCCATCTGATGACATCAAATTAAATTTTGATTCATCACTAAAACAAACTTTTTTCCATTGTGCCACAGTCCAGTTTTCATGTTCCTTAGCAAATGCTAATCGGGCCTTCACATTTTTTTTTGATAATAATGGTTTCTTGGCGGGTCTTCGTGAAAACAACTTCTGGTCAACTAATTTACGTCGGATCGTCCTTGTACTCACTGACGGATAGCCCATTTCTTCAAGTTTGGCTTTTATTTTAGTTGACGGCAAAAATGGATCTTGTGAAGAAATTCGTTTTATGGCTTTTACCAGATTGGGGCCCACTTTTTTAGGACGACCAGATTTTCTTTTCATAGAAACATCTCCCCTCTCATTAAATCTCTTTAAAATATAATGTACCGCTGATCTTCCAAGGCGTAATTGCTTAGCGATTTCCGATTGCTTTAAACCATCCTTAAAAGCATTCACTACTCGCAACTTGAGATCTTCAGACAAGTTAATTCCGCGTGGCATGATGTGTCACAAGACCTCAAAAGTTTTTAAATCGCAACTGTTCAAAAAGTAGAACAAATAGAACTAAACGATTTTTAAAAATATTTCGTTCATCTACTTTTGTCCAATACAAAAAGGCAACCTTTGCCAATTCTTATCTATAATTGATAAGACTGAGAAAATAATAATATTTATTTGTAGTATTTTGATGAGAATTTATAAACATTTTAACATAAAAAGGGACATACAATTATTTAAATATTTTACATCTGAAATTTGATTCTGTCTGCAATTTCAGTATTTGTTCATCCACTTTTGGCCAATACTGTAAGTTTGGTATTACATCTATATTTTAGACGCGAAGTTTGGTGTCAGCGCTGATGTGATTATTGAAGACTCTCTCTGAATACACCGCCATCGAGTTTGTAAAGGATTTCCACTCCTGACGGCAGGGCTGGGACTCTGTAACGAATAAAGATATTTTCTCTATCTCTATTGACGTCTCCTCCCTATTGATTAAGACAAGGGAGAAGAAGACGGCAAGTGCATTAGCGATAGAGATTACGATCTCTATCCGTTACAGAGTTCCAGCCCAGGTGACCCTCGACGAGGTGCAGTATGGATCCTATGAATAGAGAAAATAAAGTGAGTGCAATAACACAGCCCTGTTTACCGCCTGTAGTTACTTGAAAAGTTCCATCGTTGTTTAGGACGATTGAATTCATATGATCATGCAGCAGGCGGAGGCGGAGTATCTGGATGTACTTTTGCGGACACCCAACCTCTACCAATATCTTCCAAAGAGCTTCTCTGTGGACCGAATCAAATGCTTTCACTAAATTTATGAAGGCCACAAGGGCGATTTTGTTCTCTGGATTCCTCTTGCATTTGTCTTGCACTGAAAATCATGTCAGCTGTACCTCGGTTGGGTCTAAAGCCACACTGTGTCTCTGGGAGGTTCTCCTCGGCAGTTGGCATGAGACGATATGATAATATCCTAACAAGTAAAATACAGAAAGTAAAGATATTCTTCTGTAGTTTCCAGATTGAGTCTACCCAGTGCCGGCCCGAGCCTACTTTCAGGATGGAGCGAGATCCGACTTTGGCGCCCCTAATTCAAATGTGAATCTTCTGCATATGGATTTTGACCATTGTAATACCTAGATGTCTCTAACTATCTTATCAATTGAAATTTGAAAACATCCAAGTTCATTGGTATAGATAAAACCAACTAAGAAGAAGCCACCGCGTGATCTTTTATCTCACTTCAAATGGGAGGGCCTCTAAAAAATTTGCCTTCTTCGTCAGTGATGACGTAAGGGGCTCTTCTTAGTTGGTTCTAACTATACCGTCTATATATACCTACGTACTCTTTTCCTTTTAAGTGTTGATTTAAAGTAGACACACAAATAATGGAAATTTCTACGGTAATATCACTTATCAACACTTAGGCCCGATTTATTGATCTTCACATAAACTTGCTCTTAACTATCTGCAAGATAGATTTATCGACCTATAATCCATTGGTCGGCAAATAACTAGCCGATTAATGGAATTGCAGATAGAGTTTTTGTCCGTCAGATTGCATTAGGTATCTGACAGTTTGTTAGAAGGTGAATAAACCGGCTCTTATAAATATAAAAATCGAACCAGCAAAATACAAAATTGTAAGTGAATCGCTGTTTGCTCATTTTTGCATTTGCAATTCTGGGCTACATGAGTTTCAATGGACAGCAGGGCTAGATCAGAAAGTATGTTTTCTGCTAGCATTGACTTAAGGTACGTTTTAGTTATGTTAAGTTTGAGTGGTAAGCTTACTCAAGCTCCGTTCACCCTTTCGCCACAAGAATGGCTACAAAAATACGGAGAGCTGTAGTCGAGAGCTGTCTAGATATTAGGAAACGTATATTGCCAATTATTCAATGCCAAGTTCTGGAGTACTGAGAGCTTCTTCGACCACAGATTTTTTTTTTCAGGGCTGGTTTATTCATTCTTTCATAAACTGTCAGGTAATGCAATCTGACGAACAAAAACGCAATCTGCAATCCTGTTGGTCCGCGTTATCCATCGACCAATAGAATTAGATCGGTGAATTTATCTTGTAGACAGTTAACAGCAAATTCTTCTTGGACATTAATAAACCGGGCCTTAAAAGTTCTTATCCCGAAATATTGTGATTTGATCTTTGGATCGTGAGAAATTGAGTCATTGAGTGGTTGGTCCGCATACTATCTTAGTAGCATGAAAGAAGGCCCAGGTGCTGTTGGATTCAGCTAGTTGCTGCATTTAGTTTGATTTTGTAATTCACCATTGGTTCTTTAGTGCTCCCGTTTGCATTTGAACTTCTACTTCTGTTTGTTGGTATTGCCTGTTTTTCACAGTCGAGCTGGGGTCGCTTTTCTATGCACTAAGCTTTTGTTTTTCTTTCCATAAGGTCTTGAATTTCAGTGTCGTTCTTTTCAAACCAGACTTGATGTTTCTTTTGTATGTAGCCGACCGTTTCTTCCGAGGCAGATGTTATTGCGATCTTCAATATTTTCCAGTGCTCCTCAATGCTTTCCGGGTACTCTAATGAAATTTTCTGGCTTAAAGAGGCTTGGAAGTTTGTCCTGATATGATCGTCTTGAATGCGTTCTATCTATATTAAATTTGCGTTTACTTTTTTTTACATCCACGTTTTGGTGGGAAATGCAAGTTCATTCTGGCTCGTATCAGCCGATGGTCAGTCTAGCAGTCATCCGCACTTGGTAAAGCTGTCGTCATGCATACATCATTTCGGTCTATGAAACGTACAATTAGGTATATGTACATATTATAATCGATTAAGGGGGCAACATCGCTCCCATGCACACGATACAAAATACAGAAATCGGTTTTAGACTACAAAAAAAAACCGCACATCAGAATTTGCTGAAATTTGGCATAAACATTCCTTGATCGATTATCTAGAGAATAGTGCAGTTAGATTTTCCATATTTCGAATTTTTTTTTGGCCTATATTGTGAAAATGAACTATTTCCTAAAAATAGAAAAATCCACGGTAAAAATTGAAAAAATAAGAGCAGTATTCTCTAGATAATCGATCAAAGAATGTTTATGCCAAATTTCAGCGAATTCTGATGTGCCGTTTTTTTTTTTTTTGTAGTCTAAAACCGATTTTGGAATAAAATTACAGATATTTTGGCAAATATGGTTCAGGCTTTTTTTCGAAGATGGCGCCACCAGTCAATTCGTGATGTCATAATTAGGCGTTTTCGAAAGCCCCGAACCGTTGGAGCAGCAGCTGATGTAGGTTGTTCAGCGTTTCCAAAAAAGCCTATTGACAACAGAACCTCTTTCTCACCTTGTGTATTTGTTTTGTTTTTTATTATTGGTTTATAAAATAATAGGCACAAAGCATGCTGTGCCATTAGTTTCCATTGAAAATAAATAAAGTATCTATTTTACGTACCTAGGTATACATAAAAAAACTGGATCGTGTTTTGTAGGACAAAATGTCTTTGAAAAAATAAAAAGCTTCAATAATAATTATTAAAATTTATTTACAAAAGGTGGAAAGTGCTAAAATTAGAGTTTTTCCTTTGTGTTCTTGCATATTAGTGCAATAATAATATCCACCAATGCAGTAGAGCATTCAATTTAGGTATCTGGCGATTTGCATTTCTTTTACTAGCTCTTGGATCTTCTACCAATATCTGAAATTGTGTTAGACTCCTGGTAAGATTATTTTTTTATTATTCCTCCGAGTATTCCTCTATTTGTAAACCCATTCATGTGCCAATTGCTTCCTGAAAATCTCATAGGTACCTACCACAACTAAACATACCTCAAAAACAAGCTCTACAACAAAACATCACTTTTACAGAGTAGAACAAAATTTGAAGTCATACCAGGCCAGGCATGGAAATACAAATCCCTCCATAATCCCATTAGCCAATCAGTGCGAACTGAGTGAAAAAAGTTGCACTGATTCTGCAAATTGAAATCGCTATAATATTTAAAATGCTCCACTGTAAAAATGCTTTCATCTTGGCGCCATCTATAAATTTTTTTTAGAACTAAAATATAATTTGAAGGGGGGGCCGTTGAGGCCTTAAATGCCAGCGCTTTGACCTAGAGTGTTGCCAGGAATTTATTTATCGAAAAAGTGTATTCGATATTACTTCGTCATATTCTGAGCATGTGGTTAGTTTGAGTTAGTTCTAAATTATAAAAATCAATGAAAAAGAAAAATCATTGACACAGACAGAAATGTACAGGGTATTTGATTATATTTGGCACCATACCTACAGCCTTTACTATTTAAGATAGAAAAAAATTTAAAATACAAAACTTGACAGTTTTTTTCTATATTTTCTTTTGACAGTATCAGAAAAAACAAAATCGCATCGGAAAATGGAGAAACGTAGGCAACTTTAACTTTTTTCAATGGAACACCCTGTATATTATGCGATAAAATTAAAGATCTTTTCTTCCTGATTCCAAATATATATATATATTGAGCACATTTGAGTGAGCTGTTTTTGAAATATTTTAGCTTAAATTTGCAAAGAAATTCCATAAGGATGTCAAGACATTTAAATCTTCATAAAATTCCTTTGGATTTTATTTAAAATTTATTCTAAGATATATAAAAAACGACTCACTCAAATATGATCAATATATATATATATTTGGAATTAGGAAGAAAGGATCTTCAATTTTATCGCATAATATACAGGGTGTTCCATTGAAAAAAGTAGAAGTTGCCTACGTTTCTCCATTTTCCGATGCGATTTTATTTTTTCTGATACTGTCAAAAGAAAATATAGAAAAAAACTGTCAAGTTTTGTATTTAAAATTTTTTTCTATCTTAAATAGTAAAGGCTGTAGGTATGGTGCCAAATATAATCAAATACCCTGTACATTATGTCAAGCCAATCATATGCATGACACACATTAGAATGTCCAAATCGACAAAGGTACAAAGTTAAATTGATAAGAAAAAGAGAAAAAGTAGGTATATCTGTCATAACACTGCGGTGTTAAAATCATTTAGTGATACAGGAACAATAATACTTCACAATTAAACAGATAAAGTTTAAAAATGGGGTATTTTATGGTCTCGGACTTGGGAAATGAGGTAGAAGAAGAGCTCGCGAGCGCTGTTTTCCTGAACAATCTGTCCTTTGCTGGGATCGCTAGGAAGTACTTTTCGCCACCGAAAAAAAAAGGATATGTACGCAAATGGCATTATATCATCTTTTCCAATATAATTGCTACAACCTCACTTCACTGCGGTGCAAGCCGTGAGCAGAGGGGAGAGAACGATGGCCATTGGAAATTGGAAATGAAAATTTGGATTGAGTGCGGTTGTAGGGTACCTATAGGTGAACCAGTGGCGGCCCGCGACTTTTATTTCAAAGGAGGCAGCCCGCCCCAAAAAAAAAAATGACGTAGGGGGGAGTGGTAAAGCCCGCCGGACGCAGAAAAATTTTTCAAGTGCCACGCTCAAAAACGATTAAGTATTTTAAACCTTCAAAAAAACAGCACTTGAAAAATCTTTTAAAATTATATAAAAATACATTTTCTGGCATATTTACAAGGGAGGCACTGCCTCTCCTGCCTCCCCTGACGAGCCGCCACTAAGGTGAACATATAAGTATTACGTAATGAGTGTTCGAGAAGGCATGAATGGAAAAGTGACGTACCTACGCCACCAGCTGCAAAATTACTTTACCATTACGCACACTGTGCGAAGAATTCATTTCGCATATCGTCGCCCTAGTTGTGAATGGTCGTAATCCACACAATGTTCATTCTTGAGTTGTGAGTGTTAACCTTGCTGTTAACATACTTAAAAATGTTTAAATTTTATGTTGGTGAATAGATCTAAGCCAGTGATCAATATTTGACCTTGTTATAGTATATTTGCTAATTAAAAAGCATATTTTCACCAAAAACAAAAATTTTAATTGCAGTTTACTCACAACTTACCTTGAGTGGATCACGACCATTCACAACTAGGGCGACGATATATGAGTGGCAGCTTTATTTTAACTATTCGAGTGGTGGTTCATGAGTAAAATATTAATTTCAGTATTCAAGCTTTTCTATTAGTGCGCAATTTGTTTCGTAGAATATTCATTTAGTAAAACTTTGTAATAGGTCCTCAAAATATAAATTTATAGGTATATATTTTCAGAGAGTCATAAGTTAAAAGCTTGCTGCTAAATGTCAAGATGAGCGCAATAAAAAGTAATTGCCATCCACTA
This sequence comes from Ceutorhynchus assimilis, assembly GCA_917834065.1. Lineage (NCBI taxonomy): Eukaryota > Metazoa > Arthropoda > Insecta > Coleoptera > Curculionidae > Ceutorhynchus > Ceutorhynchus assimilis. The sequence continues at coordinate 84,558,893 of OU892277.1, forward strand.
CAACTGTTGCAGTCTAGAAAGTCTGGACACATAAAGCATAGAAAATAAACACTGTTAGTCAACATGAAATTGTAACGATGTCGAAAGCAAAAATATTTTTAGATTTTTTTATTAGCTGGTGTATTATTACATATCTTGTTCTTGATCTAATTTTTCTAATTCCCAAATTGTAATTGGTATTTTCAAATTCAATAGTTCTCAAATTACCGACTAAGGGTAAGCAGCATGCTATAAAGTTAGACTGACTGTTAGTGGTCATTCTAGTCCCACAGCAAACGATCTAGCATGTTTTCAGCCCTAAAGCATTTAAAACCACTGGACCGAATTATAGGTACCTACCAAAACGTACATTTTTCGAATAAGAAATAATATTTATTTTACAATGGCGAACAATTTGAGATGTTCTATTTGGAAAACCAAAAGCATGCGTTGTTTGGCAGATTTGTGATCGTAATTCTGATCTTTCTAGGAATCCAACAGGTTGGACAGATGTACCACAACTGTAAGTTCAGAAGAAGAAAAACTCAAAAAGGTTTCTTCTAATTCCTGCTTTTCTATTTGGTAGGAGAGCGGGTTAACGATATTACATTTCGTGGGAAATATACTTTTTTTAAATTAATTTTAATAAACCCGAGTTACCTTGAGGATCGATAGATAGATCCGTGTTTAAAATACGGCCTATGAAAATATCGTTTGGCCCAATTTTATCCTAGATAAGGAATTTTTTTATCGTATTTTCTATATAATAGTATACAGGGTGGGCCAATGGAAACTTTCCACCGCGACTTTTTGGATTTGAAGCGAAAATCTGGAAAAATGCTCGGACACGTCGATTTTTGATTTGAAGGGGAAATTTTTCAGTTATTTTCATCCCCATGGCTTTAACCCCCTAGCTAGGGGGAGAGCAACCGTGTCATACCTCTCTTCAAAGGTTTCATCAAGTTCTTTATGACCCCAGAATTTCGTCTTATTATTTTTATCCGTAACGAAATGACAGCTTGTCAAAATCTTGGGAATGGACTATTGTTTCAGTAGGTATAGGAGTAAAAGCGATACTTACCTCCCTAAATAAAAATATTTACTATTAAAGTTGTTTTATTATGTATTATTATTAAATTATTATTATTATTATTAATGATAAACCTTATTAATTATTGTAAGTACATATTTTTGTTAAGGGAGGTAGTATGGTTTTTACTCATGCTATAAAACAATTGTGTATTTCCAAGATTTTGAAAAGCTGTCATTTCGTTACGTATAAAAATATTAAGACGAAATTCTAGGATCATGAAGAACTCGATGAGACCTATAAAAAGAGGTACTTATATGACAGGATCTCTATCCCCTACTCAAATTGGGGGGATCGTTCAATGTCGGACAGGGGCCCACCGGGCAAATCCAATTCCTAACTGTTCTTGGAATCAGAGAAAAGCGCTGTAGGCGAAAATTTGTCTGGAGTCTGGACCATGCCCTTGTTTTGCAAAAATGAATCAAGAAATTATATAAAATTATAATTTGCACACCAACCAAATATTCTGAATTTTAGTTGGGATTTTCTGAATTACAAAGTGAGATTTTCTGAATTACATTTGAAAAATCTAAACTAAAACTGATTCTGAATTACAATAATTGAAAAAGGTGTAGATCAATAATTTTTCTGTTAGTCTGATCATTATGGTGTGTCGTATTTCCGTGTATTTTAATTTCGCTTATTTCAGTATTATCCACGTACATCATCTGATGACTCTAACGAAGAAGAGGAGGAAGACATAGGTGTCCGTCCTTTTTGATATTTCAGGTGACCCTAATTTTGTGCAGAACTTATCCATTTTTGCCTTAGTTTTTCAACCATTTGGCCCACCAATCACCGGGCGTTTGGCCCACCGGGCATTCGCGCGGTTGCTTGGTGGGCCTGACCGACACTGGGGTCGTTCTGCCCCCAGCTAGGGGATTGAAGCTCCGGGGATGAAAACAACTGAAAAATAGTTCCCCCACAAATCAAAAATCGACGTGTCCGAGCATATTTCTAGATTTTCATTTCAAAGCCAAAAAATTGGGGTGGAAAGTTTCCATTGGCCCACTCTTTATATAAAGTTCTACGTGTTTCGATTCCCGATCTGCCACCATCTCTGTCAATTCAGGCATCCTCATACAAGCCTCTGTCTCTCATTTCTTCGTCTACTTCACTTCTCCAACTTCTTCTAGGCTTCTTCTTTTCAAATCAAATGTTTGTTTCTACCATGATCTACTATTGTTTTTCTTACGTCTATAATTTCTCTAATTCACTAGTTTGTTATCCATTTCAAATGCTCCCAACATTTTTCCGATTCTGTCTTTTCTTGGCCAGATCTCTGAACTATTTGTGACATACTTTTGACGAATTTGGTCCCATACTATTCGATTTAGTATAGCGATAATAGGGATAATGCCTGCCGTCCTTGTATATTCCGATCTTTAGTTGCTTCGTCTAGATTTCCCTTATGCGAGATTTTCATTTCTAAAAATTTGTTTTCAGTGCATTGTTTTATTTCATGTCCGTCATTCAACTTCAGGTTTCGCTGTGCTTCTATAGTTCGTCAGATTAACTTCCAAACACCATTTCTCGTATTCCTCTATAAATTTACGTGTAATGTACTCTAGGTCATCATAAGCTTATGAATTTAATACTTGGTCATCTGCAAAGCGATTATACAGGGTGTTTCGGAAATGGTGTTGCAAACTTTTGGGGTGGATATAACTCTTCTAAATAAGAAAAAAAAATCTTATGAATATGGGTTTGGAAACGTTTCGTTTTCGAGGTATATAAACTAACCCAAAAAAGATCAACCACTTGATTTATCTTAAAGATTGTGGCCATTTTTTGGAAAAGAACAAAATATACACAACAAAAAAAGTTTTGCACTATCTCATTTTATATATTCAGCGATATCTAAATTAAAAAATTATCAATAAAAAAAAGTAAACAGTTTCCGATTCCCAAAGCTTTTTTAGTAAAGGACTGGTAGTCTAGGACAATTGTCGATTTTCAAAAAAAAAATTCCTACCCAAATGAACTTTTCAGGGATGATGGGGGGCGGGTGGGTGATCATAAAACCGAAAATATCAAACATTCACCCCTCTGGCGTTTTGCGCTATAGGGGTTGAAAGTGCGCCATTGGCGATTACTTGGTACCTATTGATTTTACAAAAAAATGTTTCAAATAAAAGATTGGCAACATTATTTGATCTACAATGTTTATCTGAAGACTTTTTTGATTAAGGGCTGTCTGTGGTCATAAGGGCCGTTTGAAATTGAAATGAACACATACAACATTTTTGATTTATGAAGTTTTTACTCACCCCCTGCCGTTTTTCAATAGGGGTAGTTTAAAGTTTTTTTTATTTTTCTACAAAAAAAAAATTCTTAATAAAAGTTTTATAAGATTACATTTCCTACAATTTTTCCTTATAAACTTTTTTTATAACTCACCCCCATTCAGCGGGGGGACACTTCCCTTAGGAAAATTTTAGTTTTTAGGGGTATATATTAATTTTTTTTTTCTTTTCTCGCCTTTAGTGTATACAAAAAGTTGCAATTAACATTGTATTGAAAGGATTTTTTTCCCACCACCTTTTTGTTTTAAGGGGTAGTTCGCCTATTTTCAACTTTACAAAAAAAATTTATCAAGAATACTTGTTCATTTTATTATTTTGAACACCTTTTCTTTATAATTTTTTTTTGTAAAGTTAAAAATAGGCGAACTACCCCTAAAAACAAAAAGGTGGTGGAAAAAAAATCCTTTTAATCCAATGTTAATTGCAACTTTTTATATGCACTAAAGGCGAGATAGGAAAAAAAAAATTAATATTATATACCCCAAAAAACTAAAATTTTCCTAAGGGAAGTGTCCCCCCGCTGAATGAGGATGTGTTATAAAAAAAGTTGATAAGGAAAAATTGTAGGAAATGTACTCTTATAAAACTTTTATCAAGAAAATTTTTTTGTAGAAAAATAAAAAAACTTTAAACTACCCCTATTGAAAAACGGCAGGGGGTGAGTAAAAACTTCATAAAGCAAAAATGTTGTATGTGTTGTAGAAAATTTTTTCACGTTGGTTACAATTTTTCATTTTCATTATAAAATTTCAAACGGCCCTTATGACCACAGACGGCCCTTAATCAAAAAAGTCTTCAGATAAACATTGTAGATCAAATAATGTTGCACATCTTTTATTTGAAACATTTATTTTTAAAATCAATAGGTACCAAGTAATCGCCAATGGCGCACTTTCAACCCCTATAGCGCCAAACGCCAGAGGGGTGAATGTTTGATATTTTCGGTTTTATGATCACCCACCCGCCCCCTATCATCCCTGAAAAATTCATTTGGGTAGGAATTTTTTTTTTGCAATGCATGTATTTTTCGACTATTTTCCTACTATGGACACATTTCATAGTTGAAGATAACAATATTTTTATTTGTCGATGGGTATTATGTAGTTACATTACAGGGCGGTGCAAAACTTTTTTGTTGTGTGTATATACGCTCTGTACGAAATTTCAGCTATTTATCTTAAAAATTGAGAAAATGGACGTTTTTTTTTTCAATTTCCAGCTCCAATACCTCGGAAACGAAACGTTTTCGGACCCATATTCGTAGGAAATTTTTTGATGAATTATATCCGCTCTTAAAGTTTGTGACACCATTTCTGGAACACTCTGTATAGATTGTATTCATCGAGCGGTATTCCCATGTATCTGCATTTCTATTTCTACCCCTGTAGCCCTTGTTCCAAGTTTATTATGTTGGAGATGTGCAGCATCCCTGTTTAAGTTCTTTAGTTGCTGTATAGCCACTCCTGAATATGCTACCCTATTCAATCTTGGATTCTGCACCACTGTAAAGCATTTCCACTGCCCTTATTGGTCATAAGTTATGTTTTTTTTACATCCATAAGTAGTAAATGGAGTACCTACCTAGTTGATCATACGCTATTTTCTTTTTCCACTCTTCCGTAATTTATATCTAGCAGGTATCTACTCATGTTTGGAATAGTTTTGTTGAGTGTTTGTAAAGTTTATTGCTCCTATACTTCATCATTTCTCTATATATTTCTCGTAGACTGCTAACTCTTCCATTTATCAAGAAGCTACAAGGTTTTTAACTTCTTCATTTATAACTCTCATTGGTGATCCTGCGGTTTTTACGTTTTGTACTTGTTCTCTTAATTCTTCGAACTATGTCCGTTGTTCTGTCAGTAGTTCTTCGAAAAAATCTTCGCAATAAGCCCTCGATACGAGACGAGAGAGATCTAATCTCGTCACATCCCGTTTTCTCCCGCCTCTCGTGAGTTTGGACGCATAGTAAGTTAATTTCCTTTCCTAGGTCAACGAAATGAAAAAAATGTATTCTCGATCCTTAACTGCTAAAATGTATAAAAATTTAATATTACCCATAATACCCAAGGTTGTGGAAAATATTGGAATTTTGTAGTGGTGTGGGCGTATACGTACTTTTTTATCTTAACAAAGGGTTCGAGACGCCACTGGAATAATCAAGCTCTTTTTATATATACATAAAAATAATTTCAATAAAATCAGCGGTTTTGTTTTTGTGATATAAATAGATTTTTTTTTCTGAAATTCAGTTAACGTTCTGTATTTTAGAAAGGAGGCATTACCGAACACGTGTAGGATTTTAAAAGCAAGAAATCGCATCTTGATGTTAGGGACCCAACTTCGGAAACACCCTGTGTATTTGAATAGATAATTTAATTTTATTCTTGAGCCATATTCATTACAAAAAAATAAATCCATCATCAGGACAGCATTGCTATTAAGCAGTTCACACAAGTGTCAATTAACTTCAAAAATCTACTATCGAAATTATTAAAGGTGTTCAAAAAAATTCGGCCAAAAATGTTTAGAAACTAATAGCTACTAAGAACATTTAATTTTAAACTCGCCTACTCTTTTGAAAGGGTGATTTATAGCACTTGGACCAAACAAATTGACTGTTGTTTTGATTTGGAGTAAACTTATTTTACATACAATTTAGACAGAAAGTTATATGAACACATGGAATAAAACAATCAGTTATTTTAAGAACTCAAAAGCAATATAACAGTTAATTTATATTGCTCGAAAGAGCGAGAGACCTCGAGAGAATTCAAAAAATTCTCTGGTTTCGTCGAGACGAGACGAGACCAGAGTCGAGAATCTCTCGTCTCGGCGGCATCACTAGTCGAGAAGCTCTTTAAAAAATGCTGACACGGCATGATGGCTATTCATCTGAATTTATCAACAAACTACAGCATAAACGCCACTGTCTTTGCCAACAACGGAGCCGAAGTGGAGCATGGATGTTTGATTGCGCCAAGTTAATTCTCTATATATTTGTAGGTACCGTACTGCGCCTCATTAAAGAAAACCTGTCATTAGTTTGTTAAAATTTCTCATAGAACTGATAGAAAGCTGAACAGACTTCGTGCTAAGATCAAGGTATCCACAATAACTGTTTCTAAGCTTCCGTATGATGATGATAACGCTGTCCTGGCAAACATAGATGAACATCTACACACAAGGCATTTTCAAGCAAACATACGAAAGCACTAGTCTAGAACACGTTCAAGACAAAACTACTCCACCAGCCTGTCCTAAATTCTGATGCAAAAGGTCCAGCTGTTATCAATGAAGCAGTTCTGGAAAATATAGGAAGCCTCTCATATCTCGGTAGTCATTTTTCCGCAAATGCAAATATTGACACAGAAATTTAACATCGCCAGCACGGCATTCGATGACTCTTACAAAAACTATTTGACAAGCATAAAATAAGTGCCCAAACTAAGCTTTGGTTTATACTGTCCTCTTACCAACATTTCTCTACGAACGTTAAAGTTGGATACCTAAGTGAAACCTGGCGGATGGATGCTCGTAAACGTACTCGAAAAAAATTCCAACAATAAACGCCGAACGAACAACAGTTTCCTTGAACAAAACAATTTTACCACAATTAGGGCAGCCTTATCCAACATCAGATCCGCTGGGCTGGTCATGTCGTCTACATGTCAGACTCACGTTCTCCTATACTCGTTAGTGAGTGAATGCCAATGATGACATGAAGTTAGAATCGTGAAGTAAGGCAGGAGGCACGACAAAACGCACCATAAAGGAAATACATAGTAGACAAAAGATTATACAACCCTGGGACGGACACCGGCATGAGAACCCAGAAATAGAAACAGTAATATTTGTAAGTTGTAGAATTTAACATGAAAATAGGAGCAAACGAGAAGACAAAAGCCAGGACACTAAAAACGCGGATCAGGTACAGAAACAACAGAAGAGAACTTTGAAGTAGTAGACGATAATGAACTGATTGTCTCAGAAAAAAGAAAACAGACTATGGACATAGAGAAGTCTAAAAAGGTAAACGGAAAATGAAATGGGATAATTGAAGTGGGCATGAAGATATTTAATGAGCTGAAACAAAAGGAGTTAGTACAATACATAAGCCTCTATGAATTTGTGGATGTGATCATATGTTAAAGGTGCCTTGTTTACTATCATTTCTCAAGAGAATGTAAGCCAAACCAGTCTTGCAACTCACATTTTTGGAATCCTAATTTCTAGTCTGATACCTAACTGGACCCGACCCAGGATTACAAGTTTGAGAAATATTGAATAATCAATTAATTAATCGGGTCAATTTCGTAGAGCCCTGTTGTAGGTAATAGATTGTTTTAATTCCATTCCAAGTTGGAAACACTTTTGGAATTATATAGATAGTCTTACAAACTACTACTTCAGACATTCGACCCATAACAAGATTTACATGTTTCAAACATTAAATGATGATTACCTGGATCGGACAATGCAGTTTTGTGAAAAATGTTAGATTATATTAATAAGTCTCTAAATCGAGTTTCAATGAAAAATAAAAGTTTCTTTCAAATAGAAAAGTTGAAAAGCATAATCATTATCGCTATTGGTCTGTCGAAACACCCAATATTTTTAGGAAGGGTCACATACAACCTTCCACATAAATGTGGGAGCAGGAATTCTGTGGAATGCCATAGAGCTTATAGAAGGATCTTCATTTATTAAAGGTAATCTAACTTAGAAGATTTACTTAGATGTGCTAAAAAATAGTGTTGACAACCTCAATACCAAGGCCAAGACAAATCAAGTACCTGGAAATCGGATAGACCTAGATGAGTCCAGTCCATTTTCAGCAGGGCGCAGCGACATCTCACTTTAGCAGGGCTTGTTCGAAATAAGCTCGATAATAGGTTGATTCCATGGATTGTGAATAAGCAGACGCGATAACCCCTAAAGTGGCCTGCAAAGTCACCCGATCTGATTCCAAATGGTTTTTCACACACTCAGCTATGAAATTACATTGAAGACCCATTCGTAAGACATCAACTGAATTTTTGTTTCACAGAAAAAATTAATAATTCGAGTAATATTCTCTCTAAATCCCCTAAAATCCTGTAAACCTTCCTTCAGTGAATACAACATAATGCCATTTCCTAGTGTATTGATTTTCCCCTGTCTACTATTTGTAACAACATATTTCACCACTCGATGTTCACCAGCTGCCAGTTTATACAGTCATGTTACGAGTCGAAGAAGGTAGAAGTACATTCCTCTTCACAAATCATCCCTCTTCCAAAAAAGTCCTTATTGCTTTTGCGCCCATAGTTTTTCTAACAATAACTATCTGCGAAGGTATGATGGAAATAACCTCACGTAAGCCCTTCAAAAAAAAAAATTGTGCTTCCTGGTCGAAAAATACTGTCAGAAATGTAACACGCTAACATATTTTTGTCTCTATTTTATTCTGAACGTAGTTTAGAGATCCTACTGTTTCAGCTGTTTGACTCACTATGACTTTTTCAAGTACCTAGGTATTTGTGATAAATAATATTTTTGAAGTCGACATATGCCTATCATCTTGCGGCAACAGGTAAATTATTATCATTATTACTCGCGAAACCCTATGTATAGCGATAAGCTCAGAATCATTTCAAATAGCGCGTCAGGGACATTACACAAGTACACCTTGAACAATAATTTACAGTATTATGAATCACCTTTGATTCACTTAGGTACGTGACATTATTTGCAATAAAAATTATAAGGACTGGTAAACATTCTTTTAATTACAAACACTTGATACTCTTCCTTATTAATTTTTTTTTCTGGTAGTGGTATCGGGAGAGACGGCGTTTTTTCATTTGGACGTGGAAATTCGCCAACATGAATGAGTTGCTGAAGAAATATTTGTGTTCATAAGGTTTATTCTTAATGAAATCATTTTTTTAAAAAGATAAATTTAAAAACTGTTATTATCTATACCTATACCTAATTTTGCCATGTCTTCAATTGCTTTATCAAATCAATGTTTTATAGAAACACAAATGATTTAATAAGTCAACTTTTTTCTTGTCTTTAAACAGTGTTTAACCACCTGGAAAATTTTTCCTTATGTCTGTGGTTCAGAAAATAATTTAATCAACGGCGACGTACTGATTGCTGAAAATACCTTTTTTCTCTGACGACGTTCAGGGCCGGTTCTAGCTCTCTGGCCGCCCTCGTGCAAGAGCTTGTTTTGCCGCCCCCCATGAGGAACTTTTTGCTTCGAGGGAAGGGAATTTTTCACAATATTCTATCGGTGGGCTCCGTCAAGTTAGCCCCCCACCCCACATTCGAATTTTCTAACAAATTTGCAATCACTTACTGTGCTCGAAGTGTGCTTTATTGTGCCGATGATATTTTGAACTGTGCCGTTCTAATACCAAAGTTATAGGAAAAACAAGCCCCCTCCCAAAATTTTGGAAATAAGATCAAACAAAAATGGATTCTTATGCAATCTGAACTGTGCTGAACTGTGCTGTATCAGGTTTTTCTCAAAATTTCCATGAATATGATAGAAACACCTGATAGAGCACAGTTCAGCACAATTCCGATTGCATAAAAATCCATTTTTGTTTGACCCGATTTCCAAAATTTTTGGGGGACTGAGCGTCAAGTTAGCCACTAATCTTGTTTTTCCTATAACTTTGGTATCGGAACGGCACAGTTCAAAATATCATCGGCACAGGGCACAGTAAAGCACACTTCGAGGCCTTCGAGCACAGTAAGTGGTTGAAATTTTGTTGGAAAATTTGAATTTGGAGGGAGCTAACTTGACGGAGCCCTATCTTTGTGTGGTCCGTTGTTGTTTATCGCTAGCAGGTGATTGGCCAAGGGCGCTCGTACTACTTTTCAGGGGTACTCGTACCACTTGGCAAGTAGCACGCGCCCCAATAACTGGCCGCATGTTTGTGCAATATAATTTAAGGGTATTTGTCTCTATTTTTTTTAAATCTGTATAAAAATATACTAATATACCTAGACAAGTACCTGTCATCTCTCTGCCGGACCCAAACGTGCTGATGAGCTGTTGAAATACAGCGAAACGCGTCCACGGGTGGTCCGGCAGAGAGAAAACACTTCTCAATCGATCCTTAATTAGACCGTTACCCAATTAAAAATAATATACCTAGCATATACCGCCCCCTCGGGCTGCCGCCCTCGTGCGGCGCACGAGTTGCACGAGTGTAAAATCCGGCCCTGCGACGTTAGATTCAAAAAAAAAAATTGTCCAAGTCGATACTGTTAATCTGTATTCTGAATTTCTCCTACATTCTCATCACATTCGTGTTAGGATGACAGTTTCTTGCAAATAATTATTAAATAATGTAATAATTGTGCAAAATACCTTCCATAGCATGAATAGGCGCGTATAAACTTGCGTGCATTTACAAAGGCGAGAACTTTTTCAGCAATTAGTTTAATTTGCCTTCTACGGTTATAAATTACTTTTCCACTTTAATTTTTTACTTTATAGTTAATTAGCATTTCACCTCTAAAAATTAGCATCCAACGCATTCAACTGGACTTCATTGATGTTTGATAAGAAAAATGTTTCTGTTATATTTCCCATGGGATCAGGCCTGTAAATATGTATAACAAACTTTGACAAAATTTAGACAAATTTATTTATTACAGAATATTGGTACCTAAGCCATCTAAAAATTATGCTCAAAGATACGACGAGTCTAGACCGAGTTCGCGCATGTGTAAATGGCCACGATATTCTTCCTCTCCGCATTATAAGTAAAATATATTTATCCTGTGATTCAAAGTAATTTCATCAATTCATAATTCAGTAGACATGCTGGGAATCCAGAACAAATTCGTTCTGACAGTGCATGGGCCTCAGTTTTTGTCTGCATTCAAAACATTTATGAAGTATGATTTCTGTTGATTTACTAGTAGTCCCACCATACTGCTCCTAACGGAATAATAGAGCTGTAAAAGTAGCCTAATGTTTAGTGAACAAAAACTACAAAGACTCGGATTCAGCTTTGATCGCACAACACGCAAATGGACTGAGCCCATCTGAATTAGGTACCTAAGCAATATCAATAGAACAAGTGGAACTAAAAATATACCAGTTAAAGAGAATTTAGCAAAGAAAACATCCTGTTAAGCTTTTAATGAAACAGACCAGGACTAAACAAGCGAATTGTCTAAACATTCTATAAGGGAGAGTGTTTAGGTAACGGACCTTAGAAAATATGGCATAGTTTAAGCTGTTTCAGATCAATCTAATAGACATCAATTATGGCAAATATCTGAGAAATAAGTGGCCCTTGATCTCAGCTTCCTATTATACCATTATACTCCATTTTCAAACAATAGTGATATTGTCAATAACGATGACAACGAGAAACGTTGCTCAAGCATTAGTTTAATAACAGTGGAATAAGTGAACGTGCGTGCCTCAGGTACTAGCTAATTTAACTAACTTTCTGTGGGCAAATCACAAATTGCAAACCGAAATCTTCTTAAGGCCACTTCTCTCCCGGGGAGAAAACTTGCAGCAAAGGGATATTAATGACGGGCATATGCGCATCCATCTTTTTCAGGGGATTGCTTGCGCTTCGGACTGTCGGCGTCAATCAAAGTACTGACAATGTCCAGTACTTTGATAATACCTTCCAAGAATGTTCCAGATAGAATATTATTGGAATATTTATAAGGCGATTTTCAGCCTGGAATAAATATTTATCGGTAAATACCGTGGTTATTCTTTTGGTTGACAACTTTGACAGCCAGGTGTGACGTCACAGCCCTCCACCACTCAAGAATCATAACCCAAGGAACTGACCGCTGAAATGATTTGGTTATAGCAGTGTAGGATTATGTTTATTGTTCCTATTTGTTTTTTCGTTTCAACAATGGTTTGTTGTTTAGGTACAAAAAATGGAGCGGAATCTCTCGTTAGTCTCGTTTATCGAACAGATTTTCTTTGGGGATGATCTAAACCTCGATCTAAACATGGTGAGTTGCAGTGAGTGAGTGAGTGTATACTTCTTCCATTGTGCTAGGCCACAACACAACTGCAAAATCACAAAACACCAATACCAATTCCCAAAATAATAACAATAACATCAAAAAGCTGTAACCAAAAGATTAACCCAAGTCCAAAGCTGGGTTATAATCGGTTATAAGTGGTAAATACCAAAAGCAAATCAGCTGATATGTGACATCACAACTTCCCCTACTTTGGTTAAAACCGGGACGGCGGAAATGCATTGGTTATAACCAAATAATAATCATTCCAGGCTGAAAATCGCCTTTAGATGCAATGTTCAAGGAATATCCCTCAAATATTCCCGTTTCTTAAAATTATTACTTTTTTCAAATTTGATTTTCTTTGTGTTGTAATTTCGTATTTAGGTATAATTCCTAGCTAGCAGCATGCAGAAAGGAAAAAACTTAAAAAAAAATCCCATTGCCAGATTCGAACCAACTACTCAAGTGCGCTTCGTCTAAAGCTGGTAGAGTAGAGAGGAAAATAGCCGACTTCTTAAGTTTTCTCTCTTTTCAAATCCAAGCGCAGGAAGGTTTACGCCAATCAACCAGTGTCGATCAATGGCCGTGTTCGTTTTTGTCATCTTTTTCATCGATTTCCTCCGAAATTTTGACAGACACGTGGCTGGATCAGACAGTTTCAATTCATAAATCAAGTGCCTGTCACAATTTCGGAGCAAATCGACGAAAAAGATGACAAAAGCGAACACGGCTAATGACGATACCTTACCCATGTTCGACGTTGTCAGATTTCTTCGGATTATTTTATTCCATATAAATATGATGAAATATATCTTAGTAATTTTATAAATCTTCGAATTTTATAGGTAATGTTTGTGTATACAATTAATAGGTTATAATTTTTTTTTGAATTGGTGATATTTAATCGCTACATAAAAATAAAATACGTGACAACTGCCAACGTCGAACAAAAGCTGTCACGGCACCGCACTTCACATTCATCACAGACATAATCCACAACCCAACCTAACTCTGAAAAAACAAGTTAGCAAGTTTTGTTATTTTGAAAATTTTAATTTACCGTGAAAATACTAATCTGTGTAAGTGTTACCCCCCCATATGGTACATTATTAAATAGGTACTTTAGAGAGAATGGGTAAGAAAATATAATTTAAGTATACATCATAAATTTTATCTTTTGTCATACACAATAGCATATAGGTTAGGAAAAATGTAGGCCTATTTTAAGCCTCATGGGGGCAAAATCGGGGGGGTCGGATGACCCCCCATTGGACATTAATGTAAATTGCAATGAGGAAATCACATCGAAGAATAAAAAATCAGAATATAAATTGAAGAAGCAATATAAATATGACAATAATGCATTAGGCCCATTTCAGGTAGTAATTCAGGGCCCTCAGGGAAATAACATAGGGCATCCACACCCAATGGCTTTTACTAAGATAATATATTATGATCTGAAATTAGAAAATGTCAACAGACCAATGAAAAAAATTAAAAAAATAAAGTTATTATAGTATTTGAAACGTCAAGGGTAGCAAACAAGTCCCTTGAGAATCAACAGTTAATAGATAGAGAATATACTATGTACATTCCTGAATACCTGGTCGCATGTAAAGGAATAGCGAGAGGAATATGTAAAGAATTCGAACCAGAAGTAATTATTAAAAATTCCAGTGTCCAAATGTCTCAAGTATTAAACATAAGACTGTGGAAACAGTGACCATTATCCAATATTAATTTCCTTGAGAGATACCGAGATTAAGTCAATACAAACCTAGAAGAAATAGAAAAAAGGCAAATTGGGAAAGAGACCATAATGAACTGTTAGCTAGATTTTTGGGAAACAGCCCACAATCATATTCTGATTTGGAAGAAGATGTACTAAAAGTTGCTGGAAAAACAATACCGGAAAAAAAAAGCTGAACAAAGAAAGCATAAAGATCCGGTCCCATGGACACCATTACAGAAAATCTGGACAACAATAAAATATTTTCAAAAGGAAAAATTAAATCAAGAAATAAAGCTCCAGAGTGAGAAATAGCAATAGAGATAATCAAAAACTTGAACCAGGTGAACATAGACCCAGATTTCACAATGGACAGAAGATATGAAAATTTCCAATTGGAAGAGGAAGAAGAAATAACTCTGTCTAAACTGGAAAATGTTTTGCAAGGGAAAAAAGATCTGGCCTCTGGACTGGACAACATAACATACTCCATGATCCAATATTTACCAACTTTAGGAAAACCAAATCTACTTAGAATATTCAATAATATCCAATATCCTCAAAGAGAATAAGATACCAATGCAATGGAAGAAAATCTACATTTTCCCATTGTTGAAGGACAACGAAGACAGAGCAGTTGCAAAAAAATTCAGACCCTTAGCATTAACCTCCTGCCCTGGGAAAATACTTGAAACAATTAAAAAAAAAACAGATGAGAATGGAAATTGTAGAATAAAAAGGAATTGCCGGAATTACAAATTGGTTTCAGGAAAGGCAAGGGATGCCTAGAATGTTTTTCATACCTAAAAGTAAAAATTAAAAAAAAAATCATCAAAAAATTGATACACTTGTGGGTTTTCTGGATATAACAGCTGCTTATGATCAAGTAAATATACACAAATTATACAATGCTGTAAAAGAACTAGATACATTCATGGAGGTAAACAATTTCATATACAATCCTCTCAATAATAGAGAAGCATACATAAATGATAATAATGGGGAATGGCAGGGTCAGAAATGCTATCGACTGGGCTGGCCCAGGGTTCACCCCTGAGCCTTCTTCTTTTTAATGTTTACACAAAAAAGGTACATGAACTAAGCAAAGGGAACATAACAATTTTGCAATACGCAGATGACTTTGCAATAATAGCCGAGGGTCAGGATATTGAAACTGTGATACAAGATATGAATGAATCATTATCTAATATATCAGAATTGATCGGTGAAATAAATTTCAAAATTTTCATACAAAAATCAGCAGCCATAAGAATAAGTCCTAGAAAAAAGAATTTACTAGACATGAGTGTGGTGTGAAGTACAGGGTGATTCATTAAGAATGGCACTCGGCCATATCTCAAAAACTATTCATTCAAGAGAAAATGCTGGAAATATATTTCAGCTTTCTAAAATGACCGTAAGGGGGCGTAACCCAACTGTCAAAGTACAAAAATGGTTTTATTTTTCAAATTTCAAATGGAAACGTATCTCAAAAATGCTAGCAATAGATTTTTGATGAAATTTCACACAATTTCGATTTATGACTTTTTACCATAACTTATCGGATAAGATAGTTATGAGCTGTCAAATATTGCAACTCAAGAAAGCGGATAACTTCAAAACGACTCAACAAATCTGTCGATCTTAGGTTCGTTGGAAAGACAAGAGTCTGCTCTTTAATTTTGTTGTGAAAAATTCAAATTCTGGTTAGTAGGACTGACGCTATGGGTCAATATTTGAAAACAATTGAATGTTTCCAATTTTTCTTAAAATTTTCAAATGGAACGGTATATTTAAGATATGTTAAATCGGTTTTTGAGGATGTTTTACATAGTGTTTCTTTATTATACCTTCCTACAAACAAATTCCAGAGAGTGTTAAAATTAATTTTATTAACAATAATCAATATTTATGAAAAAGCCCTCGTAAATTGAGCAGATACCAGTTAAGTATGTCAGGCTGACATATTTTTGAAACTTCAAACGCTATTTTCTAAAGTCAAAATGCATTTCCCAAATGGAGGAGCACAGGACATCCTTGAGGTTCTGCATGAATGTAATAGAAATGCAGCAATCGCAGCCACTGGAATCTTAATTATTTTGAAAATGGACAATGCTTATAAAAAAAATAATAGAGAATTTATGCGGAAATGACGTCTAGATTTTAATTTCCAAAATTATTAATAGATCAAAATAAATATGCATTTCTTTTTCAAGTTTCGTATCCTACAACATGCTCGTGTATTAATGGCTATCATTACATGATCATTGCATATTATAGTTACTATTATAATTTCCTAACGCACTTTTTCCATTATTTGACATTCATCAATGATGACAATCGACTGTCAGAAAAGCGAAGTCATTATTTACGAGGGCTTTTTCATAAATATTGATTATTTTTGATAAAATTAAATTTAACACTCTCTGGAATTTGTTTGTAGGAAGGTATAATAAAGAAAAACTGTGTAAAACATCCTCAAAAATCTATTGAACATATCTTAAATATACCGTTTCATTTGAAAATTTCAAGAAAAATTAGAAAAATTCAATTGTTTTCAAAAATCCACCCATAGAGTCAGTCCAACTAACTGAAGTTGGAATTTCTTACAACAAAATTAAAGAACAGACTCTTGTCTTTCCAACGAACCTAAGATCGACGCAATTCGTTGAGTCGTTTTGAAGTTATTCGTGTTCGTAAGTTGCAATATTTGACAGCTCATAACTATCTTATCCGATAAGTTATGGTAAGAAGTCATAAATCAAAATTGTGGGAAATTTCATCAAAAATCTATTGCTAGCATTTTTGAGATACGTTTCCATTTGAAATTTGAAAAATAAAACCATTTTTGTACTTTGACAGTTGGGATTACGCCCCCTCACGGTCATTTTAGAAAGCTGAAATATTTTTCCGAGATGATTACGATGAAAAGTTTTTAGATATGGCCGAGTGCCATTCTTAATGAATCACCCTGTACAATGAGGAAGAATGGGTTAGTGAATATAAATACCTAGGTGTAATAATTGTAACAGACACCTTAAACTGGACCAAGCAGACAGATAAAAAAAACAACGCCACCAAGGGAATAAACGTGATAAAAAGTCTCCCTTGAGTTTGGGGGGGGGGGGGGGATGGGGGGGGGGGGGGTGATTCAATCACTCTTTTACAAATATATAAAGCAATCATAAGAACTCATTTGGATAATGGATCACAATTCATCAATACCACAACAATTGAAAATAAAGAAAAACTAGACACAACTCAATATGCAGCTTTGAGGACAATTCTGGGTTGCATGAGAGATCAACAGCAACAAATTTATTACTTACAGAAGCAATGTGAGCAACCCCTCGAGGTAAGAAGAAAATGGCTAACCCAAAAATAATTACTGAAAAACATGAAAATAAGGAACAATCCTATTATAATGTTAATTAAGGAGTTTAGGGAGCTGGATAGAAATGGATGTTATTTTGCTAATAGAGAAGTTCCATACCTGGTACAGGAATATGGGAAACTGGAAGAGAAAATAAAGAAATACGAAACACACCCCAGGTTTGAATTTGAATATAAATACCAAATAGGGAAAATACCAACCTGAAAAACGGATATCAACAAGCAGGATATAGATAATAGAGAAAAATTTGCGGAAATAATAGATGAGAAGTTCAACCATTATTATCAGTTTTACACCGATGCAAGTGTGGAAAAAAGCACAAATGAAGCAGGGTTTGGTGTTTACTGCTCACAGGCAGATTACGCATTCTCGTCAAGACTACCCAATTTCACACAGATCTGCACAGCGGAAAAAGTAGTAATACACAAAGCTGTGGCTGTGTGTTTAGAAGAAAAAATAAAAAGGTGCTTAATTTTTACAGACTCGCAAAGTGCGGCGAAGGCATTGGATTGTACAAATTCTAAAAATCTAGATCACATGATAGCATTGACTAAACAACAAATAATGGAAGCAAATGAAAATGGTTTTGACATAAAAATACTCTGGATTCCAGGACACTCAAACATCAGAGGCAACACGATACAGGATCAATTGGGTAATGTAGGTAGAACGCTTACGGTCCCATATCCAATACAATTGGATGTAAAAGAATACATACCTAAAATTAAGAAACACCATAAAGTACTTTGGAATAATATGTAGAAGGAATTACTAAGCAAAGAAGGAGTAAAATTCAAGGGGGTTTGTCAGACTTTCCCAAAGGAACCTTGGTTCACTAATATGGAATACATTAACAGAAGACACATAACTACGATAATAATCAGGATGACAACTGGACACTGTCTAACTGGTCAACACTTAAAGGGGGTGTGACCCTAAAAAATGACTTAAACTACTTAAATCAAGAAAGCAATAATTTTAAGATCTCTTGTGAAAACCGCACTCCTATATTCAAAATAGTCTCCGAGAAAATTTCTTGTGAAGATAAATTATGCAGGAACTTGTGATGTCACAACCGCCGAAATCGCAGTCTTCTGTTGGTTTAGTCATCAGTGAACCGTACCCTATAATTCCAGTGGTTGAAATTCGGTCCAGGAGATAATTGTATTTTGTTTTGGAAAATTCTTACACGTATTGATACTGTCCCTGATAATCCAGTGTGACGTCACAAATACCTAGTTGTAACTTTAAACCGCCCTAACGCGAAAACGGACCATCGTAGCAAGATGCGGTTTAAATATTTATTCTTAGATTTTTTTGCACTAAAACTTTCATTTTTGGGTCACACCCCCTTTAAACAGGCTGGGTATCAAGGACAGCTCAGCATGTGAGTGTGGGGAGGAGGACACTCTAGTACATAAGTTATTTGAATGCCGTAACATACAACCTAACCTATATGATATTTTTGTTGCTAATAATATACAAACGCCAATCTCACTTCACTCAATTCTTTTCAATCCCCAACTCAAAACAAATAAACTAATATTGGATTTCCTGATAAATAAAAAATTAGAATTATAAGTCTCTATAGTATTCAAATTATCATGATATTTCATAACAGTCCCCCTTAATCCGAGGCGACATTTCTTTGTGTGATAAAGCTCCCCAGTCGTCTGGGAGCGAGAAGAGTATATCCTTTGTTGTGCTATCTGTTACCTAATACCTCTTCTAGAAAACAAATCGTAGTAAAACTTGAGAAAACTGAGAAGAATTGAGAAGGCAGCGAGTCAAACCTTAGACAGAAGAATAAGCAGAAGAACCTAACACAAAATAAACTAAAGATTCTGAAAGCTATAGGTAAATTAGAATTCACTACAGGACGAGTGAGGGAGCGGGACGAACCGGAAATCTCCTTCAACCACAATTAGTATTGGCTAGATACCCCAAACGGTGAAGCCATAATAGGGTAGTCATTCCATGGAAAGGAAAAAAAAAGTTTTGTTATTCACTCGTTGCTTGACCGTTCATCAAAGACGTCAATTTTGGCTAACGCCAATCTAAAAGTTTTCGGGGTGCTTTTTTTTCCGACACGCATTGTGCCTACGTTCGGGGGTTCCATTCAGACTGGTTGGTAAGTCGAACATTACATTGAGTTACACCGAACGAGCTCCTCGGAGTCACTCCAAAACACACAACTCAGATTTTATCATTATTTTTTAATATCAACGTTACCGTCATTACCTAAAAGGGCTTCTTGCACCTCCCGCAAATTTAGTGCATCAGGGGATTCACTATGAGCGACTCGAGTGCTTAACGCACCTTTAAAAGGAACGTTCAAGCTTTTGACATTAAGCAGCTTCGAGTAACTCAACGGGTAAAAGGAATACAGCAAATGAGTGGCTGCAGCTCAATACTAAATGCAGAAATCTGTAAAATTGCAAATTTGTCTTACTTATCACGGCCGGGAGGCGTGGCATAAAAAGACGCGTGGCATAAAAACTCCTATGTGAAACATTGTATTTTTAAGCACCGAAAAACTCGTTGAAAATGAGTTTTCCGGAAAATCTGACCAAGCCCGTTAGATTCCTGAGGTTGAATACTTCTTAAATACCAACTGTCGAGAAAATGCTTAGAGCCGTTCTCAACAATTTTTACTCGTATAAGATAATAAGATAATCAGAATGTGCGCAGGACATTGTTTGACGGGTGAATTTAAGCATAAAATTAACAGAGAGCCCGCTGTGTGAATGTGGACAAATATAAGATCTTAATCATATCCTTTTTGAATGTCCAATAACCAAAATTCAAAACCTGGACATCTATATGGAGTTTGTTTCTATGAAGTTTCCTATATTTATTTATTCAATATTGTCAAACTCCTTTATTGGAGCTGAAAGGCTATTGATTTAGTTTCTTGACTTCAATAAAATTAAATTGTAATGTTCCACTGGAAACAGTTGAATTCCTTTCCAGAAATCCCATCGTGTTATGTCTTACATGTGAATCCACTCTACTCATGTTGTGATGTTAAAATTAATTCTAACCTCACTCAGTTACGTTTACTAGCAGCATTAAAAAAAAAAGAGTTAGATCTACAATATTGTGCCCGAATAAAAGTATTAGCGTACCAGGTGGTCACGGAATGGCTTAGAGCCAGGCAAACCGTGGTCACTACTGAATGGAGCTGGCAATTGCCTAGTAGCAAAGCCATCAAAAACAAGAAGAAGAAGAAGAAGAAGGACTCGTCACAGCCTCACCTCACTTCCAAGCCATGCTAGTAGGCAGGTGCAGCATAATTTTAAAGTTTATTGTTCATTGAGACCGAACATATGGCTTGCTTGCACAAATTTTATTTGAAACTCAAAAAAACTGTACAGCAGCTTAGCTTAGATCCAGTTTGGTTTGAAGTACCAAAGTACCTACATGAGTAAAAATTTGATTGTCCATTTTGAACATGGTTAAATGGTCAAATGCTTTCGTAATAATAATAAAAATCGGCATTGTTGAAATTTATTGCTATGGAAAATTATATGGTATAAGTAGTACCTACTTTTACAAAATCCTAAATTCTACATTTTTGTTAATATTGGCTACCAGAGTCCCCTGAATATTGCGTTGTTTTAAAAATAGGAGAACAAATGGAATTATTAACTTTCAATTTTTTTCCGTGAAATGCATTTTTTTTTTTGATTTTTTGGCAAAATTGCTGTAAAATAATAACATTTCGAAAAACATGAAAGCGCCTACCTCCACTTTCTTATTTTGGAAATTCGGAACGGTACACTTCTTTTGGGGTAAGTTTTACAGTTTCATTTAACTTAAAAAAAAGGAATATTATTCGGATGACAAACATTTTTCTAACTCTCCCTAAATGTTATAAAAATATTATCGTAATTTGCAGAGCTGTTAACCAAAAAATCCACATGCAATACTATGGATAAACCGGAGATCAAAACTTATATTACCTCCATACAATGTTTTTAAGTTATATTAAATTCCAATAAAAATTGACTATTTTTGCTTAATTAATTATTCTTGTGTCAGAGCAAAAATTTTCCAGTAAAATACAAGAGTTTTTGATTTTTTTTTTGTGAAACTAAGAATTTGAATAAGTAGGTGTATAACTTTTGGTATTGGTTTATGATGTTTTTATTACTTAAAAAAAATTAAATATTAAGTACCTACGTACTATAAATTTCACTTACCAAATCATTTAGTTATAGTTCGATAAATTAATTCTTCCAGAAAAAATCAAAACTTAAAAAAAGTGGCAAATAATGGAGAACAGAAACAAAAAACGACGAACCTAATAGTAAATAATATCACGATTTGAAGTAAAATAACCACCTACTAATTAATAGTGTCGAATCTCGGCTTTTGAAATGGTGACTGCTGTTTTCCACGTCCGTCCGATTCAGTCAGAAGCTCGAGCGCGTTTGTATTGTGGGTGGATTCGGTCATACTCATAGCGGAATAGGATTTTCTGAAAAGCGCGTTTTCGTCGCTTTTAAGCGGTAGAGGACCATACTCGGTGATAAGAAACGCGTTGCGCTTTACGTGCGCCGGCGGGCAGTTGCATAAAGTTGAATTCAGATACCTATGTGATAGATGCAAAGTTATATGATAGATGCAATTCACGAATTGCGAATCGTGAAGATCGCTTCTATTTTCAATTTTTGAATATTTCATAAATCATCGGAAAAAATGACACATGAACTTTTCAATATACGTAGTTTGTCCAAATTAAGGTATCTTCACCATTGGGATTTTGGTTATTATAAGACTGTTATAAGAGTTAATATAAGAAAATTATATTGAGAGAGTTTTAGATAATCATATGCGTATCCAGAAGCTGCTAATAAATTATTTGTTTAAATTTGGAACAAAAATAAAATCACAGAAAAAAATTCTTCGGAAAAACACAAGTTTTTAATCGAAGCTCCAAACCAACCGTTGATTACACACACACACACAAGGTGTTTTGACATTGAAAAAAATATTGTCGCGGCTTTGGGTTGCCTGACAGAAATCTTGGGTTCGTCGTTCGTTTCGTTTATTCCAAAAATCAAAGTCCAATTAACACAGCAATAATTTATTCCACTTAACAATACACTCTGACACTAATTACTTTAATAACTAACTCAACAATTGTCAATTATCATAATGTCTCCATTTGTCCTTACTAGAGTCTTTCCAACAAGAAATCTTTCTGGTTTATCTCCAATGAAATTACGTGTTAGCCCAACGCAGCACCCAGGGTTTGATTCTAATCTTCCGCAAATGATCTTCTCAGTACTTCCAGGAATCCTCACTAGGTTTGTGGCCAAGATCTTAACGGCATCGGATTCTTCTTGTGTTGTTAGGACAATTTCTTCATTACCAAATTTGAGGATGTTCATGGAAGGATCAAAAGAGAAACCATGTTTGCCGATCAAATCCATTCCCAAAATGAAATCATCTTCTATATCGGCGACTAATGTTCTGTGCCTGAAGGTGGTAGATCCAGAAGTGAGCTCAATCATAGCTTCTCCTTGAACTGGTGCAGATTCGCCGGTGACTGTTCGTAGTGACAGATTTCTAGTGAGCGGTTGGATTGCCCGAGACTTGACTAATGTTCTTCTAATTATGGAAACTTCAGCACCCGTATCAAAAGTGATGGTTTTCAATTCTCCATTAATTTGTCCTTCGAATGTTAATCCTCTATAATGACTGCCCAATGATTTTATGTAAACAACCCTGGGGGCTTCGTCATTACTAACCAGCATTCGCCCCTCCATACTGGTTAGTTCTCGTTTCCCTGTCTGTTATTAGGGCTGGCGTCTCTCGATCTCGAAAAGCGTTGGAAACGATCCCTTGATGGAGAGGACATCCTCACTCTACAATCTCGTTGAATATGCCCAAGTTTATGGCACCGGTAGCACTCTACTCGGTTTCTCGGGATTGGTGTTTGTCTGGAATCGTTCCCCATTTTTCTATCTTCTAGTAACAGTTTCTCCATTCTCTCCATAAAATTACTGATTTTAGTTTCGAAGCTGCCATCCTCTTTTGACAACTGTTTATCTTTTGGGTCTTCAATGGACACTGCTCGTATTCTGGGTCGTGAGGCACCAAAGATTGCTTCCAGTTCGAATGCTCGGACAAGGGCTTCGCTACTTTGTCTGAACTTGGACATTCTTAGGTTTTCCTGGATCTTCGAATCTCTGAGACCATCAATAAACGCAGATACTGCCATCCATTCCTGCATGTCTTCCCCAGCTGCAGGAAACGCCAAACTCACTAGCCTTTTAACTTCCGATTCGAATTCTTGTAGACTCTCGCCGGGTTTTTGAACTCTTGATTTGACTTGAGTTCTGAATACTTCTTGTCTGTAATGGTCTCCGAAGCGCAGTTCTAATGTTTGACTTAGATGCTGGTAATTCTGTTGGTAGACTGAAGGAATGGACTGAAGAAGGTCTAAGGCAGGTCCTCGTAGCGCCACAATTAGTGCTGTAGCTTTTTCTTGGTCGTTCCATCCATTGGTGTTTGCAGCAGCTTCAAATTGTCGAATATACATGGTCCAGGATGTAGAACCGTCAAAAGTTGGTGGTTTTATCTTCATACTGGAGAATGCTCCAACACTAACTGGATTGATGGACTGTATTTCTAATTTACGCACCTTATCTTCGAGTGCTTGAACTTGGTCCTCCACTTCTTGTCTTAATTGCTGAACATCGTCTTTAACTTCTTGAACATCGGCTTTGACTACAGCTTTTACTTCCTGAACGTCGTTTTTAACTTCTCGAACATCGTCTTTAACTTCTCGAACATCGTCTTTAACTTCGGCTTTTACTTCCGTAATCTTTTGTTCTAGGTTAGCGACAAATCCGTGTATGTTTTGAAATATTTTCTGTAGTTGTTCAAGGTCTTCTTGTCGCCTGGCTTCTTCGTCTTGTTTTTCTTGTTGTCGTCTGGCTTTTTCGTCTTGTTTTTCTTGTTGTCGTCTGGCTTCTTCGTCTTGTTTTTCTTGTTGTCGTCTGGCTTCTTCGTCTTGTTTTTCTTGTTGTCGTCTGACTTCTTCGTCTTGTTTTTCTTGTTGTCGTCTGGCTTCTTCGTCTTGTTTTTCTTGTTGTCTTCTAGCCTCTTCTTGTTGTCGTCTAGCTTCTTGGTCTCTTGAAGTTCCAACATTTTGCGCAGGAGTTCTTCAACTTTTTGTTCGTCCATTTTGGCTTGTTGTCTTGTGATAGGCATATACAGAATGTTCTAGAATTTCCCTCGAACTTTCTTCAAATATATTTTCTGATCTTTGCTCGAAGTTCCAAACACGCCGGTGAAGTCACAAATTGGATAACTTGCTTTATTCTAGAATAGAATGTTCTGGAATTTTCTTGAAACTTCTTTTTTAGATGTCGATTGATACAGCAAACACGTCGGTGAAGTCACAATTTCGATATCTCCCTTGGTTTCCAAATAGAATGTTCTAGAATTTTCCCGAAACTCCTCGAAAAACCTCTTCTGAATGACGATTGATGTTCCGAATACGTCGGCGAAGTCACAAATTCGTTATCTCCCTTAGTTTCCAAATAGAATTTTCTAGAACTCACTCTAAATCGGGTATAGAGTCACTTCCGGGGTAATTCACACGATCGGTTGAGTCTCTTTTTGTGATTGTCACTATTTGCACTGCACTAACTGTCCCAGTGTTCATTTAGTGTTCAGTTTTTATACTACACTAGTGTCCCCGCACTCCCGTAATTGGATTTCACTCTGCAGTCCTTTATATCCCACTCCTGACACCACTTGTCGCGGCTTTGGGTTGCCTGACAGAAATCTTGGGTTCGTCGTTCGTTTCGTTTATTCCAATAATCAAAGTCCAATTAACACAGCAATAATTTATTCCACTTAACAATACACTCTGACACTAATTACTAACTCAACAATTAAACTCTTTACAATCACTATTTAAATCGTATCACAGTCGAACTGAAAACTAACTTACAAATCAATGCCGGCCTTCTTATATATCCCTAAATCTATTCCTGTGAAATCTAGAATACACACGATAATCTAATTTTCCAGATTAAAGTAGAATAATTCGCTAGATTCTAGTATTTCCGCCATCGATTCTTGACAGCCTGGCGGACGCCGTTTTTTTCTGGCGTTAACGATTTCGTAGCAATATTAACGGCAGAAAATAATCAAAGTAATCAAGATATTATTATCTTTTGCCAATGTTATAAAATTATCAGCAGAACGAGAACGTGCAGAAAATTCAACGAAACCCTTATCGAAATTTATCACAAATGAACCCTGAGAAATTTAGACGCCTTCAACATAATTTCAGAAATCATAAATCGAAATCAAAAGCGCCATTAAATCTACCAAGACCTGTAATCTCAGATGAGGGCAATGAAATTAACGTTTTGGCACACTTCAACATAAATCCACGGTTATTCATAAGAGTGCTGCGGCAGATTTAGGGATACCTATCTTATTCTTCAATTCAAACGAATTTTAATCAAGCATGAAATGCATTACTTCAGATTCACCAAAATGCAAGCAATTGAGCCTGAATATGAGTCACAAAGGATTGAGTTTTGTTAAAGGTTTGAAAGAAAATGGTTCATTATCATGAGAATCCTAATTTTTTAAAAAACATTATTTGGACAGGTGAGTCAAAATTTTCCCGTGAAGGAATTTTTAATAGGCATAATTTACATTTCTGGGCTTCCGAAAATCCTTATGTTTTTCTTAGGGTTTATTTGTGGTAAATTTCGATAGGTTTCTTCGAATTTCCTGCACGATCTGCCGATAATTTTATCACACTGGCAATAATAGGCATTTTTGTTCTATAAAATTTTATGACCAAGGTGAACCAAAACGAAACCATTCGTATTCGATTTACAAACTATGATGTCATGACAGTTGTTCGTCCTGAACATAGTAAGGTCCTGAAAATTTAGGATTAGCGGCGACCAGCTCGAGAGGCTTGTCCTGATTCCGGTCTTGATTTGAATATTCAGTGAACACACTGTCATTTTCGAATTATTAGCAATCCTGGTCTTGGTTGACATAAAAATGACGGAGGTTTTGACAGCGGTTCAAGCTGGTCCCGATTTTATTGACGTCATTGATTTATTAAAACGAATAAGCATGAGCTCTTTGCCACCAAGACGAATTGAAATTGCCATCGCTTTAGCTAAAGACGCAATTGAACTCGAACAGTGTACGAAGAATACCTCTACTCCAATATTAAGTGCCCTTACTGCCAGTATTAGCATGCAAACTGTCAATTGATTAAAGGGGGTGTGACCCAAAAAAACAACATAAGCTACATAAATCAAGGAAAAAAATCTAAAGGGTCATTTACATACCTAACTTAACGTACGGAAAATTGTAATTAACGTACGAAACTGAAAAGGTGTGTGTTTAAAATGAAGTTAATTTTCTTATGTGACGCATGCGCATTTATAACCTCAACTGTCAAGGCAAATTATATGCACGGAAACAGAACTTAACGCACGGATTTCCTTGAGTTAAAGTTGGCCCAACTTTTGCGTGTGTCACGTTAATTTTCTTAATTTTTAAGTGGATTTAAGCAACTGCGTATAGCACGTCATGATCTTCAACTTTTCATTATTATCAATTTTCCGTATATACGTTAAGTTAAGTTAAGTGGATGTAAATGACCCTTAAGATCTCTCGTGAAAACCGCAATCCCATATTCAATATAGTATCCGAGAAAATCCCTTGTGAAAATAAATTTTGCGAGAGCTAGTGACGTCACACTGCCTAAACGCTGGAATTGCAGCCTTCTGTTGGTTCAGTTCTCAGCGAACCGTGCCCTATTCTTTGAGTGGTTGGAATTCGGTCTAGTGAGATCGTGGACATTTGTTTTGCAAAATTCTTACACGTATTAAAACTGTGCCTCTGAGGCCGATGTGACGTCACAGCCTAGGCGTTCCTAACTTTGAACCGCCCTTACCCGGAAACGGTTCATCGTAGCAAGATGCGGTTGAGGTTCAAATATTAATTCTTAGATTTTTTTGCAATAAAACTTTCATTTTTTGGTCACAACCCCTTTAAGTGTCAAGTGGCGTGTCAATAGAGATCATGTTCGTATACTAGGATATTCGGAGGAATGGATTTCCAACTACATACATTGAATATGATTTCTTTATAGAATGTTCAGATTGTCTCGAGACACATTTTTTAAATTGATAAATACTGTTAGCAATATTGAGGAAACGTTCTGAATGGCAAAAAATTATTAAGAAATACCTAATTCGTGTCATTTTGCCTATTTAAAATTTAAATCCTGATAGTAATGTTGCCAGTTGCCATCCATCAAGCTGTGCGTGATGTTATGGTACCATCTGGCATTGCGCTAAAAAGATATTTGAAGGGGGTGTGACCCATAAATGAAAGTTTTAGTGCAAAAAAAAATCTAAGAATAAATATCTAAACCGCATCTTGCTACGATGGTCTATTTTCGAGTTAGGGCGGTTTAAAGTTACAACTACAGGCGTTGTGAAGTCACACTGGATTATCAGGGACAGTATTAGGTAACACGTGTACGAATTTTCCAAAACAAAAGACAATTATCTCCTGGAGCGAATTGCAACCACTCAAAGTATAGGGTACGGTTCACTAAAGACTGAACGAATAGAAGACTGCGATTTCGGCGGTTGTGACATCACAAGTTCCTGCATAATTTATCTTCACAAGAAATTTTTCGGAGACTATTTTGAATATAGGGCGGCGGTTTTCACGAAAGATCTTAGAATTTTTTTCTTGATTTAAGTAGCTTAAGTCGTTTTTTAGGGTCACACGCCCTTTAAATCCCCTTAGTTAATTCTAAAGGGTGTTCACAAAAAGAATTATTAAGAGTTCTTCTGACTCAAAAAGTCCACAATGCCATTAGAGAGATTGGAGAGAATCTCAGAGGGAGAGAATAGAAATGACAATATTAATTTCATTGCCCTCATCTGAGGTAACAGGTTTTGGTAGATTGAATGGGGCTCTTAATTTCGATCCATGATTTCTAAAATTATGTTGAAAACGTCTCAATTTCTTAGGGTTCATTTGTGGTAAATTTTGATAGGTTTCATTGAATTTTCTGTACGTTCTGCTGATGATTTTATCACATTGGCCAAAGATAATAAGTAAGTTTATAATATCTTGATTATTATAAGTAATTATTTTCTGCTATTTTTATGTGAAATAATTATGATTCTATGTAAATATTAAACTAAAAATTAATATTTTTGTCAATGTCAAAACACTTGTCAACATGGTTTTAAACCTGCTAAGGTGAAATAAAAGGTACTTTTTGTAAAGAAGTGCTTCTAGGTCCGACACGATAGGAGATAGGTATAGGAATAAGGAATATTATACATGAGTAGAAAGAGGATTTTAGCAGCATTCTCATACCATAAAAATAAATAACTATGCGTGCCATTTGAAATGAACTACTTTTCGATACTTTTATAATTAGTTTATTTAACATTCAGTTCACGCCCTCCTGGATAACATTTTACTGGTTGCGCAGTAATCCTCGAGCGAGGGGGATTTCATTGTGGTAATTTAGTGTACACAATCGTGGTAATTAGTGGAAATATAGTGGTAATTCGGGGTAATTTTTGGTAGTTTGAGGCAATTTAAGGCAATTTTGGGGGTAATTAAAGGAAATTTTGTGGTAACACCTTAAAGTTCTGTAGTGATAAAATTATGATATGCCTTCGAATTTGCTTTAATTTAGAACTAACAGAGCTTTAACTGTAAATTATTCAACTAAGATTTAAGTGAAATATTCTTCTGAGTCCCTATATTAGTCAGTTAGAAACATCAACTTTCATTTTCTAAGGAATGTTCCATTTGAGGTTTCATTATATGAGAAGTGGCAACCTTGCAATTGTTCAACACTTGGTTTGACATCATCTATGAACGTCGTTTTTACTGCTCATTTTAAAACTTTCAAGTCCTCGTCTCATTTAAGGCCCAGTTTTGTGTTTTAGTGTTTCTAAGTCTAGAAGAAAAGGTAAATGTGATAGATAGAGTACATTCTTGTTATATTATTATAATACTGTTACGATATCGTTAACGCCAGAAAAACGGCGTCCGCCAGGCTGTCAAGAATCGATGGTGAAAATACTAGAATCTAGCGAATTATTCTACTTTTATCTGGACAATTAGATTATCGTGTGTATTCTAGATTTTACAGGAATAGAATTAGGGATATATAAGAAGGCCGGCATTGATTTGTAAGTTAGTTTCAGTTCGACTGTGATACGATTTAAATAGTGATTGTAAAAAGTTTGATTGTTGAGTTTGTTAATAAAGTAATTAGTGTCAGAGTGTTTTGTTAAGTGGAATAAATTATTGCTGTGTTAATTGGACTTTGATTTTTGAAATAAACGAAACGAACAACGAACCCAAGATTTCTGTCCGGCGATCCAAAGCCGCGACAATACCTTAAGCCTCTATCACACATTCGGCAAATAGCTACAAATATTAGGTGTTTATGTGTTTCCGTCTCTCTGTTTCTCAAGTTTCAATTTTCAAGATTTTCACCTATCCTAGATGGATGCCAAATACCGAGCCAAATACGCAAATATGTGTGAGGAACTGCAAAGGCGTGTGAAATTTCGTATTTTTTCATATTTTCGTATTCTAGATGGAATCCGAAATAGTGTCGGAATATTCTAAAGTCGCTGATGGTGAACTTGGTTTGTTCCTCTAACATGAGTCAAATGATTTTTATCCAGTTTCTAGAAGATGGAACCTAAGTTTTGCAGAATTTTGGAATCCTTTTTTCTTCGAGACATGTTGAAGTGCCTCCTTGAGTGTTTCTCTTTTTCAACTTTCATTATCTTAATTTGCTCTTCCTTCAACATCTCGATTTGTTCGTTTATCATCAATCAAATAATTTTTATTCAGTTTCTAGAAGATGAAACTTCAGTTTTTGCAGGACTTTGGAATCCTTTTTTTTCGAGACATGTTGGAATACCTCCCTGAGTGTCTGCCTTTTTCAACTTTCAACATATTGATTTGCCCTTTTTTTAACATTTCGATTTGTTCCTTCAACATCAATCAAATGATTTTTATCCAGTTTCTAGAACCTAGAACTTTAGTTTTTGCTTTGCGGGATTTTGGAATTCTTTTGTCTTCGAGACATGATGGAATGCGTCCTTGAGTGTTTCTCTTTTTCAATTTTCAACATCTTGATTGCTCTTCTTTTAACATCTCGATTTGTTCCTTCAACATCAATAAAATGGTTTTTATCCAGTTTCTAGGAGATTGAACTTAAGTTTTCCAGCATTTGGGAATCCTTTTTTCTTCGAGACATGTTGAAATGCCTCGAGTGTTTCTCTTTTTCAACTTTGAACATTTTGATTTGCTCTTCTTTTAACATCGCGATTTGTTCCTTCAACATCAAACAAATGATTTTTATCCAGTTTCTAGAAGCTAGAACTTTAGTTTTTGCTTTGCAGGATTTTGGAATCGTTTTTTCTTCGAGACATGATGGAATGCCTCCTTGAGTGTCTCTCTTTTTCAACTTTCAACATCTTGATTTCCTCTTCTTTAAACATCTCGATTTGTTCCTTCAACATCAATCAAATGATTTTTATCCAGATTCTAAAAGATGGAACTTGAGTTTTGCAGGATTTTGGAATCCTTTTTTCTTCGAGGCATGTTAAAATGCCTCCTTGAGTGTTTCTCTTTCTCAACTTTCAACATCTTGATTTGCTCTTCTTTTAACATCATTTGTTCGTTCATCATCAATCACATTATTTTTATCCAGTTTCTAGAAGATGAAACTTGAGTTTTTGCAGGATTTTGGAATCCTTTTTTCTTCGAGACATGTTACAATGCCTTCTTGAGTATCTCGTTTTTTCAACTTTCAACATCTTGATTTGCTCTTCTTTTAACATCTCGATTTGTTATTGAGTTCTAGTCTCGGGTATACTTGAAAATTGAAATAAATTCCTTGTATTAAGGGATTAGAGTATTCTCAAATATAACATAAAAGATCTTTTTCTACTGACCTTTCATAATACGCTATTAAACGATTAAAATCTGTTTCATAATAAACTTCATTATGATACAGATTTTTCAGCCACTGCAATCGAGTTATTTTGAACAAGAACAATGTTTATATAAAAATAAGAGACTTATTTTGGATAATTTCTATTTGTATTTACCAAAAGAAACAACAAAAAATTAATAAATCGGGCGCGGAATTTATGCCCAAATGACGTCTAGATCTTAATTTTCGAAATTGTCAATAGTTGTCAACAATTGTCACCCGTTGAAAAGTTTACTATTTTTGAAATAAATATGTATTTCGTTTATTAATGGAAGTAGAAAAAATAGTGTATGCAACTTTCATGTAATGGCCATTGATACACTCGCATGTTATATACGAAACTCGCCTTCGGCTCGTTTCGTATCCTACAACATGCTCGTGTATTAATGGCTATCATTACATGATCATTGCATAATATACTATTTTAGATAGTTATAGCTTTTATTATCATTAATAGAAAGTCAAAACTGATGCATTTAAAATCAATTTTAAATTGGTATTTGAAATCTAGAAAAATCAGAAGGAAACAAAAATTACAAGGTATCAACAGTCTGCCTCTGCTGACGACACATCCATTGCATTGTCGCAATACTGCCCTACACATGCACTGCAGCTTTCGGTGCATTTAATATGAATTAGTTTGCAGCTACAACTTCTTGAACAGCCTTTGCATCAAAACAAAAATTTTAATATAAAATCTGGATCGATTTTTTTTTTAAATTTTTTTGTGGTTCCAAACAACAAACAACCCCTTACATTTACCCATCCCCAGTCTTCCGGAATCAACTGTTTTCCACACCACACTTGAACCTGTAAATAAACCCTTTCAATGTGAAGCTGTGCTGCTTCAGTAGTTAGTGGTAGTGTCGATAACTCAAAACTGCTAAATACGTTTTGTCTAGCAATTATAGGTACACTTTGTTTCACAAGGTGTTCATACTTTTGACATAATTTGCCTTCCCTTTTTAATAAATAGAAATTGACTGAAAAAAATCAATGACTTCAAAAACATTCGTCGGTTCTTAAACCATTTTAACTTGTCAAAAAAATTGAATGTGTCATATGAATTAATCTTTAGACAACCCTTTTTTTCAAGTCATGACGTCTTCGATGTTAAAAGTATGAACCCTCGTGAAACAAAGTTTACCTGACTATTCTTCTGTACTCATAAGTTTTCACTTTTACAGAATTTCTCACCAATCTGCAATCACTTTTTATGCTCCGGTGATTCAATTTTGAATATTTGGGGATCACTAGAGAGGACTTTTTCCTTCTCCAAAAAGTGAGTGCGGTTTTTTGCCTCTTTTTATAAAACGCAGAAGACGTGTCAGAACCGGACATTGCGTGGAGGAGCTAATATTGGAAGCGATTGATTTATTAAACTCCTGGATTAATTCGTATTTGTTATCCTATTTGATTATTGTGCTGCACCAGATCCTGAGCTTATAAATATTGTCTGTACAACACTGATTAATAAGTAGAACCATTAAATCTGTATCTTTACCCACAAATGACAACCCATTGTACGTCCGCGCTATAGGTTGTAGCAGTGTTCGCAATAAGATAATTTGCATCGCTGTCCAGTTATGATCATAACTTTTTTTGTTTTAACCGATTTCCATATTTAAAAAACGGATTTGTAGCATTTTGCCTCTCAGATAATTTTGGTATTTATATATATTTTTCAATCACAAACTTTTTTAAAGTTATTTCAGTTTATTAAAGAAAATCCAATATTTTTGTATTTTGGTCCCAGGATGGGCCACTTCTCCTCATGGGATTCATGGGGATTTTTTTCTATGTCAAGCCCATGGTATATAAAGAAGATCCTGAGAAAATCAGCTTGTCCCAAATTTGTTGGAGGTTGGGGTCTAAATCGTCTTAGTTTTACTGGCCTATTACCTGCGACCAAAATTTCAACTTTTTATTTATTCACACGAACGAGAAATCTAGATTTATTTCAAGTTATTTTTTAGCTCAAAATTTTTTTTTTTTTTTTTTATAACGGCTGGAGATAGGTACCTATAAGAAGTTATTAGTGAAAGTTATTTGAAATTAAAGTAGAGATGCGAAAATTTAATATTCCATTTGAAAATCCAAAGCTGTTGCCAAGTTTAGTAAGAAGTGGCAACCCTGCACCTTTTAAAATATTTTTAAACGATAGAGCATGTTTGGTTATGGCCGCAACCAAAATTTCAAACTGATCGGACTTTTGGTTCTCCAGAAACGTTCAATGGTCCATCGACTGTGAATCACCCTGTATATTAGGTAAGTACGTGTGGTCTTACTCTATAAGACAATCATTTCTTTGCTACGTGTATTTTTCACCCAACGATTCCAGTTATGAACTTCTATTTGAGAATCACATAAATTCATTGGATTCTATCCAGGACACCCATCCGAAATCGGACATTACTCTTGGGGGTTTTTAATGTTCATAACTCAGAGTGGCTCGAACAAAAAAAACCCATTCTGGACGGATTGGTGTAACATTTGCCATTTCAGACAACCTAGCTTAATTGGTAGAAGAGCCTACACGTATTCCCGATTCCGTTTCACAGGCCAACTTACTCGATTTGTTCCTTACCATTATCCGAGCCATTATCATAGGGACCTTACAAGATCGATGTGTTTGCACCTTCGGTCAAATCAGACCACAAATTGATTTACGCTGGAAGCTCGTTAGATATAACTTCAGCTCCTGCTCTAATACCCCGAAGGTTGTGACAATATGGAGCTGCAGACTGGGAAGGCCTAAAACTGTTTTTCTCGCCCTTTCCGTGCTCCGATGTTTCCTTGAAATCTAAACATCCCTCCGAGGCTGCACAAGAGGTTACCCTATATAAAAATAATTTCTTTAGTAGGTATAGATGAGCTGTACATTCCATACTCCAATAAAACCTCTCGTGCCGGAAAACCCTGGCTTACAAACAGTGTGCCGGAGCGGTTACAAAAAATAACACCGCATATTGTGCCAGGCGTAGCATCATATCATCATACCCAAACTGGCTAAGGAGTTACACAACCTACAAGTGCGTAATCGACTTTTTTTTTTTTTACGGATATGCGCACTCGCAAGGAAATGTCCTATCACGCTCGAGAAGCGGCAAGTGCGCGGAAATGTCGGTGTATGTTGGTCTTGAAACGGTTCAGGTGGTAACCTGCAGGGAAAACCGTCGCAGGGAGTTTATTCCACAGCGATGCTGTTCTCCAGAGATATGAATTCTGATATAATGAGGTTCTTGGTGCCTCTAGTTTGACAGTAAATTCATGGTTACCGTCTGTTTGACGGGTTCGCCTGGTAGGTGCTACTCTCGGTGGAATCATACGTGCCAACTCTTCAGAGCATTTTCCGTGATAGTACCTGTAGAAGAGAGATAAATCGCCCACAGATCTGCGACTTTCGGACTGCCCGAACAGATCAAGATCCTTTTGGTCCTTTGCCAAGACCATAGGAAGAAATTTCACATCTTGCTTTCCACCTTTAGTTAAAGAAAATAATTCCATTATTTCCATTGTACTAGCGACACATGAAAAAGCAGATCTCTTTGCCAAACAATTTGCATCCAATTTCAAGATGAAGGACAATGGCAGAACGCCACAGGTACTGCCACACATTGGTTCTGACGATCTGGCCAGCCTCATTCCAGCTAGGAGAAGTTATTCAAGAACAACAAAAACCTCACAGGCATCCCATCTGTATGTGGTAAAGTTAGCTACCCCAAGAACCGCCTAAATATAGGGATTCTTATTGGTGGCATCCTGTTCACCTTTGGAACGCCTTGCCTCATACTTCATTCCCTGAACGATTTAAGCTTAACGTATTCAAACGGAGGGTTAATCGTCACTTAACTTCTCCCGCTCGTGGTACCGCTTAGGTAACTATACTAACTTTGTCTTTTGTGAGCGGACCAATACATATAAAAAGGGGAAGAACTTGAATTTTTTGCAATTATTAGATGCTACGCTAATTGCATACGGGTTTCGAGGCTATAAGCTCTTGTTAGCGAAAGCATATCAATTCAGAGAAACAAGTTTACAGGAGATACCAACTATATAAGATAGGAATAAAACTATTATAGCGTGTTGCTCCATCTCTTCGAAGCTTTTTTTTTCCAAAATTCGAATTTATCATCACATCCAAACAAGTCTTGTTTTTTCTTTGTAAGACTTCGCAGAGATAGAGCCACACGCCTAATAGGTTTATTATAGCATAATTACCCCAGACACCACAAACTATTTTCCTCAAAGACGAAAACTTACGAGACACCTTATCTTTTACTCCGGGCAGGTTACCAGTCATTTGTCACTTCCGTCAGCTGTCGTAATCGTAGCCTGATTCCGAACTGGTATCAGTTCTTTCTGAGATGCTTTCTCCAGTACTTCCGGATCTGAACTGTGACTTTTATGTATTTCTACCATGGCTTCAAACTCCTGAATGTTTGGATGTTTGGAAAACATTAGACCCCCAATTGATCTATCCGCTATTGGGCCGAACAAAATTCGGTTACCACAAGCTCTAACAAAGCACTGGCTCTTGGGCCTCATGTTTTAGGAAATTTCTCGAGTGTTTACCTCGATAGCAAACAATGCATATATTTGTGCTGTTACGTTTAGTTTTAAAAAGCATACCTACAATGCCTGCCTGGATGGCATACAAATATTTGTAACTGATGTGCCCTAGTCGACGGTGCCCTATTTCACTTGATGCTGATGACGATCCCTCATTTCAAACCAAATCTGTTACAACTACAAACACATTCTGCCTGTTGTAGATTTCATAGCCTTCCTGTTGGTTGGTAATATAGGATACATGCCTCAATTTTTAGTGACATCATATCTATTTTTATTTACAACAACCACAGCGCTGCGACAACTGTCAACCAATATTTTTTAACTGTAAGTCGTCTACTACCGGAATCAAAGTACCTAAAAACACGACACTTGGACGAGAAGATCAAAATTATCTGAGCGTCGTCAACTTTCGGATGTTGTCGGTACCTCCTGGCCTATTTTGCGTGTGTGTGCAGTGTAATAAGAAAATATTTTTGAAAATTTCTTTTTATCTTCTATGAAGTCGCAAAACAAGTGGTAAAATTCGCCAAAATCATTCATCATTCCTTTTTTCAGTTATGTTATAGACGGAAAATCTTCTTTGATGGCAATCAAACTTAGCACAAAAAGTTCCTCGTGCAACATTAGAACGCCAATGGTTACTGACGTCACACCTGTTTTTGCCATATGAAACACCCCCTCGCTCCTCATACGGAAAGTGTCAGTAAAAAATCGACGAACAATAAATGCGTAAGCGTATTTTATCATAAAAATTTGACATTGACAACCACAATAAATTATTATTAGCAACATGAAAAACTATTTCCCCACAAATATCAGGTTCACAAAACATCAGATATTGTATAAATGACAGATTGGCTTTTAAATATTACAATTACAAAGTCTCATTTTGAAATTTAAAGCATATCTAGCAGAACCTAGTAACCAGGTACCTATATGATACCACAGATAATAAATACTATAATAATTATTATATGGTGAAGGTACTATACTAGTTCAAAAGGAAAAAGAAGATTTAATCAATACATCAGATTAGCGCATTCTAGTTTTTATTATTATGCAAGGTAGGTACAAATCATGATGAATAATTCAATGAAATTATTGTACCTAA
Organism: Ceutorhynchus assimilis; assembly: GCA_917834065.1. Lineage (NCBI taxonomy): Eukaryota > Metazoa > Arthropoda > Insecta > Coleoptera > Curculionidae > Ceutorhynchus > Ceutorhynchus assimilis. The sequence continues at coordinate 84,596,157 of OU892277.1, forward strand.
TACGTGTGGGATAATAACGTGAAAATCCCGGTTGACTTTGAACCATCTTCCGATGCAGTACAGTAATAATCGCGTGCTAATATTAATAAGAATAAGTTAATATTTAACCGATGTAAAACATTATTGATATATATTTTAGTATTGTTGTTTTGCTGCCGATAGTAGTAGAAATAAGGAAACTAATTCTTCTAAATAAAACTATTACTTACTTATTTTATCTCAGCCCATAACCAAAGGTTCTTGATATTTGATTCAAATTCTTTCACTCAACAAAATCGACGTCCATACATGGCCTTCAGGGAACCTCTTTGGAAGATATATGGCAAGGGTTGGGTGTCCGCAAAGGTACATCCAGATACTCCCTGCTGCATGACAATGTGAATGCAACCGTCCTAAGCAACGATGGACAAGGAGAGTAATTTCAAATAACTACAGGCGTTGAACAGGGCTGTGCTATTGCATCCACTTCATTTCCTCTATACGAGCCATTCGAGCCAAGACGAGAGTATCGACGACATCGATAATTAAACTTCAATATGCGGATGATAACGTCGTTATGGCCAATACAGAGGATCTTCAGGCAATTATCATTAGGAATACAGGAGAATCGGTCTAAAGGTCAACTTTAACAAAACGCAGATTCTGCACCAATCCGCACCGGGCATTAATCCCCAAGCCCCAAATATAACTATAAATGACCATTTTTGGCAGAACGTAGAACACTACCCATACCTTAGCAGCCATCTGTCAGCCAATGCAACCATTGATGTTGAAATCTAACATCGCGCTGATGCTGAAATCTAACATCGCTAGTGCGATGTTCGAGCGACTTCTGGAGAGAGTCTTCAACAATCACAACATCAGTGCCCAAGCATTCCGAGTTGAGCTCTCGAAATGGTATTACATTTTCGCCAAGAGAGATATCGATTCTGCTAAGGTTTTTTGCGCTGAGGGGAATGTTGACCAATGCCATTTCCCAAAACCAAATCAAACTGCCAGTGTTTTCCAAGTAAGAAAAGTTAAAATCAGTTGTTATAGTAAATCAATGTGGGTGCGTCTTCGACCAACTACTTCCTAGATGCCTCTGCCAAACCTGACGTCGGACGAGTGGCAATCCAAGATAGAGCGCCAGCTCGAAGAGCTGCAAAAGGACAACGAGGCTCTGAAAACTGACCTGGTACCATTGCAGACAGACAATGCCAACCCAAAACAAGAGCTGGAATAAATCAAGAGCGAGAACTTAAAGCTTAAAATCGCGGCCAGCGCGTTTCATACTGCCGACAATGTGAAGAACGCCGAAATACGTCCCTTATCCAAGCTGGTCACGCAGCAAAATATGGATATAGTAGACAGTTCCTCTAGTGACAATGAATGACAATGAAGGGGAACGAGATCGACAACTTCGCGCCACCGAAACGCAAAAAGAGACGCCGCCGAACCAAGTCAAACAGCAGTGACGAATCCACGCAACCACCCAAAAAACAGCAAGCCAATCAACAAACGGAGACAACGGACTCGGCTCCGATGAATGCGGAGCTAGTGACATCCACGAAAATCGTAAGTCAACAAACTAAACTTACTCTCCAAGCCCCCGCCAGAAAAGGCTTTCAGCTAAAGCCACCCTCAATCGCCCCAACGACAGTAAGCCAGCGACCAAAACAGGAGCAAATTCCTCCGATTGTCCTACGAAACAAGTCAAAATACAATGACTTAATCGCTCATTTTAAGCTGAATAAATCAACTTCGGAAACGCTAAAAACACCAGCGAAGAAATCAAAATCCACCCCTCTGCTGGAAAAAAACAAGGAACCTTTCCACACATTCAGCTTCCCAGAAGACAAGAAACTTAGAGTCGTCCTCAGAGGCCCGCCAGAAGCGTGGTCGACAGACAACGTCAAATAATAGTTAGAAGACCGAAACTTCGACCCTACCACTGTAATAAGGTGGTACAAAGCCGACGCAGAACTAGTACCTCTAGTCCTTGTACTGGTCCCAGCCTCCGAAACCGCCAATCACAAAATAGAGACCATCAACCATGTGAAAATCAGGGTAGAAACACAGAAGTCGCAGGCAAGATCAACTCAGTGACATAGATAAACACTTTTATTATATTAAGTTGTTCCATATAACTTACATTTTTTGACTAAATTGTTGACAACTGTCTGACTGACTTATCAATCATACTACATCTCTCTCTTTAAGCTAAACTTAAGCTAGTTCACAAAATCTAAGATGTAAGTTAAATATTAGGTATTTACAAAAATGTATTTATAAGTTAAATTACGTAATCAGACAATTTATGTGGCTGACGTACGTCACGTTTCGGTCTATTATTTTCAAGAGTCTTTGGTTTACTCTTTAGTTCAGGAACTTCTTTGCTTACACTATCTTTAATAAGGTATTTTCTGTTTCTTTCCAGCACACCACCATTATCAAGTCCTACTGAATAAGTCCTCGGTTTTTCCAATCTTCTTATAACTTTACCGGATGTCCACTCGGATTTATCCAATCTTTGCACTCCTACCCCTTCACCATCACTAAGTTCTGGTAAATTTCTTGCATGTAAATCAAAATTCAACTTTTGTTTATTTTGTCTAATTTTAAACTTATTAACATAAGAGTTATCTTTTCTGCAAAAAATATTAAATTCGGGCAAAAGGCTCTTAACTTTCCTATTGAACAACAGAGTAGCTGGCGATGGAATGTCATGGTCGATGGGTGTGTTTCGGTATTCCAGGAGACAAAGATACGGATCTTTCTTATCAAATTCGGCTTTTTTATGATATTTTTGAAAGTCTAAATGCACCTCTCGACCATGCCATTCGATTGAGCGTTCGTTGGACTCGATGTCACGTGCTGAATGTTCCAGGAATTAACAAAATCTTTAAATTCTACAGAGCTGTAATTGGTTCAATTATCCGATCTGATTACATTCGGAATGCCGTGACGAGCGAAAAAAGACTTTAGAAGATCAATTGTGTGTCTACTATCTAATTTTTCCAAATGTCCAATTTCATTAAATTTAGAATAATAATCAATTAAAATAAGATAATTTTTCCCTCTGATGAAAGGCATCTGTTCCGACTGTCTCTCAGCAATTTCTGAAGGGATTAAGGGTTCCATTGAATTAGAGTTTCTAAAATTCAGATAAGTCTCACAGTTATTGATAAAATTTTCAATTTCTTTGTGTATGTTTGGCCAAAATAAACATTCACGAGCTCTCAGCTGACATTTAGTAATTCCAAGATGATTGTTAGGCCAAGCAATGAAGGAAGTTTACCTCAACATAATTACCATTTTTTGGGGGGGATCGGTCCATTTTCATGTGCTTAATAACATATTAATTTTGCGACCTTGTATTTCCATAGGGTTTTTAGTTAGGGGTGGTTTTTAGGGGTAATTTGCAGTTTATGGAAAATGCTGCTCAAAGGGATGGTCCAATAGCAAAAAGTTTCAAATGATTGTTGTAGCTGAAGTTTTTTGCTATAGTTTTTTTTTCTGCAGCGTCTTGAATAGTTGCATGTTTTTATTCAAGGTCACTGAATCAACGTTTTGCCTGTTCCCGCGCATTTGATGCACAGCGGTCGAATCCATAATCTGATTTCAATTTTTCAAGCACCACATTATTGCTAATGAAATGCACTCTTCAATGCTTTTTTGTTCGAATTTTTTTGCTTGAAAATTAAGCGCGCACGGACTCTCCTAATGTGCGCGGAAGTTGTAAAATGCATCAAAAACTACCCCTTTCTTGCATTCACTGTAATTTCTAAACGGGGCCAAATATTTGGTGACAGTTTTCGACAATCGGCAGCCCATTTATTCCTCTCATAATGCCCCAGCGGATTTTTTTTTCGTTAATTACTCAATGACTTATTGGCCTGAACACGTCGCGCGGAATTTTTCAAAAAGTAAACAAAAATTAAAATTGTCGCACAGCGCTGAAATTTGGTACGATGGCTTTATTTATTGTTCTTATGAATATACTGCAATTCTAATTGTTGCAGCAGTCATGTGAAGCAATTAAAATTGCAGTATATTCATAAGAACAATAAATAAAGCCATCGTACCAAATTTCAGCGCTGTACGACAATTTTAATTTTTTTTCGAATTTTTTGCTAACTACTTCAGTCCACTCTTCAACTGCTCTGCTGGCCCCATTTACTGAACCAATAAAAATTGTTGTTTCTTCATCTGAGTCTTCATTATTGGTAATTTCTTGAGTGCTGATTTCCTTTACTTATGCTTTAGCTTGCACATTTTAGCAAAATGATTTATTTTGTTGCATTTTCTGCACGTTCGATTTTAGGTATGCTGGGCATTCATTTACCTTGTATGTATATCCACATCTTGTACATTCTTTTATTGTTTTTTTCGTTTTCTATGGTTTCTTGAGTCTGTGTGTCGTGTACTGAGTCTAGCCTTTCCAGAACAACTTTGTTTATGGCAAGTGACTTCATTGCTATTTCTTTTACTTGACTCTCGGTAACGAGCACAGCTCGACACAAGTCAATGCACTTACTCAGAGTTAAATTAGGTTCTGTTAGGAGTTTTTCTCTCATTTCGGAATGCTCAATCCCACAAATCAAGCGATGTCTTATCAGTGAATCTTTCAATTCACCCAAATCACATGAGTTGGATAGATTTTAGCTCGGTCAGGTAATTCTTGAAATTTTCTCCGGGTTTTTGATTTCTCATAAAAAAATTGTGTCTTTCGTAAGTTAATTTTGGGCACAAAGTAGTCATTAAATTTAACAATAAGAACATCAAATTTGTCCACTTCATTTGATTTAAATTCCAGTGTGCTGAAAATGTCTAGGCCCTCCTGACCCATGCAGTGCAACAACAGATAACATTTTCGTTTTTCATCAGCATTCTGCAGGTCTGCAGCGGCTAAAAACACTTCAAAAGACCTGCTTTAAAGTTTGGGGGTTTCAAATTCATTTCGCAAGAGCTTCAGATCACTTCACGACGATTTCATCCATTGTAGAGGCAAAGACCTATACCGACTGGCCAAAAAAGCCAGCATATTACTGTTCAAAAAACAAGAAGAACCAAGCAACGATCTCGAAAGCTACAGACTCATCAGCCTGCTTCCAGCGCTAGGCAAAGTAACTGAGCGAGTAATTAAAAGAGAACTACAGGATATCACCAATCACCTCAACCTGCTGCCAAACGCACAAATGGGCTTCAGACAACAACACTCCACAACCCACCAAGCCACCAGACTCACTTAAACCATTCTAAAAGGAGCCAACAGGACCTATATATGGCGGATATGCCAAGGTCCAGAGAAACTTTGCTATTGGCCTACGCGGACGACACGGCCATCACTGCCATTGCCAGGAGCAGACCAATCTTTAGAGCCCGACTTCAGCGTCACCTCTGGAAAATATAAAACCAGATGGACAGATGGAGACTGCGGTTGAACCCCAGAAAAACTGAGGCTATATTGTTTCGACAAAAATAGAAAGCGGCTACCAAAGGAGAAACTAAAATGGAAAGACACGTCACTCGAATGGAGCACAACTGCCAAATATTTGGGAATCTACTTCGCAACTCTACCCGCTCCTCAACAGACACAGCAAACTGAACATCAGGACGAAAATCAGCACATACAAAATATTGATCCGATCATTAATCACCAGCCTGGTCCACCACAGCCACTCCAAGAAACCTCCTGCCAATATCAACATTGCATTCTGCGAAACATAATTAATGCACCATGGTTTGTCTGAAACACCACCATACGCAGAAACACCAAACTACAATAGTTACAAAGCCACATTCATGATCTCTACGATAATTATTTCCAAAAAGCCACAACAGCTAGCAAACACCTAATCAGGGAAAGCCACCTATCAGCCCCTCCAGAAGCAGCTCACCCCCAACCAGGAATTACCTACAATGAGGAAGCCAAAATTCAAGACCTCCACTTAGGTTCCGACAAGCAGGACCAACAAATAAATTAAATCTAACAGGACCTGGAACACCAGAAAATACAGGATCACCCAAAAGAGGAATAGAAAATGCTCAAATTATATTTTTCCTATTGTAATTATGTAACACATATAGCCAGTAATAAAAAAAAAGACATCAGTGCTGATACCAACCTTCGCGTCTACATCGCAGTTGTAATACCAACAGGTAGATATGGCTGCGAAACATGGACCACCTACAGAATAAGACACATGAAAAGCCTAAAAAAATACCACCAGCGCTGCCTAAGAAGAATCCTACGGATTTAATGGCAGGACCGACAAACAAACATACCTACCTAAGTGTTTTAGAGGAATGAAAGCATTAAGCATCAACTTCGCTGGCGAGGTAACCTTGTCCGCATGCCCGTAACACGTCTTCCACGACAGAGTCTCTACAGTCAATTAAAGAGAGAAATCGAAATTAAGGAGGTCAACAAAAATGCTACAAGGATGTTTTCAGGAAGAATATGGTAGAGTGCCGCATCAATATCAGCAAGTGGGAGACGACGGCAAAAGATAGGCCCTCATGGCGCCGAGAACTCCACGACGGATCACAAACTACCGCAGGAAGGAGATGGAGAACAGAGGCAGAGACAATACTGCCAGAGGCTGGTTGTGCCAAGAATGTGGAAGAGTGTGCTGCTCCAGAACAGGTTTATATAGCCATCAGAAAACGCAGAATTGACGACAATAAGGATAGAATAGAAGATAATTATACTCAGTATCACATATATGACAACTAGGCGGACAACAATTATCAAAACAGTTTTGGAAGGAGAGACAAACATCTCCTAACCCCATAATAACCCAAATTAGCCACAGCAGAGACAAGCATCGCGCGTTAGGAGTTAAACAACATGCGGAGATATGTTATCCTGTCTATTTTTATGATGTTTTCCGATTGAACTTTATTCAAGACATTTCAAACATTTTGTTTTTTTTTTTCAATAAGCAAAGCTGGAGGATTTGTGGTGAACTTGTCCGATATATTAATAAATAGAGGAGCAGCGCTCTCAGGAGAACGAATGTTTTGTCTTTGTTACTTATATTATCGTTTGCATATCATTGAGAAAGACGGAACCTTCGTTCTCTTGGGAACGCTGCTCCCTTGTTTCAAGAATAAGGACCCAGAAATTTACATCCGCTGTATCTCAACTGTCCTCAACTGATTTTCGCTGCATGTTAGCAGTTGAGTACTGGTGAACGTACCCAATATTCAATATTATAAAAGTTCCGACATATAGAAAAGATTATATCGATATTTTTTCGATACCTATCGAATGTAAAATGTCGATTAAAATATATCGATATATTTGAGTTATAGGCAATTTTTCACGAGGGTAACCAAGCATACTCGATTATGCTCAGATGTTATGTGTCAATTGTGTCATACTCTCCTAACTCCCCCACCATCAAATTTTGGGATACTCGAGGATCAAGAACACTTAACTTCTTCTGTGAGAACAGACTGAAAATCACCTTTTCTACATTCAAAATCGACGAAAAAATCAACTCACTAGCACAGCCTGAATCGCAAGCATTCCATTGAGGTCTGCGGGTGATGTCATCACTATAAGCTGCTGATAGTGACGTCACTCGCAGGCCCAGAATTGGATGGAGACTGGAGCCACTTTCCAGCTGACCATTTTGAGCACGCAATCGAGCTTTTGCGCGCGCAAATGCTTCAAGCGCGTGTTCGTGTTCCAGCCGTACTGCGCTTCCAGAAATGCTAGCTTTTGCGTTTCAAACACAGAACACTGTACTGCACCATGCTTGAAGCACACAGCTGGAAAGCGGCTTGGAGAGGGAGTTGGGGAGTATGACACATGACACAATTGACACATAACATCTGTGCATAATCAGATTATAAGTGTTTTTTCTCGCTTAAATTGGTTAAACCTTGAACCTAATTCAAAACATTACATTTTCTCGTTGAACTAATTACGTCATAACAAAACTGTTTGAAAATATTTTGAAACGAGATTTCGCATCGGTTCAAAAACAAACGCATGCACAATAGTTTAGGAAATTTGACAGGTTGATTGTTTATGTTTATACTTGTGTCGTGAAATGACAAGATATTGATACTGCCACATGGAACGGAAGGACCATTAAACATGTGTGTACTTCCGCGTTACCTATGAGAGCTCCCATGGGTGCTCCGCACCTCTGAGAGGTTGTTCATGGGTGCACCTGCCCCGATGCCCCCATGTAGTCGGCGCCAGTGCGCAAACCATTTTGGTAGGCGTATTCAAGATGCACGCAGTTTGCGTTTTGCAAAATTAAACGCAACCACTAAAAATCAAAATGAAAAATTAGTAAAAATGGAGCATTATGGTAGTGAAAAAACTTTAATAATGAATTGCCTTTTAATATCCAGTTTGTTAGAAGGTTAAAAAATCCTAATTCGCTAGAGTAGGTATGTAGGGGAAAGTGTTCCATAAGTCCGTCGTCGTCTTAAAACAGAGTGAAATTTGCGTAAGTCCAATCTCTCTTGTGCATTCTTGCCGGTGATTTGTATCATGTAAGTAGTTTTTCTTCACGAAGGTTTTTTGCGCCTCCTGTAAAATTTACCTTTTTGGACAATTTTCGTATGATGTCGACGATATGCTCCTACAATTTTCACGAAATTTCGCAAATTTTAAGCTTATTTAGTAACTACCATAGCTCAAATTGGGGTAATTTTCTTTTACAGTCGATATTTCAATTGGTGATTAAATAAAATTCGGTGGTTTTTTGATAAATTTGAATTTCCGGAATTGTTTAGGCATGTCTGGGTTGGGATTCTGTATAAACTAGGGATGTTTAACCCTTTCAAGACTAACGGGACAATATATCCCAAATCAAATTTTATTTTGACGGCAGGGAAATATGATCCCAAATATACATATATAAATGTCGGTTCAGTCTTTTCAGTGCTTGCGGTTATCTAGCAGTTTGTTATTTGCAAACAAAGCGAGATAACCTGAAATTTTTCGAGCTCCACAGCATTGCTGATCTTTTCCAGTGCAATTAGGTATATACTGTTTATTTTGTGTAATAAAGTGAAGTACCTTTTTTTTAGGATATATAATAGTTTGAAGATATTTTACATATTTCTTGATGCGATATTTTCTGATTTTTTTTTGTGGGACGTTATGTCCCAACAGGTTTTATCGGTGGGATTATTTGTCCCACGTAACCTAAGAATGTGTTTTTTTGCTAGGATGAATAGAAAAAAGCCACTAAATCAAACTGAGCTTGAAAGAATCGCTGAAAATATTCGTTTATTGTATAATTAGTTACTAAAATACAGTTTTTTTGTATTCCTTTTTGTTTATCATTTTACGATTTCGAGACTGATGGGCTGTAATGTCCCGCCAGAACGGACTAGTGGGACAATATGTCCCATTTTTCAAAATATCAAATACATTTTGGAAAATTCTAAAAAAAATACAAACTGCCTAAAAAGCTTCCTAATGTTAAGAAATGAAATAATATCAATGATTACAACACGTGAAACAGAAATAAAAAATCGTCTTAAAAGGGTTGAAACAATAGATACATTTTTCCCAAATTCTTAAATATGGAAAAACTTCCACAAACCTGGTTTTGTTCCACAATGAGACGATCTGACAACTGCTTACTGCTTAATTTACGCCGTAACAGAAGATATGGTCGAAAGAAAAAGCATCATGCTAATACTTTCCAAGCATTAAACGACTGGGAAAACTAAGAGGCAATAGCCTCCAATACTTTTTGAAATAAATTCAACCTCATTAAATGTGCGTTCATATTTTGAAGGGTTTTATTATATTTTTGATTTGTCGGATTAATATTTCAAGTTGCCCTACTGTTTCTTTAAAGGAATGGTTATTTTTCTCTTGTAAATATTTTTTGCAATTTTTTTCGTTGTGTTTTTTGGTGTGAAAGGATTCACTGTGGAACATACTTGTTTCACAATCAGACAAAAATCGCGTTTTGAAAAAATTACCCTATTTATTTTTTGAATCGATACAATTATAATCTAATTGCGTTAAATTATAAGAAATATATCAATCTATGAGCATGCAACATCAAAATTACAAATTTCAATCATAACTTCTGGCTATTTACCGAAACGCAATTTTTGTCTCATTGTGGAACACTTTCCCCTAAGACCACGAGAAAGTTTCATGTGTTTTAAAAACCGAAGTTCACATTTTGGAAATTCAAGTTATTCCCAAAGAAATTCAAGAACAAGTTCGGTAACAAAACCAATATAGGTATAATCAAACAAATTTAGATCAAACTTTACGTGATATAATCCATAAATGATAACACCCAATAATATGTCCTAATCAACACGATTAATGTTAGTAATTCAAATTTCCGACCAATTTACATGCATGCAACACACAAATCAAAACCACATACTGATAAGAACCACAAATTATCAACCAAACATTAATAGAAATCCCACACAAAGGAAAAATTCTTAAAATAATAGACCAATGGACACTAGTGCCAGTGCTGCCAATATACACCATACGATTTAGAACTATCCCCAAATAAATAACCCTAATATTCACCATTTATTCGGATAATATTATTTGCGAGAGCAAGATCGATACTATCCATATTATAAATTTGTTAAAGTTCTTCAGGAACAAGAGAAGCTTCAAATTGAAGACAGCCGGAGTTAAATTTTCTCCCAATTCCTCAACCAAAGTTCTCGAAATATTATATCAGAACAACAAATCCATAGAATTACCACATACCTAGTATTTACATTCCACAAATTGATTCCAAATTTTTATTCAACACTGTTAGTTCACCCAGTGTTATTAACCCAAATATTGCGTGGCACTATTTTCCAACTTGCATACAGGACAGTGACAGCACATGCAAAATAAGGGCTTACACAAATTCTATTTATTTAAGTTCTCGGATAAATTTGATGGATTCATTGGCTTAGATGTATTAGGAAAATTAAAATCAAATTGAAAATTTGAATAATTTATTTCAAAATCACGAAATCATATTAAAATACCATTATTTCATTATAACGACGTAATAAAAATATCAGGAACTGTCATAGCCCAGCACATTATAACCCAGATTAAAGAGCAGTAAAACTTGGAAATGGAAATTTACGACAGCATCCAATAATTCTTAACCCATTGAAAATTCATTCGATAAAAAACTGTTGACGTTCGAAGTAAATCAATTCATTTTATCAGTGCAGAAAAGTAACTTGAGATTGAAGAAACACCAATTTTGGCCAAAATGTAGATTCTCTGCAAGGAGGAGTTGAAATGCATCGACAACAAGTTGAATCTCAAATTGTTGGAACAAAAAAACCATCATGATAATGCTGAATTTCATTCTCTAATCCACTATTCCAGCCCCTATTAGAATAGTACCACAGAAACTAGACTCCTCTGGCAAACCTGGCTCCAGTGCCAAATATTAACGAAATTCTAGATAAATAGAACAGGCAAAATATTTTTCGACTGGACTTAGCAAATGGATACAATCAAATTGAAATGGGCGCAGATGACGTTCACAAAACCGCATTCAGTACCGATATAGGACATTACGAATTTACGAGAATTCTATCCGTATAACATTTTTACCCTATCAGTATAGGAAGGTTTGGAGGAAATACAATATTACTATTAAATTGAGTATTTCAAATGATCGAAGGAGCACCGGGTAGTGTCTTTTTTTCTGTTCCTTATAATACCTAATATTAATTTGACTCTGTCAGTTTGGCAAATTTTGAAAAAATAAAATAATCATATTTCACCCCTATTATTTCAACCTCAAAAAATTCAATAGGACGATAAAGTGATGTATGAAATGAGTGGTGAAAACTACAATGAAATATTAATAATATAGTCTATATTTGTCTTGATATATAAATATGTAATATGTATGATAGTCGTTAAGTTTAACATTAGGTCACAATGTAATATCCTGTTTGAATTGGAAACATGCGGGTCTTGTCAATAGGTATGCGAATAAAAATTAGAAATTTCAAGCAGTTGTGGTTTCCTTAAAGGATATTGTGTAATCGGATGGTGTACGTGTGGCTTAGATAACTTTAAATAATACAAATAATTCAAATTGATACTATTTACGAACCTTGTGTAGTGGTATTGCTATGATGCTCAAAAAAACTAAGAACCGGTATTTCTAATAGATCAACGTGGGAGAGAAAAAAGTTGCAAAAAGAGCTGTGTAATGAAAGCGCCGGAACTAAAATTGAGCTGCAAACAGTGCAAGTGGTTATAAGAATGCGAAACCTTTTACTCGTTGTGACTGACAATTTTTTGTTCAATATATTATCATCTACCTACATAGTTTTTTAACTTCCACTTAGGAATCATAGCAACTTCTTTGGCAGTTGATTTCATACCCACATAACACTGAAAGAACATTAATATTCTCAGACTATTCCCTCAAAGTGCTTTTTGGAATGTTGCTTCTACGCACCTACCTGAAAGATTGTGCTAAGAACCTACTTCTTATAACATTATTTGAATATTGTCATACGAACATTATTATAATGTATCCTAAAAAATGTTCTTTTGGCTAATATCTCTATCAAGTATTAAGAATATACCTACCAAGTTGTGCTGAGAAGTTTATGTAGGTAGATCCCCATGATAAGAATATTTTCATATTGTTCACCTAGTTATCTAAAGTACCTACTCAAAAATCTTAATTGAACAATTAACAATAATGCTCTATCTAGAATCTACTAAAAATATTATAGGCATATTCTTTTCCTTTTGCTTTGTAGGACTTCGAAGAGACGCTACATCTTGCCTAGCGTTTGAATCTCCTTGGAACCTGTTTCTCTCAGTTGGCGTGCTTACCGCGACGAGAGCATAACAAGCTCGAAACCGGAGCTTTGGTTAAACACTTGTGTTTTCCAGGGAAATTTTCCAGCAACTCTTTCATTGCCTTTAATATAAAAGAACTGGAAGGAGCATTATTTGGATGCGAAAATTAATATTCCAAGTATATCCCTAGAATCAAACAAGAATGTTATGTTCAGGATGCATATTGAGAATGATATATGTAGATATATTCTAAGAATATTTCAAGCATATTGGTATGATATTCTTTTGAGAACATAACTATAATGTCATAGAAACATTCTTTGAATGTGAGAATATACATTTCAAGTATCTTTTAGGAATCAAACAGGACTATTCTTTTCAGGATGTACTGAGAATCTCATAGGTATATTCTAGGAATATCCTAATGGATTTCCCAGGAAGTTCTTGGGTATTGCAAACAGTATTTCTACAATCTTTTCTCAGAACATTGTCAGGACATTCGCAATGGTTTTGGCGAACATTCTAGACATATTCCTTCTAAAAAAAGAACATTCCCATTACATTCTAAGGATGCAGTTTTGTTATGTGGGTAATTTCAGCCTTCAAGAATAAGTCATTTTGGCTAACATTCTTTTTGACTTGACTTACATAAAAGTTGTTCCCCGATCATAGATGATTCATAGATACAGTAGGTATAGACTCCTTAATCCGAACTAATTAATCACGGGTTTGAAGAAATAAGTTCGAATTACCGAAATTTCCGGATTACTGGATCATGAATAAATATATAAATACATACATATCATATGAACTAGGTTTTATTTGTTACTGAAAAAGCAAAAAATAATAATAAAACCAAACAATATCCTAAAATATGGATAAATGGATAAATATTCATCAAAAATAAATATGGAAACTTTCAAAAAATGAACCAAATGTACATACTGTTTAACGGTTAGAAAATAAACGGCCATTCGTCAAGGCTGGATTAGCGGATGTTCGGATTAACGTGAGCGGGAAAAAGAGTCTATATTTACACTTTCCCAGGGAAATGTCTACGCAGTGTTTCCTTCAACGTTTGATAGATAAATGATATTGTATTATGAGTTATTGTTTGTTTTACATTTGAGAGATTCGTTCGATTTAAAATGTCAATTCTACTAATATATTTATTACAATATGATATTATTCTCTTACTTTTGCATAATGTCCATATAAGTAAATACTCGGTTTTGCCGAAAGACTTTGGTACTTTGATGTAGGTACGAATTAATATAAACTGCTGGTCAGTTGCTTTGCAACAGTCAAATGTTCGACTAAATCCAAAGGCAAAGATTTTTGGTGCCAGCCAGGAGAGATAACTACTAACTAACGATTTTCAAGAAATGTTTGGTTAAGTCTTGGAAAAAACATACACAGTTTCAAAATTTTCCCTTCAACACATACAGGGTGACCACTAATTTTTATCCTAATTTTATGGTGTCAGATATATAGTTATCGGTTCATTACGTTCTACATTTTCAGATTCCCGATCTCCAACCATCTCTGTCAATCCAGGCATCCTCCTCTAAGCCTCTGTCTCTCATTTCTTCGTCTACTCCACTTCTCCAGCTTCTTCTTGGTCTGCCGCGTCTTCTTCTTCCCCCTGGCTTCCACTCAATAATTTGCTTGGGTATTCTTGTATCTGCCATTCTTTGTACATGTCCGAACCAAATCAGCTGTTTGTCCTTTATATCATCTACTATTGTGTGTTTTACGTCCATAATCTCCCTAGTTCTCAGATTTGTTATCCTTTCCATTTTTGACCTGCTTGCCGCTCTCCTCCAAAAGTCCATTTCAGTTGCTTTCAGCATTTTTGCGGTTCTGTTCTTTAGCCGCCAGACCTCTGAACTATATGTGACTATGCATGCTTTTGACTATGGTGTTCTATATTGTAGTTTCGTTGATATTTTGATTCCGCAGTAGTCCATTTAGTAGGAATATTGCCTTGCATTCTTGTATAATCCGATCTTTAGACTTTAATTTGCTTCGTCTAGGGTCCCATGATGCGAGCTTTTCATTCCCAAATAGTTGTATTCAGTACATTGTTTCATTTCTTGTCTTCAGCTCCTATAGTTATATAAGTATTCTATTTTAGTTAGATTTTGATTTAGATGTTAGATAAACGGGTCAAACAAAAATCACATGTATGAAAATCCTATACCTACCAGAAATCTTTCAAAATACAGATCACCAGTGCAATTACAGTAAGGATGGCCTGAAAATTAACGTATTGACAGCTCTGGGGAAATACGAGAAGCTCAGGCAAACATAAGCATATTGATTCTGGTGGGATGAAGAAATCGAGATAATTAGCATTGAAAGAGAAACAACAACACATATCTTAACCTGAAAACAGATAAAAGAAAAACGAATACAGAACTGTCATTCTGGTTGTTTCCAATTTAAAAGGCATTTAAGCCATGCATGGTCCGTTCTTATGAGAAATTATTGTCCGTATAGGTACTTGTAGAAATGATCCACTGCTCTGATTATTGCTAACAGCTCCTTTTTTGTGACGAAGTAATTTCTGTCGAGCTTGGTGAGCACTTTAGTATAGTATTCAGCGACCGTTTCTTCTCCATCTTGTATTTGCGACAGGACAGCTACCCTGTTGCTCCGGTCTGTTTTAAAAACAAATTTTTCATGTACGCGTGGGTAGCCTAATATAGGACTGGAACACAGCTTTTTCCCTGCCAAAAGTACGTGAAGTCGGCAATCCAATCAAAAGTAGATTTTTCTCCAGTTACTTATGCACCAGTACTTACTACTTCCTTCTACGAATCGTCTCGTAGTATGTACTGTCACGGCTCTGGGTTGCGTGACAGAAATCTTGGGTCCATTTATTCCAAAATCAAAGTTCAGTTAACACAACAATAATTTATTCCACGTTACTATACACTCTGATACTTATTACTTCACTAATTAACTCAAACAACTAAACTCTTTACAACTCTTGACAATAATCACTATCTAAATCATATCACAGTCAATCTTAAACTTGAAAACTACTAACTAATACCGTCCTTTTTATATCCGCAATCTATTCGTGTAGAATCCTGAATAAACGCGATAATCTTTTTGCCCAGTATTTTATAGATTTCAAGTTAGATTCTGTATTGTATGACGAAGGCGCCATAGTACAAAGCCAGAAGACACTTTATGGTTATTGCTTGTCCCGAAGTCGAAGCCATTTACCAATTGCCTGGTTTTTTCTCTTTCGGGTGAAATTAAAGCTTTTCCCATGAGTAACACATCAGCTAGGTAGACAAGGTATACTATCGACGTAAGTCCACGTTATATGATTTCCGGCAGCATCTCAAAAGTTGCGGGGGCGTTACAGAGTCCAAAAGGCATTATCTTTTATTGCTGAAGACCATTTCCAGTGGAGAATGCTATGTTTTCTTTGTTTTCGGCTGTGTCCACCTGCCAGTATCCGCTTTTCAAATCCAAAGTAGAAAACCAATTTGAATCAGCCAATGTCATGAGTGTATCGTCCTTTCTGGGTGATGACTAACTGTTTCTCAGACACCGTTGAGCTTTCTGTAATCGACACAAAATCTGGTAGATCCGCCTTTCTTGGTTACTAGTAGCGGTACCTGGCACTGACGACAAACTCGAAGACTCTCCAATAACTTCTTCTACAAGCACAGTTTCTACTATACCAGTGACTCCACTTTTCGTTGTATGAGCATCGCAAGTCTTCTAGATGGTTAGAGGATGTGATGAGCACTGTCAGTATTTATTTTCTGCCTAATTACTTACCAGTTTACTTACCAGTCTCGCCATTTTAACCCTCAAAGATATCCTTAATCTGAGAAACGAACTGTTAAGCCCTCTCTAGTTCCATAGAGAAAGGATGTTGCCAAGATGTCTCGAATTGTCTTAGAATGTCTCTCGATTATGCATTTCTTTTATTTTTTTGATGTCCTTCAGCTTCACATTTTGATGTGGCTAAGACCTCGTTGATGTGGATAGTATGGTGGCAAGGGTTTACTATCCGGACTGGTACGATTCCTTGTAAGTTTTCCAAGATTTCCCCAACGAGGTATGCAAGTATGCGGTGCTGTTGTGAATGTCCAAGGTGGCTCCCAAAATAATTCTCCAAGTGCTCACATATGATTTGTTCGGTTTTGCCGTTTATTTCAGAGTCTCAAAAATCAAAAATCCAGTTAAAATAAGATCTACGGATCCAGCGCTAGTAGCCACAACTTAGAGAGAGAGAGTCGCCAGAAAGTCAGGATTCGCTGCTTAAGTAACATAGACAAAACTAATCGGAAGGAAAATAGATGTCGCTAGGCGTACTGGATCTTTACCATAAGATACTATACCTACTCTTGAAATGTAGATAATATTTAAAAAACGATAAAAATAGGTTTATGTATCATTTTGAATGTTACAATTGATGAGGTAATGAGGTAAATGAGGTAAATTTCACAATTAGGTATGGCATTTGACTGATAGTGATACCTACTTGATATTAGAACTAAATATAGGTAATTATTATTATGGAGTGATGATGGTCATATACCTAACATTTTCTTTCAGAATCATGTACCACTCCTTACCTACCTTACCCTAAAAAACGACTTAAGCTACTTAAATCAAGAAATTCTTTTTAAGATCTGTCGTGAAAACCGCAGTCCTATATTCAAAATAGTCTCTTCAACCCGCGAAATCGCAGTCTTCTGTTCGTTCAGTCGTCAGTGAACTGACCCTATACTTTGAGTGGTTAAAATTCGCTCTAGTGAGATAATTGTCTTTTGTTTTGGAAAATTATTACACGTGTTTGTACTGTCCCTGATAATCCAGTGTGACGTCACAAACACTTAGTTGTAATTATAAACCGCTTTAACTCGAAAACGGACCATCGTAGCAAGATGCGGTTTAAATAGGTATTTATTCTTAGATTTTTTCGCACTAAAAATTTTTGGGTCACACCTCCTTTAAATACTCCCAAAAGCAAACGCTACAAAGGAGGGCTGCATATTCGTTGCCAAATCCCATATTTGACACTTGAAAGAGACGTGGATTTTGCACACAAAAAATACTGCAATTCAGACATCCGAGAAGGCAGCTTCAAGTGTGCACAGAATACAATTTTTTTTCTACTCTCAACTGGAAAACGCTAGTAAAACTTCGAAGGGAAAGAGATATACTTTTGCCTTTAATTGTGGTAGGTGATGCAAGATCTTATAGAGTTGGGGCTGTACTGAGTTACTTGTATCCTGATGGTAAAGAGCGTGTCTTACAATACACTTTACAAACATTCACTGAAACGCAAAAGTTAAATCGATTAAGAAGCATTGTTCGTCCTCGACTTAAACTTAAGTTTGGCAACCGCGCGACTGTCGGACGGTTTTTGTGTGACGCAGTCAGACACAGTGTGTCTTTAGACCCAATCGAGAATCGAGGTACTGCTGACATGATTTTCAGTGCAAGAAAAATGCAAGAGGAATCCAGAGTACAAAATCGCCTCCTATATATAGCCTTCATAGATTTAGTAAAAGCATTTGTTTCGATCAACAGAGAAACTCTTTGGAAGATACTGGCGAAAGTTGGGTGTCCGCAAAAGTTAATCCAGATAATCCGCCTGCTGCATGATAATATGAATGCAACCGTCCTAAGCAAATGGACATGAGGAATCTTTTCAAATAACTACAGGCCTCAAACAGGGCTGTGTTATTGCACCTACTTTATTTTCCCTATTTATAGGATCTATGCTTCACCTTGTCGAGGGTCACCTGTTGTCAGGAGTAGAAATCCTGTACAGACTTTATGGCGGCTTATTCAATCCAAACAGATTACGAGCCAGGACGAAAGTATCGACGCCATCGATTATTTAACTTCAATATGCAGACGATAACGTCGTGATGGCCAATTTAGAGGAAGATCTTCAGGCAATCATCAACGCGTTCAACCAAGCATACAGGAGAATCGGCCTATAGAGGTCAACTTTAACAATGAGCAGAATCGGCACCAATCCGCAACGGATACTAATCCCCAGGCCCCAAATATAACTATAAATGACCATTCTTGAACGTAGAACACAATATATACCCTGGGAGCTATCTGTAAGCGACTAGCTACCATTGACGATTAAATCCAATATCGCATGAAGTATGCTAGAGCAGCGTTCGGGGGTCTTCAACAATCACGACATCAGCGCTGATGCCAAGCTGGCGTCTACAATGCAGTTGTAATACCAACACTGACATAATATGGTTGCGAAACATGGACCACCTACAGAAGACACATACAAAGCCTAGAAAAATACCACCAGCGATGCCTAAGAAGGTTCCTACGGATTAAATGGCAGTTCCGACGAATGAAAATTAGTGTTTTAGAGGAGGCCAAAACAACTGGCATGGAAGCCCTTCTCATTAAGCATCAACTTCGCTGGACAGGTCAGCTCGTCAGCATACCCGAAACACGTATTGCACGACAGATTCACTACAGTCAACTGAAAGAGGGAAATCGAAACCAGGGAGGTCAACAAGAACGCTACAATGATATTCGTAGGAAGACTATGGTAGAATGCCGCATCGATACCAGCAACTGGGAGATGACAGCAAATGGCATCGAGTGGCCCACGACGAAGCACAAACTTTTGAAGAACAGCGACGCAGACACGGGATCGCAGGAAGCAGCGAAACATAGGAAGAGACCATGCTGCCAGAGGCTGGGTGTGCAAGGACTAGGGAAGAGTTGTGCGGCTCCAGAATTGGTTTATATAGCCATCAGCAAACGCACAATCGACGAAAATAGGAATGAAATAGAAGACAATCATACAACATTTGGTGACATTCGGGGTCTAGAGTCCAATAAAAAATACTAAATCCAATTTAAATTTTGTTTTGTGGTCATTACCAGAAACGTATGAGTAATACTTTGTCACGATGTAGGCTTGGAAAATTTTTAGTGGAATAGTTCGCACCCTGTATACCTACTCGCGCAGTAGCATTTCTAAAAATAAAAAGGACCTAATTGAGCCTATAATACTTAATGTTTATTTTTATAAATGATAGCCAAAATATAAGTTGAACACGAACGGCAGATTAAATTATTATCAGAGTAATTTCAAACGTAATCAAAATAAACAGTGGTTCGTTCAATGAACCGCATATGTTGTTTTGTGACTCCATCAATACCTATCAATATCCCAAATTGATTTACTTGTCGATGATAATTTTGTAACATGTCGTTCATAAATTATTACATAATAATTGGTTCAGCCTATGAACTCGATTACCCAAGTTAAATATTTGAATGGTAATGTACCTACCCGTGGTAGTACTACCAAAGTCTGTACTACTTCAAAAAAAAATTGCAGCGACAGCGACACAACTTGCGAGGCGCATTTCGTGCGTGCACCTATCAGGGGCGTCGCGTCGGGGGGGGGTACTGGGGGTAATTACCCCCCCCCAGGATCGAATTATCAAGAGAAAAATCACGATGCCAAAAAGAAAATACATAATATATTGAAGAAAATACATTTTTGTTTTGTTTTATTTTTCTCACAAATGAAATAATTGTTCTGGAAAAGTGAATGACCTTGAAATTTGCAAAAAATTTCGCCGGCGGCGCGTTTTTCGAGGGCGCCTCCTCAGCCCCCTGGACCATTTACCCCTCCCAGACTACTGGTCACGCGTCGCCACCTATCGATGCGCATCGGCAACAAAAAAACATTTATTGAATTAAATTTTATTGGGACTCCAACAAACTGTCAGAAGAGGAGCGCGAGTTACATTGTACGACAAAATATAGCTACTGGTTAGGACTTCCACAGAACCTGCCGATACAAGCTATTTCTCATCGGTCAACACGTGGACCAGCTCAGCAGACATTAAATGTAAAAGCAAAGTAAAAGTAAATTAGTCTTTTATTTATTACGGAGATTGACATAATTGGCGCATACGATAGGATGGTATAGGTAACAATTTCTCATCGCGCCGGAAGTTACTCGTGCGGTTCCGGTTTCTACCCAAAAATAAAAATTTTTGAAAAAAAAAACTAAGGACAAATTTTCAAACCGCAAATATACCGTGGTATAAGGTTTCCACTCCTAGTACTCTGACGTCACATGCACAAACTGAGTCCACCATCGGGTGCTGCGCGCGCGTTTGCTCATGCTTGCTGCATAAATTATCGACATTATCGTATCGTTTTCTCAGCCCTATCGCTGTGTCAGTTTAAATAGGTTTTGTAATTTTTGCGTGTATTCATGACGACACGCGATGAATAGACAAAACTTGATTTAGGCGTATCTACCTTATTATTTTGAGTAGCGATGCGAGATTTTCACAAGAGTTCTTAGAATTTTTTTTAAAGTACTATCCAGAGCTTACATTTTTGAGAGGTAACCTGCACAGCTTTCATTGAGAACACAATCCACAAATTTCACTAGAGTTCAGCTGTGTGTTACCATCTAAACCTTCGATCGAACCCTGCTGCATTAGCTTGAGATCAATTTAAATGGGCAAATCTTCTATGCAAAATTTGGCTAGATATTATCATATTGGCATATCAAGTGGAATTAATTTGTAATTTATAAACATTTTGCGCCTGTACTGCTTCAGCTATCAGGGACTCTTTGGCATTGGAAATGTTGCACACTTCATTTCCAAACTTGACTTTGTTTCCCCTCATTGAAATCTGACTCACCGAAAGCAAATTTGATGTGATTTATGGTACATACAGAACATTGTGTATTTTTATGTATTCTACAGAATTATTCACTGTCGTAGATATCTCCACGTAGCGAAGAAGATTGTAAATTGTAGATTACATTTGGAGTTGTTACAGCTCGATCTAGTCGCTCAACTCAAACATCGCTACATTTCCAGATATTTTAAGCGTGATTCAGCTTCTTGTTGGTGCCCAAGATTTGTAGGTCTCTCCCAAAAAAGGCCAGCTTCCTGGGTGGTTAAGTGCATACCTTTTGGGGTATTAGCCATACCCCTCCAATGTATTTCAGCCTCTTGCGGAAGTGGGCGGGGAATTCACAGATTTAATGCGTTGTAGTTTCTGTTTGCGCTGTCTGCAGTGCGCAATGAGCAGACCAATGACTGTGGTGATGTCTCTTCTGTTCATATTAAGAAGTTCAGATCTTTTCGCTAAAATGGATACGAACCTTTTTGCCGGTCTTAGAGTCGGAATCGTTGTTGAGTTTTCCGAAGACGTGGCTTTTCATTAGTCCGCAAAAAGGCACTGGGCGTTGAAGAGGTGTTACAGCGCCTCGCTTTGCGAGAAGATCTGCGTCCTCATTGCCATCTATACCCTGGTGTCCTGGCACCCAGATCAAGGTTACTTTGTTCGTCCCAGCCAGTCTTTTCTATAAAAACCATATCTTTCAATGTCCATACGCACAAACAAAATCTCTCCTTGACAGATATATTCAACTGTGTATTTGGTAATAGCAGTTGAGTCTCCTTTAGAAAATATTGATCCCCATCTTCAGTTAAATAATGTATAGTATTATTTATTATGCCTTTGTCAACACTGCAGTTTCTAACGGTAGAAGGACATTCAATTTCCACTAAAATATTATTGATATTTTCGAGTATGCCATCAGAAAAACTTCCCAGATCAGGCCAATTTTTATTGATAAAGAGAACACCATTCAAAATTTTGAATCTAAAAGCTTCAAAGCCATGTCCTCGTTGGTTTTTCCCGCTCTTAATACTTGTATTAAGCGGGTATTTAATTCGTGTATTCCTTCATGTAGAAAAACATGGAAAAATACGCGCAGTAACTTTATACATTGAGGTTTAATCTATAACCAGAACCAAAAGACAATTTCACAAAATTTTGCGACCAACTGGGCATTAGAAAGGTTTTGTGTGCCACCGCAACACCACGTGCAAATGGTCAGGTTGAAAGGGTTAACAGGGTTGTTGTTGCCGCCATAATAGGTGGTAGACGCTTTTTACTCATTGGGCGTCGACCGGTGAGATACCACCATGCCAGAATTGAGTAGCGCTAAGTGGTATCACCACGTTCCGCTACTGCGCTGGCAGTCCGGTTCCAACAATGAGTAACAGATAGCATGATGGCGCCTCCAGGATCAAAATATTCCGGAGGTAAAATACCCGACCACTCGGATCTCCGGGCGTCGGGTGATCCTGGGGGTCCTTCATGCAAAGATATTGTTTGCATTTTTTTAAATAATAAACAGCCTTTATCAAATTGAGTAGGCAGAATGAGAAACAATCGGAAAAATAATGCATAACAACCCGTTGTTGATAGAGTTGTCATTCAAGTTTTAAAAAAGTTAGTCACGATTTTTTAATTGTATAAAAATACCTACATAGATCAATCACTCAGAGCTGGGTCTATTCAATTAATAAACACTAGACGTAGCATTGGTCCAAGTGTTTCCATTCAAGGATATCATCGCTGATATCCCGTAGCAGCACCGCCAAGCAGCGCAATACCGAGAAGGTACCTATTCTTCAAGGTTGCGACAAAATTGGGCACCCCGTCCTCATCATGGTCCTTCGTATGCCGGATATGGAATGATTTAGCCAGAAAAAGAAGAAAAAATCAGTAAAAAAGTCCAGCTAAAAACCCAAGGTCAGTCCATTCCATATTTTTCTGAAAGCTTGACGCTTTTTGACAGATAAATCCGAGGAGTACGTCAAGCTGAACTAAAACCGGATTTTTCAATAATAATAATTCGTTTGCAAGCTGTTTTGCTCCCTTTGGGACCGATAACCATATTCCTCTAAATATTACGTATACTTACATATAACTTTACCTAATTTACCTACTCATTTCGAAAAATACTTATATCATCCTGCAATTTCGCAATCCTGAAACTTGTTTTGAATCATTCGCACCTAATATTATTTTTTAGAGTGCAATTGTGCCTACTGCGAATTTATCATCTACTCTATTGTAAAGTTCGAGCCAAAAATGGACCCTCCAGTACCCAATCCGATAATTGAAGCAAAATCAGAACTTGGATTTCTTGTTTATCGTCGTGGACAAATTAAAGCCACATTAACTCGTTTTGATACTTTTTTAGGAAAAATATCTGATCAAGATCTAGGCCTTCCTGAAAATTTCACCCAAATAAATGCGCGTATCGAAAGAATACAACAATCACTGTGTGATTTTGATCGTGTACAATCACGCATTGAACATATTTGTATTCAGCATGATTTTCCTGAAAAAGCAGATCAGGATGATGAACGTGCTGAATTTGAAGAACACTTTTTCAACAGTGTTTCCAGGGGAAAATTATCGCTAAAAAGAGGTACTGACCTTATGAACTTGGTAAGTCAGCCACAATCACTCGCAATTGATAATAACAAGTTTTCGCAAGACCAAAACCCTTATAATAAATTTCCTGTCAAATTACCTCCCATATCTTTACCTGAGTTCTCTGGTTCCTATGACGAATGGACACAATTCTATGAAACATTTGATTCACTTGTTGATAGTAATCCTTCTATAACAAATGTTCAAAAGTTTTATTATCTTAAGTCTGTTTTAACAGGTGATGCTTTTCAAACCATTAGTTCTCTCACTGCCACAGATGTTAACTATAGCATTGCTTGGGACTTGTTAAAAGAAAGATACCAAAACAAAAAAGCGATTATACATACTCATGTGAAATCCATATTCACACTTATCCCAATAAAAGATGACACTCACACTAACTTACGTAAATTTTTAGATACTTTTCAAAAGCACTTCCGTTCACTTGAAAAACTAGGAGAATCTGTTGCACATTGGGATACTTTGCTTATATATTTACTGACATCAAAATTAAATTCGGTTACACGTCAGCAATGGGAAATATTTTCCAAAAATGAAGATAGTCCTTCAGTGGCTGATTTCATTAACTTTATGACTGATCATTGTAGACTGCTAGAATCCATGGGCTTGAAAAATTACACTGTCAAATCTGTATCAAATAACAAAGCTCTTTCACATTTTTCATCTGCAATCAATCAATGCCCCATGTGCGACGAAAAGCACTTTGTGTATGCTTGTAAAAAATTCAATAATTTACCCATAAATGCTCGATACAATGAAGCCAAACGCATGGCATTATGCACTAATTGCTTGCGATCTGGTCATTCTGCATCGGAGTGCAAATCAACTCATAGTTGCAGAATTTGCCAAAAAAGGCACCATTCATTGCTTCATAATAATTCCAAACCCCCTTTTCAGGCCAACAAGAGTCGTCAATTTCTAGATAATTCAGGCAACCAACTACCCACTTCTTCACACTCAAAATTGCATGGATATTCTAATCCAACCCATATGCAACCCAATTCAACCCATATGCAACCCAATTCAAACTATAAGCAACCCTGTGTTTCAGCCCATACGCTTTCTGATTCTAGGCAGGGCATGAAAAATTCTCATAATAATTATTATTATGCCCTTAACAATAAGACGGCTCCTTCGCCAATTTGTCAAGGATATAGTAATTCGAATTCTTCATTAATCAATCCAGAACCTCAACCAAGTATCAATACACCAAGTATTGTTGATAATCAAAATACACAACAACGCAGTAGCCACACTTTGGCATCATCTTCAGTCCAAATTGATAATATTCAACCATGCAATCAAGATGCAAATACTAGCTATAACTTGTCCTGCGCAAATTTTAATAAACCCAATCAGTATGTTTTATTAGCTACAGCTATGGTTTATGTATATGACAGAAATCAGATGCCTATTTTATGTAAAGCTCTTTTGGATGGAGGTTCTCAATCCAATTTCATTTCGCTCAATTTATTCAATAAATTAGGGCTCGATTCCGAAAAAATCAATATTCCAATATGCGGAATTAATCAAAAAACAAGCTTCATAACTAAACGTATTACCCTTAATGCTACATCCATTCACAAACAATATAATTTTAAAATGTCTTCTCTTGTTATTGAAAAAATAACCGAGCCTCTTCCTCAACGACGCGTTGATATTACTTCAATCAATATACCTGTAGATATTCAACTTGCTGATCCAAATTTTAACGAACCTTCAGACATTGATTTACTCCTAGGAGCTGGTCTATTTTATGAGATATTATGCTCAGGACAAATCAGACAAGGGAAAAATAATCCTATTTTTCAACAAACTAAACTTGGTTGGATAATTTCCGGTCCTATCCAATTGTTAAACCCAAATCACGATCATATTAATTGTTGTTTTAACCAGTTGATAACCAATAACGATTTATATGAGAAACTGGAAACTTTTTGGAAAATTGAAGAGCTCCCAGAAAATCCAAAAATTAAACTTTCTATAGAAGAACTTGAATGCGAATCAAATTTCCAAGAAACCCATGTCCGTCTACCGTCAGGCAGATTTCAAGTTGATCTGCCATTAAAGCAAAATTTTAATAAATTGGGAAATTCTAGCGAATTAGCCAAAAAGCGATTTTTAGCCATAGAGAGAAAGTTTGATAGAAATAGCGATTTTAAGATGGCTTATTCCGATTTCATTCATGAATACATTAATCTAGGTCATATGTCAAAAGTGGATCCCCACAAAGTACCTATTTACCCAGTTTTCTATCTCCCTCACCATGCTGTCGAAAAGGCTGATAGCCTAACGACAAAGCTAAGGGTTGTGTTTGACGCTTCTGCGAAATCATCATCTGGTTTATCGCTAAATGACGTACTCAAAGTCGGCCCTACAATTCAAAATGACCTTTTTTCTATTCTCATACGTTTTCGACGACACAATTTCGCGCTCACAGGCGATATTGCCAAAATGTACCGTCAAGTACTCATAAATCCTTTTCAAAGGAGTCTGCAGCGGATAGTTTGGCGAGATAACAGGGAAGACGAGCTTAGTCATTTCGAGTTAAGTACTATAACATATGGCACATCCAGTGCTGCTTTTCTTTCAACTAGATGTCTAAAACAAATTACAACTGAATGCACTTCACAATTTCCCATAGAAAGTCAAATAATCTGCAATGACTGTTATGTTGATGACGTAATAACAGGCGCTAATTCTATCGATGAGCTTATAGTCATAAGACAGAACTTATCGTCCATCTTCAAGGATTACGGGTTTGAACTCAGAAAATTTGCTTCAAATAATCCTAATGTTTTATCAGGGCTATCTAATGACAATTCCACTGAATATGTAATAAACGATTCTCAATCAACCAAAATTTTAGGAATTTCTTGGAATTCAGAAAGTGATAATTTTATTTACAGCTCCAAAAACATATCCACAGAACAACCTGTTACAAAACGTTTTATACTCTCTACTATTTCTCAGATTTTTGATCCACTGGGTCTTCTGGGTCCAATAGTTGTTCAAGTAAAAATATTGCTTCGAAAGCTGTGGCTTTTGAAGATCGCCTGGGATGAACCCATACCTAATGATCTTTGTCGAGTTTGGATTCATTTTGTCCAGCAATTATCTGATGTGATTTCTTTGAAAATATCCAGACAAGTTACTTCAAAAAATCCAAAAAACATCCAAATACACGGATTCTGCGATTCTTCTATTAATGCCTATGGCGCATGCATTTATATAAGATGTGAGGATTTTCATGATAGTATAACTGTCAACTTACTTTCAGCAAAATCTCGTGTAGCCCCCCTTAAAGTGATATCTCTGCCTCGACTCGAATTATGTGGCGCATTATTGTTAACCAAATTAATTAAAAACATTTGTGCTATTTTGGACTTACCAATTAATCAAATTTTTTATTGGACGGATTCAACAATAGTGCTTTCTTGGCTTTGTTTGGAGCCTCGTTATTTAAAAACCTTTGTGGGCAATAGGATATCAGAAATCCAATCACTTTCTGACATCAACAATTGGCACCATATTAAATCTTCCCACAACCCCGCTGATTTGATTTCCAGAGGTATTAATCCTCCCGAATTAAGAGTCAATAAACTATGGTGGCACGGCCCTGAATTCCTATCAAAATATTCTGAAGCGTGGCTTTCGAAAACTCACATTTCTAACTGGGCTCGTCAATGTAACGTATCCGAAATGCCGGAAGTTAATCCCAAATCTGTTATGTCATTCCTTGCAGGAAATCATTCAAATGATTTTGATGAAATATTTTATAAATTTTCTAGCTATAATAAACTTTTGCATGTAATAGCGTACTGTTTGAGATTTTCGAAAAATAGCCGGTCTTTTACAAAACAACGAGCCGTCGGACCGCTGTGTCAAACCGAAATATCTGCCAGTCTAAAATCTATTGTAAAATTAGTGCAAGCGAAAGCATTTCCTGAAGATATTTATAATCTAAAATTCCGTAACTCTATAAAGGAAAACAGTAATTTAAGTTCATTAAACCCTTTTATTGACGACTTTGGCATTTTGCGAGTCGGAGGGCGTTTGAAAAATGCACAATTGAGTTTCGAACAGAAACATCCCATATTACTTCCTCATAACCATCCATTAACAAAATTGATCATTACTTATGACCACAATAGAAACTTGCACTCTGGAACCCATGCCACACTATCATTTGTTCGACAACAATTCTGGCCTTTAAATGGAAAATCCTTGGTAAAAAGGGTCATCAGGTCTTGTATTCCCTGCTTCAAGGCCAATCCCAAATCAATAATTGCACAAATGGGAGATTTACCAAGCTCAAGGGTCACTCCATTTCATCCCTTTTTCAACACTGGTGTAGATTACGCCGGTCCATTTTTGCTTAAAGATTCCAAGTTCAGAAATAAAAAAATTCTTAAATGCTATTTATGCATTTTTGTTTGTTTATCAACCAAGGCAATTCACTTAGAATTAGCTACTGAACTTAGTACTGCTTCTTTTATTTCTGCTTTAAAACGATTTACCGCTCGACGTGGTTTATGTCACAATCTCCATTCTGATAATGGCTCGAATTTTATAGGAGCAAAAAATGAGTTTGCTGCAATTTATGCTGTTCTTAAAGATAGCAAGTTTCAGGACTTTCTTATTCAGAATACAATTCAATGGCATTTTATACCTGCGCGATCACCCCATTTTGGAGGAATATGGGAATCGGCTGTAAGGTCTACCAAGCAGCATCTAAAGCGAATCCTCAATGACGTTCCGCTCACCTTCGAAGAATTTTATACACTCCTGGTTCAAGTGGAATCGGTTTTAAATTCTCGACTATTAACCCCACTGACTGATGATCCCAATGATTTAGAAGTACTCACTCCGGGTCATTTTTTAATTGGCCGTCCGATAAATGCTGTACCCGAATTAGACATTTCCCAAGTACCCATGAATCACTTATCCAGATATGCGCATGTTCAAAAAATGACGCAAAGTTTCTGGACACGGTGGTCAACAGACTATCTACACACATTGCACCAGCGGAACAAATGGAAGTTTCATCAACATCAAAATGACCTGCTAGGTTCTCTAGTGCTCCTAAAAGAAGATGGTCTGCCTTCATTGCAATGGCATCGAGGGCGTATAGTGGACCTTCATCCAGGTAGTGACGGTGTGGTGAGAGTAGTTAGTGTTCTAACAAAAAACGGCGTCACTAAACGAGCCATTGTGAAAATATGTTTACTTCCGAAGGACGATTTAAATTATTGATTTTCTTGTTTTTTAATTATCTTTTTACCATTTATATTTTTATATACAACTCAATTTACCCAGTATCTGCAAATTTTATAATTAACTTTTCCCGTTTTATTGTATACCTATCTTTAATGTTAATGATATTGAAAGCATTCAGTTGGATACTTTCAAGGGCGGCGGTATGTTTGCATTTTTTTAAATAATAAACAGCCTTTATCAAATTGAGTAGGCAGAATGAGAAACAATCGGAAAAATAATGCATAACAACCCGTTGTTGATAGAGTTGATTCAAGTTTTAAAAAAGTTAGTCACGATTTTTTAATTGTATAAAAATACCTACATAGATCAATCACTCAGAGCTGGGTCTATTCAATTAATAAACACTAGACGTAGCATTCGTCCAAGTGTTTCCATTCAAGGATATCATCGCTGATATCCCGTAGCAGCACCGCCAAGCAGCGCAATACCGAGAAGGTACCTATTCTTCAAGGTTGCGACAAAATTGGGCACCCCGTCCTCATCAGATATAAAGAGAAGATCAAAAACTCAACTCAGAATTGATTTTAGCAATATAAGAGGAATAAGTACAAATATGAATTCAGTTCACCAACATCTTGAAGAACAAAGACCTGACATCCTTGTTCTCACTGAAACTAAAATCAGTTCTGCAACACCTATTGTGAATTATCTTTATCCCGGCTATGACCTACACCACCGATTTCGACATAATTTTGGGATCTGTGTGTACATTAAAAATGACCTTTCATGTCATCGAGAGGAGAAGCTAGAACCAGCGAACCTTGATATCATATGGCTAAAATTCACCTCAAAGTCATCGACCAAGTTTATCTGCTGCCTCTACCGACCGCCAAGTAACACCGATTACCAAAACTTTTTCGCGACATTATCCGAAAGCTGTGATAGTATACAGTCAAATTATCCACAGGCGGAAATTGTCTTTTTAGGCGATTTCAACGTCCACAATATACCCTGGCTGAAACACCACAACAAAACAGATAACGAAGGCAGAGAAGCAGAAGCTTTTGCCATAAGTTGTGGTCTAACGCAGCTTGTCGATGAACCTACCCGTATCTCAGAAAGGGGCGAATTTGCAGCGCTTTAAGACTTGTTCCTAACCACCAATCCTCACTCGTACACAATTCAAGTAGATGCTCCACTTGGTTCGTCCGATCATAAACTTATAATAACAAAGTGCGAAATGCTCATCCCACCAAGCCTACAACCACTTCCTCGTAAAATGTGGCACTATAAATCGGCAAAATGGAATGACCTAAAACAGTATTACCTGGATTTTCCATGGCAAGAGGTTTGCTTTAAAACAGCCGATCCCACTATTTGCTGTAATGAAATAACACAAGTAATCTTATCTGGAATGGACGCATATATCCCACATACAACTAAACGTAGAGCTAATGCAAAACCTTGGTTCAACGGCCAGTGTCAAACGGCTGTACAGAAAAAACACAGAGCATATAACCTTTGGAAACGACAACAAACCGCTCAAAACCACACAGAATTTATAGAAGCCAGAAATAGTTGCAAAATTACTATTGACTCCGCTAAAGAAACATACAATCAAAGAATAAAAAACAGGTTGCTGAATTGTCCAAGTAGTTCTAGGTCTTTTTGGTCTCTTGCAAAAGCTGTTGGATCTAACTTCACCAAGTCATCCATACCACCACTTACAGATAAAAATAATCACTTAGCCACAACATCAGAGGAAAAAGCCAATATGCTTGCCCAAATGTTTTCCTCCAACTCCAACCTAACAGTGCCAAACAGAAAAACTCCACCGTTCATTGAAAGGGTTTCCCATAGTATGCCAGAGGTACCCTTTTGTCACAGAGAAATACGAAAATCACTAAAAAAGCTGGATACAAACAAAGCAATGGGTCCGGATGGCATTCCCGCAATAGTACTCAAAAATTGCGCCAACGAACTCACCCCAACTTTCGCAAAATTATTCAATTTGTCTTACAGGCAAGGAGTATATCCATCATCATGGAAGTCTGCCGCAGTACAACCCATTCCAAAGAAAGGAAAAAAGACAGATCCGTTAAACTATAGATCAATTGCTCTACTTCCGGTGATATCAAAAGTAATGGAAAGAGTTGTGAACAATCACCTAACCAAGTACTTGGAAAAGTACAAAATTATCAACGATAAGCAATACGGATTTCGAAAATATAGGTCAACTGGCGATTTACTTACATACGTCACTCACTTATGGCAAAAAGCGATTGAGTTGCGGTGTGAAACAAGAACAATTGCCTTAGATATATCTAAAGCATTCGACAAAGTTTGGCAAGAAAATCTGCTCAACAAGCTCAAAGCAATGGGATTATCGCCGAAACTTTGCACTTGGTTTGAAAGTTACCTAAAGGACAGATCCATTTATGTTGCACTGGATGGCCAGAACTCCAACTCTTACCAAATAAATGCTGGTGTGCCACAGGGAGCAATCCTTTCGCCAACTCTTTTCCTGATTTACATAAATGACCTCATAGATAAAACAGTAAATCCACTTTATTGCTTTGCAGACGATGGCAATGTAGTCTCCTCACTCATACCACCCACAGGTCTTTCCGCACGTGAATTCCATCATCTTAGACTAACTCAAATATCGCAGATAAATAACGACCTGGAGATAATAGAGGACTGGGGTAACAAAAACCTTGTACAGTTCAACGCGCAGAAAACCCAAGCAACTCTGTTTTCAAAACAGACCAGCACCGGTGAGCCAAACATCATGCTATCTGGAAGTGCTATCACATTACAGAGTCAGTTGAACATCTTGGGGGTTACTGCAGAGACCAACATGTCTTGGCACAGTCACGTGGCAGATATTGCTAAAAGGGCCTCCCAAAAGCTGGGGGTGCTATTTCGTACAAGACATCTGTACACACCAAGCCAATTGCTGACACTCTACAAAGCCCAGATTCGACCAACTATGGAGTACTGCTCACATATATGGAGTGCAGCACCCAAACATACCCTAATGCTTTTGAATACCGTGCAAAAACGAGCTATCAAGCTGATCAATGACCCCGCACTTACTCGTAACTTGGATGGTCTCGAACATCGCAGATCTGTGGGCGATTTATCTCTCTTCTACAGGTACTATCACGGAAAATGCTCTGAAGAGTTGGCACGTATGATTCCACCGAGAGTAGCACCTACCAGGCAAACCCGTCAAACAGATGGTAACCATGAATTTACTGTCAAACTAGAGGCACCAAGAACCTCATTATATCAGAATTCATATCTCTGGAGAACAGCATCGCTGTGGAATAAACTCCCTGCGACGGTTTTCCCTGCAGGTTACAACCTGAACCGTTTCAAGACCAACATACACCGACATTTCCGCACACTTGCCGCTTCTCGAGCGTGATAGGACATTTCCTTGCGAGTGCGCATATCCGTAAAAAAAAAAAAAAAAAAAATCATCTACCGAAGATGAACAACATTGGGATCAATCGTTGGGTAGAGTGCAATGGGGTACAACACCACTGTTATCTCCACAACTGGGAAAAATCCCTATGAACTATTTCTAGGCTACGGACCTAGAGGAATTAATGATTTTATTTCTTGTCCATGAGGTCTCCCAATCGGAGCCACAGAACTTGGAGGACATAAGGACTAAAGTAGTTGAGAATACTGAAAAGCATCAGCAAATGCAAAAGTTTCACTATGATCCGAGGCATGATAAACAGAGAAAGTTTCAGGTTGGACAAGTTGCTATTCGGGTCAAGGGTTCGAATGATGGAAAAAATAAAAAACTTGAGCCGAATTATTATGGGCCAGTTGTGATTACAAAAATTTTAGAGAACGATCGTTATGTAATTGAAGATATGCCTGGCGCGAAAAGATCGCGTAAAGCGTATACAGGAATCTGTCCTTCAGACAAACTGAAGCTGTTTAAAACAGTTGTCAGCTCGTCTGAGTCGTCAGAAGATACCAGTGATGATGCATCCGTAAAGGTTGATGATGCCCTAGAAAAGTCTGGTCATGCATCAAAAACCTGTGATGTTCACTCGGGCAATGTTGATGTATAAAGTCTACTAAAATGAGCTAAAGTGAGCTCCACAGTAAATTTAATTGTTTAATTTGTTTTTTTTTTTGTTTGTTCTTAGGAAGGCTATAGAAGAAAGTTTCCCGAAGACGTGAAATATCAGGAAGGGCCGACTGTTAAGAGTGCGCTTCTCGATGCTGAAAAAATAGGTATTTCGCGTTTGCGACTTTGCTGTTTTAATAAAAACAGTTGCATCTAGGGAATTCTAACAAAAACTGTTTTTAAGAATGTACTTTTGTGCTTGCTTGACCAGTAATTTTTTTTTGATTTTTCTCATTTTTTGAAAAAAAAAATCATAAACATATCCTTGAAAAAAGTTTTAATAATAATAATAATAATAATAATAATGTATATTTATTTAGCATAGAAAGCTACAGAAAAAACAATAAAAAGTTTACAGTGTAAATAGATAAATAAATTATTTAACAACAAAATATCGTATTACTATATAAGTATAAAAAATGTATATCTACAACAACAACAAAACAATTATTATAAACAATCAAAATAAAATTTCAGACAATACATGATTCTTCATTGATCTTTTAAATTCATTTAAATTATCACATTCCTTAATATTATTTGGCAGCCTATTAAACTCTAACAAACCTTTATTTAAAATAGTGTTTAACATTTGTGTGGTATTACATCGATTGACTAGGATGAAATCAGTACGGTTTCTAGTATTATAATCATGTACATTCATAAAGTAATTAATTCTATTAGAAATATAGGAAGGAACCATTTTGTGTTTGATCTTAAATATAAATATAAAAACACTAGACATTATTTTTTGCTTCACGGACAATATTTGTAGAACATTTAACATGGTTATCACAGGTGTATATCTATCACATTTCAGAATTGCTCGCATTGCTCTATTTTGTACTCTGGAATTGCGCTACTCTATAGTTATAGGTATATAGGTACTGAACAATAAAGTTGAACAATATTGCAAATGGGGCGCAGCTAAGCTATTGTACAGTAACAATTTTGTATAACATGTTAAATTTTTGCTTACTCTAGATACAAAACCCACTTTTTGCGAAAATTTTCTTAATATATAATCACAATGAGCATGAAAGTTTAACCGTGGATCTAATATAATTCCCAGATATTTGATGTGTTTCTCATACTGTAATTTAACGCCATTCATACTGATATTGAGATTTTCCACATTCAAATCCTTCAATCCATGTTTTTTGCCATACAAACAGAACTTCGCTTTCGTGACATTAATACTAAGACTATTATTGCACAGCCATTCAAATACTCGACTCAAGTCATCATTGATATTCTGCTGCATATGTTCGATATTCTTACCAACGATACATATCATTGTATCGTCGGCAAATAATGTGATTTTACTATTTTTTAAAACTTTAACCATGTCATTGATGTAGGGTTTCCATACGTCCGGATTTACCCGGACATATTTGGGTTTTTAGGGTGTCCGGGGAAGTCCGGCCGGAATTCGAAACAATGTCCGGAAAACTCAGAGATCGTGAAAATACTCGTTCTCAGTTTACGCCCTATCCAAAAGACGTAAAATTTTACTCCACGTAAAGTACCTGAGTCACTTTACACACTAGGGTCACTAGGCAATTTTTCGCGAGGATAACCAAGTATACTCGAGTATGCTAGACAATCATGCTAGATTATGTGATATGTCAATTGTGTCATACTCCCCTAACTCCACCCATCATCAAATTCTGGGATACTCGAGAATCAAAAATACCTAACTTCTTTTGTGAGAACAGACCGAAAATCACCTCTACATTTGAAATCGACGAAAAAGTTAACTTACTAGCACAGCCTGAATCGCAGCATTCTATCGTGGTCTGCGGCTGACGTCATCACTAGTGCGTAAAGTATTTGTCCAAATTTATTTTTTTACAAATATTTTATTGGTAGTAAAAAACCATAGATTAGAAAACTGTATATTATGCAATACGTGTGTAAATTGAACCTTTTTTCACAAATGTGAATTTTGTCGCACTCGCCTTTCACTTTACACACTCTCAATAGCTATTTCGGCGAAGTCCGGATTTTGTCCGGATTTCTTGACTCCTATGTCCTGAATTCCGAAAAACCTTAATGGAAACCCTACATTGATGTACAACAGAAACAATAATGGCCCAAGAACAGTCCATTGTGGTACCCCATAGTTCACTAAGACGGATTCAGACACAGCTGACTCATACTTTACTTTTTGACTTCTTCCAGTTAAGTACCTACGATTTTAACCAATCCAGGGCCAAAGTGCTTTATACCCATATTTTCTAGTTTACGAATTAAAATATCCCTATCAACAGTCTCAAAAGCTCTTCTAAAATCCAAAAACACAGCCAAAACAAAATTATTGCCATCAATTGCCCGGTTAAAATTTTCTAGATGCAAGTGTTTTTATTAAAATAGCAAAGGCGCACTCGCGATTTTCAGCATCGAGAAGCGCAGTTTTAAGAATATATTTTCCCTTCTTGGCTTTGATCAATCGAAAATATGCGTCAGCGCTAAGAAAAACAAAACACAAAAAAAAGGTTTCGTAAGGAGGAGTCATGAACAAAGGATTTTTGAACAGTCAGGCTAATATCACTGTGCGAGTCGGTTGATTGATATTATAAAATTCGTTTTGAATATATCGTTAATTATTTGAAAGCCTCATTTGTTTCATTAAAGACTACAGCCTTTCACACTATAAAATGGCAACACTGTCCAGTGGCGGCGTGTTCAGTTTTCTCTGAATTTTTCCCAGTATTCAATAGAAGTTTTACTTACAATAAATTATCATAAATATCCTCTAACTACGCCAATTTCAAGAGGAAAATGATGTCAAATTTCTTACCGCCGAAATATTGAAATGTGCTTGGAATAATTACAAATAATACATCGACGTACCATTTTAACGTTCTCCACCAAACTTTTCAAAATTTTTAATCCAAAAATACCACTGATCAACACTCAAAATCACAAAATTAGCTCTATCACTTCATAGCAACACTGCCAAATCCGTTATGGAAGACATAAGTCACATAAGATCATCTGATTGGCTGCTCGTAGATGCAACGTTGCCGATGTGCCATTTTTCGAGCAAAATATTCCTTATTCTAGAATTTTCATCAAAATAAATTAAAAAAAGACTAACTATCCTATTCAAAAAGACATTTAAGTTGATATAGAAAAGCATTTACATTATGTTAAATCATATTTTGAAATAATGATTATCCGTGAAGGCATTTAATATTGAAAATCACATCGGACTATTGGCAACCAGGCATTTCATGCAAAAATCAAATGAATGATGGATCGCAAATTATTTGTTTACTGTTGTATCTGTCGTTTTTAGTTGTTAATCTGTGGATACGCCTATTAAACATATTGAGCCATTTTCGTTGTAGGAAATTTGTTCCCTCTGATGTATACCAAAAATTAATCTCAAACATTTTTTTTGTTTTGTAGTTTTTGAATGCGTCCAATGTCGATTGCATCCAAACAAGGCTCATAGATGCTATCACAATAATTCAGTGGAGAGAGAATAAGAGACTTACAAAGCATTCTCTTAGTATCACGGTTCAGATAATGCCTATGACAGTACAACATTTTTAATGCTGAGTATATCCTAATCTTAATTTTGCATTAACGTGTTGATTGACTCTTAATTTGTAATCCAATACCAGTTCCAAATTTTTTGCTGAATTTTTAAATAATATTTGATTCTGATCCAGTCGTATATTAATATTATTTAGGATCCTCTCTCTGACACTTTCATTACTAAAAAGAAGGCCCACAGACTTGGTTGGATTTATCTTAAGGAGATGTTTATTGGTTTCTATAAATAAATTATTTAAACCTGCATTTATGCAGTCATTAGCAAGATCAATATTAGCTGGATCAAAAGTTACCTGGGTATCATCAGCGTACATACAGGGTGTCAATTTGAAAACTGCCCACCCCTATTATCTCGGAGTAGAAAAACTTTCGAAACAAATCCCTAATACACGTCAACTATAATTTGAAGGGGGATGAGTTTTCATGCAAAATTCACCTTCCTTCTTTCAACCCCCCAGCCCCCAGAGCCACCACCTAGAAAATTTCAAATGGGAAGGGGGTTCAAGTGATACATCATTTTGCAGGGTTTTCAATTCCATACATTTTGGTACTAAATTTTAGTCCCTAAGTTCAACTGTTTTGGAAATATTGCCAGTTGAAAATTGACTTTTTCGCTACTTTCACAGGCTGTAAAACCTAAACGGTTAATTCTAGAGGAAACCCGATCTTACATTCTTATCTTAGATTTTCATAAACTATCATTTGACACCATTTTTTAATTTAACCGGAGATTAAGTTTTCAACCGGCATTTTTGATCATGGATTAAATTCGAAGTTGCCGTCAAATGATAGTTTATAAAAATCTAAGATAAGAATGTAAGATCGGTTTTTCTCTAAAATTAACCGTTTAGGTTTTATAGCCTGTCAAAGTTGCAAAAAAGTCAATTTTCAACTGTCAATATGTCCAAAACAGTTGAACTTAGGGATTAAAATTTTGTACCAAAATGTATGGAATTAAAAACCCTCCAAAATGATGTATCACTTGACCCCCCCTTCCTATTTAAAATTATCTAGTGGGTGGCTCTGGGGGCTGGGGGGGTTGAAAGAGGGAAGGTGAATTTTGCACAAAAACTCATCTCCCTTCAAATTATAGTTGACATGTTTCAGGGATTTTTTCGAAAATTTTTCTACTCCGAGATAATAGGGGTGGGAAGTTTTCAAATTGACACCCTGTACATATATAATATGACATTTGCAGTTGCTTAACGATTTCTCAAATTGAGATTTATACACAGTGTATAACAGGGGTCCAAGAATACTACTCTGTGGTACTTCGGATGTCACCTCAAGGTCATCAGATGTGTTTTCATCAAGAACCACCTTTTTTAGACTTTGCTATTAGATAGAAAAGATAAAAGCAACTATAAGGAATCATCACCAAGGCCAGCATGAAATGCAAACATGAAAAAAATTTGCGACAAATTTTTTTTTTTTTTTTTCTGAAAACGCTTACAAAATGTTATTAAGCTTTTTTTACTCAGGTATTAAGCAAAATCGATTAACGTCAATGATAAGAAAACGGATAGAACTATTTACATACTCAGGTATTAGAAAAAATGACTTATGAGATATCATCAAAAATTCAGTGCCATATTCTCTATGCAGCCTTGTAGTTCATATCTATGAGATGCCATCCTAATGGGTTTATGCGTTATCATCACCTCGCGGTTATTTTCTTTGGCTGACCTACTTACGGATCATTTTCACGACAATTTCGCTGAACAGTGATCCTCTATTATTTGTTTTATCAAAGATAAACTGGCGATTAGTAAGCTTAAAGGGAACACGGCAGATTTTAGTTGCAGTGCGATCGATACTCTTGTGAATAATTTTGTCTGAAAGCAGTGTATAAAAAATGGTAAGTCGTGGAGGCGATAGAAAACCAATTAACCCCCATACATTTTCGATTACCTTTCCTGATATTTATGTAGATATTATTAGTTTTAAAATATCAAATTGTTCCTAAGTCATTGGAATATCTTGGTTCCTATAGAGAAGTTATTGTTTTTTTTCTTTTTAAATGAAATCTGGATTTTCTTTTTCAAGACGGCATTTTTTTTTGAAGAAACGCTTAACTAATTTAAGAGGAATTTGTTTTGCAAATATCATATTTCACTTTGCTTTTTAAGTATTTTCTCTTTTACAAACTATATTCCACTTTTTTGGAACTAAATAATTTTGTTTGAGACTGAATCAGTTGAACTGATCTTAAATAATAATTCTACTTAATAACACCGATTATGGAATTCACTAGAACTCCAGATTGAACCCTAAACTCTGAAATGAACAGACTTTTGTTAGAACTTTATTATACCTCCCTTTCCATGAAGAAAATTACAATAAAATTGTATTTTCGTTTATTTCGAAGTAAGTCAGAAAATGGTTAATGCAATAACCTTCCTCAATTTTTGTCAACAACACTATAAAAATGTATGAATTTGCTTTTCTCGTTATATTGTTGTCTCATTCAGCGTAGCTCAAGAATAATGGAAAACTTTTCGGGAACTATTTGTTTTGAAAAATATCTGTGATAAAATAACTAAGCGCCGTAACTCAACTCCCTGAGCAGAGGTAAATGTTTCAATTACAATCATTGAGATTAAGTGGTCGATATACTCGGTGGGTTTTCTGGAATATTTGGAAAATACGCAATAACTGACCATTGACAAGCTTTTCCTATTTGAGAGTAGAATCTTTTTTTTTTATACCGCGACGCATATAGACTAAGTATATATTTGTCATTTTGTCAATAGGTATATCTCACTTTTTTTAATTTCTTTACAAATGTTTGCAAAAGCGAAGAAATAAGAAGAGTATTTTTCTGGGTTTTTTAATTTGCTTTGTATAAAAAATAATTAGCCATAACAAATTCTGAACGAACTAAGGAACGAACAGATCTGTTATGAGCGCGATAATACTTTTTGCCAAATTTGCCTTTTTTAAATCAAACTCTGATATTTTATAAAATTGGGTGTCGTTCTATTTATTATTTGAGGATTCTAGATAAGAACGCACTGATACAAGGAGAATAAGACAAAAAGACAATTGCCATATTTTTGTGAAATATTTATTTTATCTTTAGGTTGATTCAATGATATGTAGGTACTCATCTGTAGTTATGTAAACAATCAAGTGATTCTTGAGAGGCTATTCAAGAAATAGTGAATATAAAATATTGTCATGGATTCCACCTGGGTCCACTAAATCCCACGTCACCGACAAAAACTACTTTTATTGAACAAATTGGATTTATAAAATTTACTAAACTGTATATAGCAAATCTCTAATTTGAACTGACTCTAGATTACGTGGATTTCATAGAAGACATTATATTCCGGACTTCTCTGGAAAAACTTGTTTACTTGTATACCTATAATAGAGCTCTTAAATACTCGCCTTTCAGAACGAGGCGAGTATTCAAGCGTTATAACCTTCGATTCGTAGAGTCAACAATATTTGTGTATTTCACTGCATTCCTCTCAAATAAGATCGTCCCGATCTGACCCTGTCAAGATGCACCACCTTATCATCTACGACTTCCACGTTTATACCACTAAGATGCATAATGATTGAATCTAATATTTTCCATCTTCCTATTACCAGCAATACTCTATGCCTTTCAAGGTCCTTAAAACCATGTCTTTGAGAATCATGTCCTCTAGTTCTAAATACGTCAATCTTGAACTCTAGTTCGGCACATTGGCTGTTTTCGATTCGCTTTGGTCCGTACGTCTTCAAGGCGAACCAAATTAGTACCAACCGTTTTCGATTGCAACGCAGTGACGTGACAGGCATCGCTTGGTCCTGGCAATTTCGGTTTGCTTTTATAACCTTGAAACTTGGCGCCTTTTTTGACAGACCAAATTCAAAAGCTGGCAACCAACTTCTGTCATATCCGAACCAACCAAGGCTGAACCTGGTTGCGAATCGAAAACAGCCATTGGTATGATATATTTCACCACACATTAGTCCTGAGTAAAAGGTTGAAACATTTTATTAGTACTTGTTTTTAGAAAGTTTAACTTTAATATCTTTGCTGTAAAAGTGATAAACCCACAAAAATAAAAGCAATAAACAATAACAGCAACAACTATAAAAACGGGGAAAGCAGTTCCTTATGCTTAATTCGGCAGTCAAAAAATTGGAGAAGACACAAAAGTGATCTACATTGTTTTTGCTATGAAAAAAAAAAAATGTTTTTTTTTCCTATAGATTTTGGGATGCAGATTACGAATCCAGCATATTCACAAAAGAAATTCTTCTGGATCTCCCCGTTTCAAACCCCTAAAGGAGTTTTTGCTTTTTTGCAAACTTACCTAGCCCTCCCGGTGCGTTTCACACAAAAAAACCACTACAATAAATTATAGAGGACTATATTTCTAACAATTTCTTCAGCGATAGCATATGTCCATCGCCTACCCTTTAGCGAGGATGGCGCTCCAAAGTTGACTACTTTTGAAAAAACAATCTTCTGCGAAACTATTTTTTTTCCGTCAACACAAATGTGAATCGACCTGAAATACTGCCGTTATTTATCACAGATGTATGACTTTTTTTGGTATACTTTTAATAAATGGGCAATTGCGCATTTTTGAAATACAGGGTTTCATCCCCTAAAAAACACACCTTTTTATTATCGGAACGGATGCTAGCAAGTTCAAATTTTCAGAGATTATCCATGTGGGGTTGCTTTTTAAAAATTCCTATACCGTACCCCTACTTTGTTCCCGCAACTTCCCGATAAAACATAAAGTCTGTTAATAAATTAGTTTTTTTTTTCCGAAGTTTTGCCACACAATGTATACTTGCGAATACTTCATAAGTATATCGTTTTGCGCCCGCCTTTTATACCCATGTATAGACACCAAAAGTGTTTTTCTGCTGCAACCCCTTTAGTGAAAAAAAAAATTAAAGTAGGGAATTTGATTTTTTTTTTCGCTTTGTGAATACATAAATATATATTGTAACATGAACATCCTTCCTGAAACTACTCCTATCCCGGAAAGTAGCCTTGCCCGAGCCCTTTTTTGTAGTGATGCCGCGAGACGAGACTTGCAGCCGTATTCATAGTCAATCGCCAGCGAGTCGCCGTATTTGGCCCAACACACGGCGACTCCCTGGCGATTGACTATGAATACGGCTGTTGGTCTCGTTTCGTCTCGATATCTCGAGTCGAGAC
Source organism: Ceutorhynchus assimilis (assembly GCA_917834065.1). Classification (NCBI taxonomy): domain Eukaryota; kingdom Metazoa; phylum Arthropoda; class Insecta; order Coleoptera; family Curculionidae; genus Ceutorhynchus; species Ceutorhynchus assimilis. The sequence goes on from OU892277.1 coordinate 84,638,394, forward strand.
CACGACTTAGTCTCGTTTTCGACTACTAAAGTCTCGTCTCGTCTCCAGTTATACAGGGTGTTCGCAAGATAGCGTAAAAACACTTCACTACGTGGTGGAGGACCCTCCAAGGAACCCCAGAAAAATAATTTAAAAAATCTGTTGGCATTCTTAGGAAAGTTATTTGCATTTTTATATTTATTGAAATTGGCAACATTGAAAATATCCCGTTGGCAATATGTCACAGAATTAAATTAAATACCTACGTAATTACCTGAGAGATTCGAAGGTAACTAAAAAATGTTGTCAGATCAATTTTTCCTGTTATTCAGAAACTTTGCAATTTTCATAATGCTTTTGAAGGTTGACGAAATTTTCATAAATTATGTTATGAATCAAAAAAGGTTCCTAACAATTTGTACGAAATATTGCAATTTGAAAACAATATCAAAAATAAGGAAGTTGAATTTCCATATTCACCTCTTCATAACATGACCAAGAATGCTCGAGAAGGATTTTTTAAATTATGTTTCTAGGGTTTCTTGAAGGATCCCCTACTACGTGGAACTCTATTTTCCGGATACCCTGTATTTATGGTTTTTATTTTTACATTATAACGGAAGTCCAAACTGCCACAGTGAAAAAGCAGTTATTTAAAGAGTGAAAAATCACAGTAAAGAGCAACCGTGATATTTGAAAAAATATGAACGTCAAATTAAAAAAAATATGTCGGACAAAATAGTTTTTGAAAAGAGTCGCCCTGTATTTTTTTTTTTTTGTGAATTAATGGGATGCTTTCTACATACTTTATCTTCACTCTTCAGATCTAACTTCCAGTTTAGGCAAAAGTGCTTATGCTGTAAAAAAAAATTAAATTGATCTCACTAGGTACTGGCGAAACCGAAATTGGAATCTGAAAATTAGGTATAGTCTAGGGAAAAGGAAAATTGTCGATTTTCAAAAAAAAAAATTCCTACCGAAATGAATTTTTCAGGGATGATAGAGGACGGGTGGGTGATCATAAAACCGAAGATATCAAACATTCACCCCTTTGGCGTTTTGCGCTATAGGGGTTGAACGTGGCGCCATTGGCCATTACTTGGTACCTACTGATTTTACAAAAAAATGTTTTATATAAAAGATGTGGTAAAATTTTTTTTTACAACACATACAACGTTTTTGTAGAATGAAATTTTTACTCACCCCCTACCGTTTTTTAATAGGGGTAGTTTAAAGTTTTTTTATTTTTTTACAAAAAAAATTCTTGATAAAAGTTTTATAAGATTACATTTTCTAGAATTTTTCCTTATCAACTTTTTTTGTAACTCACCCCCATTTAGCGGGAGGACACTTTCCTTAGGGAAATTTTAGTTTTTAGGGGTATATATTGTTTTTTTTTCTTTTCTCGCCTTTAGTGCATATGAAAAGTTGCAATCAACATTGTATTGAAAGGATCTTTTTTCCACCACCTTTTTGTTTTTAGGGGTAGTTCGCCTATTTTCAACTTTACAAAAAAAAATTATAGAGAAAAGTTGTTCAAAATAATAATATGAACAAGTTTTCCGAATAATTTTTTTTTGTAAAGTTGAAAATAGGCGAACTACCCCTAAAAACAAAAAGGTGGTGGAAAAAAATGCTTCCAATACAATGGTAATTGCAAGTTTTTATAGGCACTAAAGGCGAAAAAAGAAAAAAAAAACAATATATGTTATATGGATTTCACGACTACATTGACCTCAAGACGCGTTTCATCACCATAGTGGTACAAAGTATTACAAAGTCTAGATGCTACTTCAGCAAGTTATCCTGTGAGAACATGTCACGCCAAGAACTCTGGTCCATGGTCGCAACGTTCCCATAGAAACAGCAAGATCGACATATTTTTAATTATAAAAGATCCTGTCTCTTTAGCTTAAGCGTCATTATTCGTCATTATTTTATATAGTTGAGTTAATGTCCGATTTTATTTGTAACTAGTATTTTTTTAAATAAATTAGTGTTTTTTAAAAAGTGATTTTAAGAGTTTTTGAGATAACAATTTGGCGCTGTCGGTAGGATCTGTCAACGTTGTCAGAACAAGAAAATTCTAACTGATAGCGGCGGATTCTAATCCTTTAACAGAAAAAGAACGGAAGAATCCCAACTCGAAGTGAACACGACGAGAACACGACAATTCCATGGAGGCTATTCTATTGATGTAAGTACTTAAAGAATTGTCTCGTTTATTTTTTTGTTTGTTTTATGATACTGTTCGATTTTTCAAACATTCCCTATTATTTTATTTTTGCGTTTACCATATTTTGCGAAGTTTTATTTTACTATATTTTGAAGATTTGAGAACCAATTTTTATAAATTGTTTCAATTTACCATATTTTGTTTATTTTGAAAAGTTGCTAATCAATTATTTCCTTAAATATCGTTTTATTTTACCGTATGTATTTCGAAAATTTACGAACCAATTTTCATAAATCGTTTCCATTAAACATATTTTGAAAAGTTTGTTAATCATTTACTTTCGAAATATTTTTGTTGTTGCTGTTTTTGAATATTTTTATTTGAATCAACAAAATGCCTAATGAAACCAATGAAACCATTATGGAAGTTGAACCATACAGACTTTCTGAAATATTTTCGATAATTCCTGAATTTGAAGGAGATCAAATCTTTTTGGGAAACTTTATTAATGCATGCGATTGTGCCTACAATATGGCAACCACGCAGCAAAAAGTTTTACTTGTTATTCATATTAAAAATAAGCTCAGAGGTAGAGCAGGTCAACTGATAAGTTCTCGAAACCCCACTTCCTATTTGGAAATCAAACAACTTCTGAATTTACACTTTGGAGATTCTAGAGATCTTTCAGCTCTTATCCATGACCTCCAACGACTCAAACAACTACCAGGCGAGTCCCCACTTACTTTCTACAACAGACTCCAAGTACTGAATGCAAAAATGCATTCTGCTATCCAAAAGTCACCACACCTTAAAACACAAGATCAAAAAGAAGCACAGTCCTCCCTTGTGGAATCTATGGCCCTAAACACTCTACTTACAGGGCTAGAACCTCGCCTTGGCCAGATTATCAGAGCAGGAAGCCCACACTCTCTTCTAGATGCTCAATGTAGAATCAGGAGAGAAATCCAACTTTCCTATTTTGAGAATCAGAAGACTCAAAAAACTGCTGTTCAAAAAGTTTTGGTCAACAAACCACAATCATCCATTAAATGCTTTTCTTGTGGAAAAATTGGCTATACATCCAATCAATGTAGACAACAAGCTTCCAGTCGTTCAAACTTCACTCAATACCCAAATCAAAATTTCCAAAAAACGACTACAGCTAACTACTCAGGCACCGCAAATCAACAGCCAACAACCAATGTTCCACAAAATAGAACCCAAAATGCATCTACTTCGAAACAATTCGTACCAAGATACGCTTCAACTACCCCTCAAAGAAACCCCAATTACTACCCTAACCAGCAAAAAACTTATCTTTCAAATGATTCCTCTAATGAAACATATGCCAACGAATTTGAGTACGCTGAAAGCCCTCAACAAGATGCTAGTTATGAAGAAAACGAATATGCTGAATAGTTCACTACTGATCCGAACGCTGAAAATTATCAGGATTTTCTGGTTCCCTATACCAATCACCATCCGCCAGAGAATACCCCTCAAGACACTTCGAATATCGAGACTCAAATACAACTTCTGAATCTAGACAACATGAATCCGAACCTCAATTTTCCGGAACAAGCATTTCTTTAAACCCACTTCTTACTGTTAATTCGAGAAATCTGTATTACATTCATGATGCTTCCAATAAATTCAAATTACTCATTGATACAGGTGCAGGCATTTCAATTTTCAAAGAAAATACTGTCCAAAAATTCCCTTATCGTTCCGAAGAAAACGTAACCATTCAAGGTATCACCGATCAAAAACTCCAGATCCGTGAATCAACACTTGTACCGTTCAGCCTTCAAGATCCTCACAAAGTGTATATTTACAACTTGGATATTGATTTCGATGGAATTTTAGGGTTGGATTTTCTAGAACATTATCAATGTGTGATAGATTCAAATGCTAAAGAACTTGTAACTAATTTCAAAACTATCCCTCTTAATAAAGTCACTGAAGATGACTACCCTAATAATACAAAACCAAACAACACTCAAACAATTGTCAACAAAATATCTATAGAAGCTAGAAGTGAAAAGATCTTTAAACTCAAGTGTAATCTATCCAACACAGATGCTTTACTTTTTTCTCAAGAAAAAGAAAAAGTCAAATTACCTAATGCTTTAGTAAAAGTTAATGAACAAGGTGAATTTTTAACCTCAATTGTAAACATTAACGCCATGGAGAAAACCGTAGAGTTTTCGAACTTGTCTATCGAACCATTTGTCTCAGAAAGTGAAACTCAAAAAACTATTCTAACTTTAACAACTCTAACCTCGACTATGACGATACTTATGACAGGCAAATGTCCATACAAAATGAACTTCGTACAGAACATTTAAACGACGAAGAAAAAGAACTAATTACCAACTTATGCCTGAACTTTTCCGACATTTTCTACCTGGAAGGTGACACGCTCACATTTACTAGTGAGATTAAACACCCTATTGACACCAATAATGCAAAGCCTGTGTATACCAAATCTTACAGGTACCCCCATATCCACAAAGAAGAAGTCAAATCCCAAGTTTCCAAAATGCTAGATCAAGGCATAATTCGCCATTCTGTATCTCCATGGTCTTCTCCCGTCTGGGTCGTTCCTAAGAAACTTGATGCTTCTGGCAAACCCAAATGGCGCGTCGTAATCGACTACCGTAAAGTCAACGAACTGACTGTAGACGACAAATACCCGCTGCCTAATATTTCCGATCTTCTGGATCAATTGGGAAAATGTCAATATTTTACCACCCTTGACTTAGCCTCAGGTTTTCACCAAATAGAAGTAGACCCCAAAGATGTTTCGAAAACCGCTTTTTCCGTAGAAAATGGCCACTACGAGTTCGTTCGTATGCCCTTTGGACTCAAAAATGCCCCGTCCACATTCCAAAGAGTCATGGACAATATCCTCCTCGGCATTCAAAACGAAAGATGCTTAGTGTACATGGACGATATCATCGTTTACTCTCCTACCATCCACGAACATATTTCAAGGCTTACCGAAGTATTTAAACGCCTCCGTAAAGCTAACTTAAAAATCCAGTCGGACAAATGTGAGTTTCTTCGAAAAGAAGTAGCTTACCTGGGACACCTTATCACTCAAGACGGTGTAAAAGCGAACCCTGCAAAAATAAGTTGTATTCAGAACTTTCCAACACCCAAAAATCCAAAAGACATTAAATCTTTTCTAGGATTAGCAGGATATTATTGTAGATTTATCCCCAATTTTGCTAAAACATCAAAGCCCTTGACAAAACTCCTCCAGAAAGATGTTCAATTTCACTTTAACCCAGAATGCGTATCCGCATTCAACGAGTTGAAAAACGCACTAGTTTCTGACCCGATTCTGATCTATCCCAATTTCGAAGAGACATTTCTATTAACCACCGACGCAAGCGCTTTTGCCATCGGTGCTGTTTTGTCACAAGGCCCTATAGGAAAAGATCTCCCTATAGCCTATGCCTCTCGAACACTGTGCAATGCCGAAACTAAATACACTACCATAGAGAGAGAATTACTGGCCATTGTATGGGCAGTTAAGCATTTTAGACCTTACCTCTTTGGTCGAAAATTTGTCCTTATCACAGACCATCGCCCTTTTACTTGGCTTTTCTCAATTAAAGACCCTGGAAGTCGTTTAGCTCGCTGGCGCTTGAAACTCGAAGAATACGACTATCGAATCGAGTATAAACCTGGGAAAATTAATAAGAACGCTGATGCCCTATCTCGAATAAAAGTAAACCACTTGTTCAGATTTAAGTTCCAAAATTCACGTTCTCGCTTCTAACGAAGAAGAACCCGATATTGACGATATAAGAAACCGCCCCTCTACAAGTCAACAACAACAAGAAATTCCAATCGTCGAAATTGAAAACAATGACGAAACAACCCAAATTGAGGAAGAATACAACTCTTTCGTAAATCTCTACAAGACCAGATCAATTATTGATTACTCAAAGATAGAGATTTCCAACCTACAACTTCTGGACAAGTCTCACAAAAATATTGTGACATTCTTTTGGCAAACCAAACTAACAGAATTACATTACAAAATTATAGATGATCTATTCGAAGAAAATTTCGATTTTCAACCTAATCAAGTTAACATTTTATCCAGCAAATCTGTGAAGGCACGTAAATACTTCATAATTCCCATTCCTTGCAAAAATGAGAGAATAGTCCCTATATCCTCTTCCACTCGCTTTTCAAATGTCAAAACGAATTTGTTCCTGAAAAAACCTTTTGCATAGAAAACAATCTGGAATTACCTATTCTCGAAATATTTTCCTTCATATTTGCCGAAAAATACATTAAGCTTAAGATATGCCAAAATATCGTCAAAACCCCAGATCAAGATCAAATTCCAATTATCCTAGACCAATATCATACTGGAAAAACGAATTTACATCGTGGAATCAATGAAACCGTTAGAAGAATTAAAGACAAGTACTCCTGGCATGGTTTAACCAAAGATGTTGAGAAATTCATCAGAGCCTGTGAAATCTGCCAAAAAGTCAAAATCTGTAGGAAAAATCTTAGTTCTCCTCTCGTTATCACCGAGACTCCCAAAACTCCATTCGAAAGAATAAACATTGACCTTTTTGAATTCCCAGTTCGTAACTACGCCCTAACAATTAGGAATGAACTTACTAAATTCACTCAAGCTTACCCAATCTCAGATAAAAAGGCGTCCACAATTGTTAACACCCAGTTGGAATATTCTATCACGAAGAAGGTAATCTCAGAGTCTCAAATGAGAAATGGACCCTTTTAGTTTACAAAGAAATAGAATCATTCAGAGAAACTATCCAGAACAATAAAAATATTCTCACTAGCCTGACCAAAATAATTGATGACACTTCTCCTCGAATGACAGCCTTCAAAGTTGAAGTTCAAACTCATTTCAGCCTTTTAACTCAAGTTGCTGATTCAGTCGACCAGAAACTTAATGAAATCACTGGCGACACAAACTACAGAAACAAACGTGGACTAATTAACGGAATAGGAAGTATCTTTAAATCAATCACCGGAAACTTAGACTCTACCGATGGTGAATACTTCAACAAATGTATTGACAAAATTAACACAGATGAACGAGAACTTGAAATTTTACTAAAAAACCAAATTTCTGTAACCACCTCAGTAATAAAAAAATTCAATTCTACTATTCAAGAACTCCAAATCGATGAAGAAACATTCAACATCGATATAGCAGAAATCAAAGAATTCATATCTGACATTTCGAACGATTTAAAGTTTTACGAATCCCAAACCAGAACTCTAAACCTCTGTGAATCATTAATGGAAAGCTACGTCTTTCTAGAAAATTCTCTTAATGACATTCTAGAAGCAATAACGTTTACACGTTTAAAGATCTTACATACCTCAATTATAACTCCTAAGGACTTGGTCGCCTCCTTACAGGAAATATCGCGCTCTTTGTCCAAAAAATAACTTCCTTTACCTACATATCTTCCATATGTAGCACGATACCTGGATATAATTGATTTAGAAGCTTATCAATCAGAAGGTAAAATTGTCTTTATTCTTAGAATACCGCTGATCGAACCTGAAATATACACTCTTTATCACATCTACCCTATCCCAATTTTGGATAATCGAACAGGTTTTCATCATATTTTACCAATAACTCAAAAATATATCGCGAGAGACGACGATTCTTTATTGTACATATTACTCCAAAGCCTGGATCACTGCAAACCTATTGATAATAACACAAGGATATGTTCTGACCTTCTACAATACCCAATAGACAGTGATGCCATTTGCGAAGCCCAACTCCTGAAGTCAACAAGAACACTTCCCAAGACTTGCCAAACCTCAATCTTACTCGCTAGTGACTACAACGTGCAAGAGCTAGGCACAAACTACTGGCTCATAACATTATCATCGTCTCTTCCAATAACTATCAGATGTGATGGCAAAAACAGTGTGACAGAAACAATCAACACCAACACAGTGCTCAAGCTCCAACCAACCTGCAATGCCTTTGTAGGAAACTCCAGAATTCATGCTAGGAATCTAGCAGAAAAATACAGACGCGTCACCTATAAAAGCCATCCAGTGGAAATTCCCTATGATTGCTGCAAACACCTGCCGGTGGATCTTCATGTGCCAGATTTGAAACCACTCAAACTATCTAAAATCAACATCGATGATCTAAACGTGGCACAGCATAGACTAAACCAATTTTCCGATGAACTGGATAAACTAATCCAAGAACCATTCGTATCAAGACACAGCCAATGGTTCACCTACTTCATCATCGTACTAATAGCAGCTCTTGTAATCCTTTACATTTGTTGTAAGTGTCGGCGAAAGGCACCTTCCAAGCCTAGCCCTATCGACGAAGACGAACCACAACCGCCGAAGTCTCATTCACGTCTTCAAATAGGCAACAACCTTAGAAAGCTTTTACCGAAACGAAGAAACACCGTTCTTTCAAACCTACCCTCAGAACAAGAGATGACCAGTCTACACAACAACCCAGTTGGTCTTTGAAAAAATTGTTGCAAAGCATCAACTTTTTACTTAATGGGGGAGCTGTTATATGGATTTCACGACTACATTGACCTCAAGACGCGTTTCATCACCATAGTGGTACAAAGTATTACAAAGTCTAGATGCTACTTCAGCAAGTTATCCTGTGAGAACATGTCACGCCAAGAACTCCGGTCCATGGTCGCAACGTTCCCATAGAAACAGCAAAATCGACATATTTTTAATTATAAAAGATCCTGTCTCTTTAGCTTAAGCGCCATTATTCGTCATTATTTTATATAGTTGAGTTAATGTCCGATTTTATTTGTAACTAGTATTTTTTTTAAATAAATTAGTGTTTTCTTAAAAAGTGATTTTAAGAGTTTTTGAGATAACATATATACCCCTAAAAACTAAAATTTCCCTAAGGGAAGTGACCCTCCGCTGAATGGAGGTGAGTTGCAAAAAAAGTTGATAGAGAAAAATTGTAGGAAATGTAATCTTATAAAACTTTTATCAGGAAAATTTTTTTGTTAAAAAATAAAAAAACTTTAAGCTACCCCTATTGAAAAACGGCAGGGGGTGAGTAAAAACTTCATAAAGCAAAAACGTTGTATGTTTTGTGAAAAAAATTTTCACGTTGGTTAAAAAAAATTATTACCACAGACGGCCCTTAATCAAAAAAGTCTTTGGATAAACATTGTAGATCAAATAATGCTGCACATCTTTTATTTGAAACATTTTTTTGTAAAATCAATAGGTACCAAGTAATCGCCAATGGCGCACTTCCAACCCCTATAGCGCAAAACGCCAGAGGGGTGAATGTTTGATATCTTCGATTTTATGATTACCCACCCGCCCCCTATCATCCCTGAAAAATTTATTTGGGTAGGATTTTTATTTTTTTTTGCAATGCATGTATTTTTCGACAATTTTCCTAGACTAGTAGGTATGTAGAAATCATCCCATCAATTGTAAGTATTAAAATTTACAAAAACTTCAGGGTGATTCCTTTTTCAAAAACTTTTTTATCGATTTTTTTTTTATTTGACGTAAATTTTTTTTTTTTTGATGCCATATTCAAATAGCCCAGAATAGTCCAATAATAAAGCTATGAAAGAAAAATTTCAGTTGTAATATGAAGACTTGAGACTACACGAGACTCTCGCTGAGTCTGGTCTCCTCTCGTCGAGACTTCACGAGCGGCTGGGGGTTAAAAGGGGGGAGGTGAATTTTGCATAAAAACTCATCCCCCCTCAAATTACAGTTGACGTGTTTCAGGAATTATTCCGAAATGGCATAGGTAAGTGTAATATTTTCAATATTTGGAGGTCCGCAAATATTACCACAGTTTTTGAATGTTGTTATATTATTTCATCGTCAAGCATATACCATTTCATAAGTGCACCGGAGTAATCCTTGTTATCAATCATGTATCAAATGAGACAAGAAATTACCAACCAATCACAAATCACTGAAACAACTGGTACTTCCAAAGAGGTATTAAAATACTGGGGCGAGTTCAGGAATGACACAGTCAGTGTGAGTGTGACACCGGTGCGACGCACTAACCGTTCATAAATGCTATAGGCACACTGAGTGCGCACACTCTGTTCCGTTCAGAAAGTACTTCGGACGCGCACCAGGTGTCGCACCGGTCACACCATAATTTTTTGGTGTGGCTTCGGTGTGGTTGTGTCTTTATGTCAACAATGCCAACGATTCCTCCCATAATCTCATTATTCCCACCAAATATAAACAAAACACAAATAAGAATTAAAGTTTTTTCTTCAAATTAAAAAAATTAACAACAAAAAAAAAGTAATCTTAATACATTTGGTGAAATTTTTGAGGAGATGCTCGATTGATCACACCAAGCGTTCAGAAATTCATACGAAAGTTGTCGCCTAAGAATTGTCATTTCAGTTACACCCATAAAATCGCACTCACACCCGGGGTGCGTTCAAAGACGGCAATGCTGATGCCAAAACCTACTTTTCCCCCTCCACCTGGTAATGCCGAACCACGTAGGTTGGAGCCGAACTCGAACGCAAAATGCCAATTTTGGCTTGGCTGTAGCCATTTCTGAACGCAGCCCCGGTGTTTTATTTCTGAACTCGCCCCTGTAAATGCCGTATTTTGAAGAGAATGCGACGATGTAATACACTACGACATCTACCTAGCTGCTGTTTCTATGGCGACTATAGCATATAGTTCATATACATAGATGCGAAACACGAATTGCGAATCCGAATTTCGTTGAAAAAACATCGGCGTTTTTCAGCCATTTCATATACCTAATACTCAACAATAGGTTCGTTTCAAGGATAAATTTCACCAATTTTTGAGAAGCGACAACTTTTCAATAAATTAACAGAAAAATATGCCGTCTTCACCATTTTTGAAAGCGATTCCTTGTTAATCATCTGGTTCACACAAAAAAATATATAGAATTTGAGTGTTTTTCTATACAGGGTGATATAGGAAGTGCGGTAAAAATTCAAAATTTTTGTTGCCACCCCATTTCTACAATTATTTTTATTCACTTTTTCTAGGCATACCCGAATGATTATTATGTTTATCTCTCGAACCGTTTTCGGATTTTTTCTTATATCTTTTTTTGTATATAAAATAATGCAAATTTAGTGTTATAATGACACCCAGAGCTTCAAACCCGTCGTGAACAACTTTAAGCAGTACCTTAGGATCCGCTTGTTTAAATTTACTTGCTATGATCACAATTAAAACTAACTGACGTAAAAAAGCTTTATACAAAACATACAGGCTGTGCGAGAATACTTTAAACTTGAAATTTCTAGTTTTGCCTAATTTTGCCATTTTCTACACAGAAAAGAAAGTGTCAAAGACGGAAAATAAATTTTGAGTTACTTTGAAGGCCTTATATTACTTCTGCAGAGTTCTGCAATGTAATTCCAAAAAACAATTCCGAGGTTTTTTTTTGTCATCCATTTTTTCAGTAAGTTACGTCATAATTTGTAAACCTATAAAACAATTGTTTCCTCAATTTATTGTTATTTGCTGCCATCAACAGGTCCTAAGAGAATACATATTTTTACTTGCTAACATTTTGGATGAATTTTCAATAGTATATAGAGTTCTTGTTGTTTCTTATTGTTTGTTGCCAGTCGCAAGAAAGAAATGCAGGTGCTTAATGAAACATCAAGGAGCATATCATATGTTAGTCCAATAAATAAAGACTTTGAATAAAATAATAAATAAAATTACCATGGAAAATATTGCAATACACAATAAAGAAAACACACAGCAAAGCACGAGAAACTAAACTTCAAGAATTACAAAGACTAGACAATAGGAAGACATCCTAAATGAAATGTCCAAAGCCGAAACGTAAACAAAACAACCGAAGGAGCAGATCGGCTGCCACATTCAAAAACACAGTATCCAACATTTTTCATGAAAATTGGATTTTTGCTCCATGTAGATACTGTGTTTATTCCGCATTGTTTGCGCTACCAAGGTAAGCTTTACTCCTATAATTTACGAAAATAAATTTTACCTAAACACAGTATCTACACTATTATTTTTGAAATTCTACGCCAAAACCCAGCAAGAGACATTTTCCATACTATACAAACTAAGAAAAACATAGTATCTGATGGTACTTACTGTAATTTGGAATCAACTTGAATATTGAAATTTTGACAAAATTCGCCTGTAACACAGTATGTGGCAGTAACTGTGTATTGGAGAAAATATTTTAGTTAGCTGATTAATGAACATTTATCCAAAACACAGTAAGTGGTAGTTACCGTGTTATGACAAAATAATCTAGACAAATATTTTTGTAACATTCCCCAAATAAGTAGTCATCCACATACTGCGTGTTCGATTTAAACATCTCACCTAGCCTAACCTAAAAATTATTCAGTTGTTTGGTATTGTTGTGCTTGCAAGGTGGATTTTTTTTTAAATAGATTTTAATATTCCGGGCTGTAGTGCACTTACAAATGCTATGTTAAAAATGTTGAAACCGAGGGATAATTTGGTGGAAAATCGGTATGTAGTGAATTTGCATACATAATAAGCCGACTCTTGCCATTCACATAAGCCAAGACATAGGCATATGTTACCAAATTCATTAGCAGGTTATATTTTCACATTTTGTAGTTCTCCCGATTCACACAAATCGCCCTCCGACATATCTACGGAGAGGGATTTTTGTAAGAATAATGCGGTTACCGAAAACCTCATCAGAAACATTCAAGAGATACCTGGGCTGGGACTCTGTAACTAATAGAGATATTTTCTCTATCTCTATTGAGGTCCCCTCTCTATTGATTTCGAAAAGAGAGAAGAAGAGAGCAAGTGCTATAGCGATAGGGTTAACGATCTCTATCCGTAACAGAGTTCCAGCCCTGGATGCTTAAAGTACCTAAGTGTCTTTTATTGTTAGAGGAAACAAAGTTCCAAATAGTTATGGACTCTTTTTTTTAGCAATTTATTGCTAAATAAATCTACTGATGAAATTGTCAGTGTTGCTGAAGAAACAGATTAGTTTTTTTATGATATAAGGCCATTTTTTGATGACAAAATTGTTCATGCCAGTACACCATGCACTATAGTACTGTAGCTGTTGCCAAAAATATCCAAGAGGTAGCTGAATGCTCTAAGTAAGTGCAGTTTTTTTTTTTGTATTAGCGGAGACAAACTAAGTATGTATATCGTTGGAAAAAAACTGACCATATCCGTTTTTTCACCATTCGGCATTCCATTGCCAGATAAAGTATCTGATGAGCCAAAATGTGTTGCAGAAGAAATCGACGCCACAGAAGAGATCGATGCCGAAGAAACAAGATCATGTAGTGACGGAAGTGTTGATGACAGTATTGCTGATCCAGATTTCGTGCCAAGTGATACAGAAATGAGTAATCAGTAACCGACCCAGCAAAATGAGGATATGGTCATTGAAGAAGGTGAACAAGCCACAAGTTGCAGAAATTGGCTTTCAAAAAATGTTCACATAACTGGCATTAAGAGAAGAACTGTTGTGCTCGAAGATCGAAGACCCTAACGATGCAAAAAAAAAACAAGGGCGCATGTATTTTCTTCCTAAACAAGGAAAAAGCCTCAAAGTATGTCGACTCTTCCTTTTAACTACACTTGGATATACAAACAACTCGGTTATTACAGAACTGTTCCATTCCATGAAGATGGATCCAGTATGTTCCAATGTTAAAGAAAACCGGGGTGGCAGTAGCAAAAAATGTGATCGAGTACTTATAAAAAAACACATACAAAGTTACAACCCATGTGTGAGTCATTATCGTCGTCACAATGCACCCAATATTAAATACCTACCCTAGAGATCTGACACTTAAGGTGATGTATCAGGATTTCGATAAAAAGCAACCAAATTTTTGTAAACTTGAGGTTCACAGGCAAACTCTTAAATCAGAGCACATATCTTTACCCATGCTTAAATCAGATAGATGTGTGGATTGCGAAATTGTCGAAAGAAAGCAAGACGATGCCAGAAACTCGGTGAACAATGATGAACTGGTAAAATTGTCTGACGAATTAACACTGCATAAGCAAAAAGCTGCAAAGGCACATGCAAAATATGAGGAAGATTCTTTAAGTGGCTTTAATGCAGCACGAAGAGTGTACTCAATGGATCTTCAAAAAGTAATATCAATTCCGAATATGCCCTCAATTAAACATTCCTTCTTTGTCAGTCGCCTTGTTGCATTCAACAAGACCCTTGCAGCATTACAGAAAAACGGCCCAAAGACCAGTTACTGCGTCTTATGGCATGAAGCTTTAGACGGTCGAAATGGCTACAATATTGTCGATGCAATTCTGACTTTTTTTGAGCTAGAAAGAGATGTTGAAGACTTCATATTCTGGGCCGATAATTGCTCAAAACAAAAATTGGATTTTGTTTAAGGCTCTGGTATCAGCTGTGAATAAAATAAATGGGCCTGAAAATGTTACATTCCGCTATCTGACAAAAGGCCACACCCATATGACGGCGGATGGGGTTCATGGTAACATCGAGAAGCGCATTTGTCGCTTGGAGAATATTTATGATTATGACGATTTGAAAAACGCAATCAAAACATCAAGGAAAAATATTGCAGTAGTAGAATTGGAAGCTTTTCACGAATGGGACAAGAAAAAAAGACAATTACGAAAAAACAACGATTCGCTTAAAGAATTGTCGCTAAACTCCCTTGTGGAAGTCAATTTTCATAGAGGTTTCAAGGAAATGCGTTATAAAATTGATTTCGATGATGAATACAAAAGTGTAGATTTTCTTTTAAAAAAAATCAATATTGAGAACTTCATACCAGATATGGTGAATTAAAAAAGGAAAAAAAGAAAAGATAATGCAAGATCTCGTACCTACCTTTAATGCCAGCCAATGGAACATTATTTTAGGAAAGCCTTCCAGCAAACGAAGAGTCGAGGGATTTGATTGGAAATATTGATATAGAAGAGGACCCTTAAAAAACTTTTGACCTTTTAAAATCATTTGACCTTTTTTCAAGTTCAACTGTATTGAATTCAAATAAAAAAATATTATTTGCAGATACTACCTTTAATTTCTATTTCACTTGTTAGATTTATGTAACATATTTATGCCAAAACACAGTATCTACATTTTTTCAAAAAAAAAAACTGAAAAATCTCAAAATTTTATTTTACACAAAAAATTTTATGGAAATATATTATCCAAAACAGCTAAAACGAATTTTATGATGCGAGTCACATACCTACCTATTAAAAGTTTTTATTGATTTACTCAAATTTTTTAAATTATCAGATACCGCGTTTTGAAATGTGGCAGCCAAGATGACAACAGCATTTTTGAAATACGCATGCGCTGACATAAAATCCGCAACGAATATCGCAAAATATTAAACCAATTCCAATTTTCCCACCTCCTAAATTTCAAAATTTGCGAATTCGCGAAATATTGAACTCTGACAGATGTCGCTTTTATTGACAGTGGATTGACCAATAGGAGCGGCCTCCGCAATTCGTGATTCCCATCCATATGAACTACACTTATGGCGACTGCGATTTATTGCAACGTAGGGGAGAGTTCCCTTGAATTGGACGGCCCCTGAAAGGGACACACCTAGTTCGTGTATTCCTGGTTGCAGTATTAAAGTACTTATACTCCCTACCTATTTGTTAGACTAGTGTGATCTATCAGCACTAGTATCGGTCAGCTGGCGGCTTCGACCGTTGTTAAAATTTTCATTAAAATATTTATGGGTCAAAAAGTAAATATTTATGTGATCTTTGAAAGTAAGCAATTAAGTTGTTGTTCAAGATAATCAAAAGGACGTTATTTTATCGAAATCAGAATTTCTTCCAGACATAAAACGTCGACGTATGTAAAAATCAATAATAACAAAACCCATTAAATTTAGACTTTAAGGTTATGTTAACTTGATAATTTCCATGAATCGGACAGTCCAATATCCCATGAATCGGACGTCCAATTCATGGGATATTAGACTGTCCGATTCAAGGAAGCATACAGAATTAGTAAGTTTATTTATTTTCTTATAGAATTCATTTAATGGCTAAACGAGTGAGAAAGTCTGACGATGAAATTCGAGAAGCTGTGGATGCAGTTGTTAATCAAAACCTATCCATCCGAAGTGTTGCAAAGAACACTGGTATTTCCAAGTCCTTATTAGCTGTGCTTGTTAAAAAAGCAAAAAATGCTCCCGAAAATGAGTTTGTTTACAATAGAAACATTGGAAACAGAAAAACCTTTTCCAAACAACAAGAACAACTATTGGTATCCTATCTTAAAACTACATCTAAAATGTGCCATGGCCTAACAACTATCCAAACAAGAGAACTGGCATATCAGTTTGCTTTAGCAAATGAAATACCTACTCCACCCGAATGGATAAAATCTGCTAGGGCTGGCATTCACTGGCTTCACGGGTTCTTGAAACGAAACAAGGACTTGTCACTTCGTCAACCCGAAAACACTTCTTTAAGTAGAGCATCCAGCTTTAATAGATCGAACACACAAACATTTTTTTCTAACTTGGAAAATTTGTACAACAAACACACGTTTGCTCCGAACATGGTATGGAATCTGGATGAAACGGGCTGTATGACTGTTACTAAGCCACCCAAAGTTTTAGCAGTAAGAGGTTCTAAACAAGTAGGCTAAATTGCATCTGCCGAGAGAGGAACTCTTGTAACCGCACTTTTCTTTATAAATGCTGTTGGAGGAACCCTGCCCCCTGTGTTTGTGTTTCCAAGAGTGTATTTTAAGGATATAATGCTTAAAGGCGCGCCGGCAGGTTCTAAAGGTTTCGCGAATCAGTCAGGTTGGATGACGGAAGAGATATTTTTAGATTCGCTAAAACATTTTGTCAATCATGTGAAACCCACCCGTGAAGAGAAAGCCTTGATTATCATGGACAATCACGTAACTCATGTCAATATAAATATAGTCGATTTCGCAAGAGAAAATCACATACTTATTTTAACACTTCCACCACACTGCAGCCCCTTGACGTGGCAGTTTACAGTTCTTTTAAGGCAAGATACAAAGTGGCAATGAACAATTGGTTGGTATCTAATCCCGGTAAAACGGTCAGCATATACGAAATTGCAGAATTTGTTAACGCTGCATTTGGTGACTCATTTTCAATCAGTAATATTTGCAAAAGCTTCCAGAAAACCGGGATATATCCATTCAACTCTTCAGTGTTTACCGACGATGACTTTTTGGGCTCTTCTGTAACTGACAGACCAAAACCACCTGATCCAGAAAACCACAACCAAGTTGAAATAGAAAATACCATTCTTGATGCTGAGAGGCTAGATCCAACTCCATCAACCAGTGTCAATATTGAGAATATACCTCCAAACAGCTTTGAAAATATAACTTCAACAAAAAAGTCTGATTTGGAACCTACCGCTTCAACTAGCTTTGATCCTCGAGACCGAGCTCGGGATTATTCTAGAAGTGTAACTACACCTTCTTTAACATTGCAAGGAAGGGCCGAATTGAATTTAATTTCACCTGAAATCGTTAGACCCTATCCAAAAGCTCAGCCTCGAAAAGCTGTGCAAGGAAATCGTAAGAAAGGGAAATGTTGTGTTATCACAGATACTCCCGAAAAAGATGAACTCTTGAAAGCCCACGAAGAAAAAACAAAAAAAAGAAAGAAAGGTAAAAAAATTGTAAAATACGCCAAAGAAACATAAAAAAAAAACAAAAAGGACAGTTATCAAATCAGCAAATGCTCTAGAAAGTGATTCCGATACAAATACTGAAATATCGTTACATGACCAGTCTCCGTCACCAGAAAACCTGAAAGAATTTTATGAAGAAATGTTGGAAAATAATAAAGCAGACTCATCTGGAGAAGAACATGAAAAGGAAAATTCGGTTTGCCCAATCTGCAATGGAGAATACAGTGTGAGCAAAGAGGAATGGCTTCAGTGTCGAATTTGTGGAAAATGGTCGCATAACTCTTGCGGGATTCTGGGAAAATTAAACTTTTTCTGTAGAAACTGTTATTAAACTATATTCCGCTTTTATTTTAATTTTTTTGTATTTAATCTGTTGTATGTCCAGTTCATGAACGCCACCGTCCTTTTCATGGAAAGCTTTCCATGAATCGGACAAAAAAAAGAATTTGAATAAACGTATGTTGAAAAAAATTTATTGAGTTTTTACTAACTTTGGGTGTTCGAAAGTCTTGCTAATTTATCTGGCAATAATACAATGTCAAAAGTTTATTTATGTGTTAAGAAGTAATGTAGTTACAAGCAAAACAAGAAAAATGTCCGTTTCAAGGGTACTCGCCTCTACGCAGTATCCGCTAAGTGAAAAAAACAAAATGTTTAAACGAAAATGAAGAAAAATGTCGTAGTGTTGATACACCGTTGGATTCGCTTTAAAATATTACATTTAGTAATATCGTGAAAGTGGTAGGTATGTTTCTATTCCAGTTTTTGAGCTTAGGCAGAAATACTAAAAAAATGAAGTTTATACAGCCCTCTATCAAAAAAGTTCACAAATATAAAGTTTCAATATTTTTCTGAAAGTAAGTAAAGTATGTAGAGTGATTTTGGGATGAGGGGTTGCAGCAAGAACACACTTTTGGTGTCTATACATGGGTATGGAAGGCGTGCACAAAACGATATATGAAGCAATCGCAGAAAATGCATCCTGTGGTAGAAATTCGGAAAAAAAAACACATTAGTTACAGTTTTTTTTTTCGGGGGATTGCAGAGAAAAAGTGGTGGTACGGTATTAACAGATTTTATTTTTTTTTCGGGGGGTTGCAGGAAACAAGTGGTGGTACGGTAAAGGAATTTTTAAAAAGCCACCCTGCATGGATAATATCTGAAAATTTGAACACGGTAGCATGAGAAATGGACTACTTCTTCAATTTGAACACGGTAGCATAAGCCTAGCCGTTCAGGTAATATAAAGGTGTGTTTTTTAGGGGATGAAAACCTGTATTACAAAAATGCGCAATTGCCATTTATAAAAAATATACCAAAAAATCAGTCATACATCTGTGATGAATAACTGCAGGTTTTCAGGTTGATTCGCATTTGTATTGACGGAAAAAATTCGGGAGCATCTTTTTTCAAAAGTTTTCAACTTTGGAGCACCACTCTCGCTAAAGGGTAGGTGATGGAGACCATGCTGTCGCTGACGAAATTGTGAGGAATATAGTCCTCTACAATTCACCATGAAGGTTTTTCTGTGTATAACGCACCGGGAGGGCTGCGTTTGCAAAAAAGCAAAAATTACCCCCTTTGAGGGCTTGGAACGGGGTGATCTGGGTAAAGGGGCTTGAAATGGGGTGATGTCATAATCAGCATCCCAAATCCATAAGAAAAAAAAAACACAATCTTTCCACCATCGAGTTTGCGTTGTCAAACTCCCGTTTCCTAGGCGCTAAAACTAAGGTTAAAATCAAACTAAGCGGAAAAAATAAGGGGCTAACTTAACTAAACTTTAGACGGACCTTAAAATCACTGGTGCAAAGCAAAATCGTAGTTTAATATCTGATTATATCTAAAGCTGACCTTAAAGGGGGTGTGACCCAAAAAAACAACAAGCTACTTAAATCAAGAAAAAAAATTGAAGATCTCTCGTGAAAACCGCAGTCCTATATTCAAAAAAGTTTCTGAGATAATCTTTCAAGAAGATAAATTATGCGGGAACTTGTGCCTTCTGTTCATTCAGTCGTCAGTGAACCGTGCCCTATTCTTTCAGTAGTTGCAATTCGCTCTAAGGAAGATCGTTGACTTTTGTTTCGGAAAATTTTACAGGTATTTTAACTGTGCCTCCGAAGCCAGTGTGACGTCACACCCTAGGCGTTCATCACTTTAAACGGCCCTAACTCGAAAACGGTTCATCGTAGCAAGATGTGGTTAAAATTCTTAGATTTTTTTGCACTAAAACTCTCATTTTTGGTTCACACCCCCTTTAAGGTGTAGCGGTGCAAATAGCAGCTAATTATATATTTATCTAGCTAATGTTTATAAAATAGCCCCATTTTCCATTGATGGAGGTGCTTAAAAAACTCAACCCATTTGCAGTTCTTTAAAGCAGATAGTTCATTTGAAACTTCCAGAGCAAAATCAGTTTTTCAATAAAACGCTTCAGTTTTTTTCGGTCATTCAGCCCTATTCATGTGTGTCCTTGGATATTGGTTATTGCCTTGGTTATTGGAAAACTGTAAAAATATGGTGGATTGTTATTCAGGTGCTGCTTAGTTGTTGAATTGAATATTGGTTATTGAACGTCATATTGGTTATTGAAATTAACATCGAATATCTTATTCAGGTGTACTATATTTTCCAATAACAGTTTTCAGTGTTTCATATTTTGTAAGCAGGTGGTTCGGGCACCGGCTTGGCAAATTGGATATTGGAAAACTATTGGGTTTTGTGTTATGTTTAGAATTTTTCCTACAACTGCCTTTGAAAATGGAGTTTTTCACACGCTAGGCAACCACTGAAAATAGAGTTTTTCGCACAGTAGTGTGAGAAACAGTTCTTCACACGCTGCTTATTAGTTTTTTATTTATTATGGTTAATAAAAATTACATATTTGGTTGTTTTATTTTGCATTTGTAGGAAAAACATTGTGAAAAACTCGTTTGAAAACTTTTTTTCACACTCGCTCGACTTGTGGAATTCGCCTAAGTACGGCTCGGTCCAACAAACTGTCTAAGCCGTGTGAAAAAAGTCGTTTTCAAAACTTGATTCGTAACTATAGAAGTGAGTGGTATTTAATTTTCAATTATGGATGATTTTCCGTTGCTTATTGCAGCATTAGAAGGGAAAAATTAAAGGTGAGGAAGCTCTTTATTCCTGGTGAGTGGTATGAGCTATCAAAAAATCGTCTAAGAAAATCAAGAAGCAGAGTGCCTTGGATAACTATGATCGTATTATACTTTTTAGACTTGAACACAATCAGAAAAAGAATAACCTTTGGGAGACAAGCAATAACCCTTTGGATTTGCCAGAAAATAATTTTAAAAACATCAGCAGGTTTTGAAAAAATACTGCAAGGTATCTCTATCTAATCTAATTGAGGAAATTGGGCAATTTCTTCCAGATGCAGAACGTCCGCATTGCATCTTGCATCCCAAAGTCTGTGATTATTTTTTTAAGTGCATTGCATTTTTATTGTATTTTTGACGTGCGTTTTTCCTCCATTATAAAAGTGGGTATGAATATGACAAAAGGTTTGTTAGTTTGTGTCACTCTAACTAGTCTAACTTGAACTAAGCTGTAATATTTCTGTATGGCATATAAACCATATAAAACGCTCACAAACGCCCCAAAGCATGAAGGCCGCCCTGAACAACAGAAACAAACAAACCTAAAGAGTCACAAAGAATACCCATGAGAATTGACAAATAAATTCAAATAACTGACGAAGAAATGATAGATATTAAATTCCAATCCAAGTCAGCTAAATCAGGCACTAAAATAAATAAATAAACTCATAAACAACAAAATGAATAGAAAAGTGGGGTTACATTTTTAAGGTTTTTGGCAATTTTACAGTGTTGCCGCCTTAACTTATTCAATTAAAGAACAGTTTTCCAATTTCCAACAATCCCGTTTTCAAGGGGTACACGTGAATAAGAAATCTCTTCAATATTGAAATGTCTCAATATCCAATATTGGAAAATTTCAATAAACAAGTGGACACGTGAATAAGGCTGATTGGTCCTAATTCACGTGCTCCTTGAAAGTTGATTATTGAATTGGTTCTTGAAAAACATGGAGGTTTGCTATTCAAGTGCATCTTGGTTACCTGATTGAATATTGGTTAATGATTCAAGCCTTGAATATTGAATATTTTTCAAGTTGTGCTATTCTGGTGACCCAAAAATCAAGAACAGTTCTCAGTTTTTCAATCTGGTAAGGGGTTGAAACGAGGACCCCCTTACCGGATTGAATATTGAATAATTGGGAAAAATAGCCGCCCTTTTGAACATTCCTCTTTTGATTGCAGCTTTGCAAAATGAAAATTAATGGTGAAAAATTATCATTTAAGTAGGTAGTACATTAGTGTATTGTTATTTATGTTTATCAGTTTATCTTATTAAAAATCTTCTCAAAGGGCTTGCGTTATAGTTCAAGCCATAGGACTTCTAGATCTTGAAGGTCGCTGCTAGAATGCAATTTTCCTGTTAACAGAGTTCAGAGTTTTGTTTTCGCGTTAAAACTTCATATAAATTTTATTGTGTGTTTTAGAAGTCCGTTTCTTTTCCATATTAGTGGCGACTAATAACAAATTTGATATTTAAATTAAAATTTTCCACCCAGTTTTAATTTTAATGAAAATACAAATAAACAAAATATTACAAAGGCGAAAAGTGCGGTTAGGATGATACTTTGACAGAAAATTGCGTTGTTGCCACATTTATATATTGAATTTGATAACAGTTTTTCAATATTCGATATTTACTTCTCAAGGGGGTCACCGGAATAAGAATCTTTTACAATATTGAAATATTTCAATATTCAATATTGAATAATTTCAAGTTTCAAGGGGTGCACGTGAATAAGGCTGATATCAGGTTAATTTTTCCTTATAGCCGCCATCTTGAGAACAGAATAACTTAGAATTACGAGAAAGTTTATTATTTCAACACGATTCGGCAACAGCACTCAATGATTTGAAATTTATTATGAAAAAATAATCTTATTTGATATTGTCTGCTGTTTCTCAAAATTAGTAACGTAACAAGTTTTAACAAAATAAATAATATTTGAGGCGTTTTCTCGCGAAGCAACTACTTCAAAATATGTTTCAAAGCTGGTTCCAAACAATTCAAAAATAACGTCATTATTTCAACCCGCGAGAAAACTTTTTCTGATTGAAATGTGAACTATCACCCAAAAGCCAAAATAATAATAATATATTGTAATAATTATTGAAACTCTTTATTGCAGATATCCATTTCAATCCCTGTGATCGCGATCACACTGTTTTGTTTGATTCCCGAAATATCTGCGCTGTCATGCCTCGAAGTGAAAAGGTCCTACGAAAAAACTTGTTTGGAATCAGAGCACGACAACTACGTTCAATGCGTCAGAACGCGAATGAAACGGCATCCTCGGGATTGCAGCTACAACGACAACTGCTATGACTGTGACTGCGATTTATGTGCTTACAGTGAATGCGGAGGTAGGCATAAATTTTAATAAGTAGCTTATGTCAATTTTTGCTAACCTTAGAATAAGAGTTTTTTTGTAAAACTTATGGCGCTTCCAGGACTTCGTGCTTGTTTGCCTAATTTCAGCTATTGCATCGAATTGTCTAATCTGATTGAGTATCTTCCAGTCTAGTATTTAGCTGGACAGTGTGGTATGCGCCCGTGCCGATTTCCAACTCTAAAGCAATTTAAATTTTAAATGTTACATTTGTAAACTTTACGAAAGTCGCGTGTTCACTTTAAAGTATATTGAACTGGTTCATATTACGAATTGCTGAAATCGTTGGAATATCGGAAGAAACCGTTGTGAACAACACTATAGGAAGGAAAAAAAAAGATTTGCGCCTACTGTCCAAACAAGAAAAGGCGCATGATCACCCATTATTGCAAAAAGCGCAAAAAAGAATTTGCTGAGAACAACACCGGCTAGAAATGTTTATACGATATGTAAAAAATGTGTGTTTTATGTATTACATAGAGGGTGACATTTTAAAAACTTACAATGGCTATATCTCAGGAACCAAAAAATATATAAAAAATCGCTGAAAACAATTTCTAAAAATTATGTAATAACTAACTTGTTTTCACTCACCCCCAGCTACCCCAACTTAGTAATATTGAATGACACCCCCTACTTGTGATACCTTATCTGAAAGCTCTTAAAAAATGCTTTTTAATGGTACCCTACAAGCTAGGATTCCATGTGATTGTTTTTGGTTTATTGGGTAAATAAAACTTCATTCATTTGAATTAAAATTGTATTTTTTTAGACATGTCAATTTTTTCAGGTTCCCAAAACAACGAATAAACAAAAAATAATACAAGCCTAAAATTTTTAAGCCTCAAGATTAATGCTACGATAGTAAAAAAATGTTTTAAAATTTTTATTAAATTATTAGTCAAAAATTCAATTCACATTTCAATGGTTTTATTTTGAAAATAATTACATCGAATCCTAGCTTGTAGGGTACCATTGAAAAGCATTTTTTAGGAGCTTTTAGATAAGGTATCACAAGTAGGGGGGTGTCATTTAAGATTATGAAGTTGGGGTAGCTGGGGGTGAGGGGGTGAGTGAAAACAAGTTAGTTATTACATAATTTTGTTTCCCCCTCCCTACTATAGAAATTATTTTCCGCGATTTTTTATATTTTTTTTGGTTCCTGAGATATAGCCATTGTAAGTTTTTAAAATGTCACCCTGTATATATTTTTTCAAGTAATGCTTTTTTATATTTTACGAATGTGAAAACAATAAACTCAATCGCACAGAGGATGCGACTGATTGATGTTTTTCTAAGGTCCTTTTATAGTCAGAACACCTACCCAACAAATACAAGTTCGTCTTTAGTATGTACATAATACGTACTTTTTCGGACGAAAGTACGTTCGCGGACGTACTTTTTAGGTCCCGCCGACGTCTGAAGGACGTCTTTAGGACTGTCGTTTTCCACAAAATAGTATGTCCACGTAAATTTAGGGACGTACATAAATTTACGTGTTTGGGACGTACATTAACGTACGTATTTAGTATAGCTTTTTAGGAATGTGTTTGGGACGTACAGGGTTTTCCCATATATTTTTGCACCCCACCAGAACTGGTTGATTGAATATAGGCATGAAAAAGAGGTCCGTGAAGTTGGCCCCTAAAGTGTCAGTTTTTAGTGCTTCGTTAGTGCTTCTCAGTGCTTCAAACAGTTGCATTCGAGAATATTTCCTTTTTGAGATATTTAACTTTTAATTTTCAAGGTCAGCCCTCAAATTATATGGGATTGAGTTAAATCTAGAGTCGTTTTTTTGCGCATCGTTAGTGCTTTTCTGTGCTTCAGATAGTTTTCTTAATGCTCTTTTCGTATTCTGATTTTATTTTAAAATTACCACCCAAACTTGTTCCAAAATGTACAAAAAACACAGGGACGCCACCTCGGACGCCACTGGAGCCAACATTGGTTTATAGTATGGAGGAAATCTAAGGTGCCGGTGCGCTCTCTATCTCTCTCTTTTATGGTTATTTAGTTGTTTTGGAAAGGTCTATTTTAATTGGTCACTGTTTTAGCTGGCGCTATTTCGTTCGTTCAGACGCAGTTTTGACTGGCGCTTTTTTAGCACCGGAGCATCTCACTCCGGGGTAACTCGCCTTTGTTTTAAACAGAATGGCTCTGTCATTAAATAGCGCCCAACGAGGAACCGCACTTTACAAGTTGGAAAATGGCATATTTTTAACTATCAGTAATTCAGTATCAGTAAATTTGATACCTGTGTCATATTCGATATAAATACGACTCCTGGGGCTGGGATCACGACGAGTAGAATTCTACTTTCATGACGTCATTCGCGACCTATTTATCGCGTACAGTACAGGCGATGATGATAGTTGCTAGGCAACCTGACGTCATGAAAGTAGAATTCTAGTAGAATTCTACTTGTCGTGATCCCAGACCTGGGTTATATTCTGGCACAGCTTTTGACTGCAGACAACATAAGTAGGGGAGCTCCGAAAGAGAAATGGAGCTACTTATGGCAATTTACGCCGAAAACTCACGCACTGGAAGCCGTAGCTTAGAATAATTCAAATTTATGATAAAAAAATATTGTTTAATATTGATCAATATAATAGGCAAAGAGGAAGATGAAAACAAGATCTAAATAAAGGGTTGTTTTAGAATATTAATTATTAATGTAGTAAAACCGTGAATTAAACCAAGTATGCATGAAGCCAAAGCCCGCGGAATCATAACCTATAGTGCAAAAGGCCTACGTCCATCCGAGAAAGGATATGCCTACGTCACAACTGGTGATTTGGTGTATCATCCTTGCTATGAACCGATGTTGGCTTCAGTGGCGTTCCTGTGTTTTTTGTACATTTGGAATAAGTTTGGGTGCTAATTTTAAAATAAAAAATACTAAATAATCAGAATACGGAAAGAGCATTAAGAAAGCTATATAAAGCACTAAAAAGCACGAACGATGCGCAAAAAAACGACTCTAGATTTAACTCAATCCCATATAATTTGAGGGCTGACCTTGAAAATTTAAAGTTAAATATCTCAAAAAGGAAATATTCTCGAATGCAACTGTTTGAAGCACTGAGAAGCACTAACGAAGCACTAAAAACTGACACCAAAATTGGGTAATTCGGAAAATTTTTGGGGGCTGACCTTGAAGTGAAAATCTAAAATATCTAAGAAATAAGAAAAGCACTTTCGAAACTATTTGAAGCACTAGGAAGCACTAACGAAGCACTAAAACATAGTAACAAGTTTCGTTCATTTTAACAGATTGTCAGGGCTGACCTTGAAACTACAAAAAAATCTATATACAGAAAACGAAAAAAGCACTAACGAAAACAATTGAAGCACTAAAAAGCACTAACGAAGCACTAACAAACAACATATTTTTCCAAATAAAATTTAACACTTTAGGGGCCAACTTCACGGACCTATGAAAAAGATGTAAATACAAATGTTGTATTTACACCTTTTTGATATCTATTCAATTAACCTGTTCAGATGAGGTGCAAAAACCTAGTGGAAAACCCTATACATAAATATTTATGTGTAAGTTTATAGTAAAAATAAAACCATATATTGTATTTTGAAGTGACAATTTTTATACTTAATAAATACCTACCTTAACACTCAACACTAAAAAACTGAAAAAAATTAACATAAGAACAAATATATCATACCCTTAGATAACATACCCATCACCCTTAAACTTAAATTACATGGAAACATGTTAATATATTACAAAAATACTGGAAAAATACCATAAAACTTGATCGCAACTATACGAAACAAAAAAAAAATTATAGTGAAAGAAGAAATTACGAACTAAAAAATGTACAGAAATAGGTAGGTATTCCTACAAACATTATTGGTCCTTTTTGGCTCGTTCAGGCGCCCTTTTCAGCCAACCTTGAATGGCAACATCTGTCTCCTTCTGGGTCACATTAATCAGCGTTTCGCAAGATTCTAGAAAAAAAATAGCTTTGTATATTTAAGATGTAGATGAACTTGAAATAGAGAAAATGGATATGCATATGCATATATACCCGGTGCCCACGAAATTACTTTCCGGCTGCCATTTTTTTATTTGTCGATGGATATCAACGAAACTTGGTAAGGTTGATATTCTAACCCAACGCCATTTTTATGCATCTATGATAAGTTTGATATTAAATAATGTTGGTTTTTTGCATTTTGTCGTGAATATTTCTGGTCATCAGTTTCAAAACTTAAAAGAGGTGATGCTAAATTTATGCAGTTTAAACCACACTCAAGTGCTACATGTGAGAGGATTTTTTCACAAAGTCCAAAAATCGTCTAAACCCAAAGTACAATAGCTGATATTTTAAGAACGAAACAATATATTGGGTCCAATAACTGTACCAAATTTTAACATTGATAACACATTTATAAATAAGAAGAAACCCACTATATACAGCACCAACAATGTAGTGGAATCTATACTTTTCCACTACATTTACTTAAAAATCTTTAATCAAATAGAATATAGCTGTGATTGAAGAAAACACAAATGTTCCTTCTATCTTCTGTACTAAGATAGGTTCCCTTTTTTTGTAATGTGATGTATTTTCGTCGATAGTTTGTTTTATTTTGATTTTTTTTTTGACCAAAGATGGTATGAAACAAGATCACGAGTTTCAAACAACTGTTTTTATTTATTTTTGAATGGCCCCTCATGTTTTCAGGTTTTTTAAAAATCTCATATTTTCTTATGTTTTCTCATGTTTTTAATGACTCTAATTTCATGCTATAGAAATTTTAGGCCTGGCAACACTGTGTATTTATATTTTAATTCAATATTATTTATATTCACTTGCATTGAACTAATAAAGAATAATTTCTATTCAGGTAAGTAAATATGTTAACTGATGAAACAGAAACAACAACATAAGTATATTATTGTTATTTAAAAATTAAACAATATTTTTTGCTCACCGCTTCATTGAAATTTTTTTCGTCCTCCAAATAATTATTGAAAGCAGCCAGGTCTTCCTCCGTGCCCAGAGGACATTTGAATTTTTGAAATACCGATGAGTCTGGCAGTGGTTTAGTGGTTTTGGAATTGGTCATGGTTGCCTTCAATATATCGGTTGTGATACTCCTTAGGAAAAAAAGATGTCTCAGTATATCTCTAACTTCGCTAGTTAAATTGAGAAAAAAAAAAAAAAGTTCAATACATATTTCAAACTATCATTATTTATGTGTGGCTATGTAAAGAGACTCACCGTGTCTAGGGCTGCAGGTGCAGGGTTTTTCATTTGAGCTACCAGGAGTTGCAATTTCTGGAAAAAAAGATTTCAAGTTTTCAAGATTATATTTTTAAAACTTCATCTAGATGACAAAAAATTTTCAAATAATAAGAATATCTCACCAATCAGGCGACGCGAAGATGGAGTTACTTTAGGAGTTGCCAAGGGAGTCAGCGAAGGAGTCACCGAAGGAGTTATTGACGGTTGAGAGGATGGAGCCGTCTTTTTCGTGGATTGAGACGAAATGATCAGGCGACGCGAAGATGGAGTTATCGTCGGAGTTGCCAAGGAAGTCACCGAAGGAGTCACTGATGGACTTACTAATGGAGGCTGAGATGATGTAGTAGTCTTCTCTTTGGATTAAGATGAAACGGTCCCACAGTGTGACCCTTCTTTTTTTAGCACTTATTGCCAAAGGTACATCGCTGTCGGAGGAAAATTCTAAGAAATATAAATTGCTATGATAATAATTAACCTTTTTGGATTTTTGGAAAAACTTACCATCTTTTTGCAAATTTGCAGCTGGATTTAATTTTACCAGAGGGTCTAAAATAAGATAGAAATATTGATATTATTTAATAATACAGGCTCAAATTACTTACATATAGTTGGATGTGGTGGCAGTTGACTAAGACCAGCATTATCATCCTCAGTACCATTAATGTCTGAGCTGCTTTGCTTTTTTTTATTACCTATCTTCCTTTTTTTTTTTGGGAGTCTTCTTCATTTTCGGTAGTAGTTCCCAAGTCGTTCGTATCTTCAGGCAATTCAGCTTTACGACGAGCTTTTGCATATGATTCTAAATATAAGTTAAATAAATCGTTAAAGAACTATCTCATTTAAATTGAATTCCCACAATAGAAAATTACTAAGAAAAAAAAAACAACAAAACAAAAAAAAAAAACACTAGAAAGCCATTACAAAAAAGAAGAAGGTATGTAAAATAATATAGTTATTATGATTCGAATAATTGGGAAACAGTCAGTATCGTAGATTTATTACTCTTTAACAATTGCCTAGCTTTAGAAGCCTTTCGCTTCTTCTTCAGGGCTATAATAATATAATATAAAATAAATAAAAAATGAATATAATATAAATTAGAAATTAAATAAAAATTGTTATAAACTTTTTTAGAACATACCTTGTAGTGAGTCTATCGATTTCTCTGGGTTTTTTAAAGTTTTTTCATTTATGATATAATATAGATGTTTGTAAAAAATTTAATATAAATGTATAATGAAAATTATTTCAAAAAATGTAAAATATGGTATAATTTTTTTTGAAAATTTTGATTTGTGATTGATAGACTTGACAATATGACGAAGGTAATAAACCGGTATTGATTAATATACATTAGGAAGTTTTTTTATCCAGAGATAACAAATAGGAATATATTATGCTCAAATTACTAATTTCTGTTCTTTCATTAATTGAATTTTTCTGTTTTTGTATTTCCGTCATTTCTAAAAATAATCTTTTATTTAAATTCTTTTCTATTTGTAAAATTTTAATGTTATCGTAATTAGGTCGATGTCCAGTATCGAATGAATGTTTAGCTATAGCACTAGTTTCTTTTTGTAATCGTATATCACTTTTGTGTCCAGACATTCTGTTTTTTATGGTTTGTGATGTTTGACCTATGTAGATCTTATCACAGTTTATGCAAAGTAATTCATAAACAACATTAGTTTTTAATTCTATTGGATCTTTATCTTTTAGTTTTGTATTTAAATTACCAATAGTTTTTATGATTTTAAAAGAAATTTTGACAGATTCATTTTTGAAAAGATAGGCAATTTTTTCTGAAAGTGTTTTTATGTATGGTATTGAAGCATAATAAATTCTTGGTTGTTGATTATTTTGAATATTGATAGAATTATTTTGTATTGTTAACTCGTTCGATGATTGGTTATTAGTAGGTATTATCATTAATAATATTGTTGTTGAAAATTATTTTATTTAATAATGCATTTGGATATGAATTTTTTAATAAAATCTGTTTTAATTTTTGAAAGTTTAATTCTTTTAATGATGGATGAACTAATTTCTCAATTCTGTTTTTAAGTGTCAAGATGAGATTAATTTTGTGTCTATAACTATGATATGAGTTAAAATTAATATATCTTCCAGAATTTGTTGCTTTAATATACCAATCCGTTATTAGAGTTCGGTTATTCCGTATAATTTTTGTATCTAAAAAACTCGGGCGCCACCCTTAGGATTAATGTGGTTAAGGGCCCACGTGCTCTAAGTAGCTTTTAAACAGTGGAGACGGAAAACCAGAGGTCAATATGCGCATCCTCAAAATGAAACACAGAATCCAACTTACAAGTTAAAGTTTTATTTGCCCAATAACATCGGATAAAAAGGAACAGTGAAAAATGTAATTAAATGAGAGACGAAGAGCGGGGAGAGTGGAACGAAGTCGGTGAGAAGAATGTGTAAATACTATGTACGTGGCGGAGACTCGCGGTAATAAGATCGCGGAAAAATAACGGTATCGGTCAATAGGATTGCGGAAAAATAACGGTTTCGGTAAATAGCTCCAAGGAATTATTGATGCTAGGCTGCCGTGCTCCTACCACCTTCAGCTCGTATTCCAGGCGCATGCGCGAACTATGCAACCGAGTAGAGTGCAGGTTTAAAGAAAAGAGAAGGACAGAATTGGAAGGGTGCGTCTCTCGGTATCGATTCGGTCGGAGACGTCCCCACCAATCCTCTACGGAGAGAATAGAGCCGAAACGCTATTCGATCCGCAGTCCAGAGAATGACATAAGTATTGGAATGGAACCAAGAGAGATACCCCGTAATCGGTCCGGACAGACGCTCTCTTGGCTCGTCATGGAAAGATTAGAGCGCCCCGTAATCGGTCCGGCAGCAACCCCGTGCAATCCATGTCACCAATAAATATGCCAATGAAAGAAGAAAGAAATGTCAGAAATATAAGGATAGAAGCAAGAGTGAACCCCCGTAATCGGTCCGGACAGACCCCCCCTTGCCTCGTCATAGAAAGGATAGATAGCCCCGTAATCGGTCCGGCAGCACGCTATACAATCTATGATCCTTATACCCCTTAGAAGAAGATACCTGCCCTCTCACTCTACTTTACCATTGTCGACGGCGTCGCGGCGGATGACGGCGTCGCGGCGGATGGCGGCGGATGACGGCGGATGACGGCGGAGACGGCGGCTGAAGACGGCGGAGACGGCGGCGGAGGTCGGCGTACCTTGGCTGTCGGCTGGTCGGATCGGAGCTGGAGTCGGAAGCGGAATCGGAGACGGAATGCCGGTTCTCTTGCAGCGCGGCTATATTTATAGCCAAAAATCCTGGTACCGGCTTCGACGGTCGCGCGCAAGGAGTGTGGGTACGGCGACGATCGCGCGTCGTATCCACTCTACCAGTGCGGAGAGTACGAGGTCACGCGATCATGGGGAACTGCAGCGGGTTGCAACCCCTCTCAGAATCTACTCCACCCCGGGGTGAGTCTCATAAAATCCGATTGATTGAACTCGCGCTAATTTTTAACTAATTGAATGACCGGGATGCACGAAAAATTTAGTAACCTTCGTTACACACTCCCTCGTCTTCGGAAAAAATATTTTTACTTAAATATTTTATAAACTATATATAGGAATACAAAAAAAATATGAACCTATCCGGTTCTCTAAAGCAAAATAAAAGGTACTGAAAAAAAATTAAAATTAAAACTATATACCCAAAACGAAAAATAAATGTCCATATCTGTTCCCCCATGGTTCTGGCAATGTCAGAGGGTCGTCTCTACAAGCGGCTGGAATCGTCGGGGTCTACGACGACTGGTGGTTCCTCAGGCCCCCCTGGTACCTCACCAGATATAATAATAATTTTTACAAATCGGGTTCGCCTCTGGATAGGCGACCATATACGGACAACCACACAAGCGACAAGGCCGGTACTTGAGCTGATGCAAACAACACTGCACCCCTACGGATGCTGTGCTCTGTCGCCTGGTTGCCGGTAACTCCCGGTGTGACACAGACGCTTTGGTATATGGCTTGGGCTTTAAGGCACCTCGGTGTGTCGGCGGAGTAGACGTGGTCATATCACGTAATGAGCTTCGGGCTGCTCTCGAAGTTGACGGTTGTGGAGGTTTTGACCGTGACTCACACGGACATTCGGATGACAAGTACCCAACATGGCCGCATCGAGAGCAAAAGGTTAGGGGCTTGCCCCTACAGGCATTGCGGCGATGTCCGGGGTAGCCGCACCTCCAGCATAAGTCCTTTTCGACCGGCAGATATATGTCATCAAACATTCGCGTTTGTTTGGAGGTGGTCGGCTGTGAAGCGGTGGTTTTTGACGGAGTACCGGTCGGTTCCATAACGGTATTTGGTGGCGGAACGGTGGTTTCTGACGGAGCAGCGGCCGGTTCCAAAACGGTATTTTGTGCTGGAACGGTAGCAGGTGGCGAGGCGGGGCTGAATGAGGGTATCTCTGCGGCGGCCCTCTGAACCTCGCCTCTCTCGGGATCTTCGGCAGAATGCGGATAAGTCGGTATCCCAAAGGGATCGGTAAACGGATCAATCTGGTCCACGTTTTGGAAAAAAACGGGTTCCGGATTACTCTCTTCCAAAGCGTCTCTAAGAGCATCTTCTACATTTAGTGCAAGCTCAAGAACTGGGCTAGACATCTGGAAAAAGAGAAAAAGAAATAAAATAATAATTTGGGGTTCCAACAGGAGCGGACCCTTGGAGCTATATCGTAGATTTGGAGCCGGATAACGGAGAAAATAGGCAAGAATGAATGAAACTCGGACGCTCGAAATAAACGTAAATTTATAAAAAATCAAATTCCCAACAAATAAAAGGTAATTCAGTCAAAAACAAAATGAGGAAATGGTGGCAGTTCTTATTTTTTTTTACACAGCGGAGGGCACCATAATATGGAAGCGGGATCCATCACTGGCCCGTAGACGCAGTCGGAATCGGCGGGCGGCGGGAAAGTTGGCAGGTCGGAGCCTTAATAAGGCTTCCTTATACGTGGAACTCCACTGGCTCCAATCTGGCTGCTTCTGGAATTGGTCGGCAATATCCCGTGATTGAGGCTGGAAGACCATCACGGCTGTGCTGGTCTTCTGAGTGTTCGATTCCGGCCTCATTGGGAGCCTTTCTCCTGGTGGCAGCGGGAGTTCCATCACGGTTCGGGGCAGTCGAGGCTTGCCCTTTTCAGCCCATCAATCCCATAGAGTGGGATGCAGACGGGATAAATCGGTGGTGACATCAACTCCTCGCCGTCTTATAGTATTCGGTACGGGTGCATATGGGACGGCGGCGGTGACGGAGGTAGCTGGAGCAGTTGAAGCGGTGCGGGCACGAACTCGGGATTCGCAGCGATAGCGGGGCGGAGATAAAACGGACGACTGGATATCGGTGATGGTACTGGTAGTACCCTTCGAAGCCGTCCTGGCTAGCGGACAAGGCTGACAAGGCTTGCGCTCCCAGCGCACTTTTTCCGGAACTACCGGTGCGGCTGTTTTAGACGGCGGCGGGAGCACTTGGACGCTGATAATGTTCACTCTATCAGCTGGTGGTTTGATAGTTGCACTAGACGGAGCAGTGAGTGGCGGCTCTGGTTCGGTAGACGGGGGTGTTACGGGAGCCGCCGGGAGTAGGTGGGCTCGTAAAGAGGGACCGGAAAATCGTGAGCGGTATTTTCTGACGGTCTGCTTCACCTGCTCTAGCTTCAATCGGGCTTTTCTCTGCTTTTCCAAGCCGTCTTGACGTGGAGTACACAGAGTTGCCGGATCCGGTCGAGACTTTTTGGGCGGATTCATTTCTCACGTCGGGGTCGGATTTTTCTTATCGGGCAACAACGCAAAACAACTACACACTGTGCTGCTATAAACTTGAAAACCGGACTGAATAAAAAAACAAATAAAATAAACAAAATTCCAATGCGGATTCATCGGTACATTCGAGTAGAAAAGGATGTCTAGGTACAGGCTGGTTTAAGATCTTTGATGTGAATATGTCGGAGCTTCTTAACGGAACCGTCCTTTAAATCATAGACGACGCGCGATACTACTTTTGAAACGGTGTACGGCCCGGAATATTTTGGGGCTAATTTGGCGGCAAAACCTTTAACAGCGGATGAAAGCGGATTTTCCCTTCGCATTACTTGGTCTCCCACATGGCATCTCCATTCTCGGCGGCGAAGGTTGTAATTATGGCTTTGAGTCGTGAAAGCTCTACCAAGATTCACTCGGACTAACTCATAAACTTCCTGTAGTTTCTTCAGACGTTCGGACTGAACGGCAATGTGCGTAGGCTCGGATTCTTCATTTCGGGTATCCTCCGGTGTAGGATTACAGTATAATGCTTTGGGCGGGTCTAGTTCTCGGCCAAAGTTTAGAAAAGCCGGTGAAAATCCGGTTGAATCCTGTCGGGAGCTGTTAAGCGCAAACACAAGTTCAGATAGGTGAGCGTCCCATTTCCGGTGGTTCCCGTCACAAAACTGGGCAATCATAGTCTTGATTGTTTTGTTAGTACGTTCTACAGGATTTGCCTGTGGAGTGTAGACTGGGGTAAGGCGGTGAGCAATACCCATCTCCTGCAGAAGCTCTTTAAACGGTCGTCCAGTATATTGAGTTCCGTTATCTGTGAGAACGGTTCGTGGACACCCGAATTTCGTAACGACTTGCTCATAGAGTGCTTGTGTAACAGCCCGCGAAGTCGCCTGTCGGATCGGTCGGCATTCTACCCATTTGGTGAAGCGATCCTGGAACATAACTAGCCAGTTATGCCCTTTTGTGGACCGGGGTAGCGGGCCTATTAGATCGGTAGTAACCGTCTCCCACGGTTGTGAATTGCGAGATGGCTGCATCTGACCTGGAGTTTTCTGCTGTGATGGTTTATAGCGTTGGCAGCAGAGACAAGCTTTGACATATCGGGCTATGTCCCTTATCATACCTGGCCAATAATATTTCCTACAGATTCTGGCGGTTGTTTTAGCTATACCTCGGTGTCCGGCCATAGGAGAGTCATGGTTTTCCTCCAGTACAGACATTCGGGCACTTTTGGGTACGCAAATTTTCCACGGGTCAGACATCTCATTTTCGGTCAAATCGGACAAATCCCAAAAGTGGCGGTATAATTGCCCATCTCGGATGCAAAAATCAGGAAAATCGGCAGGATTGTTCTCCACGGAGGCCTTTTTAGCACTATACCAGCTACACGGCTCAAAGGCTTCCAGGCTTAAAATCGGTTCAGGCTCCTCGACCTCGAAACTATCAATCGGGTCTCGGGAAAGCGTATCGGCAACTTTATTGAGAACTCCTTTGCGGTATTTTATTTCGAAGTCGAACTGTTGGAGATAAATACTCCATCGAGCTAATCTACCGGACGGACTTTTTATTGAATGTAGCCATTTCAGGCTTTGGTGGTCGGTAACTACGGTGAAACGGTAACCCTCCAGGTAGGGACGCATTTTCTCAATACCCCACACTATTGCAAGGCATTCTTTTTCGGTAACGGAAAATTTCTTTTCCGCGGGACTCAAACTACGGCTTGCATACGCAATGACATGATCACCATCGGTACTATGTTGGATTAACGCCGCACCTAACCCATTATCCGATGCATCTGTTTGCAACACGAATGGCTTCGAAAAATCGGGACAAGCCAAGATTGGGGCTTCGGTGAGGTGATTTTTAAGAGTATCAAAAGCCGTTTGCTCAACATCGGTCCAAGTCCATCGGATGCCCTTTTTAAGTAGGCGGTTAAGTGGGCTAGCTATTTGAGAAAAATTCTGTACGAAGCGGCGGTACCACGAGGCTACTCCCAAGAAGCGTCGTAAGCTACGGATACTGGTCGGAGCTGGCAGTTCTCGGATTGCCGCTACTTTGTCTGGATCCGTACGGATTCCTTCGGAAGTGACAAGGTGTCCCAGATATCGGAGGGAACGTTTTCCAAATTCACACTTATCCGGATTGAGTCGTAAATTGGCCGCTCTAAGACGTCGGAAAACTTCGGTTAAATTGTTCAGGTGCTCTTCAAAAGTTTCGCCAAGGATTATAATGTCATCCAGATATGCAAAGCAATAACTATCTAGCTCTGGGCCTATAATGCTGTCCATTAACCTCTGGAATGTAGCGGGGGCGGAGTGTAACCCAAAAGGCATTACTCGAAACTGGTATAGACCCATTCCTGGCACGGTGAAAGCGGTAATCGGTTTACTTTTCTTGGCAAGCGGAATCTGCCAGTATCCTTGTTTAAGGTCGATACTAGAAATATATCGGGCCCTTCTTAATTTGTCCAGTATAGAATTAATAAACGGGAGAGGGTAAGCATCCTTTCGGCTAACGGCATTTACCTTTTGGAAGTCAATGCAGAAACGGTGTTTCCCATCCTTCTTTTTCACAATGACTACGGGTGAACTCCAGGGGCTGTCGGACGGTTCAATGATCCCATCATCCAACATCTTTCGTACTTCGGTGTTAATTATTTCCTGCATTCTGGGATTCTGAGGACGGTACCTCTGTTTAATTGGATCGGGATTCAGTAAATTAATAGAATGTTCCACTAACGGAGTAGTGCCTTTGATTTGATCAAACTTTGGCAATTCGTGGTCCAGGAACTTCTTCAATAGTACTTCTTCGGCGGACGTTAATTCTAGGTTCGGCGAAATATCTATCGGGCCAATCGGACTACATAAAGTAGGAAACGGTAAAAGACAGTTGTTCAAATAAATCTCGCCACTGCCCAAATCCAGATGGAATTTGTGTCGACTCAGAATATCCATCCCAAGCACAATATCGGAAGTCAAATTCGGAAAGTAGGTAGCTGATGGTTTCGGTCAGTGTAATGTTTCCGAGCTGTAACGGTATTCGGTAAGCTTTAGAAATATCGATTACACCTCCATTGGCCACTTTGGCACTTCGAACCTCAGTTTGTACTTCGGAATAATCACTGAGACGGCAGATATCGGCAGCGAGATCCCCTATATACGAGTTGGCGGCACCGGTATCGATTAAAGCTAAGAACGGGGCCTCTCCTATGTAAATGCATACATGCGGTCGGGAATCTGGTAGACGAACCGGGTTCACACCTGTCGGAAAATATGGATGTCTATTCGAGGTTATCAGTTCACGGTGCTGGGCTGACCTCGGACTAGGACCGCACCTTTTTAGTTTCCCGAACGGGAACGGACACATGGGCAGTCTCGGGACATTATACCCGGTTTTCTGCAACGGGAGCAGAATAATTTTGCAGTATTCCGGCATTCTGTTCTGAAGTGTCCAGTTTCTCCACACTTCCAGCAGATCATTGCTTCGGATCGATTGTTCGGTCTAGAATTCCGTTGGTACGATTCGGTTCTATTAGTTCTTTCGGTTCTACGGTTTTGCTCCCAGTCTCTCGCTGGTGCTGGGTTTGTCGACGGGTTTTGGGTAACAGAAATGCCGGCTGGTGAACGGGTACTTCTAGATGTGGACGGGGTTGCCTTTAGTTCGGACAAAAGGCTTTCGATTTCCCTTAGGGTACGGGAAAATGAAACCACATCGGTAATGTCGCTTTTCCGGATATGTTGTCGGTATTCAGGTAAGAGGTTTCTATACAACCACTGAAGCTCCTGATCTGGAGTTATGCTCCCATGCCTCCTGATGAGGGTTTGTAGGCCGGTAATATATCGGTGGGTTGGCTCGTTTGACTGTTGGAGCCGGCGGCTAATTTCGATCTCCAGATCGGCGGCATAGTTGATCGGAAAATAGAAGCTGCGGAAATCCGTCAGAAATTCGTCCCAGGTATTCCAGTGAGCTCGGTTATTTCGGTACCATAGGGATGCATCACCCTGTAAAAGTTCTGGAATATGCGGTAGTAATCGGTCTATCAATATCCCCTGGGAGGCACAAATTTCCTGTAATCTCTCTATGAAAGTTACCGGATCGGTTCGTCCATTAAAATGGATATTCCATTTATGTACTTTCAGTGCCATTCCCGGAGACCCGGATGCGACTGGAGAAGGCAACGGTTGGTGAATGGTTATAGCCGGTATCGGCGGATTAAGCACCTGAGTTGTTCCGGGTGCACCAGTATTAGCAGTACTGGTTTGAGTCAGGGCAGCGGTACTATTTGCCTGAGTCGTATGCGTGCTGGAATTAGTCGGAAAGATGAAACCTGTCATAGTAGTCGGTGCTGGTGAAGCCTTTCCCTGACGATAAAACGTCACTAGTCGCTTCTTCAACGTGTCAACGGTACCCGTAGTATCTAATCCAAACTTATTTAGTTCCGCAATCAGTTCATCCTTCTTTAATAGGTAGACAAAACCTACACGGCCATCGTTGGGATCGTACCAGGCGGGGTAAGCGGTTACGGATAGACTAACTGGCGGATTCACCGGACTGGTAGTGACCACGGTAGCGGTGATGGTACTCGGTGTACTAGTAACGGTTGGGTTGCCATTGTTGCCGGTGCCTCCTGGCATCGTAATTCGGTCGGTTAACGGTAGCGGAATGCGGAGTAAGGGCTCAAATGGCAACGGCCTTCAGCGGCTAGTTAACAGCAGGTTTGTTAGCAGGATTATGGTTCAACTCGGCGGTACGGTACGGTACGGTTAAGATTCGGAGTGCTCTGGGCGGCGGTCGGAGCTAGCAAGTCGTTCGGAACGATCAGGTTGACGGTCTAACGGTAAGTGTTTGAAGAGAGCTGAGCGGTGAATGTTTCGGAAATATTCGGCTAGACGGTTAGAGCTAGAGTGCTCAAGTGAACAAGTCGACGGTCAGGCGGTGAGTGTTTTTTTTTAGATGTTCCTCCTTTGAGGTCTCGGTCGGATCTCTCGGAACGGTTTAATAGATGTTGCTTCTTTGAAAGCTCGGTCGGATCTCCCCTAGATGTTGCTTCTTCGAAGGCTCGGTCGGTTCTCTCGGAACGGTTTGGTAGATGTTGCACCTTCGAAAGCTCGGTCGGATCTTTTTTTATTTCCCCTTGATGATCTCAATTTATATTCTTTCAAGGCAGTGGGGAGACATTTGCCACCAAAAGTTGGTGGGAAGATGAGAGCTAGTACGCACACTCCTCTCTCACGTTTTACTATTCGGTCAATACGACAAATTTTCGGAAATATTACGAAATGTGGCAACCTGGCAACCGGTACGAAATACTACTATTCCAGTCGGTATATAGTCTCACATAATACAACATGTCCAAAATTTTATGGTTTACCCAAAATTCATAAACCTACATTATCACTAAGACCTATAGTTTCATCAATTGATACTCCAAATACAAAATTAACAAATTTTATGAATAATATTTTGAAAAGATCCTATAATACTCATAATGATTTTTACATAAAAAATTCATTTGAATTATCTGAATTTATAAATGACAAACAAATTCCTGAAAATTATATTTTGATAAATTTGGATGCTATTTCTCTCTTTAGTAATATACCAATTAATTTAGTAAACGATAGTATAATTAAAAGATGGAATGACAATCAAAATTATTGTAAAATCACACAAACAAAATTTTTAGAAATTATTCAATTTATTTTCAATACCAATTATTTAAAATTTAACAACTCATTTCACAAGCAAATATTAGGTACACCAATGGGTAGCAGTATTTCTCCCATAATAGCTCAATATGTTCTAGATGATCTTATTGAACACTGTTTACCAACACTTTCTTTTGAGATACCTTCTTTAAAAAAATATGTTGATGATATTGTTTGTGCAGTTACTTTTGATAAACACCAAGAAATTTTGGATATATTTAACAATCACAATAATTCAATCCAATTTACTATCGAAATTGAAAATAACTATAGTATTCCATTTTTAGATACAAAAATTATACGGAATAACCGAACTCTAATAACGGTTTGGTATATTAAAGCAACAAATTCTGGAAGATATATTAGCTGCTAAAGATAAACCCAACATCAAGACCTCTCAGCTAGGGACAAATAAGTCAAATTCGACACAAACTGACACGCATCATAAGAAAGTGGCTACTCCAGTTGAAGTTAAAACACCCATAACTTATAAGACCATTAAAAAAGAAGATTGGCATTACTTGATTCTGTCTAAAATTCCTGTCTCTTACACTTCAAACCAAATTGCTCACTATGTTAAGGAAAAACTTGGAACAACAGACTTTATCCGTTGTTTTTCCATGCTGAAAAATGATGACAGTTCACTTTCCGAATTCAAAATTGGCGTGAAAAGCAAGAAACATTTTGAACAGTTGAAGGACATAAGTATGTGGCCGCCCGGTAGTTCAATAAACACTGCCTTGTCATCTTTAGCACCCTCAAATTTAACATCACCTGTACATACTATTTCTACAACAAGTCTTCAACAAATCGACCTAACCACTGCAGTGACCCGAAGCCTTCCTCCAGACTGCAATTCCAAGAAAAAGCCTACAGAGAATAAATCAATCAAGATTGGATCCGATAGAGAGGCCATTGCTGCATGTAAGTCTCATATTCACCAAAGTAACGCTGATATTACTGTAGAGTCAAATGTGAATAACGACACAATGCTCAACTTTGACCCGATGACCCCACCTATAGTGCGAATATCGCGAAACTCCGATATAGGAAATGGACGCTATCTACTGGCTAGATTGAGAGACCCTTCCATCTTAAAAACTCTTAGGCTTTACCTAGCCTATCTCCACGACCAGCCCACCAATGTGTGTTTTGAAGGTTATACCAACACCAGCATTAAATTAGCGTTAGCATCAGAGGGCCTACCGAGTGACGTGGATTCCTTACGCAAGCTGTATTATCGTTTCCACAGCGCCTATGGCATCGATTCGGCTGAAGTTGAAGCGGATCTTTCTGCCTTCAGATCGTTTTTCTCTTCGGAAAAAATCCAACAGCTTCAAAAAATTAGGGAGAGTCATTCTAAGTACTTTTCTGGTGGTTCTCCAAATAACAAAAATTTTTAGATACCTTGACGCGAATAGAGGAACAAGCACCCTCTGAAACAATTAACGATAGCAAGCTTAGTGTATTTCTCATCAATATTCAGTCCATTAGACACAAAACCGATGAATTATATTTATTATTAGAACACCTACATTTTCCAGAAATTATTGCCATAACAGAACATTGGCTCAATATTGACGAGCCTGTGTTTGTCAAAAACTACACTACAGTATCTAGGTATACTAGAAGTATACTATCTCATGGAGGTAATAATGTCCACTAATAACAACTTTTCGGCGATAACCAAGTTCGACAATTTATTATCTGAAAAATTATTCGAATTTTCTATAGTCTACAACAATATCTACGACCTCTACATTGTTTGTATTTACAGAACACCTGACGCTGACTTGGTTACATTTTTTCAAAACTTACTAAGCTTGCTTGAGTC
The DNA here is from genome assembly GCA_917834065.1 of Ceutorhynchus assimilis. Taxonomy (NCBI): domain Eukaryota; kingdom Metazoa; phylum Arthropoda; class Insecta; order Coleoptera; family Curculionidae; genus Ceutorhynchus; species Ceutorhynchus assimilis. The sequence goes on from OU892277.1 coordinate 84,680,425, forward strand.
TTTCCCTCTTAAGAGTAAATTAATTTTATGTGGCGACTTTAACATAGATTTTTCCAGTGTGTGTGCTGCTCAAGATTCTCTCCAGTCTATACTTGACTCTTTTGGTATGGTCATGCATGTTCAATCTCCAACCCGAATAACTAAAACCAGATCTAGCACTATCGACTACGTCGTGTCATCTTTTGATCCAAGCTTTGTTGACTGTACTGTCTTAAGTTCAGGGTTTTCAGATCATGAAGCAGTACTCACAAACTTTTCTCTAAAGAGCAATAGCAGGATTGCCCCACGTAAGTTTCGCCGAATTTATTCGGAAAAAAATTTCCTCAATTTCAAGCGCTCATGTCAAACAATTGACTGGGGTTGCCTCTCTGATGACATCAATAATGCATTTTCAACATTTTCAAATAAATTATCTGGTTTGGCTTTCAAAGCATTTCCCCTCAGGCCTATCAAAAATAAGCAACATAAACCCTGGACTACTAAAGGCTTGCGGACATCGGCAAAGAACATGCGCTCATTGTCACACCTAAAAAAATTTTCAGACAGTCTCTTCTTTCAAAATTACGTTAAACTCTATAGAAAAATTTATCATAAAACTATAAAAGCCGCCAAAGACACCTATTATAACAACCGGTTCGCTAGAACTGAAAATATTGCCAAAGAAACGTGGTCTATTGTCAACGACTTGAGAAATAAGGCTATCTCTTCCAGTATAACCTCTACTTCCCCTGAGAACTTGAATAACTACTTTGTAAATGTGGCAAAAAATTTAATGACCACTATAGCTCCTTCTCGCGATCCGCTTTCATATCTTTCCAGTACCAATATGAATTTACACAGTTTCTTCCTAACACCCGTAGAAACACTAGAGCTTTTCAGCACAATTAAAGACATAAAAAACAAAGTGTCATCTGGGACTGATGGACTAACTTTAAAAATGTTCTTCAATTTACCGGAGTGTACATTAAATCTCCTCACTGCTTTAATAAATAAATCTTTTCAACAAGGAGTGTTCCCAGATTGCCTCAAGACGGCTATAATTATTCCTCTGCACAAGGGAGGTGATAAGGACCAAGAGTCGAACTATCGTCCAATTGCACTTCTTCCTACTTTATCCAAAATCATTGAAAGATTGGTTAAGAAAAGGCTTCTATCATTTCTGCATAAAGATAATATACTAACTATCCACCAATTTGGATTTTTAACCAACAAATGCACTATTGATGCTATGTTCTCTGTCTTCAATAATGTCTTCTCTAGCTTGAACAATTTGCACTCCACAGCATCAATTTTCTGTGATTTTTCTAAAGCATTCGAATGTGTAAGTCATAATATCCTAATTAACAAATTGCAGCATTATGGAATTCGAGGCTCTCCTCTGGAATGGTTCAAGTCGTATCTTAACAACAGAAAACAGCTTGTGAGGGTTGATACGACGACGTCTTCATGCAAGCCAATAGAATGTGGAGTTCCACAGGGTTCCGTGTTGGGTCCAATATTATTTTTGCTGTTTATCAACGATATTGCTAGTCTCGACATCAGCGGTAAAATCTGTCTTTTTGCTGATGATACTAGTTTCACTTGGAGCAACCCGGATATTGTAGCTCTTCATAGAACCATGTCCATCGACTTGTTGGCTATTAAAACATGGTGCGACTCTAACTTCCTCTGCTTCAACGCTGCGAAAACAAAAGTTCTATCATATAGAAGTACGATGCAACCTATTGTACTTAATAACACTACTACTATTGACGTCGTTGATTCCGTAAAGTTTTTGGGCCTTATTATAGACAAATCCCTAAAATGGAATTCGCACATCGATTCTTTATCAAAAAAATTAAGTTCCGCTTGCTTTGCAATAAGCTCAGTTTCCAAGGAACTCAACTTGTCAACTTCTAGAACAGTCTACTTTGCCCTTTTCGAATCACATCTTCGATACGCCCTTCTATTCTGGGGTTCGTGCTGTGCGACTCAATTTGACCGTATTTTTAAATTACAAAAGAGAGCTATTAGATATTCCCTAAAATTAAAAAATAGAGCTCATTGCCAAGATTTTTTCAAAAAATATAAAATATTAACACTTCCTTCCCTTTTCATACTAGAATCAGTCTGCCTTATCCGCAAACACCTACCCAGTATTTCAGAAAGGCCATTGCATAACTATCCACTTAGAAACGCGGAGCATGATCTTTATCTGCCAACTCCATCCTACGAGTTAATTAAGAGCTCCATTCTATACAACGCAAAAAAAATGCACAATCATCTGCCAGTAGTCATCAAGTCCATAGCATCTCTTCCTAAATTTCGCATAGCTCTAAAATCCTATTTATCAGAGAGAGCCTTATATAAAGTAAATGACTTTTTTCTGACTTAATTTTGAGCGTTCCACACACTGGATCATAGTTTATAGGTAATTTGTTCATTTTTATATTTGTTCATGTTATATTTGTTTATGTTTATATCATTTTATTTTGACTTTGTATACATGTAGATGTATATAATATGTATTTTTAACTTTAAGGCTTTGTCTACAAATTATGTTATAATTTTTTTGACAATAAAGCATTATTATTATTATTAATTTTAACTCATATCATAGTTATAGACACAAAATTAATCTCATCTTGACACTTAAAAACAGAATTGAGAAATTAGTTCATCCATCATTAAAAGAATTAAACTTTCAAAAATTAAAACAGATTTTATTAAAAAATTCATATCCAAATGCATTATTAAATAAAATAATTTTCAACAACAATATTATTAATGATAATACTAATAACCAATCATCGAACGGGTTAACAATACAAAATAATTCTATCAATATTCAAAATAATCAACAACCAAGAATTTATTATGCTTCAATACCATACATAAAAACACTTTCAGAAAAAATTGCCTATCTTTTCAAAAATTAATCTGTCAAAATTTCTTTTAAAATCATAAAAACTATTGGTAATTTAAATACAAAACTAAAAGATAAAGATCCAATAGAATTAAAAACTAATGTTGTTTATGAATTACTTGAATCACAAACCATAAAAAACAGAATGTCTGGACACAAAAGTGATATACGATTACAAAAAGAAACTAGTGCTATAGCTAAACATTCATTCGATACTGGACATCGACCTAATTACGATAACATTAAAATTTTACAAACAGAAAAGAATTTAAATAAAATGACGGAAATACAAAAGCAGAAAAATTCAATTAATGAAAGAACAGAAATTAGTAATTTGAGCATAATATATTCCTATTTGTTATCTCTGGACAAAAAAACTTCCTAATGATAATATTAATCGATACCGGTTTATTACCTTCGTCATATTGTCAAGTCTATCAATCACAAATCAAAATTTTCAAAAAAAATTATACCATATTTTACATTTTTTGAAATAATTTTCATTATACATTTATATTAAATTTTTTACAAACATCTATATTATATCATAAATGAAAAAACTTAAAAAAAAACCAGAGAAATCGATAGATTCACTACAAGGTATGTTCTAAAAAAGTTTATAACAATTTTTATTTAATTTCTAATTTATATTATATTCATTTTTTATTTATTTTATATTATATTATTATAGCCCTGAAGAAGAAGCGAAAGGCTTCTAAAGCTAGGCAATTGTTAAAGAGTAATAAATCTACGATACTGACTGTTTCCCAATTATTGGAACCATATCAATCATAAACGGTCGTGATCCATAAAATTGAATATATAGTTATTATACCGTAGGTAGCATTCCTAAAGATGTGCACTTTATATGCAGGCCAATGTGGATCCGCATTTGCTTGGTTCCTAATCGCCGCCGCATTGATGTTATGAGGAGGAAATGGAGGCCAGGCACACTCCTCATTATTAATCTATTTTGTTGGAACTGCGGCCACTGAATTGTCTTCGGCAAATTTTACAATTGTCCATGTTGACATTTTTGCTCTATTTTGAAATATGAAATTTCTTCACTTACTTATACAATAAAATGTTCAATTATATAATACCAGTGAAATTGAATATCTTAATAAAAAAAAACAATTTGGAGAATGGTTTGGCCTAGTGATATTATGAGTGTTTATTCCGAAATGTTCAACGATTTTTTAAAAAATTTCCCACGAAAAAATTAAAAGCACAAGTGGTAATCAAATTAAAAATTTTATTGATGCAATTAAAGCATTTAGCGTTACTATTAATAAAAATGTCAAGCTGCAAAACTATCATTATAAATATAATATAAAAAAAGTAAGGAAACAATCAAAAGTCAAAATTATCTTTTCAAAATACACACTCATTTAGTCACAACATTTAGGTATAATCACATAACATAAGACAAAATAATAAAATATGAAAAAGATATAAAAAGATGCCTGATTGAAAGGCAATAAGAGATTATTCCGAAGACTATTTCACTAGAGTGTATTACACCGGCAATAAATTCGGTATTCAGCTGACAATATTGCTACTTGCTACCTGGACAATACCAACAACATGGTATTTCAGCGACCATTTTTTGATATTGTCAAACTGATATTTTTAAATTGAAGTTTTTATTCATATTTTTACATTCTATTTATTTCCAAAATCTTACGTGAAATAGTCATGGCGAATACCACTCGAGAAAAAATTTTGTAGGCAAAATTGTTCTCAAGGTTTTATTCAAACTTGTTGCTTTTCGGCAATTTCGCAAATAATTTAAAGTGATCACTTATTTCATTATTAGTGAATTATAATTTGAATGATTAAACTATTGAAAATCAAACTGTGTGAACAAGAGGAAAGACTACAAATTTATCTTGATAATCAAGTTTCACACACTTAAACTATACTGCCTCTATACTCCACATTCCTAATTTGGGGTTTCTATTATAAAATTCACAGATATTTATTACTGAAGATTCACAAGGGGCTTCATAAAAGTTTCCTTGTTTTGCAAAACTATTTCCTACTATCACAATTTTGTTATCAACTTCAATGAAATTTCTGACATGAATAATTTTGCCACTTATCAGAGAACAATAATTATTAGGCGCTTTACATTTTAAAACAAAATTTTCAAATTTAACCTCCTTAAATTGTGTCACTACCTGTAGATCATCAGGAATTGGACCAGCACTATGAAGTTTATCTCCACATGGAAAGCATTTGAGTTTGTTACTATTTATATTAGCAAGGTTATCTTATTCCCTTTTCCTATGAACCAACTGTTGCAAAAGCTGGTTCTATTTTCCAACAAATTTTTTTAATGTTTGCATATGATTTTCAAATGGAAAGGCGCTAAAATTATCAACGGGTCCAAAGATTCTAACATCATCAACTATGTGCAACAAATTATGGACATTATGTGAAGCATTCTCTTCCCCTCGACAAAATAAATTAAAAGTTTTTCTGCATAAGCGATAAATTTCAAAAGCTTGGAAGAAGATAAAATTATGACTGCAACATGGAGAGAAATAAAATATTTATATTGATCTGCAGTTAAAATTTGCTTTAAAACCACAGGCCCCAAGTAGGTACATCAGAAATTGTCTAAACTCAGATGCTTTCCATCTTTTACACTCAATAAGGCTACGAGGACTTCGTTAAATTCAATCGGCACATTGTGTGTTTGCTGTAATAAATTTGTTGATAAATCAGTAACTTTTCTATATTGAAGTTTTACAGGAGGTTTTCCTCCCACCCACAATGAAACTATCAATTTTTTCATGACACCTAAACAAATAAGGTGCACGTAATCGAGTGGAAATGACTTAATCATATCTACATCAGGTATTTTTTCAATCAAACAAGTACCTGTATGATGTTCCTCCTGTTGTTTGCTTCCAAAATCTAAATCTGATCGTAAAGATAAATTGGAAATTTGGGGAAAGCAAACATAATTTTTATAAACTCCTTCAACATGACATTTGCTACATGACATATATCCGGAGTGCCCTTTTATTTGTTTAATTGCAGATTTAGCTGGAGCATCACAGATAAACCCTTTGATTTTGAAAAAAATATGACCGGTTGTTATAGATTAAGCGATTCTTCACTAGCTCGATAACTTCATTGACAAAATCCTGAATGAACAAATTCATGTCTCGGTTACCCTGACGCGACGACCCGCGTATATGTATATTTAATCTCGGGCCAATCAGGAGGGTTTTGTCCGCATTCCTTCCGCACAGGTTCACTCAGTTGTCGCACTTTACCTGAACTCTTAGCTAATGGAAGTCCATCAATGTTGACAAGAATTTCAATTGTATCGGTAAATTCTTCTGGATTAGAAAGTGAAAAGAGATTAGAAACACATTTTTCCAGACCAAAATGGTAATAAGTACCTGGATGAATGTTTTTTACTGATATATTTCTGGGTGTCACTAGTAATGAATTCTGGATGATGAGGCTTCAATATTTTTAAAAGTTCGCTAGCAGCATTATGCGTAATATTGTTTTTTAAACACCATCCAGACAGTTCATCACGTAACTCAGATGGAGATGTGTTAGGCTCAACTCCAGAATTACCTTCAGCACCATAAATATCATTCAAGGTACTTGGCAATTGGAATAAAGCAGGATTTTCAGGGTTAGATTCAAGTTCTGCTTATAATTTTGGAAAATCTGCATTCTCAGTAGAGGTTTCTGCAGCAATAAAATCATTTTGATCAGAATCTGATTCTGAGCCTGACTCCAATAAATGTATAATGTCTACTTAGGAAGAAAATCCGTTTAAGGTGCTGTATGGATTTGACCATTTATTTAGGTCAGGTACCTAAATGAAATATACCTAAATCCTTGATTATATGACTTGCCTCACACAACATTTATCTTTGATGGACAATTCTAGGCATTATATTGCTCTTTGCAGTAGTAAAACCTCAATAAACGGAACACAATACTGGCACCAAACCCAATTGCCCCTGATGGCTTTCGTCTATGTATTCGTATTTATTTAAGTAATAAGTTTAGATCTAAAGGTTTAATAATATAGGATAATCCATCACAATCCTGACCGGCATTTTTGGGTTTAGGGTTTGGAAGGCTAGGTACCACTCCCGTATATTTTGCTCGCGAATTGCATATTATTCAAAAATATATTATGATCAGAAATTGATTAAAAAATCATCAATTGATTGAATGATCCAGCTCGTCTTATATCGTTCGTCTTTGAAACGAACATAACATGTACGTCTTTTACAAGACGTACGTAATATAGATTTTCTACGTTCTTAGTACGTACTTTTTTGTCTGCATATTAATACATCCTTTCACGTACGTACTCAAAATGTAGTTTTACATCCCGGACGAACCGACGTAAAAAGGACCTAAAATGTACGTCTTCAGTACGTACTGTGTTTGTTGGGTAGGGAGGTACCTATCAGAATAAAACGGATCAAAAACGTTCAACGTTTGTCCACGTATAAATTGAAAAAATATACAAAAACGTTCAAAATAGGTTTACTAAACTTACATAAACATAATGAAAAAAAAAAATAAAATCTTAAAGGGGTCCATAATTTGAATTTTATTGTCGTCAACGTCAACACTCGACAGAGAATATTGATCCATTATGTTCCTAGATCCATAAAAATCTTTATGTATGGGGTAATTTTTTCAATCTTTTCCCGCTAGAGGCAACAGCGTCAATCAGCGCTATAAGGTCTGTTTCTGCAGAGATCACAAACCAGTCAGAGTGAATTTCATTGGTCGAAATTAGTTTTCTGACTATTTCTGACTGTTTTCAACCAATAAAATTCGCTCGGACTGGTTTGTGATTTCTGCAGAAACAGACCTATTACGTTCTTGTAATTAGTTTGCGTTTTCTTCTCGCTAGATGGCAGCGTCAACGATCGAGTTCGGGAACTACTCCAAGAGCAAAATTTATTCATGATTTGCAGTAATTTGTTCGTTTTGCATTTTTTCTTCAATGTTATCAACTAAATTATTTCATCAATAAAGTACCAGCAGAAATAGACAAGTTGACGTGTCTGCTGGCTTACATGAGCTTTCATGTTCGGAGCAGTAAAATGTTCCGAGTGAACTGAACTGATTTGACATTTGAAGTAAACAAATCATCCGTCGTAATTCACGACGGATAAGCTGTTTAGTGTTTATTTAAATTAAGTTATGAAAGGAAATATTGCAATCCCTTAAAGATAACATGTTGCATGCCATTCGGCCCCGAAGGCTTTTTGTGCTTCGCTCAATTGAGCTCACCACAAAAAGACACATTTCTGGGCCTAATAACATAGATAACTATTATTGTAGTGGGTCGTTTTTAAAACGTACATGTACGATGACAAATGCGTAAACCCCGGAATAGATGATATAGCAGCATGACGAGGTATTTTGTGCATCATTTATTAATAATATTATATCCGTTATTGGTTTTAATGTCATTGAAATATTGTATAAATTCTGTATAATTTTTGACAATGAAGTAGAATTAATCCAGATAGCATTATTGTGTTAGTCACACCTAGGTTCCTACATTAATTCAGTAGAAAATGGAAAATTATAAATTATTATTTTTCTCAAATATCTGGGAATAGGTACAGTTGTGGTCATTGGAATTCGCACAAACTTTTTGAACGCGCTCTGTATAAAGCCAAAACTGTAACCAATAAAAGTAGTCAGTGGCGTGATGATGATTATGAAAGATAATAATAGAATAATAAAACTGTTCCAGTTCATCACTGACTTATCGTTTCGACACAATTTTGGCATTACCAGCTTGTTAAAAAAGTCAGATTTTGATGCAATTCGAGGTGCGTTCAAAAAGTTTGTGCCAATTCATGGCCATTGGAATTGGCACAAACAATAGTTCTTCTCACTTTTTATGCAGCACTTTTCATATACTAATGCAAATAATACCTTCTACTTAATCGAAAAGTTCCCAAATTTATCATATGGAAACCATGAAAATGCAGAATAATGATGAGCGTTTACATAAAGCATTACCAGAAGAGCAATTTGAATACTTCTTATAACATTATTGTATAATTTTTTTTCGAATGAACTGTTTCTTGAGATACCTATACCAACAATAGTAGGTACTAAGGGAACAGTTCGAATTCTGTAATGTCCATAATCTCATACATTTGGTGAAAGATGTTCGTAAAGGAACCCGCGCACTTTTTATGGGATTTCTGACTGCGCGGTCAAATTTAACCACATCTTAGTATGTCACAGATCTCACCTTTCTGATCAATAACTACCCAGGGCACAACGTAGTCCTTTGATTAGTTTTTGAGATACAGGTAGTTTAATGTCCAAGAAATGTACCGGGTTAGTCTCTCACATATTTGGCTCTAAAAATTGTAAAAATACGATCCTACTGACTTAGATTTTGTGAACTATTCCACCTGTAAACGTGAAAGCTGCAGGTAAAATTTGAGGCACTACCATAGGGCACTACGTTTCTCTGATAGTGTTTTTAAAATTTTTAGGGCCAAATATGATGAAGACGGCTCAACTAAATATAGAGAAACTATATATTTTTAGAATCGGAAAATTGTGCTCTTCAAGAATATAAATCAAATATGGGGCATTTCATTTGGAAACAGTTAAAATCACGCAAAATTTAAAATTTCTGAGAGTTAATTTTTTGTTTCTGATGATGGATTCTGAAAACATAGCTTGTAACGCTCTTTTGTCGAAACAAAAGAATGCTCATAATTGTGCTCGACTATGCTTCGTGGTTGTTTAGCTTGGTCCTTGGTGTTGGTACAGTAAAGAGAGGGCGCCACTAGTTTGTATAAAATTATTTTGATTACCAAAGAATAGCCAAACTAGACACTATTCGAATAATTAGTTATTGTTTAAAAAGATAAATGCAAAAATCTGAAAAGGTAAAATAAATCCATTAGCTATCTGACATTTAACCTATTCAATAAAAACACAAGTTTTGGAATTCTAAAAACAATAATTAATTAACCAAATGTCGAACTGTTTTTCATTAAAAATTTGTTGACAGGATGGCGAACTTGTTGTTCAATTGTTCAAAGGCAAAATTGTTCAGTCTCCAAATTTTTTTTAAAAAAAGTTAAGCAGCATTCCAAAAGCAAAACTTGAATTAAATAGGCATATAAAAAGATTGAAATTTAAAAACAATTAAATAGATATTTACGATGAATATTACCTAAGTATAAATATTGAAGTGAAAATATAATTAACCTTTAATTTTTGACTCAAAGTCAATCAAATCAATAGAAAAAAATTTAATCAATGCAGAAAGATATTAAATAATCCCTAGGCAGTTAAAAATATCAAAAACCTGCTGAATGAAATCAAGGGTTCACGGTTTCCGGAAGAGCTCTTACCTTCTTACCTTTAAAGTTCAAAATAGGTAACCCTAAAACTTAAATTTGACTACCTAAAGATTTTGCATTAGTTTACCTTGTAAAACTACCACATTATTGATTTGAAATTAAAAGTTAAATTAACCTTTTAAAGGTTAATGAACCCACAATATATTATATCGATCAGTACTTGATATAAAGGAAATAAAATTTATAATAGTTATAATAATGCATTCTTATTGGATAATAAATAATTATTGAGAAAACGGAAATAAAAGTAAATATCTGATTATGATAATGATTAATCAATTAAATTAATAATTATATTTAAACTGTAGTTAGCTATTCTAGCCAAATACTACTATACGGTAAACGAGTCGGTAATTGATTTTACAAAGATATTAATTAGCTAATGGAGCTAAACGATAGGGGGCAGTAGAAAAAAGGTAATAATAAGTAACGGTAATTAATATTTACAAAGATATTAATTAGCTAATAAAGCTAATCGATAGGGGGCGATAAAGAAAAGGTAAGTTACGGTAATTAATATGGCACATTTAAGAGACCCATGAGTAAATAATTATACAAGCCTGGACGGAATCCTTGTAATTGTGAACCTCGGAAGTTTTCACAAATTGGAGATCTAGTGGTACCAAACCGGCTGGAGACAACCAAAGAATGGTTGGGGATCAACTTCTTACAGGACACAAACTTTCCTTGTAAAGGGGGACCCAGATTTACTCTGAGATGCAAAACAGCATGGTCTCAAATTTGTCAATTTTCACTTGGATAAGTGCAGTCACGGATTTTTCGTCCTGCCCAAAGTTGCCTGTACGGCCGATAGTATAACCTCACTTTCCAAAATCTTCACAAAAATCAACAATCGGTTGATTTTCCAAGAAACTTTCGAGCAGACACGATTAATCACTCTTCTGGCTAGTCAATTTACAAAACTATGGGCTCGATGGCCAAAAATAAAGACGAAATTTTGAAAAATTTTAAGATTTAAAATTTGGACGACCTTTTCGGTCCCAAGACATAAAAGAAAGCCAACTCAAAAGTACCCAAATTGGTTCTGTCCTTTCTTGGTCTGTCAAGCCTATCGAAATTATAAGAATGACAGCGCTACAGTTTTCTCGGAAATAACCTTAATAACAGAATTTTCGGTATTAGGTTAGGAAAACTAGTCAGAAGAATCATAGATGTCGCTAGGTGTACGAAATAGTACTTTTAAATGAGTCCAAAATATACGAAAATAATTAAGAACGATAAATATATTGTTGTGACATTTCAAATGTTACAAGCTAAAACAGCACAACTTTTGTATTTACACCTATCATCATCTACCTGTTACCTGTAAAGGCGGGGTTCAACATATAGTGAATAACCCGGTACACATCTTATATGCATTTATTTACATCTATCTACCTGTCACCTGAGACTGTGGATACCTGTCCATCCTGGTATATTAGCCGTGTTCGGCATTGTCATCTGTTTCGTCGAATTGCTCCGAAATTTTGACAGGCACGTGATTTGTAGATTGTAAGTGCCTGATCCAGTCACGTGCCCGTAAAAAATTTCGGAACAAATCGACGAAAAAGATAACAATGTCGAACACGGCTATTATTAGGTGACAGGTAGATGTAAATGCATATAAAATGTGTAACAGTAAACTACCGGTATCTCAAAAACTAGTCATAGGATTAAGTTGTGCCCATGGAAGTTATTGATCAGAAAGGTGAGATCTATAACATTATACTAAATTTTGGTTAAATGTGACCGCGGTCAGAAATCCCAAAAGAAGTGTGGGGGTCCTCTGTCGCAATTTCAAATTTTAAAATTACCCTGGATGGCTCAAACAAAAGAAAAAAGTAATTCCCACCTGCAAAGCATAGTTATCCCAGGGCGCAATCCCAGGTTATAACCCGCCCTCTATAATAGGTTACTGAAAGGCTATGAAAATAGGCGTAAGAACCTATACAGTGAGAAAGCGTCTGATCCCATGTTCTCGGGAGCGGCTATCCCACAGCGTCTAACTGCCTGTTAAGGGCGACTGGTCTACTATGTCCTGTAGGCTCGTAGAGCCTCAACATCTCTGCTATGATTGTTGCTGTGTACCCATAATTAGAATTTACTCTGCGCACCCTGCATTGGGAGAGAGGCTGAAAACGGTGCCCTAAACATAGTCAGCTTAAGCACAACAAAGTAATTTTCTCAGGTGACTTCAGTGCCCGAGTCGGCAGGGACTACGACATCTAAAATTGCACCATTGGCAAGAAGGGTATGGGCAAAAGTAACTCAAAATGGAATATTTCTACTGATCAAATGCTCAGAGCATGACCTCGTTATCACAAATACCTACTCTCGTCTAGAGAATAAGCTGGAAAAAAAAACACGGCAATATCCAAGATCAAAGCACTGGCAGCTCATTGACTACGTTATTATGCGCTGCAGAGTCCAACGTGACGTGAAAGTTACCAGAGCTATTATAATCCATGCTGATGACTGTTGGACTGATCACCGAATAATCCGTTCTGTTAACTCTGCATGTAGCACCAGAACCATGTAAACAAAGGCAACGACCACAACGCAGGTTAAATACTGCGCGACTGAAAGATGGAGACACCGAAAAAAAGTTCCATTTTCTACTGAATGAAAAATTTTCTGCTGAATATCCCGTCGATATTGAACTGGTCGATTCTTATAACATCTATGCCGGCCTGATGCGAAGAATCAACGTGCTTTATAACAAGGAAACATCAATATTGGTGCGATGGAAAAAATCAAAAAAAAATCAGAAGTTATTAATCAGAAGAGGAAAGCCTACAATATCTGGCAAAACAACTCAAATTTAGCTCGCACGAAACAAACCTATCTTAAAGCAAAGGCTGAAGTACAAGGAAGGACAGAAATATGGCGGACAACGAAGTCAATTGGAATATTTAGCAGCCACTAACAACACCAGAGCCTTTCCATCGCCACAAAAGCAACTACTGGTCCCTCCACGAAAGTTTCAATTCCCCTCAGATCTAGAGATGGAACCCAGATACTTAAAAATCTCGCTTCTATCAACTGAACCCATTCAAAACCATCTGAGTGACGATCTTGCCTAAAGAATAATAAATCTGCTGGGTTAGATGGATTTCCTTGTATTTATGGTTTTGGACCTAACCGAGGGACAGCAAACACGTTCTTGAATGCAAGACAAATGCAAGAAAAATTAAAAGAGCAAAACAAACCATATGGAAGTTATAAGTAGACCTATTCAAAGCGTTTGATTCTGTTAATCGAGTCGCTCTTTGAAAAATATTGGCTTTGCTCAGATCTCCGCCTAAATTCATCAACATACTTGGTTTACTGCATGAAAACATGAAAGCCACTCTCCCGAGCGCTGTCCTTCCACAAAAACTGTCTGTGATTTTCCATAGGCTGATGATAATGCTGTCCTAGCAAACTCCGAGAAATACCTACGAAATTATTTAAATGCATTTAAGCATGCATACGAAAGCATTGGTCTAAAATTAAACACGGATAAGACAAAAATCCTATGCCAGCTTAGAAGAATTAGAAGATTCCGGATATAGTGGCGAAGGCGTTTTTAATTATTGCATTTTTTGTTGGTTTTTCCACTTTCGACGGACGTACTACAAATCAGGGAAAAGGCACTCCTAATCTATAGCAGTGGAAAATATACAGAGAAGACAAGGGAAAGATAAGGGGCGTTTTGATGAAAGACATAGAGAATTGGACTTTGAAGCTGGAGATAAAGTTAAGGTGTTTATTCCAATCAGAAAGGCTGGAAGAAATGGAAAGTTACTTTTAAGATGGTTTGGACCATATAAGGTACTTAGAAAACTTGGAGAAGTAAATTAGAAAGTACAAAAAATTGGTAGTCGAAAGAAGAATGAAGAATAAAGATACGGTCCACGTCAGTAGAATGCTGCCCTACAATGACCCGTGGACAGAAGATGCACCTATCGAAGAGTATAGTGAAAATGAAGAAGACGAAGAAGAAGAAGAAGACGAAGAGAAGAAGTAAGAGAAGAGGAAGAAAATTAGCAGTAGAAGAAAGTGGCCACATGTACATTATAAAATAGTATTAAATAAATTTCCGGATTTTTGGTGATACTGACTCATAGCGCCACAAGCCAGGAGGTAGACGTATCCGCCGGCGCAACCTGGAAACTTCTACCAGATACAATTTCATACGAAGGGTCCATCCCATTAACATACAGGGTACCCTGGCTTGAAGAGCCTTTAGAACCAACAATACTGGGAGGCAAGAAGTGTCAAGAATCAGAGAAAGTAAGATGTAAGATTTCAACATGAATGGAAGGAATAGCATCGACTGTAGACAAGGAATTAAGTAGTCTGACTAAGCACTGGAATATAACTAATCAAAAAGAGCAAAAGGGCGATATTTTTTCATTTTCAGTAATTTTATTTTTAATAGGTACACATCATTTTTGTTTTATACGCACGAAATCGCATTAACCGACCAGAGGACAAACGAGGCCAAGAAACCAATGACGCCACTACTACCTGGATCAGGGATTACGTCGGACTGAGCAGGGGCATCTCTGATCCAAAGATCCCCGATCAACATTGGAAGCAAGGAACCAGACACTATGACAGATTTGGCCAGCCAGAACCGGACCCCAAGGAAGCACAAACGTTATGGTACCTACCTGGACTACTTACTGTCTTTATTGAGAAGACGCATCTGGTTAGACGGCAAAACCCAACCCGTAACGGGATTTCCTGGCGCACCACAGTTTTATCCATTTATCTGAACTTCAGTAATTGTATCAACCCTATATATTCCTTTCGCTTTTGTATTATGTTTAATTTTTTTGTATTATATTGTATTTTATTGATTCTATTTTTTTTGTATTGTATGGTATTTTATTGGTTGTATAGTATTTTATTATTTTATTGTATTGTATTTTATTGTATTGTTATTCTATTAGGTATCCTGTCATTTTTTATTTGTTGTTTTTGATGTTTCTTCTACAAGCAGAGGGGGGTCATATGTCAACTACTTAAGTAAATACCACTCTCTACATCAATTTTACTTAAGTGTGTCGACGAGTCAGCATTTATTTGGTATAAATACCGCGCCGAAACCCATTACCGGCAGACTAAGGCTAATGCAAAGTACCTCAAATGGGAAAAGCCCCTCTAGCTAAGTCTCCTGCCGGTGCAAACTACTTTTAATGAGAAACGCCCTTCTGGGAGTATTGAACGCAGCAGACCAGGTCCAGTGCAAACTACCTGTAATGGGAAACGCCCTTCTGGACCTGTCTCAAACCTAGCTCCTTCTGGGAGTATTGAACGCAGCAGACTAGGTCCAGTGCAAACTACCTTTATTGGGAAACGCCCTTCTGGACCTGTCTCAAACCCAGCTTCAGTCTTGTACACGCCAAGTGTACAGAGTGTACATAATACAGAGTGGCCTATGAGTAATACGTCCCTCCGTAGAAGAGACGTCATGATACTATTTCTAGGGTAATATTATTATTATTCAATATATTATCTTATTATACCTATACCAAGCGAGTTTCTCTCTACCTGAACCCCACCTACGCCCCCAGGTCACGCTCCTGTTGTGACGTCCCAGGACGAAACGTATAGGGGTTGTGACAATATACCTAATTTTATATAACTAATTTTTCTTTTTTCTTCCAAGGTCAGTGTGATCATTGCTGCAACTCATGCTGTGCAAACTACGTCCAATGCCATACAAATCATTGCTGTCATAAACAATGCCACTCCGAATGTCGAACTTATAACTGTAGAAGCTCTTGTCGCAAATCATGCTACGAGACTCTAGAAAAGGAAAAAGAACGTGAAAGCAATACTAATATAAGATTTCTACCAGAAAGGATTATTCAGACAGCAGGCGCTAGTATCGTTAATCCTTCAGCAACACAGGAATCTAAAGTTAATAATACAAATTTACATAATATAACGACTATTATCAATCTGAAGAATGTCTTGAATAGTACCAATGTCGTTGATGTACCAATTAACTTGACGTACACAAATAAAAATAATATCACTTTGCACGACTCTCAGAAAACCTCCTCAGGTGGTGGAAGTGGGAGTGACTGCTGCATCGTTATTGGTAAGTTAGGATAATCAATATTTAATTATAAATATTAATCTTTTTCTATAATTTCATATCCCTCTTTGTTCATTATTTGAAATCTAGTCGACGTGGCATGACAGGAGCAATTTCAACGTTTGTTCTTTGCGGGAAATGCATACTGAATTTATTTGTATTTTTTTACATCATCTCATGAAATAAACAGATATATTTTTTTTTTTGCAACAGATCTACCAACCGAAATGCTGGTTTATCACACAGCATCATTGGATTTCAACAGGCATGCGCGCAAAACACACGCACATCTTATGCTCACAAGCAAAGAACTAGCATCATATGAAGTATTAAGTTTGTACCCCTATTGCAACAGTTTTGTGCCAGTGTCTTTTTTGTTTAATCCTGCGTTGGAAGGTCCACGGGCCTTTTGTTTTACTTCAAAAGTCAATGAAAATCGATGTGGTACTGAACTCATTTTCAGCTTTGTTGATGAACAGGTTGCTTTGCTACAATAACTTTTTGTAATGTGCTTGAAGGGTCTTCAAAAAAAAACAATCAAAGATTGCTATGATTTTTTAAACGTATGTCTTAGCAATATTTTTCTTTAATTTTGACAATGAACTTTTATGTCAAAATGTCATGTCCAAAAGAAACAATAATGCGACGTACGCTTTCGTAATCAAAGCAATCTTTGATTGTTTTTTTTTTTTTTTTGAAGACTTGATATCTTTTATATCTATAGGTAGATACTCTATTTGACCATTTTATTTTGAAATATCATTTGAAATTCTTATTATCTCATCTTTTTTTTGTTTCCTTGCATTTTTTTGACATTTCTGACAGCACTGTCAACAGCCTTATTAAATGTACGATGTACGGAGCGTTTCAAAGAATGTACAGAAGGCGATAGCAACAATCCTGTCACTTGATATGCTTTGCGGTAATTTGTAAAATTACAAACTTTTGTTTGATGATTTTGTAATTTTTCTTGGCAAGAATGAAAAATCTTACTTCAAAATCAGTTCAGATTTGGTATAAACTTTTTACCCAGTAGCTCAGGACAGGATATCTTTATACATTGCACAACGCGCGGTTATTCACGTGAAATCTACTTCTACGTTGTGATTCTTATGACCATGTTTCATTAAACCAATCTTATTTCACTGGATGCTAGGACCAAGACAGTGCATTCCAACAACAGTATACCCCTTCACTAGATGTTTTCACACCAGATCTACGCAATGCGGCTCCTACTGTTTGGCAAATATCGTTCATGAAGAAAATCGGCAAATTTGTAGCTCAGTAGATAATTTTGGTAAGTCAATGTTTTATCTAGACAAGAAAATCTAATTTCTGACTCTCAGGACGGCCAGCCAATTGTCAGTCACAAACTGCTTATATTCCGCAGCCACAGCCACGTTGTAGCTATACTAGTACGTGGCCTTACGTGTCTTGTGGCATACAACCACCAGCTGCATGTGAAGGTTGCTACAACCACTATTACAATCAGAATGTAAAGGTTAGTGCAATCATTCAATAATTATTTTCGGAAAGTTGTACCATGTTTTCATATAATAACTAATTTTTTTAAATTTTTTATGAACTGGTTACATGCTAAACTAATTCGTACATAGGTGTAGGATAATATGATATAATGTATATTATGTTTATTTTTAAAGCAATACAAGAGCTGTCCACCGCAGTGCTATGATGATTTTAGTGTAGGACCACTATACAGACAAGGTCCATTCTATCAACCTGGATATGCACATATCCCTCCATGTGCTTACTCCCCTCAAGGATGCTCCGCTGCTCTTGGAACTATGGGAGGATATGGAATTTATAATGCGATGCCTGGATACGGAGTATATGGTCAGGCAAGGTAGGTATTTGTATTAGGGAAATTCTTGGGAGAATCAAAGTATAGTTTGTGTATTTATCGCACCTATCAGGAATCGCCTTTATAATTAGCTGTAAAAAAAAGTTGAAGAATAGAGCTAGATAAATTCAGCTTCTATTTTTTTTGTGCTACTTTTGGTACAAAATTCGAAAATTAGTCTTTTTCTGACAAATTCGTACAGGGTCTTTGATTATAAGCCCAAACCATAATTTAAGCTAAGATATGTCAAAAATGGCTCATGAAAATGTGATCAATATATTATATTAAATTTGGAATTAGGAAGAAATGATTTTTCATTTTATCGCATAATATACAGGGTATTCATTTAAAAAAAGTTGAAGTAGTCTATGTTTTTCCATTTTCCGATGCGATTTTGTTTCTTCTGATACCGTTAAATGATAACATAGAAAAAAAACTTTCAAGTTATGTATGTTAGATTTATAATTTCCTGTAGGTATGGGCTTAAATATAATCAAAGACCCTGTACGTAGGTTCCTACTGCAAAATCGCAATAAAGTGAAAAAGCAGGAAAAACCAAACTCTTCACTTTCTTCTCTTTTTGAAGTGAATACTTCTTTGGCCGCATGAGAGTGATTTTTCAAGGTCGCGTCACGAAACGATTTATAAAATTTTCGTCTCGCGAGTGAGATGAAGCATATGATGAATATGAGGGAGAGAGAGAGAAAGAGATGGTGAATTTTGATATACCTGTAATATGTACAATACATCTCTCTCTCTCTCTCTCACTCACTCACTCACCTTCAACGAATCGATAAATAAGTATTCACCTCTATCACGTGTACTGTGCTGCACGCGACTTTTTTTTTCATAGAAAATTAGGAAATTTTGTGCCAAATCAAGAAAAGCTGAAAAAGATAGAAAAAATTACCTCTTCAGAGACGTCACGCGTCGTTTGTGAAATAAGAATTCCCTGCCCGCAGCTTAGGATAACTTTTCAATACCCCAATCCCTATACTTATTTTCTGTTTCTCATGTAGCCTTCCTTATGCTGGACCATTATCTGGACAATCAGCTGATCCAAGCTTAATGCCTGTGTTTCCTTATTATGGTAATACTTTCAACTCAACAGAGGACGGGTCGGTATTTAATTATACAGGTAAGTATCGTTCCAATCTAAGTAGGAGAAACAAAAATCGGAATTATTTAAAATATCATCTGTAATCACAGTAGTCTATCAGGCTTCACACAAGCGACACAAACATAATTTTTCCTAAATTCTTGTGTGACATGTAAATTATTTATTCCGTCTAGAAAGTATTCCGATATCCGGTTATATGTTTAGGAAATTCTATTATATTCCTTTTTTTAAACGTTTTGATATGGAAGAATATATCAGCTGAGCCATGATCGTCGGCACATAACAATCGTTTGATATATCACATATTGTTGATTGACAGGTGCTTTTCGAATTAAGTATGTCGCAAGTATAGAAAAGAAAACATGTCTATGAGAAAAAGTTCGAAAAGTGAACAAACTAATGGAATTGAGCACACATTAAAACTGGCAGTAGTAGAATATTCAGTGATACGGAATAAAAATGGTACAGTCAGTTTTACAAACCTGAGGAGAAGTGTGCGCTTTTGTCAGATTTCTTTTTCTGCCTTTATGGGAGACGTATCTATGATGGTCCAAATATTAGACTATATACCTACAATACTGTAGAGACCGGACAAGGTGCCTGTTTATTTTGTTCCAACACTGAAGCACATTATAAATACCACATTGTTTCGCGTAGTAAAATAGATCCAACGTATGCAATGTTCTTTTCCAACTTCTTATACAAGACAAGGATAGGCAACCACACGGCTACCGCTTGACGTCAAAGAACTCACCCCTGCCGGCTTCAGCGTTCCCCCACCACAAAAAATGTTTGGCTGCACTCATTGATAAGTAATTCTAAGCGCTTGTTGATGTTGGGTTAAACTAACTACATGGTTATTTATGAATGAATTGTCCTGTCTCTACAGTATTGTAGGTATAGTCTTAGGAATGTTTCGCAGAATTTCCCAGATGAAAGTACAAAAAAAAAACAAGAGCAGCTCACAAAAGAGGGTTCTAATGAGATGGCATAGTTCGCCATTTCACAAATTTTTGGAATGGCTAACTTTGCCATCTTATCAGAACCTACTTGGTGTTAATTCTTTATCAAATTCTCGTTTTCCAGCATTCCTCTTTTTTCTGCGCTCAATCTTCTGCTTGTTCTGAATTGCTTTACCTTTATCGATTTCATCGAACCAAGCATTGACCAGAGCTTAGATCAGACCATTTGGTGGTCTGTCCAACATTCATCAGCATGGATACATTGGTTACATCCAGGACACACGTTTGTCCTTAACGCGCAGATTAACGTAGCCAATGCTTTAATTTTGGGTGTTGCTACGTTGTTTTCAGCTTATTTTTTTGACAAAAGTGAATATTTGGTACGTATTTATGATGAAGAGATCGGCATATCTTACCAGAAGCTTTCCATTTGAATTAATTTTTTTTATGCCCTCCTTGCCAATGAAACTTGTCCAGGGCGCAAAGTATCTGCTGTGTCGGGCATTGAAGTCCCCTAACTAAATATCTTTCTCTGATCGAAATATGATTGCTCTATATCGTAATAGAACTCTTCTTTTTTCCTTTCCACTAGAAAGGTTAGCCTCTGCCACGGCCTGTGAGTTGGCGAAAGCCCCCACGTCTTGTTCCATATAGTGTAGCAAAATTGATGTTGTACCTATTGTCACGGCTCTGGGATGCGTGACAGAAATCTTGGGTTCGTTTATTCCAAAATAAGAGTCCAGTTAACACAACAATAATTTATTCCACGGTACTACAACTTCTGACTCTAATTACTCCACTAATTAACTCAAACAACTTAACTCTTTACAACTTTCACAATAATCACTTTCTAAAACGTATCACAGCCAATATTAAACTAAAAACTACTAACTAATACCGGCCTCTATATATCCGTAATCTATTCTTGTAAAATCCAGAATAAACGCGATAGCCCTTCTTCCCGAATAGCGGAATAGCACTGTAAAATCTAGAATCAGCTGTCTAATTCTGTACAACCTGGCTCTTCCGCCAGATTTTTGCGACACTGCCCTCCTCTTAAGGTTGATCGTCCCGATCAACTTCGCGCCCATGATATTTCGTGAATCTCTCCAAATGTACAACTTTCATCTTACTCTTGGTGTTGCGCTGAACTCAATAAACCAAATCATTAATCCTCTTGATTATTGTGTAGGGTCCTTCCCATGCTGAAGACAATTTCGACGACACTCCTTTCTTCCTTGCTGATTTATATAGCCACACTAAATCACCTTCTTGAAATTCGGCTGAATTGGCTTTCAAGTCATATCTGGTCTTCATTCGGTCACTGGCCAGCTGAATATGCTCCCGAGCTAAATCATGTATCCCCAGAAGGCGTGCCCCTACTTCATCGGCATAATCTCTAATTTCTTCTCGTTTTTCTTTAGGTATTCCAAACATCAGTCGCAAGGTAACCTGAGTTCCGTACAAAAATCGATCTCGCTGGTTCTTTGCGATCACTTTTGTCAGGTATTCCTCCATGGTTTTAATAATCCACATCAGACTGTGGATGTTAAGGTGCTGTCCTTGTCTTACGAATGCTCATGATCTCACAAATTTACTTAAAGATGGCAGATTCGAAGTTTCGTCCCTGATCTGAATGCAAATCTAGTGGCACACCATGACAACTGAAAACTTCGTCCACCAGCAATTGGACAATAGTGATGGGTTCTTGATTGGGAATAGCGAAAACTTCTGGCCATTCACTGAAGTAATCCATGATAACCAAGATGTATTTGCTATCACGCTCAGACTCAGGGAACGGCTCGACAACATCTATCGCAATTCTTTCAAATGAGAGACCGACGTTGTACTGTTTCATGGGCCCCCGAGATCTTAGTTTAGGGCCTTTACTGGTAGCACAGATGTCGCATTTTCGGCACCAGTTTTTAACGTCTTCATGATAGTGAACCCAGTAAAAACGTTCCTGAATTTTGTCCAAAGTCTTGTTAACTGCAAAATGTGCCCTTGAAGTTCCATCATGTATTTCTTTAAATACATCTTCTACTCGATCTTTTGAAATAACCAGTTGGCTCTTAGTAGATTTTCCATCGGCACTAACCCAAATTCTTTACGTCCGTAGAGATACTTATGGACATGGTCGACTGATTTTACTATGGCAAGCAACTCTCTTCTGGTGACACAATAGTTTCGATCTGGCTTTTATAAGGTTCTGCTGTAGTACTCTCCGAGATGCTCTTGTGAAAGGACAGCTCCAATACTGGTGTTGCTTGCATCTCTATCCAAAATCAACATGCCCTTCTGATCGGGATAGAACAACACTGGGCTTGTACATAATGCTCCTTTCAATTTTTTAAAAGCGGAATCGCATTCTTGGGTCCAATTGAATGTTGATTTTTCTTCCGTTAATCGATGAAGCGGAGCAGCTATATTAGCGAATCCTTCTACAAATCTTCGATAATAAGAACATCATCCTAGAAAACTCCTCAGTTCATGTTTTTCGCGTGGTTGCAGCCAATCCCTGACAGCATCTATCTTTCCTTCCATAACTTGTATGCCATCTTCAGATACCACGTGACCTTAGGATTCCACTTCCTTTTGAAAATAGACAATACTTAATTGGATTGAGTTTCAAACCGGCTTTCCGGAAGCGGTCAAAAACTTTTTTCAGACAAGTTCTCCTTGTAAGGCCTCGCAAAACAAGATGAATCAGTCGCTCAAACGTAGCTGGAGCATTACATAATCCGAAAGGCATCACGTTAAACTGGTATAACCCGCTTTCGGTACTGAAGGCAGTTTCCTCTTTGTCATCTTTGTGTATTGCCATTTGACAGTATCCACTCTTAAGATCCAAAGTGGAAAACCATTTGGAGCCCGCTAGAGTTGTTAATGTTTCGTCTATCCTCGGGAGAGGAAAGCTGTCCATCTTGGTGACGTCATTAAGCTTACGGTAGTCCATACAAAATCAAAGACTTCCATCTTTCTTCGTAACCAATACTACTAGCGCAGACCATGGACTATTCAACTCTTCAATAATTCCCTCTTCAATTTGTTTTTCCACGTCCTGTTGTCTAGCTACTGGCATACGTCGAGGTGGTTGTCTAATTGGATGTGCCAAGCCAGTATCAATTTTGTGTTGAATTGAACTGGTCCATCCGGTTTGATTATCTATCACAGATACGTCTGCTTCTTCCAAGATCAAATCTCTGTGGCTTCTTGAAGTCTATCTGGACTATCTGGATCGAGGTGTTTCCATAATTTCTTCAAAGTCTGCATCAATGTGTCTGTATCCAATTTCGGTTTCACAAAATGTCGCTTATCTTATCACAATATTTGCTTAACTGTTTCGAGAGTTCCAGTAATATCTCCTTCGTTTATTTTTACTGTTTCAGAAGAAACATTGGCAATTCTTATCATAATGTCTCCATTTGTTTTTACTAGAGTCTTTCCAACGATAAATTTTTCTGGTTTATCTCCAATAAAATGATGTGTAAGTCCAACGCAGCACCCAGGGTTTGTTTCCAATTTTCCGCAAATGATCTTTTCAGTACTTCCAGGAATCCTCACTGGGTTTGTGGCCAGGATCTTAACGACTTGAGATTCTTCTTGTGTCGTAAGGACAAATTCTCCATTACCAAATTTAAGAAAGTTTATGGAAGGATCGGAAGAGAAACCATGTTGTCCGATCAAATCCTTTCCCAAAATAAAATAATCTTCTATATCAGCGACTAATGTTCTGTGGCTAACGGTGGTAGATCCAAAAGTAAGCTCAATCATAGCTTCTCCTTGAACTGGTGCCGATTCGCCCGTGACTGTTCGTAGTGACAGGTTTCTAGTGAGCGGCTGGATTGCCCGAGACTTGAACAATGTTCTTCTAATTATGGAAACTTCAGCACGCGTATCAAAAGTGATGGTTTTAAATTCTCCATTAATTTGTCCCTCGAATTTTAATCCTCTATAATAACTGCCCAATGATTTTATGTAACCAACCCTGGGGGCTTCGCCATTACTTACCAGCATTTTTTCGCCCCTCCATATTGGTTAGTTTCCGTTTCCCTGTCTGTTATCAAGGCTGGTGTCTCCAGAACTCGAAAAGCGTTGGAAACGATCTCTGGATGGAGAGGACGTCCTTACTCTACAATCTCGTTGAATATGTTGAAGCTTATGGCACCGGTAACATTCTACTCGGTTTCTCGGTGTTGGTGACGTTTGTCTGGAGTCGTTTCCCGTTTGGGCTTTCTTCTAATAATAGTTTCTCCATTTTCTCCATGAACTTACTCATAATATTCTCGAAGCTACCATCTTCTTTTGTCGATTGTTTATCCTTTGGGTCTTCAATGGATACTGCTCGTATTCTGGGTCATGAGGCACCAAAGATTGCTTCCATAGTTCCAGTGCTCGTACAAGGGCTTCACTACTTTTCCTGAACTTAGACATTCTTAGGTTTCCCTAGATCTTGGAATCTCCAAGGCCATCAATAAACGTAGATATTGTCATCCATTTCTGCATGTCTTCCCCAGCTGCAGGAAACGCCAAACTCACTAGCCCTTTAACTTCCGATTCCAATTCTTGTAAACTCTCGCCGGGTTTTTGAATTCTTGATTTAACTTGAGTTCTAAATACTTCTTGTCTGTAATGGTCTGCGAAGCGCAATTTTAACCTTAGATGCTGGTAATTCTGTTGGTAGAATGAAGGAATGGAGTGAAGAGGATCTAAGGCAGTTCCTTGTAGCGCCACTATCAGTGCTGTAGCTTTTTTTTGGTCGTTCCATCCGTTGGTGCTTGCAGCGGCATCAAATTATCGGATATGGATATACATGGTCCAGGACGTAAAACCGTCAAAAATTGGTGGTGTTATCTTCATACTAGAGAATGATGCTCCAACACTTCCTGGATTGATGTACTGTATTTCTAATTTATTCATCCTATCTTTGAGTGCTTGAACTTGGTCCTCAACTTTTTGTTTTAACTCGAGTCTTAGCTGCTGGACATCGGCTTTGACGTCAGGTTTTACTTCCTGAACGTCGTTTTTAACTTATGGCACATCGTCTTTAATTTCTTGAACATCGTCTTTAACTTCTTGAATTTCTTCTTTAACTTCGGCTTTAACTTCCTTAATCTTTTTTTTCCAGATTAGCGACAGATCCTTGTATGGTTTGACATATTTTCTGCAGTCGTCCAATGTCTTCTTGCGGTTCTTGTTGTCGCCTAGCCTCTTCTTGTTGTCGTCTTCTTTTTCTTTTTGTCGCCTGGCCTCTTCGTCTTGTTTTTCTTGCTGTCATTCAGCATTCAGCCTCTTCTTGTTGTCGTCTAGCTTCTTGTTCTTGTTTAACTTTTTGTCGCCTCGCCTCTTCCTCTTGTTTTTCTTGTTGTCGTTTAGCCTTCTCTTGTTGTAGCCTAGCTTCTTCGTCTTGTTTTTCTTGTTGTCTCGTAATAGGCATATACAGAATGTTCTGGAGTTTCCCTCAAACTCTCTTCAAACATCTTTTTTGGTCTTTGATTGAAGTTCCAAACACGTCGGTGAAGTCACAAATTCGATATCTCCTTTGGTTTCCAAATAGAAATTTCTAGAACTTTCACTATCACAGTTAACATCGGGTATACAGTCACTTCCGGGGTAATTTACACGATCGATTAAGTTTTTTTTTTGTGATTGCCACTGCTTTTACTGAATAACTGTCCTAGTGTTCACTTAGTGTCTACACTACACTAGTGTCCCCACTATTCTGCAATCGGATTTCACTTTGCAGTTTTCGAATTATATCCTAGTTCTGACAGAAATCTTGAGTTCGTTTATTCCAAAATCAACGTCCAATTAACACAACAATTTATTCCACGTTACTACACACTCTGGCACTAATCACTTCACTAATTAACTAAAACAACTTAACTCTTTACAACTGTTACAAAATTCACTATCTAAATCGTATCACAGTCAATCTTAAACTTAAAAAATTCTAACTAATAGGCCTTTATATAAAGGTAATCTATATTCATGTAAAATCCAGAATAAACGCGATAGCCCTTTTTCTCGAATAGCACTGTAAAATCTAGAATCAGCTGTCTAATTCTGTACTCCCGGACGCTTCCGCCAGATTTTTGCGACACCATTATTCACCTCACATGCCATCATTTCCGTTCTCCATTGTAGTATGCTATTTCTTTTAGCGTCCATGAGCGAACGGATAATCCGGGTGACTAGGCTCAATTTATATGTCCTCTTTCATTTAGACTGCATGTGGTATATCTACCTTCTGGACGCGGCTGTCCAGTCTTACGCTGGTGAGGCCACCTTCACAAGCGCCCTCCCTTCTATACAGAGTGAGCAGAGTAAATCTCAAATAGGACTGCTCAGTTGCAGGTGCAGCACACGAATTCCTCTACAGCCTTTCTGGCTCCTTATTCATGAAACAGGGGAGCAGCGTTCCCAGGGTAACAAATGTTCCGTCTTTCTCAATGATATGGAAATGATAATATAAGTAACAAAAACGAAACACTCGTTCTCCTGGGAATGCTGCTCCCCTATTTCAAGAATGAGGACCCTGAGTAGAATAGCTACCACACACCTGCAGGTTTGTCAGTGAGGGCTCCCAAATCACACTATGCTGCTCCCGCTTGTCAATCGCCGTGTGGCTTTGTTCCGTCTTTCAAGGGAGGCCATTGCGAGACGTTTTCTAACTTGTCAACGTAGCTGCGCTATAACAATCACAATCACACGGTCCTTGACATCAGCAATTCAACTTTGATCCAGTGGCATGAAAAACACAATTACTAAAGCCTCCTTTAACATGGGATCAGACGCTTCCGCACAAGGGTTCTCACGCCTATTTTCATAGCCATTTACCTCCATAAGTGCACGTAAATTGAAAACTTGGAGACTATCAAACATTTAAGTCATGTTTTATGACGAGTAGGTTAAGCTCGCTGGTAACTCATCCCCCCAGCAAGTATTACATATTTCCTATTTTGCAAGTAGGTTTTTCTTAGGTGGAGAGTTGATGGACGCAATGTGAGGATTGCGTACAGCAGCGATAATCACTCTGTTGAGTAGGTAATGAGGCAAGTGAATTTAGATTAGCCAACCCATCAGAATTATCAAAATTTTAAGACAATTATTAAAAACCGCCTTCATACTCCATAAAAAGAGTCGACACAACATATCTACTGATCTATTATTTAAATGTCCAAATATTATGAAATCTTACCTCTATATCACAGTCTCGAAACAACAGGATATAAAGAAAAACATGGCGCCTTCTTTTTTAAGATTTGCTAAGCCCCATGCCAGCGTGTATTGACGTTTATATGATAGGTATGCAATATCATTAATACAGCAAACCACAAATTTCCGCCCGTGTCGTTTCCGAGTTGCCACTGTTGCCAGGTTTTCTGTGGTTGAACATTTCAATGAAACTTGCTATGTAATCGAATTGTCAAAAAATGAATTACTCTTTTTTGACAACATATTTTTTAAACTGAACAGGCAGGCTATCAGTAAAAATATATAATAATATATATTAATACATCTACTGTTCAAAATGCTAACGTACCTATACTGCAATATTCCTAATATATTTTTTTGCAAATAGCCTGATTATTCGATACGCCTGCGACAGGTCAATAAGTTTCCTAATTTATTGTTTCTTAACATTTCCAGTGCTGGCAGAAGATCGGCGACTCAGAGAATACCAAGGGAACATGCAATTCGCTCCTTTAGGGCGCGAAAAAGAAGTCGAAATTGACGTTTCAATAACAAGGCCCGACGGTTCGAAAATGAAGAGAGGAATCCAAAATAAACAAAAATATGATGACATTTCCGTGCTGAAAGTGTAATTATTTAACCCTAGTTGCTTATTTGTAGTATAGTTTCTTAGCCCTTTTAATAAAAAATGCGCATACAATTATTAGGTATATTGTACTCTGTTTTTAAAATCATTAGTTTTAGATGTTTGTAGTTTTTATTAGACAGATTAGATTGTAATTTTTTTTTTATCAGTATAATATTAGACATATTAACATAATATGGGTGGCCAGGGTGTTCCAATGGACTAGTTTGGAAACTAGCAGAGACATCAAATATCTGCGAGGACGTGTCCGCGCTCGTTTTCTGAGAAAATGACAATTGTAAAGTCCCAAGTCTGGAGCCTAGTCCCAGGCTTACATAAATTTGCCCGCAGACCATTAAGCAGCAAATCTGTTTAAAAAAAGTTTTAAACATTTTTGTTTAAAAACACTTAAACAAATAATGCCTTTTCAAATGTTTTCCGAATTCATTCCGTCCAGGCTGGAAAACAGGTGCAAAATGTTTTCAAATATCAATTTGTTCACGGGCCGTACCGGAAAAACGTTCGATCTCTTACGACGAGAGTTATTGTTAATAGTTATTTATACACCAAGTGAGTTAAATGAATGTTTATTCATGAGAAGAAAGGTTAACCCACGAGCCCTAGCGAGTGGGTTAATTTTCTTTGAATGAATAAACATTTTAACTCACGTGATGTATACAAAATTTTATCCCATTTCGATGGACATTTAAAAAATAAGGTATTTTATAGGAATCAAATTATAAAAAGAATTCATTTAGTAGTTATGAAAGCGCTAAATATTGAAATTGGTGGTTGCCAGGGTATAACTAGTTGTTTGTTTGTATTTGTAATAGATTTATATACTGGCAGAGTGACTTAAAAGACCGAGAGTGAGTTAAAAATATTTTAAGTCACTCAGGTGATAAACGTCCACTTACCTTCGTTATAATGCGTTCAATAATGTCATTTTTAAAGGTCACAATGGGATAAAAAAATAAAACAACTATTGTCTAGCCCCCAAAGTGTAGTGAATCTATAAATTCGCGGCCGCCACAGAGTGCCTGCAATTCATTTTCGCGGCCGTTTTTCATGGTGACAGCTGTCGTGCAAAATATGTTATACCCTTATACCTATCTATCCATAGAAACGATGTGCCACCCCTCATCCCTGCCACTGAATATAGAATATACCTACCTAATCGAATTGGCAATAAAATTTTACCTAATTTTCATAGTTTCTATACCATGACCGCAAAACATTTAATCCTCCTCCAGATAACTTTTCTCTACAATAAATGGACATTCCGCGGCCTTGACATACTACAATGGGCCGTATTCATAAAACTGAAGGATATCCTTGTAAGTATAAGGTAGAAGTATAAGGTTTTGAGTTGAAGAAAAAGGTAGAAGTATAAGCATTTCCTTTTTTTCGTATTCATAATGATTACCTTATACCTGCAAGGATATCCTCCAAGAATAAGTAAAAGGTTCAAAGGTTGAAGTGATAACAAATGTGAGTTCATTTTCCAATGAAGGAGAACAAAAAGTCAAATCTCAGAATTCCAAAAAGAGAAATTTATTTTTCAATAATCACTCATTAGACTACCATGGTTTTGGGGTTTAAAACTTACATCCCATCTTCAGGTCAAAGGGCTATAAAGAACAACAAAAATAATTTTCTAAAAAAAATCTTCCAAAGGGTGCTTACAATTCAGGTTACAAAGTCATGTATAAAAAAAGTGTAAAAAAGTTGTGAAAAACCATGTAGAAAATGCAACAACATACAAAAAACAGTTAGGGGACGAATGGCCATACAACAAGACGAAATCTCCATGCTGTCAATTACGGCAGTCACTGTACGAGATACTGTAGCTTGACTTACACCCAGTTCTTGACCAATGCCTTTCAGCCTTTCTGATACCCAGGGTCACTGAGATAACGTAAACATATCTGCATTTTTAGGACGGATGATAGCGCACCTCCTCGAGTTTCAGCATTAATTCCCAAAAATCTGTTGACAAGCCATTGCACATTTTCTTCTTCAAACCAGTATAGTTCTTTGTAATCACGAACAGGTGTTGATAAACGCTGCTTGTAATGTTTAATTTCTCCCAGTTCGACAACATCTGCCATCGCTACAACTGATCGCTACACGACTGAGTCTGCTACTGACCACACTCAAAATTATTGAAGGATATCCTTCTTATTTAGAGTAAAAGGTAACGTTTATGAATAACCAAATACTATTTGTGAAGGATATGCTCATACTCTATAAGTAGGTATAAGGTTTTACTCGGAATATTATGAATGCGAGCTGAAGGATTTCCTTCATATTCTTCAAGTATAAGCATAACCT
This sequence comes from Ceutorhynchus assimilis, assembly GCA_917834065.1. NCBI lineage: Eukaryota > Metazoa > Arthropoda > Insecta > Coleoptera > Curculionidae > Ceutorhynchus > Ceutorhynchus assimilis. The sequence goes on from OU892277.1 coordinate 84,710,932, forward strand.
TTTTTTTATGAATACGGCCCATTAACTATTGAAACGGCCTACCAATGTAATTGAGTTTGGATAGAATCAATAAAACAACATTTTATAGTTTAACCCAGATTGTTAGAAAAAAGGAAGAAGAAATATTTCTATTCACCAAGAGCGGCTAATTATTTATAAAAAAAACGTTTGACAATGTAATAAAGTTTGGAGAGATTTACCAAAAATCAACGAAATAAAAAACTGGAATTATTTTAAACCTCTTCATCAAGTGTTGTTACAAAATAAGAGAATGTACATATAAAAAAATACCAGTATACTTACCCTTTTGTCTATATGCCTAAGTGCTGTCAGGCAAGAGTCTCTCTTACTCTATAAATATTGGTTCAGTAAGTTTAACCTTCATTTACCAAGAGTTATGTTAGATAAATGGAAACATAATTATTTGTCTATCCGCCAGATTGTCGTGACCCTGGTTCTGAGAGAAGTTTTAAGAACGGGGCTAATTATTTCTAAAGCAACCGTGACCAGAGAATATATTGGGTAAGTACCTAAATATTTTGTGCTGTGACAGTATACCTACCATTAAATTGGATAGATTTTGAAGAAGCAACCGCGAAAGTATAACTGGATGCGTTGTAGACCTTCACAACGCCTTCACCCAAAGTAATTGCTAGGAAAAAAAAAAGAATTTAAACATATGTCCGCGAAACGCCAATGTGTCAGGATACTATAAATACAGGTTGGTAGGAAAATCAATTAATTTTTCAAATATCCATCCGCCAAAGTATCAGGGGTCTATACAAACACAAGCGTCGGTCCAAGAGCCACCAATTTTTAAATCCATCGGTCGCTGAAAATTTAGTAATTACCAGATTCTACAGTTAAAGTGTCTCTGTTATTTTATCTAGAACAGTTTTTATAGTATTTACTTACCGTTGCGTGAAACGCTCGGTCAAACTCTAAAGCACATACCCAGATAACACAATGTGCGTCAATGTGCTCGAAAAGTTCCGGCCGACTTTAGAGAAAATAGTATTTCAATGGTAATGCTTTGGAAGTATGTTAACAGTGCGTATAATAAAACAAACCAAATCAAAGTAAGCTAGCAGCATCGGAAAAATGCTCCTATTTCAACTTTTAAATTGAATGATCTGTAATGTACAGGAAAACCACTGCAAAACCGCATAATTTTAGTGTGCGAATTAGCGGTACGCTAACAGCACTCCCTGAACACTTATCAAGGAACCGAAAGAGTAGAGTCTGCTCTGAGTGCTCTACCTGCGCTGCCTGAGAGCCTGCAGTCGGCAGTGATTAATTTACAGGTTTAGAGATACTCCGATCGTGCAGGTGGTGCACCACAGAGATGCAACCCCCACCACACATATCAAATCTGGGAAGGAAAGGGATAAAAAAGCGTCAAGAAGGCAAGCAGAAGCAAGGAAACCTGAACCGGAGCTGCCGGCTGCCGCCATTGCGCCATTTTTAATTTTTGCATTTTTGGGCATTTAGCTTCGTACGTGTTTGGGTTCTGTGCGTGTTTTCGGTTTCACTGGAAGAATGATGAGTTCCAAAGGGTAAGTGAGTGATAATTATCAAATATTAGTTAGGGGTTAATCCAAACTATTTCGTTCTGCGCTGTATTTGGTGCTTGTAGGTGGTAATGCATGCGTAGTGGGTGTGTTTGTGTTTTCACTGTTTATTTAACGAAATTCTGCAAAATCGTTTCAATTTTTTTAGGGTTTCCAAAAACCCCATTAAACTCATTTTATTTGGTGCCCTCTGAGTCTCATCTGTACAAGAGATTTTAATTTAAGTATGATTTCTTTTTCAGGTAGGTACCAGGAAAAGCGAAGAAGAATTATTTAGAAGAAATGAATATGTTTTATTTTATTTTTTATTTATGTTTCCCATGTTTATTTATTAAAAGATCATAATTTCAAAATGTTTGTTTTTTATTTGCAATGGCTATCAGTGAAATAAAAAATGTACTCAAAAAATACTTCAATGAAGTACTTTAAGAGTACAATATAAATTTACCAAAAAAAGATGTTCTAGTGGTGCTTTTTCTCTGTCGGAGAAGTGCTTTTATGTAGCATTTCACGAATACTTCCAACGTACGTTTGGAGCACTTAGAGCACTCCATGTTGGAAGTGCGCAATTGCAGTGCTTCTACGATTGCGCCTTTTTTGTACTGGCCGGCTGGACATCCCAGAAGCGGCTGAGTGGTTTTCACAAGTACTTCTCAGGCATGCAAATGTGAAAATACAGTGCAATTAAAGTACTTTTCATGTAGCTTTGTGTTATCTGGGTACCTACTTTCCATGTTTTATGTTCCAGGTATTCAATAGAAGTAGGAGTAATAGGTAGGTATGTTTGTCAAGTTTTAATAGGGTACTTCAGTAAACAGGGTATGGGGTATGTTATATTGACGGAACTATAATAATGGTGTAATGTAGGTACGTGATCCACCTACAACTTACCCCTTACCTAAGGAATTGTAATCTTCTCTTTTTTCTTACTCATGCAAAATTGAAATTAAGTATCCAGTAGGTATAACTTTCATATTACAACCAAGATGCGAAGATACCTTACCTTGATTTTTGATATATCATTCATAGAGTTGCCGCGGCCCCAAGACATGGGGATAATCACTATATTTTGACCACCGACCTGGGCAACCTCAATTACAGGTGACAAGTTGAAAAAGTGAATACAAAAAGACATTACAACTCAGGAGAAAAAATGTGTCATTAATAAATCCCATAGTTCTGACTATTGTTGTTGGGAAATAAAATTTCAGTGCTAGAGAGAAAAACAGTAGATCTCTTAGAAACGCCTGGCAACATTGTAAATCGTTTATTCTATTGTATATTATATGTCGTAGCCATATTGTAAATTCCGCCATTTTATAAAACGGTTAGCCACTTTACAGTGACCGCCGTTTTGCAACAAATGGGAAAATATTTTATTATTAGGATATCAAAGAGAATGTTACGTGGGATCGATTCAGCATACCCATCAACAAAAAAAAGCACTGTGACAGATGTCATGTGACCACAGTTATGGCGGGAAACTCAAAAAGTTCGCCTTAAATATGTAAAAAGTGGGGTTAGATGACCAGAAATCGAAAAATTGTAGAGAGAAAAGTGATTCAGGATTCGATTTTTCGTCTATGTGTGAATTTTTAAAAAGGTACAAGGATTTTTAATAAATATCAATTTTTTGGCCTGTTTTCTGGTAACTTGAAAAATATCAAAAACTTTTCGCTTGGTTCACATAATTCAAAGTGAAACTAACCAAAAAAAAATCCAGTGCAGTCATTCTGCTTAATTGTCCCGCGGAAAATTGTAAAAACCCAAAAATTCATTTTCAGACCACTCTGATCTTGTTGCAATGACCTACAGAAAGCAAAAATTTGAAATAACAAATTTGGAATTATCATAAAATCTTTCTAAATGATCCAATACCTCTTTTCTAAATTCAATTAAACCAATATTTTTCCGAAAAGTTTTTAATATTCTCCAAATTACCAGAAAACAGACCAAAAAATTGATATTTATTAAAAATCCTTGTACCTTTTCAAAAATTGACACATTATAGACGTAAAATCGAATTCTTAACCACTTTTCTCGCTACAATTTTTCGATTTCTGGTCATCTAACCCCACTTTTTACATATTTGAGGCGAACTTTTTAAATTTCCCGCCATAACTGTGGTCACATGACATCTGTCACAGTGCTTTTTTTTGTTGATAGGTATGCTGAATTGATTCCACGTAATATTCTTTCTGATATTTTAATAATAAAATATTTTCCCATTTGTTGCAAACTTTTTGGCGGTCACTGTAGAACGCTGCCACACAATGTAAAATAATCAGTTATTTTAAATTATTTTCTAATACCTATATAGTCTAGGAAAATAGTCGAAAAATACATGTATTGCAAAAAAAAAATTCCTACCCAAATGAACTTTTCAGGGATGATAGGGGGAGGGTGGGTGATCATAAAACCGAAAATATCAAACATTCACCCCTCTGGCGTTTTGCACTATAGGGGTTGAAAGTGCGCCATTGGCGATTACTTGGTACCTATTGATTTTACACAAAAATGTTTCAAATAAAAGATGTGCAACATTATTTGATCTACAATGTTTACTAAAGACTTTTTTGATTAAGGGCCGTCTGTGGTCATAAGGGCCGTTTGAAATTTTATAATGAAAATGAAAAATTTTAACCAACGTGAAAAATTTTTTACTCACCCCCTGCCGTTTTTCAATAGGGGTAGTTTAAAGTTTATTTATTTTTTCCCAAAAAAAAATTCTTAATAAAAGTTTTATAAGATTACATTTCCTACAATTTTTCCCAATCAACTTTTTTTGTAACTCACCTCCATTCAGCGAGGGGACACTTTCCTTATAGACTGTGAGATAGGGGCTGTCTCGGGGGCTGTTTAGTGGAGTCATTTTTTTTTGTCTGGCATTTTGAGGGCTGAATGTGGCTACTAAGCTGATGAGAATATGGGTGATTTTAATGTCGGCCTCCCGTTCGAAAATTTGCAGAAGAAAAAAATTGATTTACATGAAGAATTTTTTTTTAATGATCTCAAATTTTCTAGCTTTTAAATAAGAGATTGACATTGATAAATAATTCACCCATGAAAAATATCAGATGCTTTTCAATAGCTGAAAAAATGGGGATGGGTGTCAACTTCCAAGAGAAAAGAAAAGAACCTTCCGCGTTTACTTTTTGTCTGGCAATCGAGAGAATGAAAGGTTTTATTGTGAAAATAACGCTGAAAAATCGCCAGACGGTAATCACAGTTCGAAATCGAGTTTTCCGGCGAAACATTCTGTGGACATTTCGAACAGGAGGCAGGCATTAAAACCACTTATATTCTCATCAGCTAACTAGTCACATTCATCCCTCAAAATGCCAGACAAAAAAAAATGACTGCACTAAACAGGGCCCTATCTCAGGGTCTATTAGGGAAATTTTAGTTTTTGGGGGTATATATATTTTATTTTTTTTTTGCTTTTCTCGCCTTTAGTGCATATAAAAAGGTGCAATTAACATTGTATTAAAAGGATTTTTTTTCCACCACCTTTTTGTTTTTAGGGGTAGTTCGCCTATTTTCAACTTTATAAAAAAAAGTTATAGAGAAAAGTTGCTCAAAATAATAAAATGAACAAGTTTTCTTAATAATTTTTTTTTGTAAAATTGAAAATAGGCGAACTACCCCTAAAAACAAAAAGGAGGTGGAAAAAAAATCCTTTTAATACAATGTTAATTGCAACTTTTTATATGCACTAAAGGCGAGAAAAGAAAAAAAAAATAGATACCCCTAAAAACTAAAACTTCCCCGAGGGAAGTGTCCCCCCGCTGAATGGGGGTGAATTACAAAAAAAGTTGATTAGGAAAAATTGTAGGAAATGTCATCTTATAAAACTTTTATTGAGAATTTTTTTTTTGTAAAAAAATAAAAAAACTTTAAACTACCCCTATTGAAAAACGGCAGGGGGTGAGTAAAAACTTCATTAAGCAAAAATGTTGTATGAGTTATAGAAAATTTTTTCACGTTGGTTAAAATTTTTCATTTTCATTATAAAACTTCAAACGGCCCTTATGACCACAGACGGCCCTTAATCAAAAAAGTCTTTAGATAAACATTGTAGATCAAATAATGTTGCACATCTTTTATTTGAAACATTTTTTTGTAAAATCAATAGGTACCAAGTAATCGCCAATGGCGCACTTGCAACCCCTATAGCGCAACTCGCCAGAGGGGTGAATGTTTGATATTTTCGGTTTTATGATCACCCACCCTCCCCCTATCATCCCTGAAAAGTTCTTTTGGGTAGGATTTTTTTTTTTTGAAAATCGACAATTTTCCTAGAATAATAGCATAGCTGATTGCATAGCTGATACTTTTAATCATTTTATAAACTGGCCGCTCAAGTACAAGCCTTATTCTCGAACGGAAATAAGTTTTTGTTGTTTTGCATGTCGGCGAACATCACTATCAGCCACAATACAAAATAAAAGTTTGCTTGCCGACAATAAACAAGTATCTTTCGCGGTTGCATTTTTTAAACTAGTTTATAAGTATTTAGTGAATTGTTTAGTTATCTTTGTATTCCTTTTTACCTGTGGAAAAATCTTTGTTTTGTAACCATATAAATGCCGTTGAGGTAAGCAGGGCCGTGCCTACAGGTGAGGTACCAAATGGAAGCAAATTCTGTTTAGATTGATTGCCGCGTTTTATAGAGTGGCTAAATTAAAACTGTAGCTAGTGGCTACCCACATAACAATGAAAGAACATTCATATTCTCAGAATATTCCCTCAAAGTGCTTTTTGGCAGGTTCTTTTAGGAATGTTTAATGAATATTCTAAGATTGTTTCGATTGAAATATTCATTTTTGAACGTTCTATTTATGTACTAGGAATGTTGCTTCTATGCACCTACCTGAAAGATTGTGCTAAGAACCTACTTTATATAACAAACTTTGAATATTGTCATAAGAACATTATTATAATGTACCCTAAAAAATGTTCTTTCGGCTAATATCTCTATCAAGTATTAAGAATATACCTACCAAGTTGTGCTGAGAAGTTTATGTAGGTAGGTTACCATGATAAGAATATTTTCATATTATTCACCTAATTATCTGAAGTACCTACTCAAAAATCATAATTTAACAATTAAACAATAATGCTCTATCTAGAACCTACTAAGAATATTATAGGTATATTCTTTTCCTTTTGCTTTGTAGGACTTCCAAGAGAGGGAGCCACGTGCTATTAAAGATCTACATCTTACCTCGCGTTTGAATCACCTTGGAACCTGTTTCTCTCAGTTAGCGAGCTTCGACGAGAGCATAACAAGCTCGAAACCGGAGCTTTGGTTAAATACTTGTGTTTTCCAGAGAAGTTTTCCAACAACTCTTTCACTGCCTTTAATATAAAAGGGCTGAAAGGAGCATTATTTGGAAACGAAAATTAACATTCCAAGTATATCCTTAGAATCAATCAAGAATGTTATGTCGAGGATGCATATTGAGAATGATATATGTAGATATATTCTAAGAATATTTCAAGCATATTGGTATAATATTCTTTTGAGAACATAACTATAATGTCATAGATACATTCTTTGAATGTGAGAATACCTATACATATCGAGCATATTTTTAGAATCAAACAAGAATATTCTTTTCAGGATGTACTGAGAATCTCATAGGTATATTCTAGGAATATCCTAATGGATTTCTCAGGAAGTTCTTGGGTATTGCAAACAGTATTTCTACAATCTTTTCTCAGAACATTCTCAGGATATTCGCAATGGTTTTGGCGAATATTCTAGGCACATTCCTCCTGAAAAAAGAACATTCTTAATACATTCTAAGGATGCAATTTTGTTATGTGGGTATGAGTGCTACGACATATACAAGAAGGGTTACATGAAACCAAATATAACCTAATCTAAAAATACTTACTGATGAAAAGACAAATTTCGATTCAAATGATCCAGTTTTTTAAAAACTGCACCAGGCATAAACCATATTATTTATTTTCTAACTAATTTTCACACAACTAATAAAAAAACTCACAAATAATCTACAAAAACGAACTAAAACACAATAGGTACCTATATCTTAGATGGATTTGAAACGTTGTCTCTTCTATGTAAAATTGTAAAATAATAATGCAACGTTGCCTCAGTTCCTGATGTTTTTATATTCCTAATAATTTTTTGAGTTTTTATTGGTTTTTAATGTTTTCATTGAGATGTTTAATGTACCAGTAGGAATGTTGATGCCTAATTTGCTTGCTTACACGAGCCCTATTTAATTTTTATATTAATTAACTACCTACTATGCTTTATTAAAATTCTCAAACTCCATATTTTGAACTAATTTTTCCTAATATTTTTCACAGACAAAGACCGACTAAAAATTTGGTCTCTTGAGTTTTTGCTAAATACCTTCATAAGTAGTAAGTACCTACATATACTCAGGCCCGGATTGTGCCGGCGAGCTACCGAGTAAAACTCGGTGTACCTATACCAGTCCAAAAGCTGGGCAAAATACAGTTACTTAATCCGTTATGCGCTACTTAAATTTAACTTTTGAGTTAACCTAAAAAAATATTAACGGTTTTCTTAACTTCCGTTACATTGACTTTCGTTAACTTAAGTCCGTATACGTTCGTTAATTACGTCATTTTGTTTCCTTGAATTGCGCGTCAAGGTCAACCGGGACAGTTCGCACAGGCGCAGAAAGATTTCAGTTCGCTCTTTTGGCACAGTTTTGGTTTCTGCACTACGCAGTTTGGACCTGTTCTGGAGTGATTCTGACTCCAAACTCGATTCCATACACTGAGAACGATGCGCAAGCCCTTAGTTCTGTTTTTAGGAAGCGATGGGCTGTGACGTATCGTTGGGCTGGGGCTTTGTCTGCATAGTTCTTATAACCTCATCATTTTTTTGCAGTGGTAAATGGTAAATAAATCAGCTACCTAAATTGGAAATAGTGCCGCTTTTTAGATCAGAGACTTTTTGTTTTATTTACATTCACCTGGTGTATGTACCATAATAGCCCAGCCTATTCTATTTCAAATATCTATTATTTATAATTAGCTTCAAACCTGTTACGATTTTATCATTTTCGTAACATGTTCCATTTCTTCCAATTTTCATTACCTATAAATTTATATTTTCGCCATTTCATCAGAATCAGCAAAATAATAATTCATAACTTAAGTAATTTGAAAAGTATCTACTAAATTTAATTAAATTCAATATAATATCAGTATTGCCATCTATCCATAAATAAAATGGACGAGCACAAAAATGCAATTATCTGTTATTAAGATAAGGCGTACCGCCATCTTAGTAGCTAATAAATTTATTTTTAAATTGTGATAAGTTTCTTTTACTATTTTTATTATTCCTCATTGACAGTCATTGGTATTTTTATTTGAAGAAATTATGTTTATCTTGCTTCCAGCAAATAAATCTATACCTCAACCAACAGAAAAATCGGGAATTACTGGACCATCCAAAGTGCATCCTGGATTTGAATGCAAAATATGGCAATTGGAATAATCCAACAGACAATCCATCAGGACGAGAACTGCAGAGACTGGGGATCTGGGCACATCTATCCTACAGATTTTCGCTCCAGAATCCCACTCCAGGATCGCTTTACGCCACGGACAAGACGCCTGGACATTGACTCAACCAAAGACAAAATCGCCACAGCTACCACCATCACAGAACTTCGATTCGACCACTTACCAGTTATATTTGAGATAAATCATGACGTCAGACTCAAACCACCAAAACTTCACCATATTAACGCCGACTGGACGAACCACAAACAGATAATCAACAGGAAGGAATACAAAAATTACCAGGAACCTCACCAACACAGACGAAATCGAAAATGCCATAACAGAACTGACAAACATCATCAATCAGGCAAAAACCGAACACACTCCCAAACAAGATCCACGATGTAAAATACTTAGGTCTGATAATGAAATAAGCACAACTTCTTAATTATTTTTTCAAGAAAACTCCAGTTTCACAACAACGTACCTACAATACTTCTTGTTGTTGCCAAGCCAGCAGATTCAGGTTGACGGTTGACTGCTTGACAGTCCCCTTCTATATTTTATGTCATGTTATTTAACCAGCATTGGATATTAGGGATAGGCAACCTACATAATATTTGGTTGGCCTACGCTGTTAATATACTATATTAAACATCTTTTCTCCTAAAGATCTAGCCTAACAGGCTTTTTAATCATTCGCACAAGTCTACTACATAAGGTTTCCTCAACAAGGGTTTTAGTTTCATCATCATTAGAGTCACAATTTTGTGCCAATGTTGGAGTATTGATAGAAAGATCATCATCACTATCATTGCATTTTGCATAGGCACTTTCAACTGGATTTAAAATTGGATTTAAATCAACCCTATTGCGTCTAACAATGTGATTGAAAATTGTTACATCATTTTCACTCTTAAATGGTATCAACTCCCTTGCAGATTGATCAAAATATTTTTTTATTGATATCACGTTTTTGTTCTTTTTTTTTTACAACATTTTCACATAATTTGGGCATCATTAACTCGTTAGAGACTGGAAGCTTGGTTTTGGTCATTCGACTATTCAAAAACTGAGATGGAGAATTGCCCATGTTTTTTAGTGGGGCATTTCTATAATTTAGAAGTGCTAACTGAAGATCTCCTTTCTCTAAAGATTTTTGTATAAGTTTTTTTGATACTTATGTCAACGGCTTCTTCTGCAAGGCCATTTGATCGAGGATAGTTGAGACTTCTAAATGACAATTCAAAATTTCAATCTTGTGAAAATGTTACAAATCTATGACTATTATATGGCACATTGTCACATACTAATAAACCTGGTGGACCAAATCTCGCAAACACACTCCTTAGTTCGTTTATCACACTTTGTGCACTCTTGTCATTATTTGGTAAAAGTTCCTATCAATTTGGAAAAGCATCAAATGATACAACATAAGTTTTATTCGCAAAAGAGAAGATATCTGTTCCAATTCCTTCCCAACATCTAGTGGGAAGTGGAAACTGCAACAATGTCTCTTTACAATTTTTTCGTGCAAACTCTTCACACACTTGGCATGATTTTATAAATGATTCATTGGCTTGACAATATCCAATGCTTGTCCAGGCCAGTAAAATATTTTATTTGTCACTCATTTGTAAAACGTCACTTATCAAGTCAAAACATAACCAGCGAAAATTGATTTTTACGAGCTACTGGCTCTACTGACTTGTAAAATTGACAGCTAAACTGTAAAAACTTTTTACAAGTCAGTAGAATTATTTATTTTTGAAAAATCGGTTTTATCACAAGAATAATTGCTTGTAGGTACCTTCTGGGAGACTTTTCTGGTGATAAACTGTTGGCTACGACTGCAGCTTCATTAATAATATCTTGTAATAAATTCATTTCTGGAAAAAAATTGCAAAATGGAAATCTGTCAAAAAACCTATTTATAACTAGAAACAACGTCTTAACAACGTATCATTCTCATAGTTATACCAACTACCAAAACTTCTGTGAGAAAAAATCAAGGAAAAACATATAAATTTCAAATTTTTGTTATGTATTGATTTTTTATTTGTCCTTATATCTTTTACAAATGAGTAACAAATAAATTATTGTACATTATACGCCAGGTAGCAGTTTTTACTGGCTCTTGAAGGTGACAAGCTCGCCTGGCGGCTCGCTAGTCATTTCCTTCAATCGCCAGTAAAAACTGTTTTACCTGGCTAATAATGTAAAATACTATGACGTGCTCGGTTTTTTGTTTCCTCTATTCCTAAATGACCTTCGTGTAGTACCTTCAACATTTCTGGTTTTAATTTTGTAGGTACTATGATTTTATTCTCTAAAAATAATAAATTATCCGGAAAAAAAAAAATTCTTTGAGCTTTGCATAAACTTTGACGTTATCAGGAATTTCATACTTTTGCATGGGCCAGCCATGATCAAGAAAATTAATGACTAACTTTAATTGAGGATTATTAACTGTTTCTTCTCTAAATTGTTTTTCCGCTCATCTGACATTGGAATGTATTTTGTAATAGTATGAATAAAAAATTCAATAATTTCAGGGTCTGCTTTCAACCCGGTAATATTCAGAAATGCCCGGGAAAGAGTATCCAGAAATATACATCTGCTAACCAGGCTTATATGTTATTTTAAGATCTTAACATCTTCAATCTCATCCTTTGTAACCTAGGAGAGATTGAATGAAGATCTTTCCTTAAAATTGTCTCTGAAGGTTTATGATAACTGTGTACTGTTACATCAAGGCCATATCTAGACAAATGAAATTTCTGCACAGTAAAGAGGATTGCTAAAATTTCCTTCCCAATTTGTGCATATTTTTTTGTCACTATTGGTAAGGCTTCTTGATGCAAAAGCAACAGGGTAACCTACCTGAAGCAAACATCTACTAAGGCCATCTTTAGAGGCATCTGTTACTATAATAATATTTTTTGTGGATTAGGGAAAGGTAAATAAATTCGGGGCACTGGTGAGTAAAAGTTCTAACACAGCTGTTAAGTGGCTTCCATTCCAATGCTATTGAACATCTTCTCTTGTTAGTTCTCTTAGTGCGGTGAAGTTATTTTGGATAAATTTGGTATGAACCTACCAACAAACTTCACCATACCTAAACATCTCAATAATGCAGTCTTATTTTCAGGATTAGGCATTTCAGTTATTGCCTCTACATAGGCCCTATTCATAGTAATACCATAGTTCGAGAATATTTAGCCTAAAAATTTTACATTTGGTTTTTTCAGCTGAATTTTATTTTTATTAAATTTTATGTTATATTTTGAAGCCCTTTGTAAAACTATTCTCAACTTTGAATCATGCTCCTTTTCAGTTGAGCCAGTAATAATGAGATCATCAAAATATAACTCGACCCCTTCAATATCTTCAAATAACTCGGTAATTCTTTATTTGGAAAACCTCCGATGCTGAGAAAATTCCAAATGGCGATCTCAAAAATTGATAGCGTCCAAATGAGGTACCAAATGTGCATAGATCAGAGCTCAAAGTGTTAAGTTCAATCTGTCAATACCCGTCACGCATATTCAAAACACTGAAAAACCGTTTGCCTGCCAATTTTGAAGAAATTTCTTCCAAAGATAGGATCAAAAAATTTTCCCTTTTAATAGCTTCATTTAATTGCTTTGGATCCAGGCATAAACGTAAATCTTTATTACTTTTCTCTACAATTACTAAAGCACTCAACCATTCTGTTGGCTTATCAATTTTTTTTATTATGCCTTCTTGCTCAAGATCATTCAACTTTTTTTTTTAAACGGTCATGCAAAGTTCTCGGAACACGTCTAATTGGAGTAATTTTTGGGATTGCTCCTTCCCTCAATGATTCGTGATGGATGGATATTGGGAAATTTCCCCAGCCTTTTAAAAACTTCTGGAAATTCTTTTTCAATATCATTTACATCAGTGCTAAATACTGGCGTACTATCTACGTCTACACTATCAATACGCTTAACAACATTCAGTCTAATAGAATCAGCTAGACCCAGTAATGGTGTTTGACCTTTCACATAAACAATTACAAACAAAATTTTTCTTATGACCTCGCTAGTTTTACATGGTAATATTACCTCACCAATTGCACCAATCTAGAATTTCGAGCTTCCATATGAAAGCAATGAAATATTAGAATTACTAATGGGTATATTATGTAAGTCCAAAGATTTAAAAATATGCAATGGTAGTATGCTTATTTGTGCACCTGTATCGATTTTAAATTCTACAATCTTATCATAAATAAATATCTTTTTTGCCCAACATTTGCCTATTTTATTTTGTTGATTTTCAACTGCTCCTATTAACTTGATAACTGAATCAACATAAAACTCTGGGCCTTCACTCTCACTTCCAGTATGCTCATTCTCATCTTCTTTTTGCATCACTTCATGCACTTGCCTGTCACTATCATGTCTGTTTTTTTTTTAAGTTTCTGCCTCGGTTTCTGTTCAAGTCTCTATCATTCTTCTTCAGTTCATTTTGGCACATCTTGGCAAAATGATTTCTTGTCTGGCACTTTGCACATATTTTATTTTGAAGAGTTTTAGCCTGATTTTTACTCTCCTCTATGGCCCTACAAAAGTCTATACACTTTGTCAATGTCAAATTTGTCTCTCTTAAAACCCTTTCCTGGGTGCTTTTATCAAAAATCCCAATTACTATTCTGTCACGAATCATTTCATCAAAATCTTTATATTCTGTACTTTCAACAGCTTTACGTAACTCTGTTAAAAAGTTATCAAATGTTTATCCATCTTTCTGAATTAACGAATTAAACTTGTATCTCTCAAATATTAGATTCTTTTTGGGGGCACAGTATTCTTCAAATTTCTGCCTTACTTTATCTAGCTTATTCTCATTGCCTGTGGCAAAAGTAATACTATTAAAAAGTTCTAGGCCTTCATCTCCCAAAAGATTCAGGAACACAGCTTACTTTTTTTCTTCTTCTTTTGAGGCAAAGTCAGCGATCATGAACAGATTAAACTTTTGTGAGAATCGCTTCCAGTTATCGGACACATTGCCATCAAGAACTAGGGGCTCCGGTGGTTTAAAAATGCCTTCCATTTTGTGCTGAATAGTCGAGAGTTCCACGCTGTGAAATAATTTGTTCCAGACTCCTAACCTTAACTACAGGCACAAACAAACGGAATTTTCACTAGCTAGCACGGTAAACCTTTTCACACCTGACACCATGTAAAATACTTAGGTCTGATAATGAAACAAGAATAACTACTTAAGTATTTTATTAAAAAAACTCCAATTTTACAAGAACGTACAATACTTCTTGTTGTTGCCAAACCAGGAGGTTCAGGTTGACGGTTGACTGCGTGACAGTCCCCTTCTATATTTTGTGTCATATTATTTAACCAGCATTGGATATTAGAGATAGGCAACCTACATAACATGTGTTTGGCCTACGCTGTTAATATACTATATTAAACAAACGAGGCTGCGCCTTCCCAGACTACATCCTGGCTGCGATTAAAATCAGAAATGCTCTCAGGAGAAGATACCGGAGATCTAGAAAAGTAGAAGACAGATTAGAATACCAATATCAGTGTGACCAGGTTAGGACACTCCTGGACTCATACCAAAACGATGCCTGGAACAAGCGACTAGTGGCCGCGAGTTAAACAAATAATATCTGGAAACAAATTGAAAGCTACACATACGCGTAAAAGCAACCCCAACGTAATTCCGCCAGTGAAAATTACACAGGCCAGGACCATCACCACTATCAAAGACAAGATAAATGCATTCGCAGATCAGTACATCACCACAAGCGGACAAACAGTCAACTTATCTGATGCCAGGACCAAGCACCTCGTGGATCAAAAGTGGGCGCGTTTGGGTTCAAGCTCGGTGCATTCAGAGCTTGCACTTTTGTCTCTTTTTCGTTATTTTTGAAGCTCCGACAACGCTTGATTGTGTTTGGTTTGACATATTTTGAGCGCTCAGAGCGAGCTCGATAAACTCCGAGTTTGTGGGGTGGGCAGCTGGAGCGTGCATGCGCAGTTTAATATGTCTGTATAACCTAACCTATTTTCCATGATAAGATAAATAAACAATCCTGAATTTTAACATATACTTGTTAGGTGGATAGTTTTAGGTATTTTGTTTAAATGTTAACAATCAAATAGCTAGTAAATTCTGCATAATTGTTTACTTTTAATTAAATTTTCTCGATCACTGGTATTATTGAACATATTTTTCCAAGGGAACTTGGCAGCCTCAGAGTGTTTAGGTCCGTTTTATTGTTTATGTAGCACGACATTTTTTGCAGATTACAAAAGAAAATAGGGCTTTTTTAAAATTATCGACTAAAATGCAAAACAAACGAGAAAATTCTGGTGCAAATGCGGAATGCAGGCTCGGACTCCAGAAAATATATGCCAAGAAAAATAAACAATAATCAGCTGATCGCTCAACGCAGCATTTTTGCACAAGTTTATTTGGCTTGACACGGTGTACTCCCTGTGACGTCACATTACTCCGTAATCGCTCTGCTCGCTCCGCCGAGTGTCAACCCAAACGCGCCCTGTATGAGAACATCACAACAAAAGACAACGAAGAACTAGAATTAAGCGCTCTCACCAGCCCGAGAGAAAAGTCGCAAAATCAATATCAAGATCCAAACCTTTCAAAGCAGCTGGTGAAGAACCAACTTTTCAGGAAAGCCATTGTCCAGCTCATGTATACAGGGTGTCACGAAAGGTTTGTTACAAACTTCTAGGGATGGTAGATCTCGTAAAAATAAAACTTTTTTCTTATTAAACATGTGTCCGGAAATGCTTCGTTTTCCAGATATACAGGGTGGCCCAAATTTGAGCCTCATCATTGGGATCTCGGTAACCGTAAGAGATACGGGGTCGGTTAAATTATGGCAAAGTTGCGCAATTTTATGACCAATAGAATGCCGTTTTGAAACTAGAAAGATTCCGAATACTTCCGGAGATATTCGGAAAAAACCAAAATTTTGTAAAATCGTTTTTATTTTTTCCCGGGCTTATTTGAAAAGCAATTTTAAAATAAATGTCACTTCATCATTGTCACTTTTTCTCCTTTAGAAGATGGTGCTACTAAATTTAAAATTCGACGTTTCGTCTTCAGGCGGCCATCCTCAAGTTCCTTTTTTTAAATACGGACCTGGATTTTTTATTTGCGATTTTGTCATCTTTGCGCATCCTAAAACCGATACTGTTTATAATTTTTCAATAACACAGCAAAAAAAGCAGGTCCGTATTTATAAAAAAAATTAAGGATGATTTCAGAGGAACGAAACATTGGATTTTAAATTTAATACCGCCATCTTGTAGAGAAGAAAAAGTGACAATGGCAAGGTGAAATTAGTTTTCCACAATCTTTTTAAATAAAATCAGGAAAAAATTAAAACTATACAAAAAAAAACATGAATTTCTCGTTTTTCTTAAATTTTTTCCTGATTTCATTTAAAAAGATTTTGAAAAACTAATTTCACATTCCCATTGTCACTTTCTCTTCTTTACAAGATGGCAGTATAAAATTTGAAATCCGACGTTTTTCAAATACGGACCTGCTTTTTTACCTTGTTATTGAAAAATTATAAACAGTATCGGTTTTAGGATGTCCAAAGATGACAAAATCGCAAATAAAAAATCTAGGTTCGTATTTAAAAAACGTAAGTTAAGGATGGCCGCCTGAAGACGAAACGTCGAATTTTAAATTTAGTACCACCATCTTATAAAGGGGAAGAAGTGACAATGATGAAGTGACATTTATTTTAAAATTGCTTTTCAAATAAGCCCTGGAAAAATTTTGGTTTTTTCCGAATATCTCCGGAAGTATTCGGAATCTTTCTAGTTTCAAAACGGTATTCTATTGGTCATAAAATTGCGCAACTTTGCCATAATTTAACCGACCCCGTATCTCTTACGGTTACCGAGATCCCAATGATGAGACTCAAATTTGGGCCACCCTGTATATCTGGAAAACGAAGCATTTCCGGACACATGTTTATCAAGAAAAAAGTTTTATTTTTACGAGATCTACCAACCCTAGAAGTTTGTAACAAACCTTTCGTGACACCCTGTATATACAACGCCTGCCTTAAGACAAATTACTTCCCCACCGGATGGAAAACTACCGCCCTATCTCCTTCCTGGACACCAGGGGAAAAATTCTGGAGAGAACTATAAACAAAAAATTAACTGGACATCTGGAAGACAATAATAAAATCATCCCGGGACAATTTGGATTCAGGCCAACAAGATCAACTAGCAAGAGTTGTAGATCACGCAATGGATGCAAACAACCGAAACCTAACCACGACAATAGAGAGATATCGGTGAATCAGATAGCGCGTATGGACGGTAATAACGTCAGGAATTATTTTTTTTAAGTAAAGCGGTATCATACTTTCAAATTAGAGTTATCGGAAAACAGTTTAACGTAAAATTTGCCTGTTCGCATCCGTTATTTTATAACCGTAGCCTGACTTGTACCTTGTTGTGATTTGATTTGTGTTGTTTGTTGTTTATGGTCAGGGACAGAGGATTTGCCTTTTTACTATTTTTTGAACAATCCATATTCACTTAAACACAACAAAAATAATAAAATAAACAAAAAATAACATAACCTATATTATTCCACTGCGTTATTTCTAGACGTTATTCGAAATAGCGCTTAACGTAAATGCTGGGTAAATTACGTTATGCGGTAACGTTATTTTGGTACGTAGTGTTAAAAATCGAATCGCGCATAGGTTTAATGTCAAAATAACGTAGGCGCTAATACTGCATGACACTATTTGGGTTACCGATATCTCTCTAATGGCTCTCCTGCACCGGCAGCAAGCATACGACACCGTTTGGAGGAAAGCCATGATAGCCAAACTGTACAGAGACGAAACCAACAAGAGGACAATAAAAATCATCGCAAACTACCTAACAAACAGGATGTTTAAAGTGGTCATAAACGGCTCAGAATCGAACAAAAGAGAAATCCATTATGGAGTCCCTCAGGGCAGCGTCCTTGCTCCAACATCATTCAACGTCTTTATCAATGATATCCCCAAAAGTGAAGTGAAGTGCAGTGGCGGATCCAGAGGTGCTTTTCGGTGGGGGGGGGCACTTAACCTGAAACCGTGGTGATTTAGTAGCCGCCGGAGGCTAATCGCCGAAGGCGAAAAATTTTAGGATGCCACGCCCAATCAATATTTGGTTGTACAGGGTAATTTTTCATATTTTCCCACCCCCTCAACTTTTTTTGTGCCACTGTGTATAAAAAAAATTAATTAGGAAAAGTGTATAGGTTGAAAAATTGTTTCCAGAAAACATTTGTTCATACAGGGTGTTGCAGAAAGTTTAAAAAACAAGAAATTTTTTTTTTATTTAATGAGAAACCCACCTGTATATATTGAATATTTGGATTCTATGTGAAACTTTGAGCAGATTTCATGTGATATACACTATACCTAAGTTCAACTGTTTTGGAAATATTGACAGTTGAAATTTCAACAATATAGAGGGTATCCCATTTAAAAAAAATATATATTTTTTTGTTTTTGAAACTTTTTGCAACACCCTGTATGAAAAAACTATGTTTTCTGAGAACTATTTTTCAAGCTATACACCTTTTCTATTTACATTTTTTTCTTTACACAGTGGCACAAAAAAGTTCAGGAGGTGAGAAAATATAAAAAAATGATCCTGTGTCTAGGTATAAAATAACTGCTTATTGCTAAGGAATGTTACTGAGGAATATAGTATCACAGCCCAAGCAGCGCTTTTACGTCCTAACAACGTCGTCATTGATGTCTTGACGTTAAGGCGCGACGTCAAATAGACGACTATACAACCCTTATTTTCACCAAAATGGAGAATCATTTCATGGTTGTAACGACGTCGCAGGTCGCGAGGCTTTACTAATTTTTAACTTACACGTCAGCATACACAACCAGATTTGAACGTTTACTAAACGTGGTAAACCATGACTAACCTAAAAACAAATAACTACCAAACCAAATAAAGGACGTTCCAGGTTTATTATATTGCACCAAATTCGCACTTTTGGTTTATTATTGGTGTTATTGTATTTCCCAACTCATCACATTAAAAACAAAATGAATAGATACCTATAAGAATATTGGGGACATAAAATATTAATGGCGCCTGGCCTTGTCAACAATAAAATACGTGAAACTAAATAGTTAGCTCCTGTAGGCACAAAAATTTCAAACGAAGTCAACTTTTCTGTCAAATATAATTATGATATGCACACAAAACAAACGGGCTCCTATTTTGTTAATATTTTCCAAAAAAATAAAAATAAATCTGTAAATTACATAATTTCTTATATAGTTCCGATGGGTCAAAAACATCTTTGGGCAAATCCGATTTACACAAAAATAAATAATTTTCACAAAATTTCCTTATTAGGGATTGATTTTTCAGATATTATTTCATTTTTATTAAACGTGCAGCAATGGCGGATGATTAGATAGGACCTTGCGATATATAAAATGGTCGAGTAAATAATCTGCACCTTATCCTAACCTAATGCGTGTTTTCGTCATGAAAATTGACTTCATCTATATAAACATAGGACCATAGGTAATAAAATAGTAAAAACATATAAACCTAGATTGACTATAGGTCCCATATGGTTACCTATCTGTGGTGCTCTCCGTTATTGTATCTGAACCAATAATAACACAGTAACACAAGTAACAATATATTTAACACAAATCTGAATAATCTCATTAACACAACTACATACAATCATAAAGTCAAATCTTAACTAATAAATCCACCCTGTCTTCACAGGTTCCTAGTTCTCGACCGGCCGCGGCGGCGTTGCCTGATTTCCCAGTCCCCACATCCCTCCTCTTTTCACGAGCTTGAGAGGTTCTACTTGGGGACTTGCGTTGGGGTCTTCATCTTCGTTATCTTCTGGTGGTGGTTGAGGCTGGGAAGGATTTGGAGGTAGTGTGTGAGGATATGGGGAAACGTTTTGGGGTGTGGTAACCAATGGAGCTTGACTCTCCGGTATTTTCTTTACATGAGCAATATTGCGTCTTATGATTTTACCATTTCCATGAAGTGTTAACTCGTTTCCATTTCTGTGTAAAACATCATATACTGTAGAATCGAAATTTGGTGTTAACTTATTTTGGTATATGATGTTCTTCACGACAACTTTATTCCCAGGTTCTATTTCTCTAGGTGTAGCTCCTCTTCTATTGTCTTCCTTTCTTTTTCCCATTTCCTTGCTTGCTAAGTCTCTATCATATACCTCTTCGTCCAGTGTTTCAATCGCTATGTCTTCAATACTTGGTATTTTATCTCGAATCCTTCGATTCATGATCAACTCTGAAGGAGATTTTCCGGTTGTCCCATGAGGTGTCACATTGTACATCATTAAATATTTCTGTATTTCCTGCTTATAGTTTTTATCGCTTTTCTGGTAAGCTATTTGAAGTCGTTTTTTCAACGATTTATTTATGTTTTCTACCTCACCATTGGCTTGAGGCCAGTATGGAGCCGAGTTAACCAGGTCAATTCCATTTGTTAAGCAATAATTTTTAAATTCCTGACTATTGAAGTTCGTAGCATTGTCTACCTTCAAGGTTTGTGGAAGTCCCAACCGGCAGAAGATTTCTTCCAAAGCTCTAATCACTGTTGCGGAATTGGTATTTCTGGTAAACACTGCTTCGACATAACGAGAATAGTAATCGATAATAACTAGTAGGTAGTCTTGATTTGGTTCGCCGGACATGTAGTCGAGTGCTATATCCTTCCAGGGTCCCGGTGGTAGCCTTTTCCTCGCCATTGGTGGGGGTTTGTTGGGTTGTGATACTAGAAGGCACTCCATACAGGTTTTTACATGTTTCTCGGTTTCTTTGTCTATTTGTGGCCACCATACCTTGGAATGTAGGCGACGCTTCATCACCGTCTCCCCAGGATGGCCTTCATGTGCTAGTTGTAGCGTGTGACATCGGAGGTTTGTGGGTATTACTATTTTATTTCCCCTAAGAAGCACAGGACCCATGTGGGTTAGTTCCAAGCGGAACGGGTAGAATGGATTTTGATCATTTGGTGACCAAGTATTTTCTGATATCTTATCGATTGCATCTACTATTTGGACGTCTGTTTTACTCTCAGAAATAACTTTGGAGATGGAAAGAGCCTTAGGAATGGCTTCATTTATGATCATTTGTACATGGTACTCATTTGGTTCATCGAAAGTTTTGTCTGCTTCTAGTTTACACAGTCTTGAAAAGGGATCAGCGATGTTGGATTTACCAGATTTGTACTTGACTTTGAATCTGAAGGCTTGTAATCGCAATAACCATCGTTCTATTCTTGCTGGAGGCTTTGAGGTGGGCCTAAATATGGCCTCTAGCGGCTTGTGGTCTGTGATTAACTCAAAATCTATTCCAGCCAGGTAAAAATAGAACCTTTCAACCGCCCAAACCAAAGCCAGGCTTTCCTTCTCTGTTTGCGAGTATCGCCGTTCTACCGTAGATAAACTCTTACTTGCAAAAGAAATGACATGTGGTTGTTCGCTTTCATCGTACTGGAGGAGAACAGCTCCTAGCGCTATTGGGCTGGCATCCGCAATCAACTGTGTGCGTCTGTGCAGGTTAAAGTATGCTAAGGTGGGTAGTTTCTCCAATGCTGATTTCAGTTTTTCAAAGTTTTCTTGCTCACATTGTCCCCACCTGAACTTTGATTCCTTCAAGATTAATCTGAGAGGTTCCGTCAACTCCCCTAATTTGGGAATAAATTTCCCCAAATAGGTTACCAGTCCCAGAAAACTCCTGACTTCTTCTTTGTTTGCCGGTGCACGAAAATCCCTGATCACTTTCATTTTGTTAGGATCTGGTAGAATACCTGATGACGTCAATACGTGTCCCAGAAAGTCTATCTGGCATACCTTAAAATGGCATTTCTTGTCATTTAGGAGTACATTATGGGTTTTTAAAACCTCCAATACTTTATTTAAAAACATATCGTGTTGTTCCTCAGTTTGGCCGAATACAATAATATCGTCAATATAATTTAAGCAGTTTGCACATGGGGAGAGTATACCTTGAAATATCCGCTGGAAAATCTCTGGGGCTGAATTGATACCGAACATTAAACGTTTGTATCGAAATAATCCTTTATGCGTTACGAAAGTGGTTATTGGTCGACTTTCTTCCTCCAATTCAAGCTGATGGTATGCACTTGCCATGTCTAGGCGTGAGAAGTATCGTGCTCCTTTCAATTTGGTCATAAAATTGTCAAATGTCGGCAATGGAAATTTTTCCCGTAAAATGGCCTCATTAGCTCTCCTCATGTCGATACAGATTCGTATGTCATTATCTGGCTTAAACACTATTACCATTGGAGAAATCCATGAACTCGGTTCAGTTTCTCTTTCAATAATATCTTTAGCAAGGGCTTCATCTAACTTCTGCTCCACTTTGGATTCCACTGCAATGGGAATTCTTCTCATTGGTTGTTGTACAGGTTTTATGTTGATGTCAATGGATAGTCTCACTTTTATGTTGGGGATTTTCGGAAAAGGTGTGGTGGTCTCAATTTGATTTACCCCAGCCCCCAATCCTAATTTGAGTACTCCCAAATACATTGCTGTTTGTTTTCCCAATAGAGATGTGGTTCCATCCTCTACTACCAAAAAGGATTCAAGATGTTCACAGCCGTTTCTTATGCGAATTGGTGCACTAAACTTGAGTTTAATACTGAGGGGTGTAGTCGAAGCATATGGTTTGATGGTGCTTGTAACATCTTGTTGAATATCCAGCATGGTGGCATTCTTTTTTACTAGCGTATTCCAGTCTTGACCAGTGATTATATTACATGCTGCTCCTGAATCTATTAGCATGTCAATCGATGTCCCTCCGATGGAAACCGTTATTATGTCGTCTCTCTTTTTTGAATTCAGTTCAGCCGAGTTCACAACTTCAAAGCATTCATAATTTCCCATGTCACTAGTAGAGGGAGCAGCTTCTTCATTTGTTTCGTCTATGAAGTTCACTTTTCTTGCTTTTGTTGAGTCAAACCTTCTACGATTTAGCGACCCTTGTGGTGTAAAACGGGAGTTTTTCCCAGTTCTACATTTCCTGGAGAAATGTCCCTTACGGTTACATTTGTGACATAGTACATTAATTGCTGGACACTTCTTCACATCCCAAGGGTTGTGGTCACCAGCACATCGCGAACAGTCCAAGTCCCACGCCTTCTTTGTTTCCCCATGCGTTCGTTTTCTGGATTGTTCAATTCTATTGAGTTGAAATTGAGGGACTTCTGGTTGTTTCTTCTCCTGCATTGCGGAGCTCTGATTTTTGGTCTGTTCATATATCTGGCACTGGTCAATTACTTCGTTCAACGGTAACTCCTTTTCCAAGAGCTTCCTCTTTAGTTCAACAGGGGCCCACATGTCTATGAGCTTATCTTTAACATTGATCTCACGAGCATCTTCCTCATTCTTCCCAAATGAGCATTTATTTGCTTGAGCTCGGCATCGAATTAAAAATTTGTTTAGACTCTCTCCATCTTCAGGCTTCATGCTTCGAAAAACATGTCTTTCGAAACAAGAGTTTTGTTGAGGGGAAAAATGGTTATCAAGGGAATCAACTAGGATTTTGAATACGTCATTATTTACCTCGGGGTCATAGTCCACGACTGCCCCTGGTAGCCCAAAAGCGACTTCCTGTAATTGAGGTCCGCCGAGATGCAACAGCTTGTTTTTCTTCTTAACTCCATTCGTGACCTCTTCGGCATCAAGATAGAGTTTTACTGAGCGTAGCCACTTCCTCCATTCGATGGAGAGAAGCGCCTTGTCGATGGAATCGCAGGCAAAGTGCTTGATTGACGATTGATCCATTTTAGGTTATATTTCTACCCTAAAATCAATTTCTTCATGATTTTTTTTTTAATTAATTTTTTTTTTTTTAATTTTTTTTTTTTTTTTTTTTTTTTTTTTTTTTTATTTTACCTTATTTTGGTAGAATTTAATCCACCCAGGCACGTTTTGCTCTAACAGAATTTAATCCGTTCCTTTTAGGTTATATTTCTACCCTAAAATCAATTTATTTTTTTTTTTTTTTTATATTTTTCAGTTTTTTTTTTTTACCTTGCACTCTAAATGTGTTATGACAGAATTTAATCCGTCCTTCTATAGTAGAATTTAATCCACTCAACAAAAGTATGACAGAATTTAATCCGTCCCTCTCTAGTAGAATTTAATCCACTCGACACTTTGACTAGGTACAAGGACTATAGGCACAGTTTGCCTCACAGCAGAATTTAATCCGCTCTGTAGCTAAAATAAAAATATTTATTCCAAAAGACATTCATTTACATACATACATATGCACATACAGACATCTCATATTTATAAAACTAATTAATTACATATTGTTAAGTGCAAACCGAACTATCAGTAAAAATATTTGTTTTTCCAACGTGCAGCTTTTTTTTTTTGGACACATAGGCAACAGCGCATCGACTGGCACTGGGAAGTTACCTGAATAACAACCCTTGCCCTTCGCCTTCGCCTTGTTTTGAGGATGCAGGTACCGCTCTAGCGGCTCTAGCGATCAAATAACAAAGCAAATTTGATGGGGAGGAACTTTTCCCTTTTATTCTTTATTTAGCCAGTTTGCACAAATTTGGGAAATTAGGAAATGGTTGTTACTATTGTTATAATACCTACATGCATTTAAATATGTCTATTTCGATTTTATAGTACCAAGAGACATATATGTAAGAAAACGCTAGACTTTCAACAATAAAAATAGTTTATTTCAAATTCACAAAAATATCAGGACGACGATGCGTTCAACATGCTGTACAAAATGCAAGTCCCTGTCGAAAATCACTAAAACTACCTAGTCTAAAACCTAACTCTTTTTTGAAGAGCCCTTTCAATGTTACCGAAGTAACAATGGGTCGGGTCATAAACAGTGAATCATACAACCTAAATAATAAAACCAAGGGATCAACTATGGTTTTGCACAAATCCTTTTTGCGTCGCTGTCACGTCTCTATTTTTGGGGTATCAGATTCTCGCACGGCCAACCTGACACATAATTCGTTCTCGAATTAACAGGAGAACGGCCAAAATCTGAAACAGAAAAAAAAGGCAACAGCTCCGGTTTTGTTTTGTCATTAAGCAAATATGGAGCTGTGAGCCGACTACGAGGCCGACCGTGAACGACACAACCAGAGATAATGAAAATACGCAGAATTCAAATCATATCAACGCAGTAACTAAAAATCATATCATCATAGAAATCAAAGTAAATCATCGTAATAATCAAATTATATCATCTTAGAAAACGAAAAATATCATCATAGAAATCCAAGTCTATCATAGTAGAAATCGGAATATATATCATCGTAGAACTCAAAGTATATCATCGTAGAAATCAGAATATATATCATCGTAGAACTCAAAGTATATCATCGTAGAAATTAGAGTATATATCATCGTAGAACTCAAAGTATATCATCGTAGAAATCAGAGTATATATCATCGTAGAACTCAAAGTATATCATCGTAGAAATCAGAGTATATATCATCGTAGAACTCATAGTATATCATCGTAGAAATCAGAATATATATCATCGTAGAACTCAAAGTATATCATCGTAGAAATTAGAGTATATATCATCGTAGAACTCAAAGTATATCATCGTAGAAATCAGAGTATATATCATCGTAGAACTCAAAGTATATCATCGTAGAAATCAGAGTATATATCATCGTAGAACTCATAGTATATCATCGTAGAAATCAGAATATATATCATCGTAGAACTCAAAATATATCATCGTAGAAATTAGAGTATATATCATCGTAGAACTCAAAGTATATCATCGCAGAAATCAGAGTATATATCATCGTAGAACTCAAAATATATCATCGTAGAAATCAGAGTATATATCATCGTAGAACTCAAAGTACATCATCGCAGAAATTAGAGTATATATCATCGTAAAACTCAAAGTATCATACAACACACACCATCCAGCTTTTAATGGTTTCGTACTTCATGCAAAGCGTATAAGCTTTCAACACAAACAACAATACGCAAAGCGTGCAAGCTTTCAACGTTTCCATACTTCATGCAAAGCGTACAAGCTTTCAACATAGAGCTACAACGTAAAGCGTCCGAGCTTTCAACGTTTTCATAATTCATGCAAAGTGTAGAAGCTTTCAACACAGAACAACACACAAAGCGTGCAAGCTTTGAATGTCTTAATATACACAACCTTTCTCGCTAGTGACTAAAATATGCAAGAACTAGACACAAACTACTGACATAACATTATCATCATCCCTTCCAATCATTGTCAGATATGATGGCAAAAACAGTGTGACAAAAACAATCAATATCAACACAGTGCTCAAGCTCCAACCAACATACAATGCCTTTGTGACAAACTCCAGAATTCATGCTAGGCATCTAGCTGAAAAATACAGAAACGTCACCTATGAAAGCCATCCAGTGGAAATCACCTATGACTGCTGCAAACACCTGCCGGTGAATCTTCAATTGCCAGGTTGAAATCTCTTAAACTATCTAAAATCAACATCGTTGATCTAAACGTGGCACAGCGTCGACTAAACCAATTTTCCGCTGAACTGGATAAACTTATCCTAAAACCATTCGTATCAAGACACAGTACAGTCAATGGTTCACCTCCGCTAATATAATCATGCAAAATATACGAGCTTTCAACACAGAATAAGACGCAAAACGTCCCAACGTTCAATTTTTTAGTTTAAAAGCTCACATCTTTAATGTGCAGCAAAAGTTTCACATGGAAGAAAAATATAAACTCTGTAAATAAGTTAATCAAAAGCTGTAAACTTTTTCAAATGTAAAAAAATAACAAGAACTTTTGATAGTCACTGGAAAAGGCTTTACACAGTCCGCATAGACTATATACCTGAAAATGGATCGGCTCATTGTCGATAAGATGCAATAAACCCTTCATGAGTCATGGGACCCATGTTGTCTTTGTTTACAATACATTCGAGATAATAATGGTCACATTACATTTTCACAAATTTCAAAACAAAAATTGGTAATAAAAAAAAAAACGTTTTTTTTTTTAATTACCAACTTCACATTCGTCGTGAAAACTGAAAAATCTTAATGGGGCTAATCGACTAACTATTAGCAAGATAAATGGGAGGTTTGTCAAAATCCCGAACATCAAATTCTAGATCCAAAGGATCGAACATTCTATCATAATATTGCAGTAAACAAATCAATCTATTCAACAAAAATTGATTTCCTGAAATCCTGGAATGGATTACGCAAATGTTTATCTTTAATTTCCAGACTAAACCATTCCCCATGCCTTTTAACGTTAATAAAACTGAGTCTAAATGACATCTTATTTTTTTCCAGAAGTTTCTAAAGTAGTTCAAAATTTGCTCAAGTCTCTATCAAAAAGTTAATTTTAATTTACAATAAGTTGGCATCTAACAAAATAATAAAATTTGAAAATTACTCTTTTCGAAATTCCCCCATAAAATCAAGGAAATTTTGTGTTCTTTTTTTTGACTCAGACATTTCTCAATTCTAATATCATTGATAAATAAATCACTGAGTGAACCAATGTTCCTAATTACTACTGAACGCTGTAGTTTTTACGTGAATATTAGCGAATTCTAAAAACAATTTCTAATATTCTGTCAATCAAAGGATCGAAATAAATAAATGGAAAAACATAATTTTTTTTCAAGCATACCTACTCACAGAAGGATTTCGGTTTAATGGTATAGTGACTTGAAAAGCTTTACTTTTCAATTCCGTCTAGTAGAACAAGGCTGGAAAACTCGCACCCCATGCTTTTTCCACAGGCTTTTACATAGAAAACCATCCCTTGGCCTCCTCCAGAAAAACTGGCGGCACTTCGCTTGCTTGCTTCATAAAGATGTCACTAGGAATTTCGGTCGCCAACACAGGATCCGAATTTGGAAAAACTTCTTTTATTTTCTAGAGCGTCGCGGCTAGCACTTTCGCTAATTGCTCCATAATCACAAAACTCGCGCTTGGCAATTTAATTTTCGGCACTAGTAAACTTGTGGTATTTTTTTTTTTACTTTTAGTGAATTTATCCCACTTCTGATGTAAGAAAACGCTAGACTTTCAACAATAAAAATAGTTTATTTCAAATTCACAAAAATATCAGGACGACGATGCGTTCAACATGCTGTACAAAATGCAAGTCCCTGTCGAAAATCACTAAAACTACCTAGTCTAAAACCTAACTCTTTTTTTAAGAGCCCTTTCAATGTTACCGAAGTAACAATGGGTCGGGTCATAAACAGTGAATCATACAACCTAAATAATAAAACCAAGGGATCAACTATGGTTTTGCACAAATCCTTTTTGCGTCGCTGTCACGTCTCTATTTTTGGGGTATCAGATTCTCGCATATATTTCTTTTTCTTTGTTAGCGTCTTAGTCTTATCAATGGAAAATAGGTATAGTAATAATTAATTATTATTAGTATTTACCTCGTCGCCACTTGTGGTGCTCTCCGTTATTGTATCTGAACCAATAATAACACAGTAACACAAGTAACAATATATTTAACACAAATCTGAATAATCTCATTAACACAACTACATACAATCATAAAGTCAAATCTTAACTAATAAATCCACCCTGTCTTCACAGGTTCCTAGTTCTCGACCGGCCGCGGCGGCGTTGCCTGATTTCCCAGTCCCCACACTATCGTAACCAGTTCTTTAGGTGCTTCAACGCTCTCATTTATTTGAAATTTTTCAGGAAACTGTAAATGTTTTATTTTTAATGTACAAAATCTTGAAATATTTCCTTTTTTTAACCCGATATTTATTGAATCTTTTTTAATTTCCTAATTGGAGATTACAGGGTTCTCTTCTTCTGTAATATGTGGATAAGTATTTGAAGCTCCTGTTTTGTCCTATATCATATCAAAACTACAATAGCAAATACTTATTCAAATTGTTAAAAACTTTTCACAGTAACGCCATGTCTATTGTTTGTTTATGTTTCTGTTTGACTGATGACAGTTTATTAACGAACGACGCAGAAAGTATGAAATGCTGCACCAAATTTTACCTGTGTCCAATTTTAACGTTGGCCGGACGTTTTTCTAAGACCTCTATCTGACCTTATGATTGGTCTTGTCAGACGACGTTTTTAAAACGTTTCAGAGGTCACAGGATATGAAGATAACGACGGATTGACGTCTTCAATGCAACGTTGGATTTGGTACAATATTATGACGTCCATTTTACGATTTTTATCTTACCTTATGATTGGTCGTATTAGACGACGTTTAAAAAACGTTTCAGAGGTCACAAGTATATAAGAGGACGACGGATTGACGTTATCAATTCAACGTTAAGACTGGTTTTCATTTATAACGTCAAAATTGAGCTAAATAAAGGTCCGATTTCTTGACCACATATTAGGGACGACGGCACGACGTAATTTTAACGAAAAATCATTGACGGACACTTATCTGCACTGTATCTGCACTTCTGGCAACGTTATATTTGGTTAATTCGTAGTCGCAGGACATGTATGTGCTACTTGGGAGACTTATTCTAAAAAAAGAAAGTCAATACATAGGTAAACAAAATATCAAAATTAACAATTCTATACTGCATCAATCACCCACCAAAATCAATAGCCGCCATCAAATAACAACCAAAAGGCAGTCAGAATCACCCAATCAGTTGAAATAATCTTAAAAACCTCACAGAAAATGTTACTATTCAAAAGAATATATTTTTTATACGTGCGGAAGACACTTTCTAGAGATTTTTTCATAACATGAAAAATTCTCAGGGGGGGGGGGGCACTTGCCCCCAGTGCCCCCCTCCCTGAATCCGTACACTGGTAAAGTGATGTCAACTTAACTCCATTGTATTCGAGAAAACAAGCTATTCTAGAGAAATCCCGAATTTAATGTAGCCTACAAATAGCGCGGTGAGTCAGTTTGAAGTCAGTTTAAATACAAGTTTTGTTGAGTACGGTTTAATAAAAGCGATATATAAGTGATAAGTAAATTATTACTATCATTTGTAAATCAGCAATAAGCCGTATTTTAACACATTTTTTGGATTTTTCACGTCATCATGAAAAAAATTCAGACTACACGCTCATTTGGTGAGACCTGAAGCAACGTAAAAAATAGAAAAAAAAAACAAGGATGGAAAAATCACTTCCTAATAAATTGGAGCAAGAAAACTCATTAAGTTAAACTTGGCGGAAATCCTTCATTATTAGTTATGCTCGCAGATGAAATCCCAAACTACATAGATTTGAGGACGCACACATATGCGTCTATATATTTTAAGGTTGACCGTTCGCGTCGTCCATGTGAAAAATTGAGCTTACTCCACCAATTCAGTACATGCATTTTTTTAGCTCTTTTGTTTTGACATTTTTATTCTCAGGCCCAATTTTATTTCTCTTGTAGTAGATAGTAGATCTACATTTTATGAAACAATTTTTGTTTGAGTTGGGATGGGTTGATTATCCATTCTCCAGTTAGTGGCTTTTGTTGCCTTAGAAATTAATATATTTGAAAAATGTCGCAAACAACCACCGACTAGTCGATCGACAATGTTTTCGCCGATTGTAGCAAGTCTCTATCTAGCTAGGATACGCTTGGATTACGTTAAACTAAGCAATCAAAATGCGAATTGCGCTTGCGCATATATTCGTAAAATATCGTATTCGGCATTAGTTGGATTGAAATTTCAATTGCGTGCATAAAAAAACAGTTAATAAATCTCTTGCTTATGTTCCAAATTACTACCTACCATCCTCCTTTGTTGCCAAAAAACTCCTTTTTAAACTTGCATGAGGACCATATCTGGAAAAATGTGGGAGTGTCTATTGATACTTTTTATAGTGGCCAATCCGGTAAGGTCAACTGTTACCTTGGAAACCATCTTTGTGATAAAGCTTCTTTGCTCTTTAGATCCTTTTTTCTTTATCCTTTATCAGTGACGGACGGATTCCCTAAATACTAAATCGGGTCTTCAAGAATTTGAAATAAGAAAGAGGATAAGATTAATGGAATCGATATATTATAACTAATATGAAATGTCGCAATTTTACCAAACAAGATGAAAGAAAATTACTTTTTTTTTCTAGAAAATATATTGTTTTATTTTTTGTTATTTTTCCACTTTCCTTAAATACTCGGCGAATACCTAAACAGGAAGAAGGTCTTAACGGTTTTAGACATATCCAATAATCATTATCGATGTGAACTGGAAATCGGAAAAAATGAACAGTCCGGCAAATAATCAATTGGCAAATAATATCTAGATTACAAAAGAAATTAATGGCATTTATTTTATCGACACTAGGTGAAAATTTAAACTATCAAAAAAATATTGCACACCTTACGTGTCCCACCACTTCCCTTACAATTTAAAATTTCAGGGGTGAAACTAGTGACGATAAATATGAGAAATATGTATTTATTTAGCAATCCACCCACCATAAAGACAAATAGGTATAGCTAAACCGAAGAGCTTCTAAACCACTGTAGTTAAAATCGCATCTTTGTGCCACTCTATCGCACTAATCACCAGGAGTTAATAAATGTTCGCTGGATTAACTCAATGATTAGGTATGTCAGAAATCATCAATTGGTATTTGCTTAAATGCTCCAAATGATTAAATACATTCAAATTTAGAAATATCAAATTCTTTCTCTGGCCTGTACATACTTTACACGTTAGCTATATAGTCCCCTATTTGAAGAAGTAACAAACTCGAGCACAATAGGCAGGCAACCAGAACAGATAGATAAGAATTAAAATGTCTCGTTGACTGCTCCAATGACAAAGGCATTTTTCGCTTTAAACTTGACACGTGCAATGATTTTTTTTCTCGCCCAGTTTCGGGTTTTATTAAAACGAATAATATGACTTCTACCAGACTAGTGTCAAAATGTTCGACAGATAAAAATTTAATTTCCCCTTTTCATAATGTAGCAACTTGTGACTTTCCGGGTTTTGTTAAATCAAACATACCTACAATATGTTGTGCCTATGTATCTAAGAGGGCTTAGAAATATTAGGTATCTACTAATAAGTATGTACAATCAAAAAGAAGTTAATCAACATAGCTCTATTTTTGTTGAATTAAAATATGTACTTTCAATCAAGTGAAAATACGTAAAATTGACTATTATATTGCTACGAAACAAAATTAATGAATAAAAATTAAGCAATACTGTCACGGATTCCG
This sequence comes from Ceutorhynchus assimilis, assembly GCA_917834065.1. Lineage (NCBI taxonomy): Eukaryota > Metazoa > Arthropoda > Insecta > Coleoptera > Curculionidae > Ceutorhynchus > Ceutorhynchus assimilis. The sequence continues at coordinate 84,743,317 of OU892277.1, forward strand.
GGTTCACTAAAACTCACTCCACAAACAGTTTATAACTTTTAATAATCGAATCGACTTCACACTTATCACTTATCCAAACGAACACAACAAATATCGAATTTGAACTACTCAGCTAAGCTCTTATCTAGACTGACTCACTCGTACCTACTACTATCTGCTATTTATAGTCGAAAACACGAAAACACACTCCGGATCTGTCTAGAATTTCCAGAAAACACGTGATCCCAAGAATTTCCAAGAATGCTGCCAGGCTCTCGTGGCAATTTCGTAACACTGCCTCCCTCTCAATCAGATCGTCCTGATCTGACTGTCAAGATGCAACACCTTCTCTTCTACGTCTATACCTCCACTCAGACCCAGAATGATTCCATCTTTTCATTTGCCTCATCTCGATGAAGTATAAGGCTGTGTGCACGTTAGGAAATATAGAAATGAAGAAGGTTTTTGTATTTTGTGCAATTTATTAACTTTCAATTCAGTGCAGAGCGCTTTCGGCCTAGGCCATCATCAGTGAAACCTGAAAGTAAGAGAAAAGCTCTCTACATTTCATTTTCAAGTATCTAGGAATAAATATTTTAAATAGTTGAAAAATCTGTAATAAAAAACTAGAAAGTTGCTCTACACACTTCGACAGGTGAATAGAGGAGTCCAATCGGAGTAAAAATCAGCAAACAGAATCAAACGAACTACATAGACATATCAACACTTTAAAATTCCTTAACCTAGTATCACATAATGCAAAAAATTGCCTTTGGTTAGAAGCTGTTTAGTTTATTTGATAAGAACAATATGATCAGGTATTATTATTGTATTTTCATATTTTCTAAAAAATCTATTTTCCCTCTTGGATGATTTTGATACATTGTTGGCTGACCCAGCTGATAGTTCCTAATGATCTAACGACTCTCAGAAGTTGGACTCTGTCAATTTGTTGTTATGATGAATTTTCTCCATCTTAAAATTTCCAAAGACCGAATAATCGACCCTCTCACTCAGAGTAGCACACAGTGAGAGAGTCGAATGTTCGTCCTTTGGACACTTTTGGGAATGCTCGGTTAGATAAGGCATCTGCGTATTTAGACTGCAAGTTCTCAATCGGAGGTTGACAATTATTAGTAAAAGAGCGAGATCTTGGTTTTACTCACGTTGGACATGTCCCCTTTTTCCGCAGCGGTAACATTCGAAGTCGTTCAAGTTACAAATTGAAGGCTGAGAGTCATTAGCTTGAAATGTCCTCTCCTTATTAAGTTCCCCAGTTTGATACTGATAACAGCCTTCTGTAACTTTTCCCTCCAAAAACTCCAGCATTATAGTGCAATTGAATTCTCCTATTGGCTCTTTTCCTTCACGAACAGACACAGCTGTTATCTTTGCTTCGGAAATCTTATAGGCTACCACGATTTCTAGGGCCTTGATTAGAGCTTCGCTGCTAATTGATGGTTTGGTTATGAGCAGCATTCCCTGTACATCCTTATCTCCATATAAGTATAAAATTTTCGGCCGCAAATTGTTCTCGCATTTCTGCTGCTGCTTCCAAATAGGCCAAATTAACCAGAGCGAGGATGTCGGTATCGAAATTCTTGTAGGCTTTCTGCAGCTTTTTGTTGCCTTGTTCTTAGTTGTACCTGGTACAGCTGCATTCGGTGCTGATATAACAAAGCTTTAACGCATCGACAAGCGCACTATCACGTGCTGTTACGCACTGTGATTTCACTACTACGTACCCATAACAACATCGCAGAAATTGCCGAGCAGCCCAAATTAAATACACTGTTAATGACATCAACACAATGTTTCAAGACTTACCAGAGTATGGCACACACATTCTACATTATGGGTAAATCGTTGAATTATTTCCGTTTACTTAGCACTATGAAAAAAATATGTCCAATACTTTCCGTAACACTTGTCTCAATACAATGGATTAGATAAGGTATATACTAAAATTGAGAAAGTAATTTTAGTAGAAAGAATATAGGCTGAAGAAGATCTACGCTTTAATGGAAACCAAAGTCATACAAACATTCTTTAATGAAATCCTAATATTTTTTAGACCTATGCACTATTGAACAGTTGAAGAAACTCGATTAATTCTGCCTAAAATGAGTGTCCGCAAAAATGAACGTTGTCGCGTCTAAAGAAACACCTAAAAGTATATATTGGCGCCGGTTTTCTCTAAACAAAATTTCAACCATTAAAGGGGGGGTAACCTTAAAAATGCAACTACTCTTCAGAAAATAAAGAAGAAAATTCTAAGAGCTCCTGTGAAAATCTGGCATCGCTACTCAAAATAATAAGGTAGGCGTAGATACGCCTAAATAAAGTTTTGTCTTTTCATCGCGTGACGTCATGAATACACGCAAAAATTACAAAATCTATTTAAACTGACGCAGCCCTGGGGATGAGAACGCAAAAATAATACGATAATGTAGATAATATATGCAGCAAGCATGAGCAAATGCGCGTCCAGCGCCGACCGGCGGACTCACTTTGTGCATATGACGTCACAGTGCTGGGAGTGGGAACTTTATACCACGGTATCTTTGCAACGGTTGGTCGTAGTCTAGTGCGGTTCAGAAATTTTTTCTCTGATTTCTAAAACTTATATTTTTGGGTCACACCCTCTTTAAGCGATAATATTTCTGCTTAAAAAGAAAAAAAAAATTTGGACTATCATTAGCTTTATTGTTTCCAAACGAACCCGCTAAGAAACGAGACAACTTTTCACTTTTCAAGCAAGCGCCTTGAAGCTCATCATATTATATTGAGAGAGTATGGAAAATTTTTGAAAGGTCTTGCACTGAAATTGATTCTAAAATGGAGCCCAGTTTTCACTTCCTCGAAGATTTGATAGCATAATTTTTAAGTTCTTGATTTTGAAACGTGAACTTTGTTAATTGTCCTACCAAAAATTCTATGGTTCTGGAATTTTATAAACATGACCATTTCAATAAAATCTATAGTGATGGTAACATAATATATACAGAATATAATGTCTGTAAACTTTGCATCGGCTTTATAACACCACACATTGTACTGAACAGTGTATTACCGGTGTCACCCCGTTATCTACGCCATTGGGAGCAGAAAGGGGGTGAGATAAAATAAGAAGCGGGGCTCAGCTGGCCGGAGCGACCGAGCAAAGTGCAAAGTTTCTAAACAATAAACACCCCGTCATAGTAATTACTCCGAAATACTTCGCGAAAGGTCCTAATCTACGACCATGCCGTTTTTTCCGGACTCTTCTTGTTTTACCAGAGACAGAGTGATTTATATTGGGCTCGTGAGAAATTAGCATCAGGATGTACGTGCTAGATTAAAAATTAATAACTTAACCAACGCAGATAATGGAAATGCAAAACACCTCTTAAGTACCTACAGCTACAGTCAAGCTAATTAAAAATTTATTTTTTTATTTCTCTCATAATTTAATTACCTAGTTATAATCGAGTTTATAATTGAGTAAAGAAATTCAAATTAGAAGAATCCAACTGCAAGAAGTATTCAGTAAACAGAAGGACATCCTATAAAAATAAAGAAAATATTTATTAAAAGTAAGTCCCTAATGATTTGTGCAATCTTTACATCAGCTTAACACTGACAGCAGGTATCAGCCGTTACAAAAACGCCGGTCAAAGGTCTTCAAGAGCAAAGCAGATGACGTAAATAAATACGCAGTTAAGACAAAAAGTCAACTCTTAGGCCAGTCAATGAGGCTTCGGAATTAACAATAATTGCAAACAATGTGAAATTTAGGACTTACGTTTCGTATGACAAAAAAATGAACTATAAAAATTTGCACCTTCCGGTGACGTGCGGAACATTGTTTTTTTTTGTAAAAATTAAACAATTGTTAATTACTTCTTTCCAAAAAATGCTAACAAAGTGCAAATTTACAAAAACGCGACGACTGATCTTCCAAATCTTGTATTAATTTTGCACCTTTTTTCATTAGGCGGAACAAAATGAAAAATTATTTATTGTTAAAAAGTATTACATAGTTTTCGGAAAAAATGCTAACAAGGTGCAAATTAGGATGATGCGCCGTAAATGCCAAACAAATAATTGTATAAATTTGCACCTTTCAATCTCCTCCGGAAATGAGCGATTCGCATTAATATATGTGAAAAGCAATGAACTATAGTCAAACACTGGAATGCGCACACATCGCCATATTTGCCAAAAAAATAAAGCCATGAAAGACAGATGCCACAAAGTGGAATGTTGTTTTTTTCTGTTGCTCGCTGACATATGACGTTTTGGAAAGTTTTGTCATATTTACCTTCACAGGTTTCATCAATTGGAATACGTGTTGGAAGCAATTTCCGCAATTTAACATAATGAGTGCGACAAAAACAGGTATCCCCTCCGCAGCAGCGGCACTAGGCTTCACGTTCGTCAATATGTGTACGCATTCCAGTTTTTGGTTATAGTTCATTGGTGAAAAAACACCATTATTTGGGGGGAAAATTGCTAACAATTCAAAAACTAGGTGCAAATGTTCGAATTGATTGCCAGAATGTTATGCAACATTTGCACCCAAAAATATTAAGTGGAAACCTTTTTTTTCTAATTTTTGTTTTTTACAATAATTATTGACATCGAGAAAATTACAAACAGGGTGCAAATCACAACAGCAATTCTTAATATCATTTCAACTCTTACTTCGACTTTGCACCCCTATATGAAACACGGAATAAGTTTAAAATATTAAAAATAAGCTGTGGCGCGGGACAGCGTAAATATTATTTGAGTGATGTTTTGGAGATATTTTTTATTCCGTGCTTCATATAGGGGTGCAAACTCGAAGTAAGGGTTGAAATATTATATAGAATTGCTGTTGTGATTTGCACCCTGTTTGTAATTTTCTCGATGTCAATAATTATTGTAAAAAACAAAAATTAGAAAAAAAAGGTTTCCACTTAATATTTTTGGGTGCAAATGTAGCATAATATTCTGGCAATCAATTTAAACATTTGCGCCTAGTTTTTGAATTGTTAGCAATTTTCCCCCCAAATAATGGTGTTTTTTCACATATGATAATGCAAATCGCTCATTTCCGGGGGAGATTGAAAGGTGCAAATTTATACAATTATTTGTTTGGCATTTACTCATCCTAATTTGCACCTTGTTAGCATTTTTTCCGAAAACCATATAATACTTTTTAACAATAAATATTTTTTCATTGTGTTCCGCCTAATGAAAAAAGGTGCAAAATTAATGCAAGATTTGGAAGAACAATCGTCGCGTTTTTGTAAATTTGCACTTTGTTAGCAATTTTTGGGAAGAAGTAGGAATTAATAATTGTTTAATTTTTACAAAAAAAAACAACGTTCCGCACGTCACTGGAAGGTGCAAATTTTTATAGTTCATTTTTTTGTCATACGAAACGTAAATCTTAAATTTCACATGAAGCCTCATTTAGCCTTATGCTGTAAGTACATTGATTTTAATTTCAATATTGAAATAATTTCAATAAATTTCGACTTTCATTCCAATATTGAAAAAAAACGGTATGGTGTAAGTACCCTTGATTTAATTTTATTGAAATAAAAAAACATTGAAATTGATGTCAAGTTTCTATGTGGCAACGTTGTATTTCTTTGTAAAATCATAAAAAAAGAAGAGTTTTTGAGGGGTTCCTAACCTAAAAATACAAACTGAAAGTTTGTTTTGGTTTTCCTAGCCAAGTCTAATTATTAATTTTACTTTCTGTACCCTTTTTGTGGATTTAGAGTGAGTGGAAATTTGTTCTTGAGCTTCAAATAGATCATTGGCATATTAGAACATGGGTAAAACAATGCTTTTGGGTTTATTTTCTCAAATAGATTTTGAGGGAATGGAAATCCAGAATCGAAAGCGAAGTCGGAAGCCAGATGAATTTATTGGCTCCAATTTTGTTATCTTGAAAGTAGATTTTTCTTATCTGTCGAAGCTCTACCATAATCAAATTGAAATCATTTCATATCATACCCGTATTGTATTGTAGAAAGTACATTTTTTAATAGGCAATTGTGCTTTTGAGACAAATTTTAATATGTAGGAAAGGTACCATCGTCACCAAAAGTATCTGGGACAAAAATAATGCATAATAATCTCCTGGACTAATTCTAACGTCATTCATTTCAATGCATTTAATTCATAGTTTGACAAATATTTGACAATAAAATTCATATAATAGTACAAGAGCTAATAGGATGCTGTCCCAGTTACTTTTGGTGACGATGGTACATCAGCATCAGCTTAAAAATTATGAAACTTTAAAAGACAGGGGGGGGGGCTATTATAGGTATAGGTATCTACCTATTAGAAGATGAAGAGAGTGGAAGTATGTGGGTATACATGAGACTTAACTGCTTTAAGGCCCTATACCTGGGTACTGTAAAGCAAATTGTGTAAATTGAGTAATTTGCACTAAGCGGCGAAATATGATTTGATTTGAACTACCCATTTCTGAATTTTATTTTGAATCGATATAGAAAAACAAATGCATTTCTCTTCCACAGCTTCATAAAAATCGAATTTCACATAATTAAATAAAACAAACTCCCAACAAAATTTAAAAAAAACAAATGTTTTAGGTTAAGTTTTGTTGTTGACATCATTTCAAGGTTTCTAACGGGCTAAATTTTGCGTTACGTTAGGATTATTGACTTTTTTCAAGTTGACTTGGAATTTATTTCAATATTTTTCCTTACTGCATACCAAATATTGAAATTCACGAGGTCACTTGACTTCATTTCAACATCTTGAAATTATCAAATATCAATAATTGAAAAGTGGACTTACTGCATAGTAAATATTGAAATGTCTGTACAATTTCAATTTTATGTCACAATTTCAACCTTGACTTCAAGTCAATGTGTTTACTGCATAGCCCTGATTCAATAGATAGGCCTATTGAAAATCAAATCAATGATGATGAGGGAGAAACATTTGTTGATGTTTCCAGAAGAACATTTACTACCGCTTGAGCTCAAATGTGAATTTCACCATCGAAAGTGACTTGGATCAAGCTCAAGAGGTCAATGACACTAAAGAGATTATCCTAGATTTTGAGTAGTAAAAAATAAATCCAGAAGACTATCGCGAAAATTAAATGATGACGATCCAGAATTTGTCCCAAATGAAAAGTGCAGGTTCCAGTAGCTCAAGTATTTAAAGAAGAGGAAAGTTTATCAGCAAAGCATAACAGAAAACTTTACTGAGAGCAAAAATACATCTTTTAAATGTATATAGGTATTCAGAGCAAAAAATATGCAAGTGGCGTCAAGCATAAAGTAATACTAGTGATTGAAGATTGTTGTCAAGAAAAAGGTTTTTACTGTAACGAAACTAACTCTCTGAGTTCTACCATTCTATTACTTAATTTGCTTAAATTATTTAATCTTGAAATGCATGTCAAAAAATCATCCATCATCGATTATGTGTTCAAATCAAATCTTGACGCAGACGTTATTTACGTGTGATGTAATTGATCCTGCTCTCTCCGATCATAACGCAGTTCTGGAAACTCTACATTGAAATGTAAACCGTAACCACCATTTTATTGAACCTGGTAGAATTTTTAGCAAGAAAAATTTCTCTTTATTCAAACGCGCGTGCGGTGTCTCTGTATGATAAAACATTTTTGTTGGGAACTTGGGAAGAACCCGCTGAATGAGTTTCACCGAGTGTTAATAAACTCCTTGGTTAACAAAGCCTTTTCCCTACGTCCTTTGAAAAAGAAAACCAATAAGAACTCTTTTATATCCAATTATTACAAAGATTATCGCATGACAGATTGTTCGTGAGATTACGGGAAAATCAGGAGCTACCCAGCAGCAGTTTGATATTGAGCCAGATGACTTGAATAAATTTTACTGGACAGTTGCAGATACGCTAACCAATAGTTTCCACCAGTTGTTATGAGAAGAAAAAATTGTCAATTTTGTTATGTAATAAATTTAAAAAAAGGGCGAAGAAAAGTGACAATGATGAAGTGAAAATGAAAATTTAGAAAGGTGACAATCTAGCAAGGTGGCCACAGTACTACAAGACGGGCAAGGAAACTCCGTTTCTAAAAGCTGCCGACTAACTCTTACAGTGGAGAGTGGTGTGGGTAATTAAATAATAAGTTCCGATATCCAAAAAAAAAAAAACAGGAAAACGGTAGGTACTGCACCTGTCAAACTAAAATTGCCTAAAAGGGTACAATGAACCGCCTGAATTCAGATCAAAAAATATAAATGTAATCAATCTGCCCTCAAATATTACATTTAAAATCAAACTGAAAATTGAAAACGTAAATGGTCACTGGCGAAAATCAGCTGGCAAATAAAAAAATTATAATAACTGATAAGCTATATAGATACTAAAAATAGTCGGTACCTACCTATTTTAAATAAATACACAATCGTTGAAATATAAGTAAATCAAATCCACACTTCAAGGTGGTGTTCTGTATAAATGTTCCTAAAAATATCTACAATAATCAGAGGGGTTCCTTAAATTTCTAACAATTCACCTCAAAATACCTAAAATAGATCTATTTATACCTGGTGTACAGTGAGTAGTGGAAATAATTAAATGTGATAATTTGAGTGTAAGTACCTATTGTCTAAGTGATTGACATATACTTAAAGGTAAGAATCTAATTAAAACTATAAGCCTGAAGGGTTAAAAAAAATAATAATAATCTTTTAGCAAAGTAGGACTAAAGGTCCGCTGGTTTCATAATCCAGAAATACCCTGAAGCTGTTGGTAATTAAATGAGGCTCCAGCTCTCAACGAGATGGGAAACCACTGTCAGATGATTAATTTAGAGGCTTGGATGGTTCCCAAAGACAGCACAACAATACTCAAACCTTGTTAATATATACTGGGTGGGTCTAGTATGCTCTCAGAAGGGTGATAGGATAACAGAGTCCTCAAAATTCTACGGGCGATCCACCAAGTAGTCCTAACTTGTCGGAAAAATAACCAATCTTCAAGTTAATTCAAGGCCTCTGTGAATGCTTAGCTTCACTTGCTTTTTAGGGTGTAGATACAGGGACAAAAAAACATAAAAAAAAGGCCTAAAACAATGAATAGTGCATCAGGCTTAGAATAAGGTTTGTACGTATTTATTTAAATATTTTTAGCAGTAAAGCCTCAATTTAGTATCCAAAAGTAAGAAAATAAGGAACTTATCAATGAGAAATTGAGTTTTTTTTGCAGAAACTCAAAAACGTGGAACCATAGTCTAGGTTTTTTTTTCCAGTAATTCGACAATAAATCAGCAAAATAGTGCTTCGGTGCATTAAAAGAGCTAATAGCCACCTATTGACGAATTATTTGAGCCTAAACCTTTCAAAAATCGGACAAAAAGCCACAGAAAAGCAAAAAGCTGCTGCTTTTTTCTCAATGAAAATGTGGTTTTGTCACGAATCGGTTTTTCTTTTTTCGTACCTTGGCGTAGGAATTTTGGTTCTAGGGAAAAAAAGTTAGGGATTTTTCGATTTTAGGTTTATAGATTCAAATTTTCGAGCCAAAAATCAAACCGACATCTAGGAAACCAAAGCGGGAACTTGAGGTTGAAATCATTGTCTAATAAGTCTTTCTTGACAATTTTACGACGATACCATTGCTTAAACAAAACCTTTACCTCAATGGTACGTTGCTCTGTTTATTATTAATAGTTAATCATTTTTAATAATTGAAATTCCTTAATTTCAGATAAATGAGTTGAAATGAATGATGGTGGAGATATAATTGTTTTATTTAATGAAGCTCTGAGCAAGGTAAGTAGTTATTTAAATTTCAAACCAAAGGTACCTACCTAACAGTAAATTTCATTTCAGGAGGGTTCGAGGTCCATGAGAGAAGATGTTCGGACGTTCTTTAGTTTTTTAAGTATTTTGTAAAGACCTATTATTGTGACCCGTAAAACAGTGTCTACTGTTAAGTAAAGCATTTCCTTTGCATTGAAGTGTGTTCTAGGTAGGTACCATGGAAATTTCCTGCCGACTTTAGCGGGATTATTTTATGGTTTTAACATGGAAGCCCAGATTGTGTGTCAAAGAGTTAAGGTTTGACAATATATATTGAATAAAAAGACTGTTCCAATATATCCAAAAGCTAAACCTTGTAGAATAATTATATAATTAATAATCTGACTACTTAACTTTATATTAAGTACGTACTAGTAGATTCGGTCTTGACGTTTATAATGTTTGTTCAACCCACCCAACTCAGTAATATAGGTACGTTTTGTTCATTTTCTGCAACAAGTGTTTATTGTTAATTCAAGTATTTCAAGCATTGCAATATTACAATATTTGTCTCTGCTCGGCATCACGGAAATTTCTTGCCGACTTTCTCCAGCCGGCTGATCTTTTTTTGTTTCTGAGGGAAATGACAGCTTACCAAGTTTTTCAACTTGAAGTAGGTACCAGGGATTTTTTCAACTCTTATATGAGTGACATTCCGGATAACTACGCAATAGATTTATATATCATATCATAAGCACCATTTTGTTCGCCAGATCTAAAAAATTACTGAATTTTAATATGTATGTACTTCCCTACAGGCTGATAATATTGGTGGTCCACAAACAGTTATCTGATTATATGTATAGCTGGGTGCTGAGAGCCTACTAAGTTATTCCTTTATAGGTTTTGGCTTCGTTATAACAAAGTCTTTAATGACTACGTTGAATAACTTATCGGATTAACTAGGACTCGCTCATTAAAAATTAAAACTTTAAAAGCCGCCTTCCTATTTTGGCTACTTCGGCAATTTTATCTTGCCACCTTATGAATTTATAACATCAAAAATGATCCTTGAACCTTTAGAATTCTGATTGTCTAATTTAACTTGGGTAAAAATGTTTTGAAATTTGTGTAACCTACCTTCTGCATTCACCTAAAGTCAAAACTGAGAAAACGGACAAGAGAAAAACATACAGGGTGTTCCTAAATATCATGTACAAACGAAAGGGGGTGATTCTTTGGTTTATTTTATGACTAAAATTTCTAATAAACATAGGTCCGTAAACGCTTCGTTAACGATCTACAGGGTGTTGAAGTTTTAATTTTTTTTTAGTTTTTTCCTTATAGCTCCTGCAATTTTTGAGGGATTTAACTCAAATTTGGAATATAGGTCACGAAATAGGAGCTGGATGATTGTACTTGTTAAACGTTTGCCAGAATCTACAGGGTGATGTTTTTTCAGGGGTCATGCACCCTTTTCTGCCCCTAAACTTTTTCGCGGCGCGCCGCTGTTCGATTCTAAGAAACAAAGCAATTTTTCCAGCTTATTTAGAAACTTTTTGTTCTCTTGTAGTTTTTTCGTATCACCGATCCTTATCGAGAAAAAAATTAAAAAACAAATCTCTGTAATCAGCTAGATGAAACTAAAGTGACTCTCAAAAAACCTTCTCTACCTACAGTGGTAACAATAGAGGTCCCGCAGCCATATTCTTGCTCATTTTCAATAGTGAGACAACTTTCGCTGCCATATTCTTGCTCATTTTCAATATGAATACATTAAAATTTCAACACCCTGTAGATCGGTAACGAAGCGTTTGCGGATATATGTTTATTAGAAATTTTAGTCATAAAATAAACTAAAGAATCACCCTCTTTCGTTTGTACATGATATTTAGGAACACCCTGTATATAAATAACCCTATGTATACTGAATAGAGGCAAGAAAAATATTTATTCAGAAAGACCGCAGTGTAGATCATACCAAACCAAAGAAGAAGTTATTGGAACCTGACGACACGTGTTTCTACTGATCGGCACACACTATTTTATGCGGCACCCGTTTTCCAGGGCAGGTTCGGCATGGGGTTCGTTTTGTTTTGTAAGAATATGATATTTTTTAGGAAATTTGGACTCTTGAAATGGCAGTGTTGCCAATAGGCAAATTCGAAAAAACAAAAAATTTCATGTTCAAATCTTGCTTGCTTCAAGGGCCAGGATTGTTTTTGAGTGTACTCTTGTGCTAATTTAATAGATTTTAGGAACAGGAATAGATTTTAGGAACAAATTGATAGGACAAATACCTTTCAACTTCAACACACTTTATGTGACAAAATTATTATCTAGAACTAATGAATGCATCGACTTTTTTCATGAAATCAACATTAAACTGTCACGTCTCATTAGTAACAGTTACAATAATTGGTACAATTTAGAAAAGCCGGAAGGTAAAGAACTTTCAAGCCAACCGTGCAGTAACACTGACCAAAGACTGAGAGGTTGGGGCGGGTTCTAATTGATCTATGCCGTACCGTCAATATTACAATTTCAATAATTGAGTACAATAATTTATATGAAGTAAAGGTGCAAACCAACCGCGGAACAACACTCAAGATTTACGGTGTTTCCTGATTGGTCTGTGCCCTTGCGTTTCACTTATCAGCATTATGCAGGCAATGTTATTTTTTACTCTTCACAGTGGTGGTCGCAGTTCCCAGAAGAGCTCATAGACCCTCAACAGATTTGGTTTCCCTTCTCGTTATAGTTTCTATGACGTTAGACCATCATTCACAGGTTGAAAATTCTATACGAACATCAGGCGCCTCTTGAACGACGACTCCATCAGTCCAAATTCCCCTAATGGGGTCAAGCGGTATGTCTCTAAAAATGGGGTACTTGAGCAAATGCAGTAATTTTCAATTAGAAATTTGATTATTTCGATATTGGTCCGCTCACAAAAAACAAAGTACCTAGTACCATGAGCGGAAAAAGTTAAGTGAAGATTAACCCTCCGTTTGAACACATTAAGGTTAAATCCTTCAGGAAATAAAGTAGAAGACAGGGAGTTCCAGTGATGGGCAGTAAGCCACCAAAAAGAATCCTTAAGCCGCGTACGGACTTTGCGAGGCTGCTTCGCGAGGCACGCCTCGCGAGGCTTCCGCAGTGTGAGCGGCCTCGCCAGGGCCCCCGCCAGACCTTAAGCCGCCTGCGTGCGATTTCATGTTTTGGCGCCCCGCCCCTAGTCAGAGTTGGCGATTAAAAAAAAAGCGCAAGAGTTTTTGGAGTGGCATTGCAATAGCGTGGGTTCAGGGTTGTCATGTTTTTTAATAATTACATAAATAATAATAGTCCCAGAAATTTTGCAAGAGGCAACAGGAAAATTGGCCCTTTGGCTTTACGGAGCTGAAGCCCATTTTACAATGGACGTAGCGTAACCGTAAAGACGTAACATAAGTTCTAAGCTTGCGCACATTAGATTTATTTGCGTCAAATATGTCACCGGAAACGCTACGTAAGAGATAACCAATTCTCATCTTATCTTACGTTGCGATTCCAGTGACATATTTGACGCAAATAAATCTAATGTGCGCATGCTTAGGACCTATGTTAGGTCTTTACGGTTTTGCAGCCCAATTCTCGTTTGATAAGCACAAGGGCGCAGGGCATGGTTCTATTAATTTTTACTCTTTGTCACTCATATAAGAAGATTTCACATAGAACATGGAACTGAGAAGGACGAAGGACAGGGGGCGCACTTGTTCCCAGATGAGCGCTGGGCGTATCGAGAATCAGGTGCCTGGTCTTTGGATAAAAAAGAAAATAATTGAAACACTTTATAAATTAAACTTTTTTTTATACCGGTCTGACAAGTGAACATCTTACAGGTCAATTTTAATGCAATAGAATGAAATGTCTAGAAAAGGTCTAAGGTTTAATCAGCATTTCTTCATTATTTTGGTTAAGTGAATGACTGGTTCAGAGGGGAATACAGGTCTTCTTACGCCACTGATGCATCCTTACCATGACCCCCCTCGACTCGAGCAGCTCACCTCTCCTGGCGCATGGGGGTACTTGGTCTTATCATCACAACAAACATCAGTTTATGAATGAGATGCGGTGTCTATCCTATCTGTGTTAAGATTGGGTTAAATAGAGAACGGAAGCGATTTCCCCTGTTCCACCCCCAGCATTCCCAGCGCTGCATGCTGGAGGTGGAACAGGGGAAATCGTTATCGTTCTCTAAATTTAGACTTTTTTCTAGTCATTTCATTCTATTGTATTAAAATTGGCGCGTAAGATGTTGACTTGCTAGGCCTGTATATTTTTTTCTCGTGCGATTTGCCGCCCCTTTAGTATGCCGCCCGCGTGCGCCGCACGCCTTTGCGCTTATGGTAGCGGGGGCCCTGGGCCTCGCACTACTTTTGAAGTGGTAGTAGAAGCTAAACACGAGGCAACGCGAGCCGGCATTCATTGACTTGCTCTGAGGCAACAACAATGTCGCTTATAACCAGCAAACACGTACAAACTTGGGAAATGCCGCGCTACGAGGCTTCTTTGAGCACGACCAAAAAACCGACTAAACATGGCTCACCGCGAGGCTGCCTCTCAACGCGGCAGATAGTGCGTCGAGGCAGGTACTAATTTTGCGAAGCACGCCTCGGGAGGCAGCCTCGCGAGGCTGCCTCGCAAAGTGCGTACGTAGCTTTATATTTAGAGGTCCTTGAGGTAGCCAACTTCACCACATACGGGTGGAATGTCCGTGAGGTTCTTGTGGTAGGTACTTAAATAACTTCTCTTAGCTGGAATGAGGCTGGCCAGATCGTCAGAGCATCTCCCATGATAATAGTGATAGAATAACGACAAGTCGGCCACCTCGGTCTACGTTCGAGAAACTGCAATGAATCGGTGACTGTTGGATTATCGATCATTTTTATTGCTTTTTTTGTACTGCAACTAATTCACCCAACGAATGCTTGGGAGCATCGCTCCAGATGTGGAAACAGTATTCCATACATGGTCTGATTTGAGCCTCACAAAGAAGAGGAAGTTGTTCAGAAGTGAAGAAGTTTTTTGAACGGAACAGGAAATCTTATTTTCGGGGAGTGGTTTTGGCGAAAGAAGTTACATGGTCATGCCAAGACCCATTGCTCTACTTCCGGTGATATCAAAAGTAATGGAAAGAGTTGTGAACAATCACCTAACCAAGTACTTGGAAAAGTACAAAATTATCAACGATAAGCAATACGGATTTCGAAAATATAGGTCAACTGGCGATTTACTTACATACGTCACTCACTTATGGCAAAAAGCGATTGAGTTGCGGGGTGAAACAAGAACAATTGCCTTAGATATATCTAAAGCATTCGACAAAGTTTGGCATGAAAATTTGCTCAACAAGCTCAAAGCAATGGGATTATCGCCGAAACTTTGCACTTGGTTTGAAAGTTACCTAAAGGACAGATCCATTTATGTTGCACTGGATGGCCAGAACTCCAACTCTTACCAAATACATGCTGGTGTGCCACAGGGAGCAATCCTTTCGCCAACTCTTTTTCTGATTTACATAAATGACCTCATAGATAAAACAGTAAATCCACTTTATTGCTTTGCAGACGATGGCAATGTAGTCTCCTCACTCATACCACCCACAGGTCTTTCCGCACGTGAATTCCATCATCTTAGACTAACTCAAATATCGCAGATAAATAACGACCTGGAGATAATAGAGGACTGGGGTAACAAAAACCTTGTACAATTCAACGCGCAGAAAACCCAAGCAGCTCTGTTTTCAAAAAAGACCAGCACCGGTGAGCCAATCATCATGCTATCTGGAAGTGCTGTTACATTACAGAGTCAGTTGAACATCTTGGGGGTTACTGCAGAGACCAACATGTCTTGGCACAGTCACGTGGCAGATATTGCTAAAAGGGCGTCCCAAAAGCTGGGGGTGCTATATCGTACAAGACATCTGTACACACCAAGCCAATTGCTGACACTCTACAAAGCCCAGATTCGACCAACTATGGAGTACTGCTCACATATATGGAGTGCAGCACCCAAACATACCTTAATGCTTTTGAACACCGTGCAAAAACGAGCTATCAAGCTGATCAATGACCCCGCACTTACTCGTAACTTGGATGGTCTCGAAAATCGCAGATCTGTGGGCGATTTATCTCTCTTCTACAGGTACTATCACGGAAAATGCTCTGAAGAGTTGGCACGTATGATTCCACCGAGAGTAGCACCTACCAGGCGAACCCGTCAAACAGACGGTAACCATGAAATTGAATTTACTGGCAAACTAGAGGCACCAAGAACCTCATTATATCAGAATTCATATCTCTGGAGAACAACATCGCTGTGGAATAAACTCCCTGCGACGGTTTTCCCTGCAGGTTACAACCTGAACCGTTTCAAGACCAACATACACCGACATTTCCGCGCACTTGCCGCTTCTCGAGCGTCCGTAAAAAAAAAAAAGACAAGTTGATCGATGCGGTCACCCCAAGAAGGCATACTGAGGTTGATAGATAGTTTTGTCCCGACATACTTAAAACTGAATCTTGGGCGAGGCGTATGGCAGTGGCTGCAGTAAGCGGTTTGTCAGAACAGAAAGATGCCATTGAGGTACTATCGTTCGCAAAGCTGTATATGGGCTTTCTTGTCACATTTTACCAATTGCTTATAAAAAGGAAAAACAGTGTTGGGGACAAAATTGAGCCTTGGGGAACGCCCGCATTTATAGGTGTATCAGAAGACACACCATCGACCAAAATATGCAGTAACCTGCCCTCCAAAAAGCTCTTGAGCCAATGGCAACATTCGTTCAGAAGATCATCGGATCATACGTTGGAAGTTTGCTGCGAAGACCTTTGTGCCACACCTGATAAAAAGCCTTGAAGATGTCCAATGCTACAATTTTGGATTCGTCATGTTTTTGGAGAGTACCTAAAATGCGAGAACAACTAGCTGCCGGAAACTTTATAAATGGAGTTCGAGATATCGAACGAGGTACAGAGATCGCTGTTCATAAACAAACCATCAAGAAGCAGAGGGGTCTTGACTAAAGCCCTAGAAATTGAAGTGGCATATAAGATATCGAAGCCAAAGATCGGAGCTGTGACCATACAAGAAAAAAAAAAGCACCAACGGGAAAAATTAAAGACATATTGGAGGAAATTCGAAAGGTTGGTTCCAGAAGCAATCAAGGGAAATGGAAAGGAAGAATCGAATGTTACCGCTGCGGTAGAGAGGGTACAAACAGACATTTAAAACGTGACTGAGGTGTATGGCTAGGATCTCGCTCTCCTGGTGACTCTCACCCTTCAGAAGAGAACCAAGAAAACTACAATTAGCCAACACAGAGGAGCGGGTGTCGGCTAGTGCAATTGAAGTCCCTAGAATCATATCCATCAAAATGCTGAGGAAGAATGCGGATAGTTTGACTATTGAAGGAAAAATTACTAGGAGAAATCTCATCTTAATAATAGTGGACACAGGCGCAGCCGTATTTCTACTAAATTCCAACATTGCCAGGGAGTTCAATGTAAAGCCACTTCCGAGGAGAGTTTTTCTGCGCATAGTGACTGAAGAGACCGCTAATATACATGGAGAAACAGAAATTGACCTGAGATTAAGAAATATCAAGATCTGTCACACAGTGGTGATTGCTGATATAACGGATGAGTTTATTTTGTGTATGGACTTAATCAGTCATCATGGTTTTGCATTCGAAAATCAGCTCAACATCCTGAAATTTGGCACTGAAGAGTTTGTACTGTCAAAACCCAATGGTTCAAAGTCCGTCACCTTAAACGCTACACAAACTGTGAATAATAAACGGCAACACCGAACAAATTATAATTGGAGAGGTGGAGAATGATCCTGGGAGCTGCGTTGGACATGTACAACCACACCAAACTTACAATAAATACCTCGTCAGGAAAACTTTGGACATTGGTAAACTCACAAGGAATTATACCAGGCCGAATAGCAAACTTCTGCCACAACACTATTCAAGTCAAGAAGGGCGATGTCATAGCCGCCTGACAAAGAGATTTCAAAATGTAAAGCTAAAGAACATTAAGGAAATGAGTCATCCCAGCGACATTCTAAGACAATTCGAAACATTTTGGCAACATCTTTTCTCTGCAGAGCTAAAGGCTCAACAGTTCCTTTGTGAGAACAAGGATATCTTTGAGGAAAGAATGGTGAAACTGGTAAGACGAACATCATTAAGGCCCAGTTGTAAAAACGCAGTTTAAGCCAAAGTTCTGTTAAGTCTGGTTCAACTGTTGAACCTGGCTCAGGATGCATGATCCGTTTTACAATACAAAGTTAAACCTTGTTTAGTTAAGTGGCGTTTATCCACTAATCGATCTGGCAACAGTGTAATTTGTCTGTCCAGAACATAATGGCATAGAAACGAAGGTATATTGTCAGACTAACCTAAAAATAAAGAGCCATTTTCATTTCCATTTCTATTTACTTCTCCTATTTCGCTTTTTTGTCTGCATTGTGCTTTTTTTGTGGTGTGGCTTGTCATAATTTCAACGTTTCTATATTCGTAAGTAAAATTATTTATTTGAAATTGATTTCGCCCATATATGACACGACACATTTTATTTAAGGATATGGATGATAAAGGAGAAAAAAAAGTGGCAAAGAGAGCACCCAATTTCACCAACAAAGAAGAGGCCATTTTGATGGGCCTGGGTTAAAGCCTACAAGCATGTGTTGGAAAATAAACAAACTGATTCAAATTTCAATAAAAAAAAAACGGGAGTGCTGGAGAGAAATAACTTCTAGATTCAATTCACAAAGTGGGGAAGTATGTACAGTTAACCTGAGAAAAAAGTATGAAAACTTGAAAAAGAAAACATGCAAGAAGCTAGAAAAAACAGAAATTCTGTCTGAAATTCATGTCGAGATACGAGACATTTTGAGCGTTAGGGTAGAAGGTTTGAATTCAGAATTTGGGGGTGATGCACAAAATAATGAGCTAGATGGTAAGATGTAAATTGCTTATACATAAATGGAGGATCTAAATCAATCCTTTATTTTATTGGGCTTGCTTTCGGTTTCGTCATTTAAATCAATTTCAATGCTTATGAATTTCAATAGGCGAATTACTATCAAGATTCAAGTGCTTTGTAAACTGAAATCAACATCAACCTTATTCTTATGCTATTTTTCTGAAGTAGGTACCAGACATCTGAAACAAACAAATAATGTACAACCTATAGGTACCTACGTGTTAATTGGAGAATGGCAATAATCAATAATAAATTCGGTTGATGATTATTGTATAATTTTTAGTTGATAAAAGCAAGGAGAATATGGATGTGGATAATCAGGTGGATGATACTATAGATAAAATAGATATTTTAGAGAAAAACACACCTTAGGCGAAGAATACGGTCCAGAGCTTGAGAACACCAAAATCAAGGATACCGACTGCTAAGAGTAAGCAATATCTACAGTACAGTTATGCAAACAGTTAAATAATTCTTGCAAAATTATAAATTTCTAAGAGTATTTTGGAAATTGAATCAATCTATGGGACATCATAAAATGAAATGAGCTTAGAATATTTCGAGTGGAATCTAAAATTATAATAATAAACACAAGAGTGTTCCTTAAAATAGACACCTTTTTGTAAATATTATATTACAAATGTTCCATTTTAGAAGGTAATACCTACAGTAAATACCTTTTTCTTTTTCATTTTTCGATTATTAACTAATTACCTGTCTTCAAATATTTTCACTATGCATAAAGATCCATATGAGCTAAAAAAACCTATCATAATGCAAGACATATGACATTAGGAAATGGAAATACTCTTCTAAACTTCTGAGTACCTTCACCACTTGTAATTAGCTTCCACATTGGATATAAAAGAAGTTGAATCGGTTCATACTTCATTATATTTAGGCACTTTATATATGGACATGGGTGAGGTTAAAATTGTAATGTTTATTTTTGCAGGGACACCTGCTAAAAAACCCAGGAATGAGTATGACGCTATGTGTAGCAAAGTTACTCAGTGGGTGGGACATAGGGCTAAACTTGAAAATGTAACAATTAAACACATTGAAGAAGAGCATTCATTGAAATTAGAAATAATGGAAAGGAAATGTGCTGCTGAAATTGAGGCAATCAAGAAAGAGTCGGATGCCAGGATTGCAAAGATTGTAGCTGAGCAGGAGTAAATAATATTAGGATTGACAGAGCAGAACATAATCAAAAAAGAAATATTATATTTAGAGAAACAACATACTTTGCTGAGAGTAAAATATAAAGATGATATATAACAAAAAAAGTCCCTTCGAAATGTGTTTCATTTTTATTTCTCATTTTAAATTATCTTTTTAAACTGCATGTAGTACAAATAACTAATAATTAATTTAGATTGAATTATTGAAATATCCAATCAGTTGGTGTCTAACTACTGCATTACTGTTATTAATATTGAATAGGTTCATGTATGCATCCACATCCACTCAATTAACAAAATTAATGGCATATTCTTCCTTTTCGTTAACAGGGGGATCAGGGTCATTTATCAACTTTGCTATGTTTTCAAACACTGCAGTTGCAATGACTACTGCCTCTACTTTTCGAGTGTCTAATCTTATACGAAATGACAGTATAGGGAATCTACGTTTCCATTGTCCAAACTTCCGCTCAACACAGTTTCTGGTTCGAATTTGAGATTCAGTGAAGAGCAGTTCTCTTCGAGTTGTTGGATTTGCAAGTGGAGTTATCAGGTAGTTCCTTATTCCATACCCACTATCACCAACCAGAACGCAATCTTGAAACTTTGCTCTTTCAAATTTTGCTTTTGAATTGCAATAAGCAAAAATATTCGAATCATGTGCAGAGCCTGGATATCTACACACAACATCTTGAAAAAAACAGTCACACACCGCCTGCATATTATATGAAAAAAACCCTTTTCTATTTTGATAAACTTCTGCATATTCACCACCAGGTGATAATATTTTCACATGTGTGCAGTCTAAAGCTCCTATGCATGTTGGAAATCTTGCAACACTATAAAACTTTTCAGAAACACGTTCATATCATCTTCGGTGACTGGCATTTGATTAATGAATTCATTGTAGAGACCAGCAATAGCTCTTCTAACTTTCCATAATATACGGCTTGCTGTACCCTTGTCAACTCCTACGAGGTCTCCAACAGTTTGCAAAAATTTACCTGTAGCATAATATCTTAAAGCCAGAAGCAACATCTCTTCTGGAGCTACAGCATGGATTCTGAAAGGTGAAAATAAACGAATTGGTAATGCCAACAATGAATATTTTAATACTTTATCAATGAAAAACTGAGGTTGAAAAATTCAAAATAAGTTCAAGTTAACTCAGCGAAATTATTGTCAGAATATATATTATCATCAATATTTTTACTCACTGTTCGGTGGGCGAGACTATTTGATTCCTTATTCTGA
Organism: Ceutorhynchus assimilis; assembly: GCA_917834065.1. Classification (NCBI taxonomy): domain Eukaryota; kingdom Metazoa; phylum Arthropoda; class Insecta; order Coleoptera; family Curculionidae; genus Ceutorhynchus; species Ceutorhynchus assimilis. The sequence goes on from OU892277.1 coordinate 84,764,521, forward strand.
TAAGCACGAAGCGCACAGCATTTTTGGAAAGCCTAAATCTCTGGATAAAATCATTTAAAATAACAAAAAAATCAGGTCTTTCCCTGAATTTCTTTGGCATTCTGCGAGCATTCCGAAGAGCATCCAGGACCTGCAACAAATCCTCATTATCTGTAAGATCACCAAGTACTTTTTGAAAATTCATTTTTCAAATCCCCAAAAACTGATAAATGGAACTAAATCGTTTTCGTTTATATTCAAAATTCAAAATTTGTGGTTATGTTATCTAAAACCTTGATTTAAGCCTCCGTTTTTGACGGTTCAGCGGAACTGGGTTCAACTCATACACTTGAACCAGGTTTTAGGATAAACCATACCAACCACTTTTCTCAATTGAACTTAGCTCAAATCTTGAACAACTCTTAAGTCAGGATTTTACAACCGGGCCTGAACATGAAATCAATACTTGCAGTGCTCATCCGATCCGTCAATCACCTAGAAGACTGAATGACCAAACAACAAGAAGTGGGGTCTCTAGTAGACAGTATGCTTGCAGAGGGAGTTGTTGAAGAGCCTTCAAGCCCGTGGTTATCGCAAATAGTATTAGTAACAAAGAAAGATGAATCTACCAGATTTTGCGTCGATTACAGAAAGCTTAACGATATCACTAAAAAAGACAGGTACCCATGAATTGACGATATACCCCTACGACATTGGCAGACTCAAATTAGGGGTTTCTACTTTGGAATTAAAGAGCGGAAGCTGGCCGGTGGGCACTGACAAAAACGACAAATAAGTGATAACGTTCTCCACTGGAATTGGTCTTTACCAACTTAACTCTGTAACGCCTCCGCTACTTTTGAGAGGTTGATGGAAATCGTTCAACGAGGACTTACGTGGAAAGACGTATGCCTTGTCTACATGGATGATAAGTTAGTGATACAGCACCTCCTACGAAACTTACAAGAAATATTTGTTCGCATCCGGAAACCTCCGACCGAATACAAGAAATATATTCACTCTTCCAACAGCGCGTTGATTTTCTTAGCCTTGTAGTTTCACCCTAAGGAATCCAAATTGACGAGAAAAAAATCCAAGCAAATCGTGAAGGGCCTCGACTTCGGGACCAAAGCTGCTTTAGAAAAATGCTTACCTCTAATAAGAGAAATCTGGACCTGCTGAACGGATTACATCACTCAACTAAGGGGAAAGGACGGACTTATTCCTAGATAAAAAACGGTTGCACGTGTTAATTGTCATATAATTCCATGAAAATATTCAAACTTACCGACGAAACAATCGACCAATGAACAAGCTCTAGGCAAAATTATAAGGCTAACTCCTTCCACCGTACAAAACTCTATAATACTTGCCACCTGGGTACTAACTCAAACTAACCCAAGGCATGGCAAGATGGTCTGTTTACTACCATCTTTGGACTAAAAAGAAATGCACAGAAGCGCCTGGTCTATCTTAACCACACCGGTAGAGAATTTTAAAAAATGGAAGTGATTTCAAGTTAGTGTTAATTGTGCCTTAACAGGTATTTAACTAATTGGTTTGAATGGTGTACTGCGCTCAAAAATATGCTCGAACCAGATATCTTGTTGAGTCTTCACTAAGGCAGCAAGATAGAAGACTTGAAATTGCACATGAGCTAGGTACATGAAACTTATATTGGGCTGCCCTGCCCTTTCAGGACACATTTAGAAAGTATACGCGCCCTCGATCGATCTAAGCCATATCTAGCCAAGTCCAGTAATAAGCGATAATCAGGCTATAGGAACAAGCTTGCGGTAGTGTAGGATACGTTGACAGTACCACCGAAAGACAAAGTATATGTACTTTTAAGGGTACCGCTCACACATTAAAAGTCGAGGTATTTAACATAAATACGAACCCCTTATCACATGGGCGAATTATTTCAAGTCCATGAGAATGAAAAAATTAAATATATAATAAGTCAGTTATCTGACGCGATTCATCGAACAAAAAAACGAGCAAAGGCATTATTAGCCATAGTCGAATATGCTAGAAAATTTTTACTTATGCGAAGAAATTAACTTTATTCTCATGAATAATCAAATAGTGACACTAGAAAAGGGAAATAAGTGCAACAATGAGTGAACCAGATATTTTATGGCGCCAAATACTCTTATTAATGCACTTAGTTATTCGAGACTTCGTATATCGAGAATTTTATTGATGTCAATTAGGGGTCAATTCATTTTTATTAAAGATTGGGATTACGACAGCAAGCTGCAGGCGATTGCGTCAGTCTGATTCAGAAATTTCATGATTTATGTTTGATAGAGGATCACCGATTTGATTGACATCGGTGTTTGGTATTATCGAAACAAAAACTATTCATATTTTGTGAAGCTTATGCTTTTTGTGAGCAAAAACTTTTCTCCTTCAAAGCAGTTAAGCGAAAAAACCTGCGTATATAGGTTTTTTTTTTATAAAAAAATAAATATTCAAATTTTGAAGTCCGGAAACTCGTGTAAAAGGCCCTTTTTGCCCTTAAATTACTCAAAAATACAACTTCCACAACCAAACCCAACTTGAATTTTAAATCTGGAAGATGTTCCGGGAGACTCAGAATCAATCTGTAAGTCTTAGATATTCTAGTGGCAAAATCAAGCATCTTTTCCTCTGGAAGAACTAACCCAAACTAAAAACATTGGAAAGCATTTTTTTTTCCCAATTTGATTTTTGTCCCTGGACATTGGAATTGGAGAACTCACTTTCACAAGTAGGCGAAGTATTTTAAGATTCCAGTGTCCAAAATGAAAGAAACTAGATAACAAATAGTAAAAGCCTACCATATGGGGTCCAGTTTTTTTTGAAGTTCTTAACATGACTTTAAAAAATTCTGGTGTCTTTTCCAGCTTCATTCCTCACACGTCTTGCAAATTTAGGATTTAACTCTTTGTTATTAGTGGCTGACTTGTAACAAAAAATTTAAAATTTTACTTTCTTGTTGTTGAAAACTTTTATTTTCAATGACTTACCTTATTAAGTTTGCCAATTGTAACTTGACTAAGCCCAATTTCCACACCACCCTAGAGGTACGAGCTGTCGCTGCTTTTTTTTTGAGTGATATCCCCGGTAGGCCTAGTCCACTCGAAATTTCACTTTTACAGCCAAAACCGTCAACTATCCATTAATCCAACCTTTACTCGCCAGCTAGGAATGTTCCACTGTAAACACTTACCATAAATAGTATATTAGTGCGACAAAAGATGTCCAGGACAACTATGGCATTAGGCTCTCCCGGGGCTTCCCTGCCTTGAAGATTCAGTCGAATCATGAACTTTTTTTTGGGAATTGATGCACATATGTAATTTCACCTGGAAGAGAAAAGTAATAATCAGCAACTGGATCCGTGCAGTCATGTCCACCATTTCCAGTCATTTGTGGCCATCTCCAGAGCAATAACGAGTTCGCAAGAGATGCTGTCCAATGTCCAAAGTAATGATGAAAAAACTGGAAAAGACGTTAAAACAAAATGGACATAGAAAAGAGAAATCTGGAATGTTAGATAAATGTTTTATTATTATGCCTGAAAAAGACAAAAATGTATTATTATTATTATTACCCACGCAAAGGGATCCATAAAGCCACTGTTGGTCCATTTGTGCCATATCCAGAGCCAAAACCAACTTGCTTCCTGGTTCAATTTAGAAAGGGGATGCCTGGAAAACAATTTCATATTAGTGAAAATTCAATGTAGAAATGTTAGAAATTACCTATTTCAGCTCCCAATGATATTCTACCCTGAAAAAATAAAATATCCAACGCTGTCCAGAGCATCCTTCCCTAGAATATCCAACAACGGTGTCCAAGGCATCCTACCCCGAAAAGCATAAAATTCTCAAAAACAGCGGTTCAGGAACAGGGCAAGGAAATCTTCTTTCAGGGCTTACAATGTTCTGGAAAGACTTCTTGAAGCAATTTGAAGGGGCTCATAATGTCCAGGAAGCTACGTTGAAGCTTCATCTGAAACACATAAAACAAAAATTTATTCAGCTGTTAACATTCTGGAAACAACATATGTCCAGGATGATGTTGATATTGTCTTCATCTAGAACACACAAATCAAAATTATCGAAGAGAGCATTCAGCTGTTCTGTGTCCCTTTGGGCTTGATCCACTATTGAAATTACATTGTACCGACACCCAACAGCATCCATAATTTAACCACTTCTCGCCAGTAACATGCGTTGAGGTTTCTCTAGGAAATTTTAGAGTAGATAAAAGCTCTGTTACAACCGACATGAGAACCGTTCTCGATCAATTCATTTGTCAAGTAGGATAAACGTTCAACCTATTGAAAAATAGGTGGGCAATTGGAAATTACTGGTTCTGGAACGGTTATCATGTCGGTTGGACCATAGCTAATGAATAGACCCGAAATCGGGTCAGTTGGTAGGTATGCAGTTATTTTATAAAGTACAAGAGGTCCCTCAAAAATTATTGCCTGAACGCGCCATTTTGTTTACTTTGCAAGAGATGTTATTTATTTAAAAATTTTCCTTCGGCGCCATTAACCCATTTTGTTTACCTATAAAAAAAAGTCGAGGGGCGGGGGGGCAAGTAGTGTATGCCCTATGTCAAATTTTTCATGCCACATCACAAATTTGACTCCAGCTATGGCCCTACACACCCTAATTGAGATTTTCACCAGAAATCATTAAGAGTCTATTTTACTTGATTAGTCTCAGAAGATTCTGGACTTTCTTGGGGAAGCTCACCTAAAAAATAAAAATGACTTATTTTTTTCTGGAAAATTACCGAAGGGAAAATTGTGAAACTTCCAGGAGGAAAAGAGGAAAGTTAGGAGCTCATCATACTGAAAATTCAAACTTATCCAGTGAAAAATTACAAAATGGGAAATTATTGGATATCAACTTGCGAAATCCAAATTAAGCGAAAATGCCCCCCTTTTTACATTTAATTTTTTTTCTGAAAAACTACTAGAGGGAGAATTATGAAACTTTTAGTAAAAAAAGAAGAAGGTTAGGAGTTCATCATATTAAAATTTCAAACTTTTCCAGTGAAAAATAACATAATCAACCAAATTAGGCAAAAATGCGCCCTGTAAATTTTAATTTTTTTTTAATAAAAAACCACTGAGAGGAAAATTATGAAACTTCCAAGAGAAAAAGAGGAAGGTAAGGAGCTCATCATACTAAAAGTTCAAACTTTTCCAGTGAAAACTAACAAAATGGGAGATTATTGGGAATCAGCTTGCAAAATCCAAATTAAGCAAAAATGCATCCTCTGGCATTTCAATTTTTTTGTGGAAAACTACTGAAAGTAAAATCATGAAACTTCCAAGAGAAAAAGAGGAAGGTTAGGAGCTTATCGTACTGAAATTTCACACTTAACCAGTGAAATATAACAAAATGGAAAATTAATAAAAATCAACTTGCAAAATCTAAATTAAGCAAAAATGCAACCTCTCAGATCTCATAGTTAATGAATGTAAAGAAAATGCTCATATAAACATGAAGAACATGTCAACACAAAGTTTCAACTCGTGTTCCAAAGTGTCCAGATTTTTCCAGATAATTAACTTGGCCCCTGGCCTATTATTAGGCCTTCTAATCAAATATTGACCGAATTCTCCACTGGCTTTCCAAGAGTTCGCCCAACACCCCCATGAGTGTCTAAAAAAAATTGAATACCTACTTTCAAATTGCCTTTTTGAAAAATATAGCTACAACTGGATAGCTACATATCTCTCTGCCAATCAGCTAAAGAGTATTTTTGTGTGATAATATGCACCTTCATTTTGAATTCATTTTGGAAATACCTAAAAATGTTAGTGAACTACCATTAGCAATTAACCAAAGTTTAGGTTAGTGTTAATTTGTGTTAGTTGTGTTAGGTTAGTTGGGTTGTTGCTAGTGGCAGTGGCTATAAACTTGCGATAATTAGGACTTATTTTGAGACACTTTCAAGACATTGGAGCATTACACAAAAACATCTTTGGATGATTTCTAGTGACAGTCGGTAACATTTGTAGCTATGGATTTGAAGTGGCTTAAACAGCCATTCAATTGAAACCTGGACAAAATTCAATTGTTTTTGGGACACTCCGGTATTCTATTGTAACAGTACCTACATCCAGCATACAGCATTCTTTTTAAACAGTACACGGCATTCTCTTACAGCAGCACCTACATCCAGAATTTTCCTGGATCATTCATCTGTCACACAGAAATCATTCATACTTTCTCCTTTTACGCACTTCTGGAAAGCCAAGTCAAAAAAAAATTAATGATGAAAATAGGCGCGTAAGATTTTCTAGAAAACTTCTTTCTCTGACATTAAAAGTTCTAATTCTTGGACCTGGACTCTCTATAAAATTTTACTGATTGCCCAATAACTATTTAAGTAATTAAAAAAACATTAAATAAGAAAGTTCTGGATTGTTCCAGACTCAAAATTTGAAATTTTTTTCACAAAAATCAAAGCTTGTTCATTCAAAATTAAGGAAATCCATAAAATTCCAATTACCAAAAAATAATTGTTGGTACCTACTACTTACGAAAATCCAGTAGCCATTGGTACACTGGGCACACGACGCGATAAACGGAAAATGGCGGTGGAAAAATCTTAACTTGTGTGAGAAAAATCGATAATTCCCGGTACTTTATCTATCGGCTATCGGTACTCGACTAAATTTTTTTGTCTTACCCGACAAAGAAATCCAAATCTCAAACCCCCGCCAACTTCAAAAAAAAAGGTGAACTGATGAGGTTTTAAATGAGAAACTAACTGCGCAGTAGAGTAGTACCCCGACGGCAAGTGTAAATTCCCTGTTTCTAGCTATACAGGGCCGATTTAGTATAATTTTTTTTTTTTTTAAGTTTATTTTAGCTTTGTCCCAACAAAGCAGAATACTGTACAAAGTACCGTCAAGAATCTGTGTTAAGCCTAGAATCTGAAAATCCTATACAAAGTGGCTTCGAAACCGTTCTTGGGACGGTTTTGGAACAGACCTTGATTATAACTTTCAATTTTTGTCTATTCCAGGCGCTAGGCCCTCTGAAATTATTCCGAGGTTTTTAAATCGTTCAAAATGTCGCTGGAAAGTGTTCTAAATGGCTTATTGAAGTTCTAAAGTGTTCTAACTTGGCTTGAAGAGTTCCAGATTATTTTAGAAGTTTTTCAGTAACTTCTAAATTGTTCTGACATATTTTTCAGTATTTTAGAGCCCTATTGAAGCTCCAAAATTTACTCAATTGGTTCAGTAGAGTTCTAAAAGGTTTCCAGTTCTAAATTGATTTCTAATTGTTGCAAGTTTCTCTCTTTATTAAACGGAATATCGTCAATTTTTTGGAACGATAAACAAAAGGTGTCTACAACTTATTGCTACAGTCACTACACATACCAGAAATTACTTTCTGGAAACAATAAAATTGAATTAAATTGGATTAATTGTTCTAAAATAACTCTGAGGTTTCTCAATTGCTCTTCGATTATTTTTGAGCAAATTAATAATAACTATACATCATTGAAAAGTGCAATAAATTCTCTCTAGTACCTGTTCAAAATTGGGTTTTGTAGCTTGTAGAGTTTTAGAGATATTGAGCCTCACAGTTGAAATTTAGTCTAGTCTACATTTTGTCCAAAACTTCAAACTCGATTTTCTCAAAAACCGTAAATGCTGGCGATTTCAACTAAATACCATCTTGTAGCCTTTATCAAAGGCTACAATTTCTGTTCCGAAGATTTCCGAATAAAATTTCAAAGGGGGTGGGTACCTACCCTTGGAAAAAAGTGCAAAAAATTAAAAATTTGGATTTTTCCTAATTTCGACTTTAGAAATCGATAGAGCGAGTCCAAATTAGTCAGAAAACACTCTAACATTAATCACATTTGGAAATTTCAATGAGAAAAAAAATTCAAATGGAAATTTCATTTTAGGCTCTGAACATTTTTTGAAATCTTGACATCCTCATGAATAATTTATATATTCGATTACTTTTAAGCAAATTATTGATAACTATTTTATATCATTGAAAAATGCATTAAATTCTCTATAAGCCTGTGGAATATGGGTTTTCGTAGATTGTAAAGTTTCCAAGATATTGAGCCTCAAAGTGGAAATTTAGTTAAAATTTTGTCCAAAACTTTAAACTCGATTTTCTCAAAAACTATAAATTTCTATTTCAGCTAAATAGGTACCAATTGAAAACCCTTTTCAATATTGAAGATTTCCAATTGAAAATCCAAAGGAGAAAAAAGTGCAAAAAATTGAAAATTTCTATTTTTGGATTCTTCTTAATTTTGACTTCAGAGATCGATACAGCGAGTCCAAATTAGTCAGAAACAACTCTAACATCAATTATATTTTGGAATTTCAATGAGAAAAAAAATCCAAATGGAAATCTCATTTTTGGCTCTGGACATTTTTTGAAATCTTGACATGCTCATGAATAATTGCCTATATCTTCGATTATTTTTGAGCAAAAAATAATAACTACTTACATATATATCATTGGAAAGAGCATTAAATTCTCTATAAGGCTGTGCAAAATTGGTTTTCGTTATTTTTGAGGTTTCTAAGTTTTTTTTGTCTAAGACTTCAAACTCGACTTTCTCAAAAGCCGTAAACGCTTGCGATTCCAGCTAAATACCATTTCGAAGCCCTAGAGAAGAATCAAAAGCCTGTAATAGAAAAACAATGATTTTTCCATCAAACATTCACATAATATTAGGAAACTTCCTATAAATTAAAAAACTCAATTAGAAAACCCATTAATTGTGGGAATTCTCCCGCTTAAAACACAGAACCTAACATTGGGTACATTCAGGCGGTCCCAGCGGCTAAGCTCAGCCACTCAGCAGGGACTTTATATTCTCGAAACCAAGGAACAGCGTTCTCATAAGAACAATTGCTCTGTCATTGTCAGTGTTATGCTGGACGACAAAGAAAGAACCTTCGTTCCAATGAGAACGCTGCTTCCTTGTTTCGAGAATAAAGTTCCTGCTGAGTGGCTGAACTAAGCCGCTGGCACCTCCTGAATGCACCTATTATAAATAAATGTTTGATTGGAAAATCAATTTCATATTTTAATTTTGTGCAAGTAAAAACATTTTAATAGTCATAGTACTGCTTAGTACGGTCCCGATCACCCAGACTTCTTGGGGAATATTGGAATATTGAAAATACAAAAATTATATCTTTTAAGATTTTCTTGGTCCCAACTTACAAATTCAAGTAGTTTACTTCAACTTAGCCTAACCCCTACCCCTACCCCTCCTGTCTTGGAGGCTTGCCCTCCCCTAAAGATTTTTCCAAAATGAGAAACTACCCCGAATGATACCTTCTTTGAAAGATTTTTCATTCCTCTCTAGAGACGTGACCATTTCATTCCAGCTACAATATAGAACATGATCACTTGACTCTTGATCTGGAAAACACAAAAACAATTTTGCCTAAGGTTGAAGAGCATTCAGCTATTCTATTAAAGCCCCATTAGGCTGAATTCACTTGAAACCACGTTGACCCAAGCAGCACTCCAATGTTGGGCCAATATTGGGACAATAACTACGATTTATTGGCCCAAGTCAGATTCTCTAAGTTGGCCCAATAAAAGATGTGGACATTCTGCAATATTTGTCCAAGAACGTATGTCAATATATACCCAAAAACAAGTACCAACGTTGGTACAATAACGTAACCAAATGTTGGCCCAAAAAAAAAAATCAATATCATATCAAGAACTTTATGCAATATAGAGCCAATTGAAATTACCAGTATTGGCCCGAAGACGTATGTAAATCTTGGCTTTATATTATATTTAATTAAGGTAACGGACCAATTATAAGGACCGACTAAGAAGTGTTTTCTCTCTGCCGGACCATCCGTGGACCCGTTTCGCTGTATCACAACTCATCAGCACGGTTAAGTCCCGCCAGGGTCCCTCAGAGAGAAAACAACCAATTTTTGGCTTCATCCCGGAACCAGGTTCAAGACAGGTAAAGTGAAGACAGAGTCTCCATCTATTTTTTGGTCGGCACACCAAGTGCGCACATTGAATACCCTATATTGGACCAACATTCTCAATTCAGAAAATCTAACCTTGGTAAAAATAAGTATGAAAATATTGGCCCTCCATTGGGCTTTTCAAAAAGTATCAATATTGTGAAAAAATTGAAAATAAATATTGGGTCTACAAAGTTTTTGAAGTGAATTTAAATATCAATAAAAAATTGAATGCCAATATTGAATTAATATTATATTACAATATTGTTTCGATAATATAAAATGTAATATTTGGACAATATTTCATAAATCAATATTGTAGTGAGAAGTCTTGGGCCAATATTCAAATTACTGACAAGTTAATTAATCTATGAAAACAATATTGGTACAAGATTATTTTTAAATATTGTTTCCACATAGTTAAAACTAACGTTGCCCCAATATTGGTACTGTGTTGATTTAGCAACAAAAATGAATAAATATTGGTCCAACTGAAAAACGATGTTTACCCCATATTATGTGCTACTTGGGGAGCAGCTGACACCCAACAGCAAATCATAATTTAACCATTTCTCGCCGGTATTCGGTAGTGCCCCACTGCTACACTTACCTTAAATAGTATAATCGTGTAACAAATGGGATCCTAACCTATTATGGCGGACGGCTTGCCCGGGGGACACCAATTACTAAAAAGAAATAATCAAACCATGATTTGTTGCCCTGGATATCAGTGAAATCCAACTTCAATTGTTAAGAGGAAATTATTGAATACATCTACAGCCAAATGCTTAAAGTCTAATACCAAACATGCTCAACTAGAAGTAGCTTACCAAAATTCTGATTTGAAGGGCAGTTGGGATCAATATAGCTTGGCAATTATTTATTTTTTTTAATAGGTTATTGCTTCACAGAAAATGTGATGGAAACCCTTTTGAGAATGATCCTATTCGAGTGGCAAAAATTACCAAAACTACTTAGTGCAAAACAGTTATCATTTTTTTATGTAGGTACCCACTGTATACTTATTATGCATCAGATAATATGTACTGGTTTTACTATAGATATATAACAATCGATCCACACTGACCAATAGTGATGCCGCGAGACTCGAGATTGGTCTCGTCTCGTCTCGTGAAGTCTCGACGAGACGAGACTAGACTCGGAGAGAGTCTCGGGTAGTCTCGAGTCTCGAGATTACAAATAAAATTTTTCTTTCATAGCTCTATTATTGGACTATTCTGGGCTATTTGAATATGAAATCAGTAAATTTTAAAACTAACAATTAATGGGATGATTTCTACATACACTTTGTTTCCCGAGGGTTTATAGTTTTGACATAATTTACCTTCCTTTTTCAAAAAATAGAAATTGACTGAAACAGAAACTAATCAATGACGTCAAAAACGTTCGTCGGTTCTTAAACCAGAAGCCATTGGGCAAATTTTTAAAATCATGAATGACATATGCGCATTTTCACCGATGTAATGCTGTCCTTGTCATTTGACAGCAGCAAAACAAGGATAGGTTACTCAGAGAAATGCGCATAAGCAAATGGTGAGCTTTTAAAAACTTGGCCGTTCATTTTGATTTGCCAAACAAATTGAATGTGTCATATGAATCAATCTACAACAACCCTTTTTTTTTCAAGTTATGACGTCTTCGATGTCAAAAGTATAAAACTCTCGTGAAGCGAACTTTATACCTACTTAATTTTCAGATTCCACTTTCGGTTTAGCCAGTAGTGACATTAATTTAAAAAAATGTTTAAAGCATAAGTACTATCGGCTAAACTGGAAGTTAGATCTGAAGATAAAGTATGTAGAAAGCATCCCATTAGTTCACAAAAAAATTACAGGGTGATTTTTTTCTCAAAAACTGTTTATCCGATTTTTTTTTTGTATTTGACGTTAATATTTTTTGAAATATCACGGTTACTCTTTACTGTGATTTTTCAACTCTTCGAATAACTGCTTTTTCACTCTGGCAGTTTGGGCTTTAATATAAAAATAAAAACCATAAATACGGGGTGTCCGAAAAATAGCGTAAAAGCTCTCCACGTAGCAGGGGACCCTTTGAGAAACCCTAGAAAAATAATACAAAACATCCTTCTCCAGCATTATTCTTGGTATTATGAAGCGGTAAATGTGCAAATTCACCTTCGAATTCTACAGGTAATTACATAGGTATTTAATTTATTCTCTGACATATTGTCAACGGGATATTCTCAGTATTGCCAATTTTAATAAATATTAAAATGCAAATAACTTTCTTAAAAATGCTACTAGATTTTTTAAGTTATTTTTTTTGGGTTCCTTGAAGGGTCCTCTACTACGTAGTGAAGAGTTTTTGCGTTTTTTTGCGGACACACTTTATAACTCGAGACTAGACGAGGCCACTCGAGACGAGACGAGACTTTGGTACTGGAGACCGAGACTGCGTCACGGTCTCGTCTCGAGACGTCGAGACGAGACGTCTCGTCTATTCTGGTCTCGCGGCACCACTACTGACCAAATATATGTCCAATTCAACGACGTCAAATGGACGCATCATAGAGGTCTTGATACAGCGTATTTTTTCTGAATGGGTCATATTGGATTTTACATGGTTATTTTTGAACCTGTTGGTTCATGTCATGGTCAAATTAACGTCCACTACGTGACGTCCCAAATAAGTCAGATTTTGCAACCTTTTTCTGACGTCGAATTTTGGTTAATCGACGTAAATCTATTTAAAATGGTCGTCATAACGACTAACCTATGCTGCTTGGGATGTTTGTTGGAATAGGAAAAAAGACCTGCTGGAAAACATCCTCTAGCATTTTAAATGTTTGAATGGATTTGGATCAGACGACTTTTTCGCAGATCTGTTCTTGTATTAAAATGGTATTCACTAACATCCAATGTTCTCTATCCTAGGCCCGCTTTATTCATATTGAGATAAACTTGCTGGTAACTATCTGCAAGTTAAATTTACAGATCTATAATCCTATTGGTCACTGAATAATAATTGATGTACCAATGGGATTCCTAATCCTAACAGTCAGCTTTTAACTAAAAATTGGAATAGGTATTTATAACACCTGCTAATAGGGTCTTAAGGTCACTTTTGTGCATCGTATAAATTCTTCAACAGTTTTGAGTTTTTTCGAAGTCATAATCTGAATTCCACACATACAATGGACAGTCTCTGGGCAAAGTTTACCAAGTTGTCGGTATTTTGCTCCTAGTGTCCTCACTTCTAGTTTGTTTTCCTAATAAGAAAACGCCCTCAGCAAAAAACCCCTATCCCAAATCCATTTATAATTTTTAGAATGAATTTGTGTCTGTGAGTACTAGTCTAGGAAAATTGTCGATTTTCAAAAAAAAAATCCTACCCAAAAGAACTTTTCAGGGATGATAGGGGGAGGGTGGGCGATCATAAAACCGAAAATATCAAACATTCACCCCTCTGGCGTTTTGCGCTATAGGGGTTGAAAGTGCGCCATTGGCGATTACTTGGTACCTATTGATTTTACAAAAAAATGTTTCAAATAAAAGATGTGCAACATTATTTGATCTACAATGTTTATCTAAAGACTTTTTTGATTAAGGGCCGTCTGTGGTCATAAGGGCCGTTTGAAATTTTATAATGAAAATGAAAAATTTTAACCAACGTGAAAAAATTTTCTACAACTCATACAACATTTTTGCTTTATGAAGTTTTTACTCACCCCCTGCCGTTTTTCAATAGGGGTAGTTTTTTCTTAATAAAAGTTTTATAAGATGACATTTCCTACAATTTTTCCTAATCAACTTTTTTTTTAACTCACCCCCATTCAGCGGGGGGACACTTCCCTCGGGAAAATTTTAGTTTTTAGGGGTATATATTAATTTTTGTTTTCTTTTCTCGCCTTTAGTGCATATAAAAAGTTGCAATTAACATTGTATAAAAAGGATTTTTTTTTCACCACCTTTTTGTTTTTAGGGGTAGTTCGCCTATTTCCAACTTTACAAAACAAATTTACTGAGAAAATTTTATTATTTTGAGCAACTTTTTTCTATAACATTTTTTTGTAAAGTTGAAAATAGGCGAACTACCCCTAAAAACAAAAAGGTGGTGAAAAAAAAATCCTTTTAATACAATGTTAATTGCAACTTTTTATATGCACTAAAGGCGAGAAAAGAAAAAAAAAATTAATATATACCCCTAAAAACTAAAATTTCCCCGAGGGAAGTGTCCCCCCGCTGAATGGGGGTGAGTTACAAAAAAAGTTGATTAGGGAAAATTGTAGGAAATGTCATCTTATAAAACTTTTATTAAGAAAATTTTTTTGTAAAAAAATAAAAAAACTTTAAACTACCCCTATTGAAAAACGGCAGGGGGTGAGTAAAAACTTCATAAAGCAAAAATGTTGTATGAGTTGTAGAAAATTTTTTCACGTTGGTTAAAATTTTTCATTTTCATTATAAAATTTCAAACGGCCCTTATGACCACAGACGGCCCTTAATCAAAAAAGTCTTTAGATAAACATTGTAGATCAAATAATGTTGCACATCTTTTATTTGAAACATTTTTTTGTAAAAACAATAGATACCAAGTAATCGCCAATGGCCCACTTTCAACCCCTATAGCGCAAAACGCCAGAGGGGTGAATGTTTGATATTTTCGGTTTTATGATCACCCACCCGCCCCCTATCATCCCTGAGAAGTTCATTTGGGTAGGAATTTTTTTTTTGCAGTACATGTATTTTTCGACTATTTTCCTAGACTATACGAATTTAAAATCTACCTGAAAATCTAGTAATTTTTTTTTCCTGTAAGTAGAGTAACATATCATCTAAATTATTAGTTGCGATCTACTAATAATTAAAGTTTTTTTTTTTAAGAAAAAATAAAACACTCTTTTTTATACTACTTGATTGAATTAGTTCTCAATCAAACAGAATTAGGTGTACTTTTAATTTGTCACCAGCTGTTCTTTTTAATCCTAGCGCGGTTCCACATCCTATTATTGAAAAAAAAATCTCCGATATGTTTCAGTTTTATACGATTCCTTTTTTATTATAGTTGATTTTTCCGTAAACCAAGCCAGATTAAAAGTGACAGGCTCTCAAGGAGAGGAGAAAGCAAATTGTCACATGTCACCGTAGTAGGGCTTCCCAGCTTTCCATTTCTATAAATTTATACGAATTGAAGAAATGTTTTTTAGTCGGACCCTTGGGGTTTTTTTATTGACACGCCCTTTTTTATTTCTTGTTTGCTTCAAGCTTGTGAAAATAATTGCTATCCAAAGAAGTCTCATTTTGTTTATTTTTGGCCAGATGAAAAGAGCAATTTGAATAACTATTACCTAACCGATTTAGATGAAGTTAAAAATATAGTTTAATTCGTATTTTCTCAATTTTAAGAATCCGATTGACCTTAAACTAATAAATCCTGGTTTTACTGGTGCATAGCCAAATTTCCAATATCTCAAGACTCAAACCTTTCAAGTCAAAAGGCTCTCATGCCGTTGAGCATTGTCTTAATATTATAATTAACGAGTAAAAATTGTGCGTGGTACTCATTTATATCACCAATTCTTATTATGTATAACTTACTATTCACGTTTTCTTGTATACCTACGCATACGAAAATTGGAAGCAAACTTTGGTATTCGCTAAATAAGCAAACTTTTATGGTTAACGCACAACTAACACATGTCCACTATGTGACTATTGAACGAAGAAAAATGACATGCTTAGTTGGGAAAAGTCTACCAACAACAACAATACCTGATTTATTTTTCGTTTCAGATGCAACCGAGGATGCTACTTTTTAGGCAACTACGACTATAGAATAGCTTGAAGTTACAACCAAAAAGTTAAAAATTATAATTTCAGCCAATATACGCCCTATTTAGGTAAAGGGCGGATAATAATATGCACAATGCACTATAATGCAATCCTTGCATTATTTTGGTCTATCCCTTTTTAATCAATTTCAACAATATCAAAATGAAAACAAATATCCACTATATGTAAGTTTGTAACATCACCCTCCAAGCTGGCCACTCTGTTTGTAGTTTTCAACTGTTAACTGTCATATGGACAAGTATAATGATTGACATGACGTTTGTTGAAGTGTGTTGTAACTTCCATACGTTTAAATAAAGTTATTAAAGCTGTTTATGGAAACTATATTCGGATTAACTCGATCACCAAGATTACTGATCTGGGCGTTCGAAAATAGATCTAATTTTGGATCACCGTTGTACGAGAAGTGATCGGGCTGTTTGGATCTCACTTACCCAATAAAATGCGGGGTAAATAGGATTGGTAGCCGTCAGCTGTTTGTCTTAACCCAACTTTTTAGCCAAAAAAATGGAAATTTGAGAACTTAAGATTTAAATTCAAATCGGAAAATCAAAATATAGTTTGTTGAGGTTAGGATTGTTGGGAGGTGTCATTTGGCAGGATTCATCTGCGGATCCATCCGTTCGGAAACTAAACTAGCTCCACCTAGATATTTTACTAATCCTTGGACAGCTGGTACTGATCAAACTGATCATTAGTGTTTCCGTGAGCAGGTTAAGTGAATCTCCGGTGTAGTGTTTATGCCTTTGCATTTTGTAACTTTCCTTAGTAAATTACACAGTCCCTCGATCGAAAGCAGATAGAGGTTGAACCACCGACTGCCCGCCACAAATTGACGCCCAACACTCTCATTTCAGTTTCATTTCGGAAATATCGCCGCCATACTATACGTTGCATTGTTGCAAAATGTCCATACTCACCACTGACGTTAATTCATTGTTGCCGCCTCTTGTTTTGTCAAACGCAATCCATAGCTGCCAAGTTTCTTTTGACATAACCGCAATATGGATTCTATTTTAAAGTGGATGCATTTAAGATCTGGTATAGGATTTCAGCCACAATCAAGCACGATGTGCAACAGATTATCATGACGCCAGATATTCTTCAAAGATAATTAGCTGGTATACAAAATGTGAATATATTTATATTGGTACACAGGCAGCTCAAGTCCAACAAAATATAAGTACCACAGCTAACTTTTCTGCATGCAATCTCGGTTTAGTGGAAATGTCGAGGAATATGTCGATGCGTTCATCGATGCCATAACTGTTTACAAAGATTGCCTTAATATACCAGATCAGCATGCTCTCAAAGGACCTTTAATGCTACTGCATGATGCTGCTGCTACCTGGTGGCACGAAATCGAGTCCTCGATAAACAGTTTTGATGAAGCTATTTTGTCATTAAGGCATGCTTTTGGTTATTCAAAACCACGTCATATTTACAGAGAGCTGTTTTCAAAAGTGCAAGGTGATGAGAAAACGGATATATTTGCTAGTAAAGGTCGCGCTTTACTATCCCATCTAAAAGGTGATTCAGCTGTTTCCGAACATGTACAACTCAACTGGTCTTTCAAACGTACATGTAAAAGAAAAGGTCTTGCGTGAAAGTGTAAAAACTTTCAAAGAGCTTGTCGAAGCAGCTCGTATAGTTGAACAGACTATCTCGAGTAATCCGATTATTCCTCATAAACAATTAACTGACAATCGAAATGACCTCTATACGTAAACTAAAGACTCATTTTACTAAGTGCGCGTATTGTAAGAACTATGGACATTCTAAAGACGTCTGTAGAAAACTAGCTCGTGTTCCTGCCGGGGAAACTACTAAAAGTTCGAATGAAAATTCAGGTTATTCCGTTACCGGTACTACAAACTTTTCTAAACCACATTCTGTAATGTTTTATGGTTGCAAAAAACCTGGTTACTTAAAAAGCAATTGCCCAAATTGCTCACCTCGTGTTTCACTACCATCAGACAATTCAACTATGTTTGACGAATTTCTTAGTTCATACTTTGTTCACTCTGATTCTTCCATTCGCCAACTTACTTTTGTAACTATTGAAGTTCATCAATGACTTACGTATCTCGACTCCGGTGCTCAATCAAGTATCGCTGGTGCCCACTTAAGAGAGATACTGTTAACAGAAAAAGTCCCTTATCATCAGCAAAATTTAAATATGACTTCCGCAGATGGTAGAACTTCTACAGTAAATGCCTTTTATTTTGATGTGAAAGTTGTCTTGAAAAATAGAAGTCATCATGTTACCATGATTTCTGTCCCATCAAATCAAGAAAAGCAGAACACTTCTAGGGGCAGATTTTCTTGAATCAGAAAACATTATTCTAGACGTTCCCCATGATTGTTTTTGTTTTTGTTAGTATTGTTTTTTTTTGTTCTGAACTTTTTTTTTTTTTTTAATTTTGGTTTTTTGTTATTCTGCTATAGGTATAACCTAAATTAGAATTTATAATGACATAGAGTGCACACACGGTACTTTAGGTACCATTGTGCAATTAGGTAGCATCTCAACTATAGGCAACCTAGCCTAGATTGTATACTTTTGTTACTACTAGTATCAGATTATTAGAAATTTAAGCAACAAAATTGATATACTTTCTGTATTATTATGCTACTAATAAATAAATAAAAATAAATTCATGGTTCTACAGCGATGAACCTGAAATAGACTACAAGTTTGAGTCGGAACCAATTAAACCTGTTTACCTTCAAGAAACCGCAACCAATTCTGTCGATATTAGTTGTTGTCAATATTAGAGAGGATGAAGGTTTAAACCTTTCGCCAAGCTAAAATCATACATTTAACCAGATGCTTGAGGCAAACCAAGATCTTTTCAATATCAGTATAGAATCGACTTCCTTTGCGGAACATGTTTTTAACTTGACAGATGACATCCCAATTGCCGTTCCTCCTTATCGCCTGTTTGAGACTAGAAGGATTCAGTTAAAGCAAGAAATTGACAACCTTCTTATGGAAGGGATAATTGAAGAATGTGAATCTCCTTACGCTGCTCCTGTAGTTCTGGTTCCCAAGAAAAATGATGGGACCAGGCTGACCGTTGATAACCGCCGTCTTAATGCTAAGACGACGCCAGATAGATATCCGTTGCTGCGGATTGACGACATTCTCCATGCAGCAAAGAATATTCTCTAGGTGACAACACTAGATCTTATGTCTGGTTATCATAAGATGTCAGTTAGACTCTGTGATCGAGATAAGACTGCACTTATCTGCCCGTTTGGAACGTTCCACTACACAAGAATGCCTTTTGGACTGCGTAATGCGCCATCTACCTTACAGAGGCTAATTGACAGATTTCGCTCAGGACTTGAAAATAATAATGTGTTAGCATATCAATAATCTTGTCTGATTCCTTTGAATCCCATATTAATCATCTACAACAAGCGTTTGAGTGCTTGAGATTATTTAAACTTCGCCTAAACCGCAAGAAATGATTATTTTCTTGTTCTTCGGTACAGTATTTAGGCCATGTGATAACACCGCAAGGTATTGCACGAAATCCGGAGAAGACTACTGCTATTTTGAAAATCTCAGTGCCACGGAACATTAAGGAGCTTCTGTCATTTTTACAAACCTGTTCATGGTATAGACGATTCATTGAAAATTTTGCAAATCTCTCTAAATCATTAACAATGCTAACAAAGAAGAAAGCTACTTGGACCTGGAGCCATAGTCAAAATCAAGCATTTGAAAAGTTAAAGTCATTGCTTGATAAGAGACAAAGTTCTAGTAGATACCTATTCGTTTTCCCATCTTACGACTAACTTTCACCAAGCGATCAATAATCTATGAGTGTATATTATTAGGATATACAACTACCTAAGTATGAATTGTAGATCTTCACCAGTAGGAATAGCTGGAATTTCTCTTATACTAATTGAAACGGAATTAGGAAACCCTGAACGAATAATTGAAAATGACCAAACTTACTTTAAAAGTTTTGAACTACTTTGGTTTTATGTATAGGGCAATTATCCGGTTTAAATACAAACTTGTTTCCAAGAACTGGTCTCACAGAAGGTAACATAATGTTTTCTAGTTTATTGCAGTAAACATCTGCATTGCGCCTCTCTTCAATTATTACACGCGCTCCTGGACCCCTGATACTTATCCAACCCCGAACGCGAACGTTCATAGAAAAGCGACCAATCTGATTTATTTTCCCATCTCTCCATACCTCATCCCAGGCACGAATGAAACCTATTCTCATCAGAAAATACAAAATTCTCCTAGAAATTATTCTGGTTCTCGTAGACCCTTGCAAATTCCATCCTTCTTCGCTTATTATCTCCTGTGACTTGTGAGGAATATTTTGTTAGAAGCAGCGCGATTTCTTCACTGATCTAAAAAATAAATGGATACGCAATTCATACGGCTTGATTGACAAAATTTGTGCGAAAATTTGGGGTCAATATTCTACGAACAGTTGTGCAACGGAACAGCCTAACGCCTGCGCAGTGTCTTATCTTTCGAACAACTGTTCTAAATTTCGAAATTCCTTCATTTTCATTGGCCAGATTTTGTGCACGCACAATACATGTATCTACTGCGCACGCTCACAGCTGTCCCAGTCAGTTGTTTTTGTTTAGATTTTGACCTCGTAAATTAGCAGCATTAGAAGCGTTCTTTGTTTATCCATTTATTTTTGAGATCAGTG
Organism: Ceutorhynchus assimilis; assembly: GCA_917834065.1. NCBI lineage: Eukaryota > Metazoa > Arthropoda > Insecta > Coleoptera > Curculionidae > Ceutorhynchus > Ceutorhynchus assimilis. The sequence goes on from OU892277.1 coordinate 84,785,040, forward strand.
GATTTCTTAGGTATAGTAACAGTATTCTTTTTCTTGCTGTTTTTGCCGAACTAGCAAAATTGATTTTTTCTTTAGCCTTTATTGCTGTTTGAAATGAATTGTCTCTGTCTTTGACCTCTGAATGATACTACCATATTCTGAATATTTTTTTTTGTCTAACACAATGCTATTTTACCTACTGCAGCAATTTGTCTGTTCCCATCTCGAAGTCGAGTGAATATCATTGACTTGTGTTCCTTGTTCCTGTGTTACTTTAGGCATGATATATAAAATGTGGAGAGATTAGGATTCATAATCAAATCAAAATAAGGACCATGCAAAATCGAAAAATACTGATTTTGACAATGCCACTCTAGGTTAGCTTGGAATAATAGTCCAGGAGATTATTAAGAATTGTCCCAGATACTTTCGCTGACGATGATGGTAGCTATTTTATTTTTTCTTAGACAAATAGCAAAAACAAATAACAAATATTTGTATTGACTTGATAAATTAGCACTTTGATCAGCGATTGATCTCGATAGGCATTTATCCTAGGGTGAAGATTTTATTCATTCAAAGTAATGCTTCACTCTCAGAATAAGTGGTAAATTCTACATTTTTTCCAAAACAAATCATCAGAAATAGTTGAAGTAGGTACAGAAAATTAAACCTGTAAAATTATATAGGTAACATCCAACACGTATCAATCTATAAAATCCGCTCAATCCGAGTCGTGAGCGGCCGATAACTGCAATAATTGAGTAGGTAGGTATCTGTTTCAAAAATTCCGATTGTAGGTATCCCAATAGTCAATATTTAGTAAAATATAATGAAAGTGTGGAATTCACAATCTCATTTTGTGTATAAATGTATTCAATTTACTTTACCGAAAATCATCCAGCCTAATCTTGAGTAGGTAAAATCCCCGACTTTGCGATACTACTTTGCACTTTTTTTTCAGATAGTTGGAGTCGCCTTAAAAGGGTGCCTCTTCTGAAGCAGAACATCGTTATACCGTTATACCTTGCATTGGAAGTTTTTTTTTTTTAATGCATTTTCAGTTTCAGGAGGAAGGTACATGTTTAGGTAGTCAGGAGTGGAGTTTTATACTTTTTATTGAAACAAGCCCTCTATAAATACAATCATTTTTATTTAATGTCTATTTTCTGATATTCATATTATTTACATAGTTTTTTTTATTCAATATAAAAACATTCAATAAAATTCCTTGTGACACAAATTATTATTATTTGGCACTGGCTTGCAAGCAATCCTAGACATCTAATTCGACAGAATTTCACGTAAATTGTTGCTATTTTACTCGGAACAATAAAAAAAATGTGTTTTTTCTTTGTTGCGGGATTGCACTACTTTGCCAGGTTTCACAGACTTATGGCAAAGCTAACTCGAGTCTATAAAACCCGATCTTATACGTAAATCTAACTAAAAATTAATGTTTTGTGAAAAACGTTTACAAAAACAAATGAAAATCTTATAAATAATAACGTGTGGGTAGAAGTGTTCAAAAAGAATATAAGTAAAAAACAAACGCAAAAAGTTAACGTGCATAAAACTTATGTGAAAACCCGGAACAATATTATAAGTATCTCTACCTACTAATCCAAAAAGTTAGATTTAAGAAAACTAAAAAATAATAATAAAACCCCTCGCTACTAGAAAAAAACATGTACAGGGTGGCCCGCCATTAATGTTTCTATTGATTATTTTTACATAAAGCAGCAGAGCGTTGTTATTGGCACTATTATTAGAATTTTTTCCAAAGCTTTAAAAAATAATTTCTAGTTATCACTATGGTTAATATTTTTACTTTTTTAGGTTACCGGTCGGAGATGCTATATTGACGCGAGGGTCGGTACTAATTTGTTCTCGGTAACGCATTTAACACATCATTAAATCAATAAGGGTTTTTAATGTGCTACCCACGTCAAAGTCGTATTGTCTTCAGCCTATTCAGAAACCAATTTACCGGCGTATCAAATTCGTCGCAGTTCTTTTTACAGTAAATATTTGGTGGAGAAATTAGTGACACTACTGATAGAGTTTAGTACCTACTTGAAAATGAGCGTTGAAAGCGTATTGTGCTTTGATTTTACGTTTCACCATTTCATTTCTAAGTAGGTATTTTATCTGTTGTAAATTTTATAGATTGTAGAATGTGTAATTAATATAGAATTTTATTACATTATTCTGACATAAAATTACCGTCTGTCACCATTTTAATAAAATTTCAATAAGTTTTCAGTAGTGGTTCAAATAGTCATATTATTAAATGTCTTGAAGGAATTCCAAATTTGACGGAGATGCCTGGAAAGAGTAACACATATAGAAGCATTGAAATGTACAACTAGTTCTTTGGTTTGATGACGTAAATCTATTGGGTTTGAAGCAGCCAATGAATTCACGCTAACATCAACTTACTTCTTACTCAAATCCATTAATCTTTCTTCTTCCTCCTCTAATCAGCCATGTACTGTCTACTGCAGGACATGATCCTTCTAACCTCTTTCATGTTTTTCGGTGACGTTGCCAACGGCTCTCCACAGTTTCCCTCATCTCGCTTATCCATCTCTCTGGAGGTCTTCCCATAGTCCTCTTCGTTACCTACTATGAGACGCCACACAGTTAACCTTGTCAGCCATTTGCCACATGTCCAACCGATTGCCATTGTAGATGTTCCACTCCATATCTGTGACTTCGATTCCTTGTCGAATAGGTTTGCCAAACCCAATCGGGCGCCTGATATATATTTTTAAGCGCATTTTCATATGAGTCTCAAAAACATATAGGCATATGTTTCTCTGATAAACATATTGTTTTTCCCAATCCTACTGCTGATGATACGAGCTTTAGGCATTGTTCTGAGTTCATCTATGTCACCACTTATTTAACAATATCAGCAAAACGTAGAGGGTTCAAGTATGAGCCGTCAAGTTTCATACTTTTGTTCTGGCATTGCAATTGTTTAAATCTGTACTACAAAGCCAACGTTAATAGTTTTGGGGATTTAAAGGCCAAGTGGAATTCCATCCAGTATTCATTTGCACTTTCTTTGAGCAATTTCAACGTTTGGACCATCTAGCTGTTACGGAACCCAGTCTGATTAACTGACTGGTATAGATACAGTTAAGTCATTATTCTGTTATATAGGCGAGAAAGTAGGTGATAGTTCGCTGATGCCGTATTATCTGCTTTCTTGAATATCCGGGTACCATCAGCATTAAGCTAATCTAAAGCAACTTTTTCTTCATTCAAACATATCTTACATAATAATTTTACATTTGTCAATGTTGGTGCTTCATTATTCTTCGTTTGTTTAGATGCCGTAAGTATTTCAATAATTGTGACTTCTGGTTTCTCCTTTTCTGATCCCTCGTTCATGATATTTCTCGGCTGATGTGCGTATAGTTTTATAGAGCGGTACTCTACCAACTTGGATGTTGCAGTTTTTCTCTATAGTTTGGTCGTACGATCATTGCATTAGGAATTCTCTTTATGACTTTTCTAAGTTCTCTCCTGACTATCTTGTCCAATTTATTGAAGGTGTCTGAGCCTTTGTTGGTCTTACTTTTTTTTTTCTTTCAAGCTGATCTTGATTTTTGGATTTATTTTTTTGTTTTATTTTCGCAGAGTTTCCTGGTGACTATTTGAATGTCAGTTTTTATTTTAATTTTTGTGTTGTATAAATCTATTTACAAGTTTTTGAATAGATTCCAGTTTTCTCTTTGGTTCATGTTTGTATTCATCTTTTCTGTTCACTGTTTCTTCTATGGTAGATTTATTATAATGCACGACTTAGTACTCTTACGTCTCCGCTTTCTGTCTCATCTAAGTCCACATGCCCTACGCCATTTTTTGGAAAAGGTGCTTAGACACTTGGAACTTTCCTTGCACGGAATCTCAAAAACTCGCTTTTTCTCCCCTGTTATTCCTCTCTCCCAGGTTGAAGGGTCTTAGGTGTTCACTATCATCTGTTGTTCTTTCTTGCCATTAAATATCTTCAGTGATAATAACATGACGAGCCATTTCTTGTTTACGAACTATTATGATTTGTTCATACAACATAGGTATACGTATATAATTACTTATACACGGATATACTGTACCACTGATTCAATTTCACGGTAATATGGGTTACCCTTCCAGATTGCTAGTGTGGTGTGATCTGTAGCTTTAATTCTTAGTATTGAAAAGACCACGCCTCCGTTGCTATAGTTTATTTCCGCCTCCGTTGCTATAGTTTATTTCGGAGTTTTTTTTTGGCATAGTGTATGTTCGGAAGGTAGCACGAAGGTAGACGACGGGCTTCGCAAATGCTATAGCTTCTTCGAGTTTTTCTAGCTGTTCAGCTTTTATATTGCCTATTCCAATGTAGAGACTCTTTTTTAAATTTTTATCGAATATATCTTTAGAAGTATGTAATTATGTGTTCTATGGCTCAGAGCAAATAAGGAAATCATGATCGAGTGACACATAGATAAACCCAATTGGATGCAGATTCGTAGACGACATAAAAGCATTATCACCCTATTTAGGTTAGATTTATTTCAAAATAAATATCTAAAAGTCCAATCACATAGATTATCTAACAAACTGAAACATTGTAGGTATATTATGTAGGCAGGTATAACTTTTGAACCGAGCGTTCTATAGTTCTATAAAACGCCTGAGCTTCTCTAAAATGACAATGTCAATTTACTGCAGAACACTTATTTTGAGAGACAAGTAACCCTTAACAAATTATCATAAAGATGGGATGTATTTCAAAGTATTTAGGTTCCTATTGAACACACTAAAAGTCCCCAAGTGTCCGTGTTGCATAACATCCCGTAATTAGGTCCGCCATCTGGTATTTTGGCATATTTTTTAAGTTTTGTCGAATAACTTGAAATTCTTGAGAGATTCGAAAAAATGTCACGATGCAATTTTAATGTAAAATTAAAAATAGTACATTTTGGTGCTTATTTCACCTTTCTAGGCACAACCGTTTCCAAGATATGAAATTTTGAATTCTGCAGTAACATGAAAAAATGGAGTTTCAAGTTTTTCATAAAATGTTAATTTTTCTACAAGCACCAATATTTTTCTCTGCTTTGAATAATAAGTAGGTAGGAATATAATTGTACTCCAATGAACTGCATATATTCGTATCCAAGGTCAAGTGCGAAATATGGCAACAGCGGAATGGATTTCCCGTTGCATATCCAGTTTTGTTTGAGACCGGTGGAGTTCTCCGTTTTATTTTTGTGGACACTATTGTTTTACTAGTTCGCTGTCAATTTATTGTTTTGATTTGGGTTTTGTTTTATAATTAATTTGTTTTGGATAGGTATCAGGTTTCTGGAGATTTTCCTCAAGGTTCAAAAGTGTTTGTTAAAACTTGCAACATAAAATATTTCGTATACTTATGATGTTTACCTTAATTTAGATTGGGCTTTTCGGCTTTTATATATAAAGGCTGATCAAACGTAACTAAACATAAATTTTGATTTTGTTTTTTGCATTGTTCAAAAAGTGTTCAAAAATTGCGAAATCCTTAAATATGAAACAGCCGCTTCTTTTGATAATAATTTTGATGTTACTAGTGAAGCGTTTCAACAGTTTGTATATGACAATGCTGATTATAATAATTTCTTGATGGGTCTGGTACTTTCCACAACTTAGGGGTATAGTTTGAATATCACCGGCAAATACTTATGTTTCATCAGAAAGTGTTTTAAAAACAACTAACAAACCTAAGGACATAAGGGGTCATTTAATTGTATTCTCATATTTCTTTCTAAGATAAAATGTTTAGGTTAAAAAAAATTACCGTCCAACCAATTACTGATTTTCAAGAAATTAATCAAACACATAAGTTAAATTATTGAATTGTCTTTGGATATATGGTTTCCTATTAGACTTTCATAACACACCTAGTTGGTTGGACTGGATATATGGCAAACACTGGGTCAGGAAATTGTAAAACTACTCTTGTTCTTCGACTAACATTTATTAATATTGGACCTGGAAAAAAAAATCAAAATTTATGTTCAGTTACGTTTGATCAGCCTTTATATATAAAAGTCCAATCTAAATTTAGGTTAACATCATAAGTATACGAAATATTTTATGTTACAGGTTTTAACAAAGACTTTTAAGCCCTGAGGAAAATCTCCAGAAACCTAATACCTATGCAAAACAAAGTAATTTTAAAACAAAATCCAAATCAAAATAATAAATTGACAGCGAACTAGTAAATATTAACGTGATAAAAAATATAGAATTATGTGTTAAAACAAAGATCGCTTACCTTATTGATATAGGTCCAATCGTTTTTATTGAAGTTCTGGATTATTGGAGGATGATTGTGGTAATTAGATTATTATATTACAAACAAAACAGCACTCACAAAACAATAGTATTCACAAAAATAAAATGGAGAACTCCCACCGGTCACCGGTCTCCAACAAAACTGGATAAGCAACGGGAAATCCAATACGCTGTTGCCATATTTTGCACTTGACCTTGGATACGAATATATTATGCAGTTTAATAAATTGCAATTATATGTAAAGTAAATAATATATTGGTGTTTGTAGAAAAATTAACATTTTATGGAGTAGAACTCTATCTTTTCAAAATTGTATATCTTGAAAACGGTTCTGCCTAGAAAGGTGAAATAAGCACCAAAATGTACTTATTTCAATTTTACATAAAAATTACCTCTTGACATTTTTTGAGAATCTCTTACGAATTTCAAGTTATTTGACAAAACTCTTGAAAAAATATGCCAAAATACACGATGGCGGACATAATTTCGGGATGTTATGCAACACGGATACTTGGGGACTTTTAGTATGTTAATAAGAACCTAAAACACTAACTATTGAGATGGGTCCCAGCTTTATAATAATTTGTTTAGGGTCAACCCTTAAGTGTACTGGAGTTATTGTAAGACAATTATATTTTCACAATAAGAATAGATAGTTCAGGTATTTCATGAAAAGCCGCAAGCTTTCAGGCTTATTGTAAGAACAAAGCGATTCTACAATGTCCCTAGCTTAAATCGCGGATTATAAAATGCCTACTTGTTGCTTAGGTATATTCCAAAGTACGCCATTATTTGCTTTAAACCGATGAATACCTGTGTATTTGTGCGCTATATTGACAGTTATTTATTGTAGATACACAGTTGAATGTACATCACATTCAATTTGACAATAATACCTATTGATAAATTGAAAGTAAATTGAGCTATTCAACATTTATAGCAGAGTTCGTACACTTAGAAAAGTCGTCAATAGAAATTGTAGTTTGTACTTTTCTACCTTACAACGTCCATGGTCTGAAAGATAGACTATCAAATTATCTATCTACTATTAAAGCTTTTCAAAATATACATAGTTAAACAGCAAGTAGGCCTTTTTCAAACAGTCTGGTTTTTGGAAAATGCCTTCGACATATGTATTACCAGAAGCCTGAAAAATATTTCCAAAATTAAATATTTTGTTGCTTACGAGAATAAGAAAAAAAGATTTGGACAGGACTACCACCTAAAATTGCATTCTTTTAGAGATATTGTCCATTTTATTAGAGCTCGTGCTGTTCTTCATGTCATTAGAGAACGGAAATAAAGATCCACCGGCAAACTTATTAAGAGAAGAAATTTGGTAGCACAAAAAAAAATGGCACTGTACTTAATGAATAACTGGATATCTTCATGTAGGTAGTAGTGAAAGTTGTTACTACTGATATTAGCATAAATTGAATGAAATGTGTATCTTAAGGTAAATTCTCATGTGAAAAAAAAAAATATAGTTTTTACCAAAAAACTAAATAGTGAACACTTATGTCACGAAAAATACTCACTTTTCTTTTGCTCAAACAAATGCATCACTTGAAATTAGGGATCTCCCCGCAAATTCAGTAATGGCCTCCCCTTATATCGGTGCAGTAAAGTCAAAAGTGACTTTTGTAGTTGAAAAAATGAACTGAATGATTCTCTATCTATCTCTGCCTAATCTGGATGCACATTTTCTTAAGAACGGAAAACTCCCGAAAAATAGGCAAGTCCGAGATGACTGAGCGGTTTCGAGTTGCACATACGCCTGATTTCTTACCCATAAATAGCCTTGTACAGGGTGTCCGAATTTGGATGGTTTTAATAGGAAACATCAATTTCTGAGTAAGATACAAAAAAATGAACCCCCAACTCCGAGGCTCAAATTTCATGAATTTTTGATTGGTGCAAATCGCATTTTGATATCTTCAACTGTTTAGCCGCTAGAGGGCGATTCTCGATTTTGAGCAATAATGTGAAACCATCATAACTTTTTTGTTTATGAAAATTATTGATTTCCATAAAAACTTTCTAGAAGCACTTTTTCAAGCAGAATTCAGTGACGTTCTCAGTTTTTTTCTAGTTGGTCCCAACTCCGAGATATTGACCAAAGTCTGTTTTTTTTCAATAGGACACTCTATATATTAATAGCTCATTAGAAAGCTCGGCTTTTTCTGATTTCAATGATATAAAGTTCGATAGGTTTATCTCTAATAGTTTTCGAGAAAAAAAATTATTTCGGTTTTTGTCATAAGAAGTAATGTGTAAGAAAAGGACTTTATATCTGTAAGGAAACTGAGAAAGGTCTCTTTCTAACTCATTGTTTCTTATGACAAAAGCCGAAATATTTTTTTTTCTCAAAAACTGTTAGAGATAAACCTATCGAAATTTGTATCATTGAAATCAGCAAAAGCAGAGCTTTCTAATGAGCTACTAATATATAGGGTGTCCCATTGGAAAAAATCGGATTTTGGTCACTATCTTGAAATCGAGGCCAAATAGAAAAAAAACTCAAAACGTCACTGAATTCTGCTTAAAAAAGTGCTTCTAGGAAGTTGTTACGGAAATCAGTTATTTTTATAAACAAAAAAGTTATGACGATTTCACAGTATTGCTCAAAATCGAGAATCGCCCTCTAGCGGCTAAACGGTTGAAGATATCAAAATGCGGTTTGCACCAATCAAAATTTCAAGAAATTTGAGCCTCGGAGTGGGGGGTTCATTTTTTTGTATCTCGCTCAGAAATTGACGTTTCCTATTAAAACCATCCAAATTCGGACACCCTGTACAGGTTACAAATTAGTCACGAATAGTCTCTGCGAATAAAGCTATTGAAGGACTTGAAACCCATGTATCGGACGCATGGATTTTGGCTGTTTATCTTCTACATGCATCCAACTAGCACCACATAGGTCCTGTAACTAAGACATACCATTTTAACTTCAGTAGTTTCCTCCACTGGGCGAATACAAAATACAAAGTCCTAGCGAGTCCGTTAAAATAAATTTAAAAATAGAGTAGGTATTTGCATCGGTACCTAGAAGCAACTGCTTAATGATAACACAGTCTCAAGTTGGCATTAAGGTCACATTGAAAAAATTAAAGAAAGTTGACTTGATTCACGTATCGACCAAGCAAGACTCCAAAACTAGTTTTGTGTCGTCCACTTCCATGTATTCCCAAACAGTTAGTTTTGATATGGACTTCTTTTTTGATAAAAGTTCAATTTTTTACGTTTTTTTTTTTTGTTTTCGCACGGAATAAGTACCCTAAACCTATTTTTTTTTTTTTTTTTGATTTTCGATCTATCCTATGCTATGTGCTAGCGCTTCTTTGAGTTCCTGTTACTGTTCAGTTTTTATATTGTGTATGCTTATGTAGAGACTCTTCTGTTTTTTATTTTAATCAAATGTTTAAAGCTAATCCATTCTTTTTTTCTCAAAATAAAAGTAACGCAGATATTTGCTGTCGAATTTAATATACACCCTGTACACAGTTTTGTATCATGTATACAATAACAATTAACAATACACTAAGAATATGAATATAACAACAATAATAGACATTTATACAAAACAAAAAATAATAAGATAATCAGAACGCTAAAGGTAAGTTGGTATTATTAAAAATAAACTTTTGTTTAAGTACTTATATCCTATTATAGCAAAAGTGAAAGTTTAACAATAATAGTTCTAGCATTCTTTTCAACTTAAGATTATAAAAATAAAAATAAGGTAACTATAATGATTTAATGCCAATTATAATTGATTAAAATATTAGGTATACACTTAGGTATTTATACGTATCTAAAAATTTAAGAATATTTTTTGTGAAAATTTTGTAACATAAGTACGTTGTAAGCATTGTTGTTATGTGTATCGGTATATAATATGAAGTAGGATTAAAAAAGAAAAATAACTAAAATAACATAATGATAATATGGTTCCTTATACATATTAACAAATTAGATGGCCTTTTAAAGTTTTTGAAACTATCTATTTACAATTTGTACATATTTCCATTAAAATATATTACTTTCGGAAAATTAAATTAGACAGGTTTTATACCTACCTAATTTAGTTATAGGTATACGCCGAAAAGGCGAAGAGAAACAAAAGTTTAACTCAAATTTGAATAGTTTTTTGTTTCATAAACTAAAATGATTGGTTTTCTATTGTTTCAGCCAAATTCTCCAGAGATTATAATTGGATGTCCTCACATATCCACGCGAAATGAGTTTAGGTTAGTTTGATATTGTTAAGTTTTGAACCATTTGAGCATTTATTTAGTTATTATGCAGTCTGCACCTGCTAAAGAGAAATCAAGCAATTGAAACGACGTGAAAAATACAAAAACCAGGCATTTTTATAGTGCTCGAAAAACATCCAGTTTTCGACTAAAATATTTGATAGCTGATGGATAGGTTAGGTATTTAGTTATTTCTGGTAAGTTAATATAACCAACAAGGAAAATCCAGCATTTCCTGTCATAAATAGTTTACGAAATCTCCAAGGAGAAAAATTGTATTTATTTTACTCCTGACGATCATTCTTCAAACGACAATTTTTGCAATAAATATAATACATGATATGAAAATCCAGAAACAGAAGCTATTTAGCTGATATAAACAGCAACCCGTTGGTCTTCCAACATCGACAACTCAGTCATAACTTTTTGACATTTGAAAATTAAAATTTGTAAAATAGTCAGACCAAACTACATGGGTTTATTCTTGCTTTTAACTTCTAGGCAATTTCCGTCAGGTCATTATTCGGGTTGGTTGCAAAAGTGCGACTTTTCTGGTGTGAACCGTGACAATTTGTCGCAAATGTTTACATTTTTGAACACCTAACGTTTTTAACAAAATTTATCAGGGCTATGTTATTTCTCTTTCAATCATTGGAAGAGGCGGAAGAGCAACTAAGAAGTTTGAAATGGGATAAGTTGCAAAATTTGATGTTTACAAAATGCTGTTTCGAAATTTGGAATATTTTTGGAACTTCGGTTACTCTCTTATCCACTAAGGACATGAAAACTTTTTTGAAGATGATGGCAAAAATGTCGAGATTCAGACATATTCAATTGATAGGTTATTTATGTTTTGAATAGGTAATAATTTATTCAAAAATAAATTATCCACTGCATTTAGTGAAAAATAAGCCGATTCTTCAGACCAAAATTATCATGATGGTTTTCCAGGTAGGTTCTGGTGTCCTGGATAAGGTCTATATAGTGCTAAGTGTCCGTATAACCAATCAGCGTCAACCATCTCCGGACTTCGATCAAGTAATTTTTTTTAGTCTATAGACTGTATGAACAAACTTTAGACGTTTTTTATGTGATTTTTGACATTTAGAAAATTCGATAAATAGCATAGCTTTCCAGAAAAACATCTTGAGATGATGATAATTATTGATCACATAAAATCGTCGAAATCAGAAAAAGGCTTCACTTGTTCAGAGAAGTACAAATGAATAATGAAAACGTCGTGAATAACTTAGTTTTGGTTTTGGACTACAAGTAACATCTGCGAGGATTAGCCAACTTTTGTGGACACTTTTTTCACTCTGAGGAACAGCACGTTGACGCAACTGAATATCGCATGAAGAAAGATATCGAGGATGTTCATACACGGTCAGATTGGTTAAAATTCTCATAATTCCTTCCCAATTGTAACTGGGGTTGAAAAAATAATGTAATGATGCTCATAAAATTGGAGCTGGTGCAAATATCTCTAAGATCAAATTCCCACGTGCTGATAAGAGTGCTGCCCCTATTAACTATCAATAGAAATATTGAATTCCATGATTTCATAATACCCATTGATCCATTATTCATGTTCCAAAGGATTACTGTCAGAAAAGAAACAAATAAAGATGACTTGGAGTATCAATTGGCTCCACTATTTTACGATGGTGGTATACGCAAAACGAACAGTTCAGCTTTCCATGACAATTTTCAGCTATATGAATCTGAACCAGACCCCCAAAATGCCTTTTTTATCATTGATAAGAAAATTATTGCATAGAGTTAAATGGGATCAAAATGAAACTCATCATGGTACTATTTTCAAAGTATAGGGTGGTCCAAAAAAAAACCGGAATTTTGTTTTTGAGCTGTAACTTTTTTATTTGTTGACCAATTTTCTTTTGTTTGGGCTTGTTTGAAAGAGAAATGAACAGACTAACGAATCAGGGTAAAACTTTTGACATTTGAAAAAAAATCCAAAATGGCGGACTCCTTCAAAAATTGCCTAGTTTTGGATAGCGCTGGAACTTTTTTGTGACACCCTGTATAAGTTTTTTTAATAAATTGTTAAATTTCATCATTTTGCGAACATTTTAAGACCTCGACAGAAAAAATCGGTTGAAAACTTAGTGAAATATTGAATTTTTTGTAATATCGAATTTCAATTTTTCATATTGACAGCAAAATCTAGGATATGCAATTTCAGGTAGATTTTTTTTTCTACTCGACATATTCTTTCTATTTCAGGCTTGGGCGAAAAATAAATAGATAGGGTAAGGATTCGAAATGAAGATTTTGACTGGTTGAGAAAAAAATGAGGATGTCCGAGTTCCTTCAACATAGCCAATTTTGAAAAAGTTAACGATAAGTTTTCTAACAATACGACTAATATTTTCATTTATAAATCTTGAAAAATAAAGTAAATACATTTAAGGAGCGATATGCCCTCCGTGGGCCTCAACAACCCATGCTAAACGTCTACGCCAAGAATCGATAGAATCGGCAATGTTACGTTGTTCCAGCAGTTCTTCCCAACACTCAATGATTCGGTTGCGCAGCTCTTCTAAACTATTGAACATAGCCCCATTTCCGTGGACTTTTTCTTCCAAGTCCCCTTATAAAAAGTAAACGCAGGGATTCAAATCTGGGCTATAAGGCGGCCAGCGGCCAGTCAACGGGCTCTATAAAATTCGCAACTTGCTCTCTTAGATAGTTCATAGTAAAGAATAATTAAAAGCGATGTGAAGCGGAACTACACATTTAAACTGTCCTACTTATTAGATTTAGAGCCCGTGCTGAAATCCGAAAAAGTTATTCAGTGATGGGAAAATGTTCACCTTATCCGGAGTAAAGAATTCGCAAAACGACCAACTACGAATTTCCCTCTAAGCTCGAAAAGAAGATAAAGGAAGCGAAAAATTCAGCAGTTATTTAATGGTATCTATCTGCAGCAATTTCTCGGAGCCACAAAGCACAACCAAGGAGTTCGTTTGGATTCACGCAAGTATTGTCAGCTTGTGTTCGCCATATGCTATCCGAAATCAAGGCTGTTTGAGAGAGGTAGGTTGCCTGATAACTTTTATGACGTCATCTGTATGCCTGAACAAAATGCAAATCTCCATAAGGCACTCTAGATGCGTCATCAAGTTACCCATTACCAGACAACCTGTTAACTTTAGGAGCCTTGATCCGAAATTGAACAGCTCACACCACAAGACTACACTTTTATGTAGGTAATTTTTTAACTTACCTAGTTAATATTTATTGTTCAGATTTTGGTTCTCACAAAAACTTTGATAAAATTGTACGTTTTTGTATTTCTCTTTCTATGAGATAAAAGTGATAAATACTGTTTGTATATAAGATGGAGCCAGGTGACATAATAGCCACTTTACTATCGACTATCTAAGAGAGCAAGTTGCGGATTTTATATAGCCCGTTGACTGGCCGCCTAATAGCCCAGATTTGAATTCCTGTGATTACTTTTTATGAGGAGATTTGGAAGAAAAAGTCCACGGAAATAGGTCAACGTTCAATAATTTAGGAGAGCTGCGCAACCGAATCATTGAGTGTTGGGGAGAACTGCTGGAACAACGTAACATTGCCAATTTTATCGATTTTTGGCGTAGACGTTTAGCATGGGTTGTTGAGGCCCACAGAGGGCATATCGCCTCTTGCCCCTTAAACGTGTTTACTTTATTTTTTAAAATTTATAAATAAAAATATTAGGCGTATTGTTAGAAAACTTATCGTTAACTTTTTCGAAATTGGCTATGTTAAAGGAACTGGGAAATCTTTAATTTTTTCTCAACAGTCAAAATCTTCATTTCGAATCCTTATCCTATCTATTTATCTTTCGAACAAGCCCGAAATAGAAAAAATATGTCGAGTAGAAAAAAAAATTCTAGCTGAAATAGCATATCCTAGATTTTGCTGTCAATATAAAAAATTGAAATTCGATATTACAAAAAATTCAATATTTTTTCACTTAGTTTTCAACCGATTTTTTCTGTCGAGGTCTTAAAATGTTCGCAAAATGATGAACTTTAAGAATTTATTGCAAAAACTTATACAGGGTGTCACAAAAAAGTTCCAGCGCTATCCAAAACTAGGCAATTTTTGGAGGAGTCCGCCATTTTGGATTTTTTTTAAATGTCAAAAGTTTCATTCTGATTCGTTAGCCTGTTCATTTCTCTTTCAAACAAGCCAAAACAAAAGAAAATTGGTCAACAAATAAAAAAGTTACAGCCCAAAAACAAAATTCCGGTTTTTTTTGGACCACCCTATATATGTTAATTATGTGGAAAATCACTTTCGATGGAAACTCCATTATTGTTTTTAATGCCTATGAAAGTATTATAAACAGTGTGGAGGCTATGGAGCAGCTTCGCCGGACCTCAATAGCTTCATTTGTTGACATATACTTTGATGACTTGCAACCAAGAGAAATTCTAATGATAAAAATAAATGTAGATTGATTTGATGTTGACAGAAAAGTTTATGGCAAATAATTATATTCAGAGACATGGTGAAGATGATGCATGTTCGCATCATGATGATGCGAACATTTTGATACTTAAAATAGCGGGTGAGGTACCATGTTAAAATACTACGGTTGTGGATGGGGAAGATGAGTGAAAGTGACGTGACCAGAAGCGAAGAAGTCAAATTGAATTCGTTACCTCCCTCTCAAGTCGCAGCTCAAGAGCATCTATTTCGTATTTATTTTCGAGTACAGAAATGGGATGGTAATAAATTGTATTTTGAAGAGTGAGGAGAATGTCATAGATACTATATCATCCCAACTTCCTGCTCCTGACTACCCTTTGAAGATGATTTTCTGCAAGTGTACGAAAGATTGTGAACCATTGTGTTGCTAACAATGATTGCGATTTAATTGCTCACGAATTTAGTTTGCGGTTATTGCCATGGACAATCTTACTTGAATGCTGAACCAAATTGAGCCTCGTCAGAAAAAAAAAACCGTCACCGAAGTAGAAACTTAAAGTTCTGAGATTGATTCAGATTTCCGCGAAGAAGAAACATGAATTTGACAACATTTCAATAGATATGGCAGTCGTGGATTTTTCTCGTAGAGTCAATGAAAAGCGAGATATCTCGAGTAATTTGTTTTAGAGCCTAATTCTAGCCCTTTATTCTTACACTCTCATTTGGAGGACTTATGAGACCTTATTTAGGAGAGAGAACTACATGGACACAAATCATATGAGTGAGTAGGGCCACCAGAAAAAAAAAATCTGTTCCAATTAGTCGTAAAGAATAGACATTTCTATTTATTGTTCAAAAACGTGCGCTTTGAAATTGAATTTCATGTTAGTCCCTTTGAACCTATCATAATACTATTGCCACCTGTAGGAGCAAAACACTATTTATGATGTTGCTGGAATCGAAAGGAAAATGAGCGAAATGCGTTTAGCATACATACTACTTTATGCATTACGTGAAAATTTTGCAGTAGATAGACTCAGGGCTATTATGTGCATCAGAATAAAAACGATTTTCCGAATTTGACAATTTTGGCAATTTGAACAGTTACTTGTTGTGAGGGCACGTATTATCAACTATCAACTAAATATCCAACAATACCCAATGATGGTTAGCATCAAATTTCGAACACATCATATTATAATAAATATGTTTTATGGAATAACCTACTATAGTACTTAATAGTATCTATTATTTTTAATTTATATATTTTCTATTTCTATGATTTCATTGTTATACAAAAGGAACATTAATTTCACTCCGAGTATTACTCAGTCGGTTTATTTGGCAAATTAATATACTATCGTTTTAACAAACTGTTGTTTCTGATATGTGAGTTTCTGATTCACATTTGAATACAACACTACTTACGCGATGACGATTGTCTTTTGTATTCACATTTAACAAATAACATTAACGGACAATAATTGGACTAGCAGAACTAGTACAATTTTAAATATCACATATACGGCCAAGAAAATGAACTACCGGATAAAAGCATGTCTCGTATAAGAGTTTCTATAGGTGTTTTGCCCACTAGCCGAACAAAAAATAACTGTTCTATCACTGCAGAGCTGACAGTTCTTAAGCTAGGTAAACGTAAAAGGAGCTTGCCAAATCTAGTGGGCTGGTTTGGATACTGCGACCTACAGTACTCCTCCAGAGCACATTGAGATTTCTCTTGTATTGATTCTATATGAGCTACATCACTGAGACCGCAGGCATCTGAAACAAAAAAAAACTATTATAGAAATGCATTTTTTTTGTAACAAATTAAAAATATATTGTAACACTTAGAATAATAACTATCAATTCCCCCTAATAACAACTTCAGAGATATGCATCGTACAACATTTCATAATTTGAGAGGCAAGTCATGGCAAATCCGAATCCAGTTTTTGCTGCGGATTGAACTACTGACGCGTTTCGATGCTGTTGTACCTCGTCAGCGCAGTGTACGATCCGCAGCGCAAACCAGAATCATTTTACTAGGTCAGTCATTTTTTGATGTTTAACGCAGTTTTTATTCAAATGCCTCCTTTGGACGTATCCGAACACTATCTTTCAGTAAAATCTGCGGGAGAAACTTTAGCGGGTCGTTCGGCGCCCAACGTTTACAAAACGCTAGATGTAGGTACCGTTTTTAAACATAGTGATCACTAATCAGTTTTTGCTGCGGATCCAACTAAGTACCGAACTTTATCTAATGTTCAACAACGGTCGTCCTTTCGCATGCTAGTATCTAACTATGGAGATAATTTTGCTCTTGTGGGCGATAATAAACGGCCTCACCGAGCAATTTTAATTGATTAATATCTTCAAGAACAAAATGTCAATCGACTGGAACTTCCCTCCAGATTACCATATATGAATCCAATCCAGCAAAAACAGAGATCCAACCGTGAAATCTGGACGCGTGTGATCATTGAGATCTGGGAAGAAGTTCCGGCTCAAATTATGAAGGGGTAACTTTTCAATGCGTCGTATTTTCCATTATTTGATGAAATTCTCAAACTTTGCCCTACAAATTTAGCACCCTTTATAAAAGAAAGCATCGGCTAAAATGGGTTCCGCTAACACTGTTGGGTTTCTCAATGCTGGTTTATAGGATTCACAATCAGAATAAAACTACAAAAAATACAGTTTTTTAGAAATTGAGATTTTTTGAGGTGTCTCATCAGTTAATTTTCGGTATAAATTCCTATTAGTTTACCATCGAGCACAATTAACGTCATTTTTTATTTTTACAATCTAATGGTAACTCAGGAAAGTGATGTGAAGATCCGGCAGTTCCATTGAAACATCTTAGATCTTCCTGTTTTTTCCAATGTATACTTTCGGTCAAATAGGTATCACATTTTGATAAGTAAACTCCTGATTTGGATAGTTTATTCAATTTAGATTTATAGTTTTTAATGAGTTTACCTAAGTTGTTATTGGTTCTAGAAGCAGACTTTATCTTGTTTTTGGAGAAGTTTTCGAAAATCTTTTTGGAAAAAGTATTTATATGTATCTAGTAGATTTATAATTTTGGTCGGATATATTATTGGATAATGGATAGGCCAAGTTTATTGCCATTTGATAACGTTTTTTCTTAACTAATTTATCTACCAATCTAAAGATAAATCAGTTATTGACTGCAAAATATAAGATAAATAAAATAAAACACAGTATGATGAATATTTCCCTATACATATTTCTAATACACGCACAGGTGTATGTTTGTGAATAATTTACTAACGCACACGTGTGAGTATCTGTTAGTGAATAATTCACTGGATTTATTCTTGGTAGTCGAGAAATGTAAAGGGTACATCGATTATTAGAAAATCTTTATGAAAATTTGTCGCCACTTATTTAGTTTGACCTAGGTGATAGAACAGAAACTAGCTTATGACCAAGAACTTCTTTCATTATTTGTAGATCTAAACAAGCCAATAACAATTATTATCCTATGGGAAACACTAGAAAAGAACAATTAACTTGAAATTGCTAAACTAAGTTCAAAAAGGGTAGCATAATCAGTAAGGGTTTTACACAATGAGCTATAGTCAAAAACTGTAATGTGCACACTATATACCATATCCGCCAAAAAGTGAAGCCATCAAAGACGAATGTCACAAGGGGGAATGTTGTTCTTTTCTGTTGTTCGCTGACATATGACGTTTTGGAAAGTTTTGCTATATTTTCCTACACAGGTTTTATTAATTGGAATACGTGTTGAAATCAATTTCCGCCATTAAAAACGTAATGAGTGCGACAAAAACAGGCATCCCTTCCGCAGCAGCGGCACTAGGCTTCACGTTCGTCAATATGTGTACGCATTCCAGTTTTTGGTTATAGTTCATTCATTTTACAACAAGTACAAGATTTAAACGGATAATGCATATTACCAAAACTTTTTAAAATATACTTGGAAAAAGCGCGTAATGGGTGGAAAAAGAAATGCAGACTTATAGGGATACCGCTCAATGAATACAATCTATATGCCTACTGTAAGCTTTGTAGATAACCAATTTAATTGCACAGGATTATAATGATTTAGAGTACAATACATGACATAAGTAAATTGATAGAGGAATAGGAAAAATAGTATTGGGAAGCGAATTTGATGAAAACCGAATATATGACCATTGAAGGAGAACAACGAAATCTGAAATTGAATAACAGGCAAAATAAAACAATGCTACTGAATATAAATATTTGGGAATAAAAATCTAGCATTGATGTTATAGAACTATAGTTATAATTCTTATCATTGCATAGTGCATTCAATTTATCTTCCTGTGGCCATTTTGAATCACCGGTAATTAATAGTTTGACACTCTTAGGCACGCGCAAACTGGTTGGTCATCTTTTGTTTTTTTTTTTTTTTTTTGCACGAAATACGCAACTTTCATTCCTCCTCATGGTGGAAATAGCCTGAAATAGTGTAGATATTTCACAGATTTTCCAAAGATCCCTTGGCGGCCTCTACTGTGGAAACCTGCCTGGTAAAGTCCATTCCAAAATATTTCGTTGACTTCACGGCTATAAAACCCTACCATAAATTAGATAGCTATTAGCCTCTATTGTGTAGGTACCAGGTTCTTTTATGTAGGTACCGGGTTCCTTAATACCCACTCAAAGGTTTACAGGTACGGATTTTGTGCCCATTATAATGAAAACGAAAAAGGCGTTTCATAATATTATTTATTTATGTTATAATCTTATACTATCTTAATAATTACCAAAACTTAATATCTAATACAATATAATACAATACACAATTCAACCAAACCTAATCTATATTTAGTTCCGTTTCACTGTCACTGTCATCTTCATCTATGCCTAAACTAATTATTAATGGCTTAACATTAATACCTATTGAATTATAGGTTTCTTCAACTTTTATAACGTGATTGACAGAATTTTTCCAGCTTTGAACTGGAATATTATCTACACATTTTCTAATTAAATCTATTACAGCAGTACTAAGTGTAGGAGAGGTGTTTCCTCTCCTAACCATTGCCTTCAATTCATGCCAGATATGTTCTATTGGATTGAAAATACAATAATATGGAGGAAGATGCAAAACTGTATGACCACAAGCGCTAGCAAGATCGTCACAAATATATTCTTTTTTAACATTATATGATTTCAAAACGTTTAAAAGATCTTTCTTTGTATAATTTTCTTCGAAATACATATCATTTTCCATCATATATTTTTGAAGTTCTACTTTTGTATTACTTGCATTGGGCACTTTATTTTTTTGACCGCTGTGGTAACTAGCGTTGTCCATCAACATTATACTGTTTTCTGGTATGTTCGGAAGAAGGCGATTCTGAAACCATTCTTCAAATAATTTTGCATCGGTATCTTGATGATAATCTAATGATGAATTGGCTATTTTTTTTGCGGATAGCAGCAAAGAGTTTGGAACAAAACCATTTTCTGATCCGGCATGCAAAATTGTAATCCTCTGGCCTTTATTTGAGGGTGCTTTGGTTTGACATTTGGAGGTTGAGTCGCTCCATCCTCTTTTGGGAGTGTCATGGGTATCAAACCATGTTTCGTCAAGATATATTATCGGACGATTTTCTGCCCTATATTGTTTTATGGAACTTAAATATTCTCGACGCCATGCTTGTAATCGCTGGGATTTCATTAGCACTTGCCTCTTATTAATGGTTTGATATTTGAAACCCATTGCTTTCACAATTCTCCAAAGGCTTGTTCTGCTACATAATATATCAGTTTCGTCTTCTATAAGTACTTACCTTTTTTAGAGAATCTATTGTAGGTATTATTTGTTTACTGTACAAATCATAAATTTTCCTACGAATCAACTCTTTATCCGCTTCTTCAACCTTTCTTGACTTGCCGCTGTCACACCGTTGCTTCCTTGGCTGGATGCGTTTGGCTACGATATCTTTAACCGTAGATAATGGAGTTTTGGTTAAAACGGATGATTCACTCACACTTTGATTATGATTATAGCCTCTCTGCAGAAGGGTTAAATAAACGTTCCTCACAATTTCCTTGGCATCTAGCGATAAATGTTTTTTTTTTGAAATACCACTTCCGGTTGCAATACTACCATCATTTGCCCATGGACGCCACATTTTTTTTGTCAATATAACAGCTCTAGTTCTGCACAAAGACTAAATAATTTAACTAAAACATTCACCCACATTTACATGTACATCTCACCTAGGCAGGTATAATAAATAAAATCAACCCGGACCTGCTCACAGGTAGTCGAAGTTTGTGGTTGAGGGTATCATCAACATTTTATTGATACTTGAAGAGTCAACGAATTATTTTGGAATGGACTTTATATGTCGTGCTCTATGACCGGTGGTTGTCGAGAGTGTCTGTAGAATTTTAGGGATTGCCTTAACCAGCCGGTCAAGTGGAAGATCCACAATACAAATCCCCTCCCAAGTCAGCATAGGCTGAGTACTGCATGGTTAAGGGGAAGCTCAACCTCTACTATTGAAAATCAAGAAAATCTAAAAAAAGGACGTCAAAAGCATCAAAACAACAGAAGACAATCGACGCATCTAGAGTATACCGACGAGGCACTCTAGGAGCCTGGATCAATGACATCAAAACACAGATAGACCGAACAATAAACAAAATTTTCGTATGACAACATCTCTCTGTCCCTTTGGGTCTTTGTGCTATCCCCACCACTGAGAATGCCAAATTTTGTCTTGAATCCCTAAATAATATATTTTTCTCCTCTAATTAACATTTTCAATTTTATTTCTGAACTCAATTTGGCAACAGCAGATTAAAGCAAAACACCGCCCAGAAGCGGCTTGTTGCATGGCAGGCAGGTGTTGATTGTAGTAGCTAGCTATCTTTATTGCAAACAGGGATTATTCATTAGCGTTAAACAAGAAACGACTAACACGATATTGGTACTCCCAGAATAAAGGGCTCGTATCGAATATTTTCAGTTTATTTGTCAATTTGTTATTTTATTTATTCATCCAATTAAATTTCGAGATATATTCACGTGTGGGCGGGGTTTTTTACACCATTTTGAGCAATGATGTCTCCCTACCCCGACCCCGCGAGCAACTCACCTCCCCTGGCCCATGGGTGGTCTTGTCAACACAACAAATAATAGTTTATGAATGGGATGATCCGTCTATCTGTGTTTTGATGTCATTGGCCTGGATGCCCTAAAACTAAAGCTGAGGCATTGAAGAAAAAAGATGAAGTCCCTATCATGAGAAGAATCAGTGCAAGAAGCGTGTGAAATAGCTCTTGAACATATCAAGAAAAGGGCTGAACCTTCTAAGAAGTGATCAAAAATGACTAGCTCGAAAGGCAAACTCAAGACAAAAATAGAGCAAAAACAAAGGAAACGGACAAAAGTACCCTGCCTACTAGAAAGAAGGAAACGATCATCAGTACTCCTCCTTCTAAAACACCTCCCAAAGCAACCTTCAGTGAGATGGCTGGAGACATAAAGGTAGGAGTACTACCTACAAATTTTCCTGATTGCCTTTTGACAGTGGAGCAAATCCAAATCACAAAAGAGACAATCATGGATACAATCGCGGACGAAGTCACTTCGGAGAGCAACGTCAAACCGAAGTTTCGGATGGCTCGCAATGATCTGCGAAAACATAGCTACCAAGTATTTTCAGAGCAAAGTCAGCTCCATTTATTTATTTCCATACTCTGTGCACAATAACCCAACATGCTGCAGTGCATGGAAGGCCATTGCGCCTAGCTCCCCCCTTTCAACATTGAAAGCCGTTTTTGATAAAGAATCAGGATGTATTTCTACTTGATGAAATCCTGAAGCTAGGTCTAATGTTGTAAAGTAATTACTGCGACCTAATTTGTCTAGTATATCTCTGTGATGTTTGGTAAAGGATACCTATCATCAATTGTCTTTTCATTAAGTTTTTTTATAGTCTACCACCATTCTCCATTTTTGAATACCGGAGGCATCTTTCTTTTTTGGTACTATCCAAACTGGGGATGACCATGGACTGCATGATGGACTAATTATCATCTTCTAACATTTTTTTGATTTGTTTTTTAACTTCCATTTTATGAATATAGGGGTATTTATATGTTTTTGTATGAACTAGAATTTCATCTTTAGTTTTAATCTGATGTTTCACTTGATTCGTAAATGTCAATTTATCATCCGGTTGATTGAAAAATTTTGGAAAAACGTCTATAACAACTTTCAGTGCAGCAAGTTCTTCTGTATTTAAATGAGTAGTAAGCAAAATATCTAAAGATTCTAGATATTTTGTTCCATACTCATAATTTTGTAATGGCATTATTTGCTCTAAATTACATATTTCAAAATTATCGTCATTATAAGGAAGGGCTGATCATTAATATGATAATAGATCATTATAGAATGATTTGTCGAATTATGGACTTCTAGAGGAATCATTCCATTTTGAGCTTTTATGATTGTTGATGGAAGAAAATTATTATCTTGACTAAGGGGAGTTGAAATTTCTGTTTCTTCTAGTTATTCGTATTGAAATAACATATTTGAATGGTTTTAGCCGGAATTTCAAAATGTTGATTATCAAAATCTGTTCGAAATTCAAAAAGAATAATCGTTTCATCATTATAAAGACACATTCTTGTAAAATCGATATTTAGATTATTATCTTGGATTGCTTTGATTCCTAAAATTCCATCAAAGTAATCATGAAAATTATACATTATTAACCCGTAACTGGTGAGGTCATTTTTTTGTTACATAACCGGTGAGGTGGGGTTTGCTAAACCCCAAATCAAAAAGGCGATTCTGCTAATTCAAAATAAAAAAACGTGTATGTTATTCAATTTTGGGTAACATTTGTCCTTTTGGAACGCGTAGGTACATACTTTCAACAAAAAGAAAAGAAATATTTTAGAAATAATTCAATTTTACTGTGGGACTGCACAAAACACACATCAAAACTTATTTCCAAATGCTGGAAGTAATCAAACTGAAAATGTAGCCCAAAAAATACAAAATGGCGGAAAAGTGTCTAAAAACCTACATTCAAGGAACAAAGCTTTAACAAAATTGTATTTCAAGTAAACTTTTAGAGAGCAATTAACCCAAACTAACCCAAACGACTCACAGTGAGGTGGGGTTACGCAAACCCTAATTTTTACAAAAATCGTAATATCGCACACCAAGTAAAATATCGCGCGTTGTTGACACCGTTATGGTACTGACGGACAATGGACCGAAAGCTACACAGGTGGTAGCGGGCCTCCAACCATTAGTTAATAAGTGCTAAAGATTCTTAAAATCTGTGGGGTTTGAGAAACCTCACCTCACCAGTTACAGGTTAATTCGATGTTTTTATTTATATTAAATTCATGTGAAATTGCAACCTTAACTTCTCCATGGGCCTTTCTTGTTCCCATACAAGTTGTTAATTTATTTTGCGAATTCATTATATAATTTGAAACATATTTTTGTGCTATGGATTAATGGTTTGCAAGGAGGATCTTGAATTTGAATAAAAGGTAATCGATTTATTTGATAAGCATTAAGAGTTAACGCTGATTGGTTTGATCTGAGGCTGGTAACTAATCACCAGAGTTTTCAGTCTCAGGAGAATCTGAGGAAAAATCGTGGTTTTCTTCTTGAGAATCACAGAAATTTTTAATATTTTCATAAGTTTGTTCTGATTCTTGATTTTGTTCTGCTTCTGCTAAATCTATTTCAAAAATATTATTTATTTCTTCAATCGTATAACGATGTGGACCTGCGTTTGGGTTCGACTTGGAGTATCGATTAGATTGTTGCCGATTTATTTGTGACGTTTGTGCGCGTGGTTGTACTGACACACCGGACATAGGCGTTGGTTTAGGAAATTTTTGATTGGTATTTCGCTGAAAAACATTATTTTGTTTTTCATAATTTTTTCACCCGAGCTAGTGAGAAAATGTTGAATATTCATTTTTGGTTGAATATTTATTTATAGGTTGTGAGGGAAAACTAGAATAATTCTTGTTAGTTTGTTGTGTAAAATCGGAAAAGTTTATTCGTTTAATTCATGTTTTACGTTTCATATTTTTACAATGTTTTTCCAATTTCAACTGGTACCCGTTTAAATTAAATGTCCTTTGTCTAAACGTAAATATTTTTTCTCAATCTTTTTGTTTTTCCTCTATCAAATGCTAAGTTCAGCGGCTTCAAATTAAATGATTAGAACTGTATAAGTAATATTGAGCAAACTTGCACCTGATGATGGACCTCTTTAGCTTCGAAACATGTGGGGCTCTTTAATTTTTCAATTAAAAATTTGTGTGGAGGAAGACTTTGTGTTTCTTTTGATTTCAAATTTCAACGCCACTTGTGAGTCATGGACTACTTTTTCAATTTAAAACCTTATAGGAGCAAGCAGACTTTTTCAAATTGGCTGACACCGAAAAAGGAAAACCTTCCTCGACTAAAGGCACAGCAGACAAGGAGAATGAAAAACCGCACTGTCAAAGTTAAATGTATCCAAATAAACCTCTAACCCAAATAAAGTCATAAGCAAGCTTAGAAAAGGGGTATTTGGACAAAAAATATGAGCTACAGCAGAAACCCTGGATCAATGGAGGACAAATTAGAGGCCTCAACATCCAGTCCTGTATAGGCTGACCTATAGCACAAAACATGACATGCAGGAGCAGTTCTACTGCTCGACAATAAACTAAAATTTTTACCTGTTCCAAACTAGCAAACGGAGCTGGATTGGGCCTTTCAGGTACAAACTTCAAGCTATCCCTGCCACTCGGCAAATATTTAAGCTGAGTTATTGCCCGCAACCCACGTATCATGTGCACTAGAATATCTAAGCCAAAGCAAAGCCTAGAAAAAAGCACATTTTTATACTCGACTTATAGCGACCCTAAAGGCTTTGAAGGCATGGAAATGCGTACCTATCAAAGCTAGTCTGGGAATGCAAGCAGACCATAAAATTACTAGCAATGCGGTACCAGGTAACCATGATGTGCGAGTGCCTGGTCACCGGGGCTTAGCTGACAACGAGGAAGCAGGCAGCCTCGCAAAACACGAGGCCGAAATACCCTACTATGGTCCATCAGAGCCCCACTGCGGCCTAATGAAGAGCCACGTGACAAAATAACTAAACAAATGGGAAAAGTACCAATTGGGACAATTATGGACACAAACTCCAGAACTGAGACAGGCAAGGAAAAAGGTTCATCACCATATCACGAAAGATATACATGAACAGAAATAACATCAGATTGGCGCAACTCTGGAAGAGGCTGAAGTACCTCGAAAGGGTACTGCCAACACCCCAAAAAGTGGGAGAACTATCCCCCCAAAAAAATATCTTCCTTCAGAAGAAGCCCTAATTTTCACAAACTAAGATTCACAAAATATCTGGGAAGGTAACAGTGGCGAGAGGCTGTATAGTAGCCAAAAGGACTCCACACGCAATAGAATTTACGTAAACAGGTTCGTAGATGAGTGAGACTAGACTACTTAAATAAATTTTATTTAACAAAAAAATCTTTGCAAAAACCTAACAAATTTAGCATCACCTAAATACGCATTACTACTTAACTTGAACTTCACTGTCGACGAAACTATATCACTATATCTAATCGCTTACTGTTCAAAAAAACTTCTATCGATGTTGTGAGCCATTTATACACTATCTGAAGCTGTATTCCATTTTTCCGATAACTCTCTAATAAAGTTAGTTACATTGTACATTTATATTTGTTTATTTATCTAGATTTTTATGTAAAAACTCACGATAACATCAGCATTTGCAACTCTTTGAACCGTCGCTGAGAGTAATAAAAGCAATTTGGCGTAACTTCTTGCTTTTACAGATTTTAAAACCAGCTTTAAAAACCAAATGAACAAGGGGTGAGCCGTTATGGCTTTTTAACTTCTTGTCTTATTGATGCTGCATTTTATTTGATACGGCTATCTTTCAATTTAACTTTTGGCAAACGTTTTATCTCATTAATTGTCTAAAACGATTTCAGGTTTTTGGAGCGAAGTATTTTTTTATAAGGGAATTCGTCTTTTGAAAATATATTGTTTTGTGCCATACGCCTCTAAAAGACCTGTATATTTTACGGAAACATCTGATCTAAAAGGGATTCGCTTAGGCACATTATTGACCATTTCTAGACTTTTGTAGATTTGGAGAGGCGGAGAAGTAATTTAACGTTTTTCAGCATCATATTTCTTAAATGGGGCGTGAAATTGATTCTATATTTAAAAAAATTGTAAGTCTACATCCAACGTAACGACCGAAACAGCTGCACGTCGGCGTCGGTGACAAGGAATTAAAGATTTGTAACAGTTTAGCCCTGTGGTAATATGATGCTTTTTTGAGATTTTAAAGCTTAGAATCGACTAATAAATTTAAATACGATATACATTAATGTCAATTTCTTTGGGTTCGATATTTGGTTACTTTGTTCATGAAAATGCCAATAGCTGTTTGAGCTGGTATCCCAAATTACAAGCTAATGGCCAGTGCTTTTTCACGTTGGGAATAAAAGTCGCGGATTTTGCGAATTTTCAATTATCAGAGTGGATTGAAATATATTTCTTTCCATGTGTGGAAACTCATTTGCAGCAATGGTGACGATATGCTGATCATCCTAACTTCCTAACTAATATCATAACTGCGAATGTGAGTTTGTTTGTTTGTTTGTTTGTTTGCTACGCTTTCCCGAATAAACTACTAAACCGATCATCATGAAATTTTGTATACACATATTTTCAAGAGTATAGTACCTAAGTCTAAAGAACATAAGACACTTTTCATGAGAAAGAACAATACTGGAAAAAATAAATAAATTTGATTAATTATAATTTTCTGTTCCTGGTATAATCCGATTTCTTTCAAATTAAATGGCGGGTGAAACCGCGGGAAACAGCTAGTGAAAATATAAAAAAAGGTGACAATTTCCGTGTATGGTAATTAACCCCTTCTTTTTAGCGACTAACGCGTAATAAGTGCACAGACTTTCGGTGCTCAGTGGGAAGAATGAATCTCAAATGTGCTAATCCCGAGCAAATAAGAATTTTTGACCGAAAGCGCAATAGGGCTGGACTGGACACTGTAGGGGTGCGAGAGACTAA
Source organism: Ceutorhynchus assimilis (assembly GCA_917834065.1). Classification (NCBI taxonomy): domain Eukaryota; kingdom Metazoa; phylum Arthropoda; class Insecta; order Coleoptera; family Curculionidae; genus Ceutorhynchus; species Ceutorhynchus assimilis. Next base: position 84,813,220 of record OU892277.1, read on the forward strand.
AGTATTCGTTTTACCTATTTATATAGGAAAATTCCCGACTATTTTTATTTTATTTTTTTCCCCATTTTTTTTTTCTTCTAGTGTCATTACTTAAGTGTGCAACATATGGGATTTTTTTTTAGCAATAGCACAATCAAAATACAAACAAGGCCAAAAGTTGGGGCATATCTGATAATTATATTAGGTGCACTTAGAATTGTTACAAGTCAAACCGCATACAGGGTAGCTCAAAAAATATCAAAATTGTAGTAATATTTACTTAAATAAAATTAAACTTTTGCACTTTAAGGAGAGTTTTTTTATTATGGCTATTAACATTAGTAATGTTTTAACTTGTTGAAAAAAAAAATTGCAACATTTTAAAGTTGTGTTGAATATCATTGCAACAAACATGAATTTTGGGATTCCATAAAAAATTAAAAATCTAAGTTAATTTTACAAATTATGTATAATTGATTTGATTTTAATTAATTTTTGAAAGTATTAAGGGCGGAAATAAAAAATAAAAAAAATATAGAAATTATAGGTTTTTTTCGAAAGAAAATAAAAAACATCTTAGGAGGCTAGTTTTGGTATTTTGGCATAACTTTTAATTCCAAAAAACTTTTCTCTATAACATTTTGCTGAATTTTCTAAAATAAGGGTACTTTACTCTACAGCTTTGATATTGTTTGAGCTACCCTGTATGCTGTTTGACTTGCAACCATTCTAAGTGCACCTAATATGATTATCAGACATGTACCAACTTTTGGCCTTGTTTGTATTTGGGTTGTGCTATTACTAAAAAAAATCCCCATATGTTGCACACTTAAAAAATCACACTGTACATACATATATTCTCTGATCAATCTCTGATAAAGGGAGGCGAAGCACGAAAAATCTGCTGGATTCCAACAAGTTGGCGGGGGCGTAATTATCAAGATATGGTGGCAGATTTTTATATTTTCGTGATCAGCATATAGTTTTAGCTTGATTGATTCGGTCGGTTTCTACTGGAAAACATCTATGAAAAAAATTATTTCCCACAATTCTTTCAAACCATAGTTCTTTATTATGCCAACTGCCTTATACGGTCCATTTCGATGCAACGACAAGAAAATTGACTTATGGATACCAAAAATTAATGCAAAAAATGAAGTGTGGGTATAGGGCTTTTTTATAGCGCCAACCCAACAAAAATTTCCAACTTTATGTTATGATGTATCAAAGGCAGAAATGCAAAACGTAGCGTAGATAAAATTTATTTGTGATATTAATTTGTGGTATAAATCGGCAAGTAATATAGATGAATATTGAAATACTAAATTTGGTTAATTAATGCTATTTGTACGAGTGTAATATTTAATGTATTGTGATGACTGCAATAAATTGCCTTGTTGGAAAAGTACAAGTTAGTTGTTTTCAATATTTATTGTCACTCAGCTTTTTATCTCATCATATTATCGTGTTGTGTTGAATACCATCTATTCATTATAGGGAGGAACAGCTATTTGTGTGTAAGTTGAAGAATGTCTATACCTACTACTTATTTTTTCATTCATTCACCTATTTTCGACTTTGTTCATTTTTAATTTTTGAAAGAGTTCCAATTCTTTTGTTTTTTCTCAATAGGATGTTAGGTGTATAAATAACATAGATTAACAGAGTCAACGTAAAAAACGGCCCTTTCATGTAGATTCCACCGCATAGACGAATTCCAATTCATGGGCATTATGAAAGCAGCGACAAATCTACTAGTTGACTAGCCTAGTCAGGACCGCATTTGAAAGAACCCACGCCTGCCTAAGTAATAACTAGCTATACAGTTTAATCATTAAGTCGCTTTCATGAAGTTTTTTTTTGAGAATATGATCACAAAACTCACCTTTATCGGGATAAATCCTGCCAAATAGACTCCTGATGTTTGGTAAAGTAAAATGAATAACTAACTGTCATAATAATAGATGGTAGCTTTGTAGAGAATTCAGAAAACTTGCCTCTATTCTCCAGTAACAATAAAGTACTTGTTTTAATTTTATTTTGGTTATTTATTGAAGACAATGAAGACATTCAACTATTTTGCCAAAGTAACAACTGACAACTTGTTAACATGACATAATACAAGGACAGCTCACATTGACAAACAAACATAAAAGTATCTACACACTCTACGTCATATGAATGCTGGGTAGAATTGTTCGTATATATTCACAAACCCTGTCAATTATCCAATATCCAAAGAAACTTAACTTATTACCAAAATACAATTCTTAGAAAATAAAATGAAAATATCAATACAGGTTCGGTACATTCAATTTGCTACGGAAATAGTCAAATTTCTGAGGAGTAACAGCCTTTGTAAATATATCAGCTGTTTGTTCATTAGTAGGAATATAATTAAGTTTAATTTGATTTTTCTCTTAGAAAATGATGTCATACATCATCAATGAGTTTAGTGCGCTTAGTTTCTAAAGTACTAACCATCTTGATGCACGATTGATTATCCTCAAACATTTCTATTGGGTATATAGTAAATTTAAGTATTTCACTCAACAAAGTAGCAACAAATAAACATTCTGTGACACAGGCAGCAAGAGCGACATATTCTTGCTTCTTTGATTTCCAAAATACAACATTATTTAAAAAATTAATACAAAAACCGGTAATGCTTTTTCTATATATCATTAGGATCATTAGCAAAGTCTGCATCTACAGATCCAGACAGAATACAAGAATCTGTCCCAGAATCCGTTTTTACATATTTAAGAGCAATAAGAGCAAAGTTTTTCAAGTATCTTAGAACAGCTTGTAGGTGTTTCCAGTACTCTTGTTCAAAACAATTTTGAAATTGACTAAAGTAAGTCACGGCAAAACAGATATTTTGTCTAGACCCAAGCATCACGTACATTAAGCAACCGACAAGTTCTCTATAAGGTATATATTCACAAATTATTGTTTCATCTCTAGTCAAAAATAATTTTGGTTGCATAGGTAGGTACATTAGAAGGTTTACAATCTGACATGCGAAAAGTTACAGAATTTTTTTTGATTAAATCGCATTGACCTATAGTTGGACAATTTTCATTTTTTACAATCGATGGACCCAAAAACTTGAAAGATTTTCCTGATAGATCAGTCATTTTAAATTTAGACATTAGTTTAGTTTTTACTTCTTTTATGAAAGGAAAGACAAACATTTTGAAAGAATAATCAAGTCATGAACATGAATTAAGAGTTAAACATCACTGTTCAAATATAAACATGAGTCAGCCTTGGATCTACAGAAACCTGTACCTAGTAAATGTATATTGAGCATATCGTACCAACACTTTGGAGATTTTTTCCTATTATACTATCAGTATACAGTATTAAGATTCAGACCTTTTGGAACTTCCATATATACAGATTTTTTAACTCAGCACATAGAAACGCATGTTTAACATCTAGCTGATGAATATACATGTCTATTTGAACACTAAGTGACAGCAAAATACGAATATTTAGCTTTCGGGCAACGGGAGCATAGATTTCTTCGTGCACTTCACTTTGTTTGAAGCCTCACACCACCAAACGTGAAATTAAAAACAGTGGTGGTAATATTGATAATACTGAGATTATTACCCAATTACTATCAGCAATGCCTGAGATAAACCAGGTAGTAACCACTTCTATTGACATATGATTTTGTCAAGGGAGTGCAAATATTACTTTTGATTCTGATAAAAACAAATTGCTGATGGAGGAATCCAGACGGTTAAAGAACAAACAAGAGAATGAGGGGATGGGACAGGTATTTTACAGTGGAAAAAGATACCTAAGGGGCCAGAAAATGTTTGCCTACGGAAAACATAGTGGAAGTCGAGGTGGAAGTTTTGCAGAAGCTGGATGCTACGCAAGTGGACGAAGAGGAGGAAGTCAAGCCAATCATAATGAATTTCCATTCAAGTGCCATAATTGTGGAGTTAAAAGCCATACAAAGTTTGAATGCCCAAAATTAAGAAATAAAGGAAATTACTCAGGAAATTGTAATGTGGTCGAAGGAAAAGATGAAATAGCTTTTATTTCGAGTTTGAACATTGACAGTGATTTAACCGATTCACCCTCTGTTGGGGTGTTAGTTCCCATCTTATAAACGAGACTGTATTATTTTATAAATGTCAAAGATGTCTGCATAAAAATAAACGTTGCCAAGAAAGGTGAGGTTCTTGTTGCTCGTGAACAAGGTACATTGAAGTTGAAGACTTTGGAAGGTAAGAAGATTTGTATACTTAGATAATTTATTAGAATGTGAAAATTAGACTCATAATCTTCTTTCGTAAAAAAATTACAAGAAAACATTTTTAAAATTTTATTTTAAAGTGACGGTGTAAAAATTAAAAATAATTGGAATTTTATAACACAAGGAAATCTAGTTAAAAACCTCTACATACATACCTTTAAAATTCAACCTGCTGGTCAACTTGAGTAAAAGTGATCTTGATGATTTATGGCATGGACGTATGTGTCACTCTGCATAATATCCGAGTAACAAACTTTGTAGAGTTTGTATAAACGGGAAGCAAACTCAAATGCCATACATAGCTTCAAATGACGAGAGAAAGCCCAAAAGGGTTCTGCAAGTTGTTTCCTCGGACGTTTGTGGCTCAATAAGTCACATAACTTATGAGGTATTTCGTTATTTTCGTGGATCATTTTACCCACTTCACTGTGTGTTACCTAATGAAGAATAAAAGTGAACTATTTGGACACTTCAACAAGGTTGAAGCAATATTTATGAAATCCATCGGACGAGTTAGATGTGATAATGGAGGGGAATATACTTCGAACGAATTTAAAAAATTTTGCAAACAAAAAGGTATCACTGTAGAATATACTATTCCTCACACACCGCAACAAAATGGTGTCTCTGAATGGTTCAATCGAACTGTCATGGAAAAAGCAAGATTTATGCTTTTTGACTCTGTGTTTGATAAGAAATTCTGGGTGACTCTGTACTAACTGCTGTTTATTTGATTAATCGCACAAAAACATCGGTAATGCCCAAGGGTGTGACTCCAAGCAGAATTATGGTATGATGAAAAACCTAATTTCAATAAAATAAAAGTTTTTGGTTCTGTTGCTCATATTTGCAATCCAAAAAATGAATTGACAAGTAAATTAGATAAAAGAAGTAAAAAGGCATACATGTTGGGTTACACTAATAATGGTTACCGTTTGTGGGACTTTGACAGGGAAGCACTTGTTACATCTGATGGCAATGTTATCTTAGAAGAGAAGAAAGAATGAATAAAAATGAAATACAGTTACCATCCATTATCAGGGAAAAGAGTCAGGAAATGCAGGTATCAAGTGAAGAAAAGAAAGAAATAGTCAGAGAAAATCATGAAGAGGAATCTATCGTTGTAGACTCAGATATAGAGGCCAATAAAAAAACAAGAAATAAACGGAAAGTGAAACCCCCACAATACCTAAATGACTATGAACTTGATTTTGAATTCTTTGCGGCATAGTCAATTGGCGATTTTGACCTTGATACTCCAGAAAATTTTGATGAAGCAGTTTCTAAGGGCTAAGAGTTGAATTTATTGGAAAATTGTAACAAATGGGAAATAGTGCCAAGACCTGAACGTGGAGAGATTATAAATTCCAAGTGGGTGTTTGAAAATGAAGAAATTAGGGGAAAAACAGTGAAAAAAGCACGTTAGGTGGCGAGAGGCTTCAAACAAAGTGAAGTGCATGAAGAAATCTATGCTCCCGTTTCTCGAATGCTGAGTATTCGTATTTTGCTGTCACTTAGTGTTCAAGAAGATATGCATATTCATCAGCTAGATGTGGAACATGCGTTTTTACATTTTCCAACAGTCCCTTTTATAAGATGGTGTGTAGCACCACTGTCCACTACAAAACTAACACTCCCAACAGAGGGTAAATCGGTTAAATCACTGTCAATGTCCAAACTCGAAATAAAAGCTATTTCATCATCTTCTTCTTCGACTGAATGTTTGACCACATTACAATTTCCTGAGTAATTTCCTTTATTTCTCAATTTTGGGCATTCAAACTTTTTATGGCCTTTAATTTCACAATTATGACACTTGAAAGGAAATACATTATGCTTGGCTTGACTTCCTCCACTTGCGTAACGTCCAGCTTCTGGAAAACTTCCACCTCGACTTCCACTATATGTTTTCCATAGGCAAACATTTTTTGGCCCCCTAGGTATCTTTTTCCAGTGTTAAATACCTATCCAGTCGCCTCATTCTCTTCTTTGTTCTTCAACTGTCTGGATTCCTCCATCAGCAATTTGTTTTTAAGAAAATTAAAAGTAATATTTGCACTCCCTTGACAAAATAATATGTCAATAGAGGTGGTTACTACCTGGTAGCTCTCAGGCATTGCTGATAGTAATTGGGTAATAATCGCAGTATTATCAATATTACCACCACTGTTTTTAATTTCTGATATTGTTTTCAAAGAAAATATTGTTTAGCTTGTCATTGCCAGAAAATTTCATATTTCTCAGTTTTCTTTGGAGATTAACTAAATTGGCAATGCCTTGTGTCTGAAAAGTACCCTTCAATTCATCCATAATTTCCTTGGCAGTTCCATTGGTTTTTATTATTTCCAGTATACTATCTGCCAGCACTTGGACTACAAGATTTCTTGTTCTTACGTCATTTTTCTTGAAAGCAGAATTTGTTTTTTGTGACATCAGGTAAATCCTTTTCTAAAACTTCCAAAAAACCATAATGTTCTAGACACAATTTCTCGCGGAATTCCCAGTTTGAGAATCCATTTTCATCAAGCGGTTTTATCACATACTTACTGCTTGTGGAATTGAGGACGCCATTTCGTCCTTTCAATGGTACACCGAAAAAAATAAACTTCCTGTACTCTACTTTGGTTTTCCTTCAGTAGCACGCTGGGACCGATAACCTGTAGAGAATTCAGACAACTTGCCTCTATCTCCAGTGACAATAAAGTACCTACTTGTTTTAATTATATTTTAGTTATTTATTGAAGACAATGAAGATATTCAACTAACTTGCCAAAGTAAAAACTGACAATTTGTTAACATGACATAATACAAGGACAGCTCACATTGACAATCAAACATAAAGGTGTGACAAGGTGTCTACACACTCTACGTTATATAAATGCTGGTAGAATTGTTCGTTTATATTTACAAGCTTGTCTTCACAATTGTCGTGAAATTTTGGAAAGGAAACTTTTATTTTAAGAATTGGTGTTGGTGGTGACTCAATCTTGGCTGTACGTTTGGTTAAAATTTTTGGCTTTGAGCTTATCCATTAATTGTGTGTATTTAGTTAGCGGTAAATGTAATGATTTGTTAGCTATTGTCCCTACCAGCACCTGCGTTCTATTCTCTATTTGGGAATGGTTTTCCACTTATCCTAATATTTTTTGGTTAACAAAAGTTTTTTTCTGCTTCTCGTATACTCTCTACATACGAGCCAAATAAAAAAGACGCCGGTAACCTATTTTTTCTACCATTTTGGTACTATCATGTTGTTATTAGACCGATTCTCCCATTATTACCAATGGTTTATTGAATAAAAAAGTTTATATTCAGGAGACAACTGACTATTAATTTTCAGAAATAAATAAGCTATCCTTTCGGTGTCATAAATTTTGTCAATTAGGCCTCGGGTGACCTTTTAACTATTGGAGGTGAGTGTCACAGCGTGAAGCATCTTTTTAAATGTCGGATATAATAGGAAAATATCAGCATACGCTATATGCCGACAAAAAGAAATAAAGGCCCGTTTGGCAGTTGGCACTTAATTCGATTTCCATATCACCCAGGGTGAAACACTCAAATTGCATTATGCTCAAATATAATATGCCCCGCAGTTTATTGTGGTATATGATACGATTTATAACCCAGAAAAGGGAACTTGCTTGGCGCTTCCCTAAAAAGTGCATATTGTTTGCTGCGGTTAGTCATCGAAACGACAGATTGCTTGCTCATTTGTAATTGCCTACTAAAAATATTGTTATATGCACAGCCCACATTTATTTTATTTTCATTATGGTCTCATCGAAAACTACTATAATCGGTATGAAATAGATAATTTAGTTTTTGGATAAATGGAGAAAAATTGGCAAGTAGCAACCAATAATAAATAATGTAAGTCGGCACAGTTTTAGGTAAGCGTAGCATGTGGGTGGATAACATTGAAAAGGCGTACCGCTAAAACCACACGACGACAATCCCATTGTTGTCGAGCTATTACCAAGGATTTATAGCAATCCTAACGCAGTTAAACTTGTTCGTCCTTTTCCTATCAGCATATACCGGGTTAGTAGAAAGTACCGAAATGTTATTAATTAACTCCAAAAGCGCAAAAGCTATTTGCCACGTTTGGGCACAAGTCCAAGGATATTCTGTTAGATTGTGAAATACTAGATTCCAGCCTCGACACAAGGAATATTTAATTTAGTTCGCGAATATCTTTTATGCTAAATGAAACAGCAAGTACTATTTATTTTAGAATATCGCCAAGGAGTTTTCTTGGTTGATTTGAAATATACGGGCAATTTTATAACGGACGAAAAGCAGTAAGCACGGTTTATTCGTAATAGAGCGGGAAAGAGAAATTAATATCATTCTTTATTCTCCTGCTTGCAGTACTGATTTTCAAGACATGTTTTTTGAAGATTCCCCATCGCGATCAGAAGAAAAAAGTTGTAGCTCCGGCGCTTACACTGGATTATACAGGGTGTTTGGTACATCGATAGAAAGTTTTCAATGAGTGATAGTTAGGGTCATTTGGGAGCTGTTTGACCACATTTACCCCTATGCAAAGTTTTGTGGTTTTTGAGATATCAGCATTTTTAGATATTTTTGGGAAATATCTGAATTGTTCCTAAAACAAACGGTTTTTTTGACTTTAACCTTTCCCAATTATTTCCGATATTCCTAATATGCACTCTTTCAAAAAAATACGGAATGAAAAACCGAATAATTGATACAAAAAATATGAAGCCCAAGTTATGTGTTAAAATACATCAAAATATCTAAAAATGGTAGGTAATATCTCAAAAAACGTCGAAACTTTGCATGAGGGTAAATATGGTCAAACAGCTTCCAAATGACCCCACTATCACTCATTGAAATATTCCTATCGATGTACCAAACACCCTGTATATACTATTAAATAGCATTTTTAATTACTGCAAAAATTTAATGTACCTGCTTACATTGTATTTTTTCTTTGCTAAAAATTCAACATGGTATGCAGTAAGGCAAAACTTGGCGTAGGTACCTATATCATATTATTTGACGTAAAATCGGCGAGTAATAGATTTTGTTTATTAATGCTAATTTTGATAGGAGAGAGACATAATTATTCATAGTTCATCGATTTTTTGCATGCAGTATTTTCACCGCTTTATAATCTGAAGGAGTCAGAAAGCCGTAGGCACCTAATTAAAAAAAAAAATCGAATAATTTAAAGATTTTTAGGCAATAAAATAAGTATCTATACCTATGTAAAATCGGTGTTGCTCTAAACTTAACTTTTTAGTTTTTAAAGTCTGTCAAAGTTGCAAAAATGTCAAATTTTAACTATCAATATTTCCGAAACTGTTGGATATAGGGTACATGAAGTATGCTTTGAATTTTTCGTAGAATTCAAAAAAGCAATAACGTACAGGGCGTTCCATCAAAATTTGACATTCACATTTGTTGAATCTGACCAAAAAATCTGCGGTTCACGTAAAACGCTACTGCTTTTGTATTTAGCTTTTTTACCTATCACCTGTAATTACGGCTACAGGTGGGGGGTTAATTTAGGGTCAACCATCCTGTACAATACAGAATATCGCTCATACATACGAAAGAAACATGAAGACTGGTTTGATGAGAACGACACTGAAATTCAAGAACAAGAGAAGCGCATAATGCATGGAAAAGCGACCCCAGCACGACTGGGTAATGTAAGACTAAGACTAGTAATGCCAAGAAGCAAAAGGAGAAGTTCAAAAAGTTCAAAGGCAAACGCGAGCATCAATGAACCAATGGTGGTTAACAAAATCAAACTAAATGCAGCAACAAGCTGAATCCAATAGCACCAGGGCCTTCTTTCAGGCTACTAAGATGGTATACGGATCATTCACTTAAGGACTCAATCTCTTATAAAGATGGAACAAGACTGCTTAAAGACAGTTCTTCCATTAATTTTCGTTGGAAGAAACACTTTCAGGAACTACGTGGAAACTACAGAGGAATATCTTTACTTCCTGTTGCGGGAAAGATATACTTGTTAGGATATCATAAAATCGTCCAATCCCAACTGCCGAACAGAACCTCCCAGAAACACAATGTGGCTTTAGCCCCAACCGAGGTATAGCTGACATGATTATGAGTGCAATACAAACGCAAGAGAAATCCAGAGAATAAAATCCTCTCTATGCATGGCCATAGATTGAGTGCATTTGATTCGGTTAAGAGAAAAGCTCTTTGGAAGATATTGACAAAGGTTGGGTGTACGCAAAAGAATATCCAGATACTCCGCCTACTGCTTGATAATATCAATGCAACCGTCCTAAGCAACGATGGACTAAAGTTTTCTTAAATAACTACAGGCGTTGAACAGGGCTTTTTTAGTGCACCCACTAATTATAGGATCCATACTGCACTTTTCATGTTATTAACAAATCAAACATGGTGTCAGGTTCGTTCTGACTGGCTAGTGACTAGTGGTGGTGGTTCTGGAATATCTAACCTAGTAAGTGAATAGTTAAGCCACACTGGAAAATGTAAAACTATTTCAGGACCCCTGAGCCCCTTGTGTTGGATGGCAACATAGCCGAAAATTGGCGCAAATTTGAACAAAAACTCAAAGTGTTTTTGACTGCCACAGACTTGGCCGGTAAGCAAGAAGAGAAAAAAATTGCTGTGTTGCTCAATTTGATTGGTGATGAGGCTCTGGACTTGTATAACACGTTTAATATTCAAGGAGCCCAGAGAACCTTGAAAAATGCGTTGAAAGCATTCTCAGACTATTGTTCTCCAAAGAAAAATGTTATCTTTGAACGTTTTAAGTTCAATAGGGTGGTTCAGCAAGAAGGAGAGACCTTTGACAATCTCCTTACCGAGTTTCGAAAGGCAGTAAGAGCAACAGAATATTCAGAGCCAGAGCAGATGATTCGTGACAGTATAGTGATGGGAATATTCGATAAAACAACCCAAGAGAGACGAGTTCTGCAGGGCAATTGAAGCAAGTAAAACTCAATCTAAAGCTCTACAGAATGAGTCCAGTATTCATGAACTGCGATCATCAAGACATTCAGCTAATTATCAACATGTGTCAGATGCCAAGGCCGACACCACTTTGCCAGTGTGTGCAAAGAATATAATGTCAATAAAAAAATAAAAAAAAAGATCTCAAGATAGAAGTACTCAAAATTAAAGAAGAAAAGAAAATGGAACCAAGAAACGAGTGTATGAAGTCGCACAATATGTAACACCAGAGTGTAGTGATGATGATAGTGACAATGAAAGTGGAGAATACGAGTTTTTTTGTCAGTTCAGTTCATGAAAAATGCAAAGAAGACCAGCCAGGTAAAAATGCTATAAAGAATAAAACTAAAACAACCATGTGGACTGAACAAGTGTTCATTGCTTAGTCACTTTGAAAATAGACACAGGCGCAGAAGTCAGTGTTTCACCAACCAACATTTTAGAAAAGGAAGCCCCAGAAGCTGCAATTGTTAAATTTAATATTTCGTTGATACCTTATGGTAACTCTAATGCTAAAATCAAAAGCTTAGGAAAGGTTGAACTTAATTGTTCTACAAAAAACAAGTTTAAAGTGCTGTCATTTTTATATATTCGAAAGTTTTTGAAGGATTAGGAAAATTCCCTACTCAGCATCACATAACATTGCAAGAAGGTGCAAAACCACGCATCAGTGCTATCAGGTGAGTGCTAAAAGTATTGCATGGTAAATTAAAAGATAAGTTGTGTGATCTTGAGCTTGAAGGAATCATCAAGAAAGTAGACAAACCGACAGAGTGGGTGCATCCGTTGGTTATTGCGGAAAAACCCAATGGTAACTTGCGGCTGTGCCTAGATCCAAAGGAATTGTGATAAAGCGTGAGCATTTTCTAATTCCATCTGCTGATGAAATCGCGGCAAAATTGAGCAACAAGCAGTATTTCACAGTACTTGATATGAAAGATGGGTATTGGAAGATTGAATTAGGTGATGAGAGTTCTGATCTAATGACTTTTGGTACTCCGTTTTGCACGTAGCAGTTTACAAGATTGGCTTTTGGCATATGCTCGGCACCAGAAGTGTTCCAGAAAAATAATTTTGAGGTATTTGGTGACCCTGGAGTAGTAGGGATCTATTTTGATGATCTGATAATTACTGGGACTTCTGAGGCTGAGCATGACAAAAATCTTAAAAATGTTCTGGATAGAGCTTTGAAATATAGTTTAAAATTTAACAAATGCAAAGTTCAATTTAGGCAAAATAGTGTAAAATATATGGGACAGATATTTTCGAAGGATGGTGTAAAAACTAATACACCTGGAATCAATTTTCAAAAAAAAAATTTAATCAACCAACTAATTACAGTTTTTTTTTTTTAGATTTGGATCAACTGATTTTCTGGTAGCTGATAATATATCATATAATAGTGATAAATTTAAGGCGTTTAGTAAAGACTGGAAGTTTACTCTCATTTTCAGGAGCCCAAATCATCCTCAATCAAACGGACAAGCTGAAAAAGCAGTGGCAATATCCAAAAGCTTAATCAGAAAAAGACTAGAAGCTGATGGAAATTTGAATTTTCAAAGTGCTTTACTGAATTATAGAAATTCACCACTCAAAAACATTGGGTACTCCCCATCTAAACTGTTAAATAGTAGAAGAATGAAGAATAAGGTCCCAGTGTCAATAAACTTGTTATAACCAAGTGTGTGAGTGAATGTCGAAGATGAAATGCATCAAGCCAGAGAGGTCAGTGCACAAATTTATAACAAAACCTCGAAAATGTTAAATCTGTTAGATGACCTAGTACTGGCATCAGGTTACTTCGCTGGAGATGGGCAAACACCACCATAAGAAGTACAGAGACTAGTCGAGTACTGCAACAGGAGCAAACTACCGCTCCTAATTGGCTGTGACGCCAGAACACCATCTTGGGAAGTACCGACACAAATCTAAGAGGTGAGCAACTGTTAGAATTTATCTTTCAAACAAACCTGAATATACTAAATGTAGGAAATACCCCAACATTTGTTACTAGGGTCAGACAGGAAGTGTTAGACATAACACTTTGTAGTCCGAATATTGATCAAATGATCAGGAATTGAAGTCTCCAATGAACCCTCTCTCTCTCTCTGATCACAGAATCATAATGTTTGACGTAAAAGGAGTGCAGGAAGAAATCAGCAATGTCACAGTTTATGACCATACAACTAGCACACGGAATCCTGCAAAAATCTTGGACACTCACGACGCTCCTAGATCATATATACTACGAAATAGTGTCGGCAACATTATTAGAAGAAACAGAAAAGACAGAAAATGAAATTGAAATCAAAGCTGATGTTCATGATGATTGTCATGTTGACAATGACAATAATGATGAATCTTCTGATAGTGATGCCACCAAGTGTACCAACAAGGCACTTCGCCAGTCCCATAGAATCACTGATAACAATAATAAGTCTAAACGAAAACCCATTTCTCCCAAAAATGTGACATATGATAAAGATTTTACTGAAGATATTTCAGGTAATGCTCTTTCTTGAGAGTCGCAGATATCTCGAGGTGTCATCGTTTCTCGTTCAGGTCGACTTACTAAAAAACCTGATAAGCTAAATTTGTAAATTAATTTTGTATTCATTTGTTTCCATTTGTTAAGTCAAGTCCTTATGTAAAATCTTGAAAAAGGAGATGTATGATATAGGGTAGGCAACCAACACTGCATCCACCATCTAAGTTAGGTTAGTGGTGACAGATAGTTTCTGTCGTGTGTAATTAATAAACGTGGTTGGAAATTATAATAATTAATTACGAATAAACACAAAACACATCTTGGTTTTGAAAGTTTATTTATTTGATGTTAATAGTTAAAATCAAATCAAACAACTAATACTCAAGCCCCAAATATAACCATAAATGATCATTCTTTGCAGAACGTAGACCATTACCCATACCTTGGGAGCCATCTGTCAGCTAATGCAACCATTGACGCTGAAATCCAACATCGCTTGATGTGTGCTAGCTTGGCATTCGGGCGACTTTCAGAGAGAGTTCAACAATCATGAGCGTTGAGACCAAACTTCGCGTCTGGAATGCTGTTGTAATACCAGCACTTACATATGGCTGCGAAACATAGACCACCTACAGAAGACACATCAAAAACCTAGACATATACCACATACCACCAGCGCTGCCTAAGAATGATCCTACGGAATCAATGTCAGAACCGACGAATGGAACATTAGTGTTTCGGAGAAGACCAAAAGAACTGACATGGAAGCCCTCATCATTAAGCACAAACTTCGCTTGATATGTCACCTTGTTCGCATGCCCGAAACACGTTCTCCACGATAGATTTTCTACAGTTAACTGAAAGACGGAAAACGAAATAAAGGAAGTTAACAAATACGCTACAAAGATGTTCTTAAGGAAAATATGGCAAAGTGCCGCATTGATACCAGCAAGTGGGAGACAACGGCAAATGATATGCCCTCATGGCGGCGAGTAGTCCACGACGGACCATAAACTTTTGAAGAACAGCGACGCAGACACGAGACGGAAAAGAGGGACCGCAGGAAGGAGCGAGAGTACAGAGGAAGAGACAATGCTACCAGAGGCTTGGCGTGCCAAGACTGTGGAAGAGTGTGCGGCTCCAGAATTGGTTCATACAGCCATCAGAAAACACACAATCGACGACAGTAAGAATAGAATAGAAGATAATCATACTCGGTATCGAGTGATCGCCTATGATGATGACAGAATATTATAAATTGAAGCCTAAGTTAAGACAGTTTTATAGCTGGGCAGATTTCACTGCTAATAACGTTTTATGTACCTATTGTACCGATTTCATTTATTTTTGGCTGTGACTCTATCTAGAATGCTACATTTAACGTCGTTGCAAAAGGATGTGTTTTTTGGATAGCTAGGCTATCAGAAATAAACATGCTGAAGCATTGATCCAAAAAAAAAATACTTGATGGAAGAAAGTAAATCAGAAGCAAATAGAAATTATTACAACTGATATTAAGAAGAGAAAATAACACAAAAATTGTGTGTGATCCGCCGCGATTATCAACAACAATGCAAAACCTTGGTTCAACAGCCAGTGTCAAACGGCTGTACAGAAAAAAAACAGAGCATATAACCTTTGGAAACGACAACAAACCGCTCAAAACCACACAGAATTTATAGAAGCCAGAAATAGTTGCAAAATTACTATTGACTCCGCTAAAGAAACATACAATCAAAGAATAAAAAACAGGTTGCTGAATTGTCCAAGTAGTTCTAGGTCTTTTTGGTCTCTTGCAAAAGCTGTTGGATCTAACTTCACCAAGTCATCCATACCACCACTTACAGATAAAAATAATCACTTAGCCACAACATCAGAGGAAAAAGCCAATATGCTTGCCCAAATGTTTTCCTCCAACTCCAACCTAACAGTGCCAAACGGAAAAACTCCACCGTTCATTGAAAGGGTTTCCCATAATATGCCAGAGGTACCCTTTTGTCACAGAGAAATACGAAAATCCCTAAAAAAGCTGGATACAAACAAAGCAATGGGTCCGGATGGCATTCCCGCAATAGTACTCAAAAATTGCGCCAACGAACTCACCCCAACTTTCGCAAAATTATTCAATTTGTCTTACAGGCAAGGAGTATATCCATCATCATGGAAGTCTGCCGCAGTACAACCCATTCCAAAGAAAGGAAAAAAGACAGATCCGTTAAACTATAGACCAATTGCTCTACTTCCGGTGATATCAAAAGTAATGGAAAGAGTTGTGAACAATCACCTAACCAAGTACTTGGAAAAGTACAAAATTATCAACGATAAGCAATACGGATTTCGAAAATATAGGTCAACTGGCGATTTACTTACATACGTCACTCACTTATGGCAAAAAGCGATTGAGTTGCGGGGTGAAACAAGAACAATTGCCTTAGATATATCTAAAGCATTCGACAAAGTTTGGCATGAAAATCTGCTCAACAAGCTCAAAGCAATGGGATTATCGCCAAAACTTTGCACTTGGTTTGAAAGTTACCTAAAGGACAGATCCATTTATGTTGCACTGGATGGCCAGAACTCCAACTCTTACCAAATAAATGCTGGTGTGCCACAGGGAGCAATCCTTTCGCCAACTCTTTTCCTGATTTACATAAATGACCTCATAGATAAAACAGTAAATCCACTTTATTGCTTTGCAGACGATGGCAATGTAGTCTCCTCACTCATACCACCCACAGGTCTTTCCGCACGTGAATTCCATCATCTTAGACTAACTCAAATATCGCAGATAAATAACGACCTGGAGATAATAGAGGACTGGGGTAACAAAAACCTTGTACAGTTCAACGCGCAGAAAACCCAAGCAGCTCTGTTTTCAAAAAAGACCAGCACCGGTGAGCCAAACATCATGCTATCTGGAAGTGCGGTCACATTACAGAGTCAGTTGAACATCTTGGGGGTTACTGCAGAGACCAACATGTCTTGGCACAGTCACGTGGCAGATATTGCTAAAAGGGCCTCCCAAAAGCTGGGGGTGCTATTTCGTACAAGACATCTGTACACACCAAGCCAATTGCTGACACTCTACAAAGCCCAGATTCGACCAACTATGGAGTACTGTTCACATATATGGAGTGCAGCACCCAAACATACCTTAATGCTTTTGAATACCGTGCAAAAACGAGCTATCAAGCTGATCAATGACCCCGCACTTACTCGTAACTTGGATGGTCTCGAACATCGCAGATCTGTGGGCGATTTATCTCTCTTCTACAGGTACTATCACGGAAAATGCTCTGAAGAGTTGGCACGTATGATTCCACCGAGAGTAGCACCTACCAGGCGAACCCGTCAAACAGACGGTAACCATGAATTTACTGTCAAACTAGAGGCACCAAGAACCTCATTATATCAGAATTCATATCTCTGGAGAACAGCATCGCTGTGGAATAAACTCCCTGCGACGGTTTTCCCTGCAGGTTACAACCTGAACCGTTTCAAGACCAACATACACCGACATTTCCGCGCACTTGCCGCTTCTCGAGCGTGATAGGACATTTCCTTGCGGGTGCGCATATCCGTAAAAAAAAAAAAAAAAAAAAAAACGGACAAAAAGAAATAAAACACTGCAAAAATTAATAGGTCCAAAAATTTTGTGGAAAACTATCTGAATGAAATCCTTGAAGAGGGAGTGTTGGCCATCGACTTGACCCGATAGTACGTTGAATATTGTCGGAATGCATTATTTATTACAATGAATATCATTCCTGTTTCTTCTAATCTTTGACGTCGAGAACCTCGATTTTTGATTACAGGTTCTCTTTATTAAGTAAGCTTGATTTTGGAAATTTTAATTGTCAGATTTTTTCCCCCTAAAGTGTCAAATCAGAAGATCTGGCAGGCAATTCAGTTTTACCTCCTCTACCAATCTACCTTCTTGAAAATACATCTATCCTAATTAGGAGGCATACCATCCTCCAAATTTGATTATTTATATAAGTAGCATTATCTAAAATATCAGGAATTATGCTTTCCTGTACGACGATGTTCGAATCAAGTAATCGCACGAGGATTTCTGAAATAAATCAGGCAAAAATCACCTGATTTACTTTATACGCTGTGAATTTTGAACAGCAATCTCGGCAATTATGACGGTCAATATTTATTTGTAGAAAAAAACTGATAGGTATATATATCATAATCCAACGGATGAGCATCGCAAATTTCCATCAAGCGTCTATTAGATTAGGAGGGCGTGACAGGTTTTACCTACTGATTTTATCCCGCATGCCTTTTTAATGGTTGATAATTAACCCAGGAACAGTAAGAAAAAATATGATTTTCACCGCCGCTCAAAGCCGCTATATAGGGAAAATCGAATTTTCATTTGTGAAAAACTTTTGTGGTTTTTGGTGATCTGTAACTGCATGCCACTTGAACATGAGGTAAAACTAACGTATTGAAAGTCTTGTAATGAAAGGCATGCACCCCGCAGTAGCGCAAATGCTTCAAAGAGTCACCTGAAGATGAAAAAAATAATGCTGATTTTTAATGTTTTGAAATTGCATGCCAATGGAAATATTTAATTTTCATCGAAATAACAGCCTAAAAAATAAATGGCATGCGCCGCTTGGTGGGGGAAACCTGGAAAATTAGTGGAAAATCTTGTGAAAATTTTTAGTATACTTTTGGTGATTTCAAATTGCATGCCATTTATTCAAATTTTCATTTATATAATGATTATTAGAAAACAAAAATTGGCATGCATCTTAGGGCGTAACATTGAATAGGCATGCATGGAAAAAGTTGCAAAAAATATAAACAAAAAATAATGATTGTTTTTTGCTTGCCATTTTGCAATTCATTAAAAAAATATATTTTTAGTGCAGAAACAAAATGGCATGCACGCACCTGCAGCCCTACATACAGGGTGTCCCACGGTGGATGGCGTATTAGACGTTAATGGAAAACTAAAAAGCGGATCATTTTGAAAATTTGGCAACCGAGATAAACGACCATAATCTACACTTTAGAAATATTTTTGTTTTTGCGGTGTTGCCACTTCTACTCTTAACTAGTATGTGATTACATATTTGGATTCTACGTAAAATTCTGAGCAGATTTTATGTGATGTATCCTATACTGAAGTTCAACTGTTTTGGAAATATTGACAGTTGAAAATTGACTTTTTGTAACTCTGACAAGCTGTAAAACCTGAACGGTTAATTTTAGAGAAAAACCGATTTCAGTGGCGTAGATAGCTTTTCATCCTGGGGGGGGGGGGGGGGTCCAGGTCCACCGGTGCAGGCGGAGCATCCCAGGAAAAAGAAAAGCAGAGTCGCGGTTGCCTATACCCACCGATTACCGAATTAACCGGCAGAGGCTGCTGATGTTGCATTGCATTGTTGACGACATGAGGGCAAATTTGCAGGGGGGCGGCTAAATTTCAGAGGGGCCCGAGCTCCCTCTGGCTCCCCCCTGGCGTCGCCACTGAGCTAAAGGTACAAACTCTTTATTGATAGATAAAGATGCCAAACCATTCAACCATGCGCTAAAAAGAAAACAACGTAATAGAACAATTTTTAGATTTAGATTTCGATATTGAAACGAGATGAAAACAAACTTTGTTATAATTTTTCATTTTTTTTTTCTCTCTCTGGGGCTCTGGGGATATCCCCGTATCTACGCCACTGATCGATTTCACATTCCTATCTTAGAAATTTAATTGGAATTTTTAATCATGGGTTAAATTCGAACTTGGTGTCAAATGATACTTTATAAATATCTAAGATAGGAATGTAAAATCGGTTTTTCTCTAAAATTAAACCGTTCAGATTTTAGAGCCTCTCAAAGTTGCAAAAAGTAAATTTTCAACTGTCAATATTTCCAAAACAGTTAGGTATGGTAAATCACATGAAATCTGCTCAGAATTTTACGTAGAATCCAAATATGCAATCACATACAGGGTTTTTCCATTTAAAATAGCGATGTTGCCACTGGCAACACCGCATATTTGCGTATAAACAAAAATATTTTTAGTGAATATCATGGTCGCTTATCCCGGTTGCCAAATTTTCAAAATCATCCGCTTTTTAGTTCTCCATAAACGTCTAATACGCCATACGCCATCCACCTTGGGACACCCTGTATTTAGGGCTGCAGGTGCGTGCATGCCATTTTGTTTCTGCACTTAATATATCTTTTTTTAATGAATTGCAAAATGGCAAGCAAAAAGAAATCATTATTTATTTTTAATATTTTGTACAACTTTGATTATTGTTTACAATACGATGTTCCAAAGCTGGATGCATGCCTTTCGGGCTATATAATTATTTCATTACAAAATCATTACTGAACATTGTTTGAACGAGTTTGAAATCACCAAAAGTATACTAACAATTTTCACAAGATTTACCGCTAATTTTCCGGATTTCCCCCACCGAGCGGCGCATGCCATTTATTTTTTAGGCTGTTATTTGGATGAAAATTAAATATTTCCATTGGCATGCAATTTCAAAACAATAAAAGTCAGCATTATTTTTTTCATCTTCAGGTGACTCTTTGAAGCATTTGCGCTACTGCGGGGTACATGCCTTTCATTACAAGACTTTCAATACGTTAGTTTTACCTTTTGTTTAAATGGCATGCAGTTACAGATCACCAAAAACCACAAAAGTTTTTCACAAATGAAAATTCGATTTTTTCTATATAGCGGTTTCAAGCGGAAGTGAAAATCATATTTTTTCTTACTGTTTCTGGGTTAATTATCAACCATTAAAAAGGCAGGCGGGATAAAATCGGTAGGTAAAACCTGTCACGCCCTCCCAATCTATATCAAATTCATTGCCAGGTATGAGGGAAGTTTTGTGAAGATGGGTCTCCGAAGGAGACGTTAAACGAACATGTGCTATGTATCGTTATCAATCCCAAATATTGTCCTTGTTGAAATATGCGAATTTCGTTCAACATTAAAAAAGAAAATTACCATTTTTTTATTTGCCGGAGTAAGTGATTTGATTTTCTTTTAACGGTGGAGAAACCAAAAAATAAAGGGAACGAGAAACTTTTTTCCACGAAGGCCTTCGAAAGTTGTGAAAAAAGTATACCTAATGTAATTAAAATTTCGTAATAGTATCCAAAAATAACACAGACTTTGATAACACTCGGAAAATTTGGTATAGCTCGTAAAGTGATAACTGACGAGAATATAACACGATAGTTCCGCCAGTTACCACTTTACGGGCAGACAGAATTACTCTTTAAATAAAGAGATCAAAAAAAGTTCTTACAAGGATGCGATCCCGATCCTATTCTAAGCGCTATGGCAAGGCCTACGCATGTTCACATTGGTTTCAAACCAATAAAACAACAAAAATCAATTTATTTCTGGAGCGTGATTCCTGCCTAGGCGCTTAAAATTTGTTTGGAATCGCGTCTGCAAACGTAATATTTTGGGTAATATTAAGAACCTTATCTTTTACTTCTACATCCACCAAAGAACGTGGGAAAAGAGACCAAATTTTTGTAGATCTTTTCAGATCGACAATTTCAATTCAAGCTTTATTTTACGTCTCATGTGAAATTAGGGATTTAGTTAAAAAGCAGCGCTTTTTTCAGTTCGTTACCTACCAATTTTTTTAAAAAGCCAAGAAGATAACCAACTATCTCCCGGTTAAATATTCAGTGAATTTTATTTGGATTATCTGGCATTTCAACTATGTTGATGAAACTGCTCCTAAATGTATTCATTAATTATTTCCACCGTAAATTACTCAGTCATGAGCTATACCTAATTAGTTTCGTATTTTGGGAAAAAAAACTTACTAGCTTTAAGTTTATTGAATGAATCGATCTGAAAATTATTTAGGATGAGGATAATGCTTAAGTATATTTCTCTTCGATCAAGGATCTCGTAAATTAGAATTAAGTAGGTAGCTACCTATTTATCCTCATTTTGCGTTAGATGTTAAGGAAAATTAGTAGGTACCTACCAATTTATTTATAATTTTTATTTTACTGGAATAAAGATAGGTAACATTATTTGCTAATTTTTCAAAAGCATAGCGCTCAAATTAAAAATAAGGTGTCAGAATAATTCAAATCTGTAATGTTTGCGGTATATCTACATGACCGAAGCTAGAAACGCATCAGCGGCGTGATTATTCATTAGTAGTATGCGCGGACAATCAACAAAGGTTGTGATGAAGCAAAATGCTTTCGGCTGTGACTGTGAAATAAAAAGCCAGAAGTATTTGGTCAGTTGGGCGCATCAGCATACAAATTGTCTGACAGCATTTAAAATTTCTCTCGAATTTCCGATGCGAATACAGACAGCTGAAACATATCGATTTCTATAAAATAAAACGAATGATATATGAGAATTATTAGAGCAACAATTTGCATTATAAACATGAAGTCAACACATAGGTTTGGCAATTAATATTTGCTGTACGCCCATGGGCATTATCAATAGTAAAATCGCTGTGAACTGGTCCCTAAACCTCGGAAATTTTGATATTGTACTTATTTATTAGGCAAAACCTGGACCAGAGAGCCCGGAATGCCCAGATCATGTAAATTGATATCTTATCTGTGGCCAACCCTTAGACCGTTTGTTCGGTGGGGTCTCGCTGTTACCGGGTGATAAGTTGATTAATTCTTCAACCTCAGGTGTCCTTTTTGAATGTTATAATTTTTTATATAGAAAACAACATGCCAAAATAATGAAATTGTATTGGGGTTTATTAAAAAACGTGTATTTAATTCAAGTTAAACTTTTTGTTCTATTAGAATTATCAACAGTATCATTAAAAGCTTCAAACTTTAATGAAAAATTGGTAGAATTTTTAAAAGAAAGTTCAAATTTGATTTGTTTCTTTCCAAGCGAAATATCCAAAAACCATTTTTCAAACATCAGTTGTTTATTATTAGAGTTACATTCATAAAAATCAGGAGAAATCTACAGAAAATGCAGTTTTCATCCATTCATGTTTGCTCAATAATAGTAGGTAACTGATGGATGACAAATAAAATAAATTCTAGTCTATAACGAGTTTCATCTAAACTGCTGGAGATTCGAATTTTCACATATTATACAGATTTCTAGAAAAAAATTCAAAGTTTCGTATTTTCGACACGAATAAAGTTTTTTTTAACGCGGTTCGGGGATTTGAATAGCCTCTTTTTTCCAGATAAAGCTTGTCGTAAATTTCTCATAGGACCATATGATATACGGGGCGATAAAATTGAATTTTGCCTAAAAATCTGTATGTGTAAGTTCAAGTGTCCAGCAGGGTACATATTATGATGTTCGTTAAATCTATAGGTACAATGTACAACTGAATAGGTGTTGCTAAATTCAAACTTTCTTCAAAAACGCCTTTTTTTTTAAACAAATTTTCCAGACTTTTCCATCATTACTTACATGATATTACTCTCTCAAGTTTTATCCAGGCTCGTACGGAATATCTTATAGTTGAATGTGTAGCTAGCGACGTTAGATGATGCATCGGAATTAGAGGTCATACACTATTTTTTTTCAATCAGGTTAACCCATAAGGAACGAATGAAAGAAATTGAAAAATCGGGGAAAAGAATCGTGTAAATATAGAAAATAAATCATATAATCAAAACAGGCTGTATAATGCTGTAGAACTATTATTTAAATAAAATAAAATTTTATATTTTATATCGAGTACCTAGATGTTCTTGGCATTTTTCCTAGGATATTGTCAAAAACGAACATTTTATTTTAAATCCAGTTTCACAAGGCGTGAATATTCTTGCTGGTGCGACAGTTATTGTATTGTTGTGCACTTTCCTCAGATTTTAGATAAGGGTCTCATAAACAAATGCATTGTTGAAATTTTAGTCTAGCTGGTCATCATTGTGCCCGCATGTCAAGCCTTCCTTTTATCTAGCTCAGGTCTATCGACTTTTATCATCCTATTTTATGTCATGATCGCAACTTTATCTAAGGAAACATAATATAAAGGGGTTATTGTCTTATCTGTGCGCTTATTAATACTTTTTAGATGCACAAAACATTTGCTTTTGACGACTTTTGATAAAGAATTAGTATCGAATATATTATGTCTATCAAAGGTATCGGGAAGAATACAAGTTGAAATTGGAGGTGAAAATTGTGGAAGAACATTCTACATCTTTATGGAAGTCTTAAAACCAGTCATTTTATTTTTATATTTTAAAAAGGTGTACCTATGACAGAGTGTCGATTAATTAATCACTTTTGCATCAGTGTGTCAAATATATTTCGTATTTTCCTCTTAATTTAAATCATGGTTTCTCAAACCTTAACAAGGTAGCAGAGCGTTAAAAGAGGAGAGAAAAATTAAGAATATCAAGGGCTGAATTAGTACGAAAAAGTAGTAATTGAACGTTGAAGGATGGATCCAAGCAAAGTTCATATAAGATTACTGGGAGGTAAAGCTAATAATTGGACCACATGGAAGTACAAAATGAACATTTTTCTAAGAGGTATTCCAAATGCAGTTGATATTTCAGGAGGAAAGTTGGTGCTCCCAGTTTTGAAACAAAATTCGTTAGCAGTTGAAATTGCTGCGCATGAGGCAAGCCTGGTAAGTTTCAATACTGCAGATTGTAATGCACTTCTTGCTCTTACGATAAACATGACACAAGATACCTTACAAAAAGTTATGAGGTTTTCTACAGCAAGAGAAGTGTGGGTTGAATTGAATAAGCTCTTTGATGGCAATGTCGAGGATAAAACCTATGATGTTTGCTTAGAATTCTTTAACTATAAGAAGAAAGTTGAAGATGATATAGCAACGCACACGTCTAAGCTCAAGAACCTGTGGAATGAGCTGCAAAAAAGGCTATCAAAAAACAAAATCATTACAAATAAAACATGTAATTATGAGTTACCTGAGTTGCTGTTAGTCTGTAAGATTTTAGAAACTCTATCCCAAGACTACTTCTACTTCAAGTCAAGCTGGATCTTAATGTCGAAATCTGACTGGACTATAGACAATTTAACAAATCAGCTTTTTTTCTCATGAGAAGGCATTATCAGACAAGAATAATGAAATTCATCAGAAAAGAGAAGCAGCTCAACCAGTAAGAGAAAACTAGTTTGCAATTATTGCAAAAAGAGAAGGTCATAAGATCAAACAATATATTAAATGGAAAGAAGATGGTAGACCCCCAAAACCAAAAAGCTCAAATTCAAGAAATAACATAACACAGAAAAATAAGGATACAAACATGATGTTAGTTGCCTTAACAAGTAGTATCTTATCTAGCGAATGTGAGGAGAATTGCTGGTTTGTGGATAATGGGGCTACAAGTTATATTGCAAATCGTGATATCTTTGAAACATATGAATATTTTCAAGATGCACACACCATAACAGCGCATGGAGAAACGGTTAGAGCAGTTGGAAAAGTAAATATTCTGGTACAAATAATAGTCCAAGACAGAGAAGATGTTTTGACGTTATCAGACGTATGGTACGTTCCTCTGATTAAAAATAAATTATTTTCGATTTTACAAGCACAAGATTTACAGCCTACATCAAAATTTACTTCAAGCACTAAAAAATGCAGTTTTATAGTTGGTGGTGAAACCATAGTGACAGGTGAGAGAAGTGGATTTGGAGGACTGTAAAAACTAGCATTGCAGATCATAAAGCCAAAGCAAACAGCTTAAATCAACATAGTTTCAAATGATTAACTTATTGCAACTATACCATGAACGCTTTGGTCATCAAAACAAACGACACATCAGAGATATTTTGGGTCGTGAGTTTGACCTCAAAGTGACCTCAGACAGCGAAATATGTCAGGGTTGTATTTATGGTAGAATGCGCAGGAAAAAGTTTGGAACAAGAGAAAGAGCAAAGGTACCAGGAGAACTCTTACACACAGATGTTTGTGGGCCTTTTGAAAAATTCAAAAGTGGTTATAAATACTTCATGCTCTTCAAGAATGATTTCAGTCGTTGTAATGTTTACATTCTGAAAGAAAAATCTGAAGTTGCGGCAAAAACTGACAAATATGCTTACCGAAGTATAAACATTAGGACATACAGTAAAAGAGCTACTCTCAGATAATGGTGGAGAATTTGAAAATGGTCAAGTAAGAAAAATTCTACAAGAAATTAGAATCAAACAGAGACTCGTAATTCCTTATATACCAGAGCCAAACGGTTGTGCAGAGCGAGATAATAGTACTATCGTTGAAACTGCTAGATCCATCATGCATACTAATGAAGAGCTTCCACAACTTTTTTCGGCTGAAATAATAAATACATCGGTGTACAATTTGAATAGGACTGGTACTTCTAGTATCGGGGAAAAATCTCCATTTGAACTGTGGTATGAGAAAAAGCCTCCTTTAAAACACAGGTGAATTATTGGAACATCCTCTTATGCTGATGTACCAAAGTCAGGAGTAAAGAATTTATAAAAAGGCAGTGAAAGGCATGCTTATAGGATATGACAACGATGATGGATATCTGATTTTGTGTGAAGAATCTGAGAAACTTGTCAGATCGAGAGATGTGATATTCGACGAAAAACTCATAACTTCAACGTTGCCATTGTTGGAAGACCCTGTAGGAACTTCTCAGCAAAACAATTATTGTGAGATTGTTAGAAGCAGCAAAGGTACTCCAGAAGAAGAAACTAAAGAAAGCAATGGACAAGATGGCGAAGAAGATGATAGTTCAGGGAATCACAGTTTTTCTGACACTCGTTCTGACATCTTAGAAGAATCACCAGATAATGACATTTCAGAACAAGTCCCAAATCTACCGAGTAGACAACTGAGAGATAGAAATCAGATACAAAAGCTTGCCAGGTTTGAAGATTTCGCTATGATGGTTGCTGCAGACATTATGGAAATAAATTAGCCAATTACGTACCAAAAGCTATGTCAAGTTATAGAGCAAATGCCTGGAAAATGGCTATGGGAAGAGAAATGAAGTCTTTAGAGGAGAACTGTGTTTGGACTTTAGGAAAGCTACCCAATGGTGAGAAGGGCGAGAAGGCTATAACAAATAAATAGGTGTGGAAGTTAAAATACAATCCAGATGGCACTATAGATAAATTCAAAGCCAGACTAGTCGCAAAAGGTTATTCACAGAGGAAATATCAAGATTATGATGAGACACCAGTTGCTAGATGCGAATATACTGCAATTTTAATTGCTTCACACGCGAATATACTGCAATTTTAATTGCTTCACATGATATAAAATTGCAGTATATTCATGAGAACAATAATAAAGCCATCGTACCAAACTTCAGCGCTATGCGACAATTTTAATTTTTTTTACTTTTTGAAAAATCCCGCGGGACGTTTTCAGGCCAATAAGTCATTAAGTAATTAACGGAAAAAAAATCTGCTGGGGCATTATGAGAGGAATAAATGGGCTGCCGATTGTCGAAAACTGTCACCAAATATTTGGCCCCGTTTAGAAATTAGAGTGAATGCAAGAAAGGGGT
Organism: Ceutorhynchus assimilis; assembly: GCA_917834065.1. Lineage (NCBI taxonomy): Eukaryota > Metazoa > Arthropoda > Insecta > Coleoptera > Curculionidae > Ceutorhynchus > Ceutorhynchus assimilis. Next base: position 84,840,441 of record OU892277.1, read on the forward strand.
AGTTTTCGATGCAATTCACAACTTCCTCGCACATTAGACAAGTCCGTGCTCGCTTGATTTTCAAGCAAAAAATTCGAACAAAAAAGCATTGGAGAGTGCATTTCATTAGCAATAATGTGGTATTTGAAAAATTGAAATCGGATTATGCATTCGGCCGCTGCTGCAACAAATCCGCGCAAAATGGCAAAACGTTGATTCAGTGACCTTGAACAAAAACATGCTACTATTCAAGACGCTGCAGAAAAAAAAATATAGAATATAGAGGGGTGCTGTCGCTGAATTTTTTATAGCAAAAAACTTCAGCTACAACATTCTGTTGAAACTTTTTGCTATTGGACCATCCCTTTGAGCAGCGTTCTCCATAAACTGCAAATTACCCCTAATACCCACCTCCAACTAAAAACCCTATGGAAGTACAAGGTCGCAAACTTAATATGTTATTAAGCACATGAAAATGAACCGATCCCCCCCAAAAAATGTTAACTTCCAATTATGTTGAGGTAAACTTCCTTCATTGCTTGGCCTAAAAGGTGAGTTTGAAAACGGAAATCGTAGGTAACAAGGAGAAGTCGCTCCCAGCTATCATACTGTGTCACCAATACCTAAAGTTTGCATCATATAGGATTTTTTTATTTATTTTACATAAATTTAGAGTTCATGAAGTTTTTGCTTTATAAATATCGAAAAATCAGGTAGACGATTCTTTTTTTATTCATCGCATATACCTTGTTCAATATGTGGGCATAAAATAAGAAATATAATAATTTAAACTTGTATGTCGTACGAATTGATCGACCCCCGTCCATATGCCCTGTGACTGGAATATTAGTTTGGCCTTGAAGGAATACGCTTGTATAAAACTGATTTTCCGCACGGATATCAGTGCGGAAAATTGATTTTTCCGCACGGCTGTAGGAAAAATAATGAACACTAAAACAATCCACTTATCAAATTTGAGGGGGGTAGAGGGAGGGTCGGCATGACTTTTTGAGATGGGTCTGTTCAAAAATCTACTAATTCTGACATGTTCTTTCACTTGTGAAAAGGATTTGCTTTTACTCAAAAACCGAAGTATAAAACCCTCAAGTCACTAGGCTAAGGTGAAAGTTTTGGTAAAAGAGAAAAGGCTTTCCAAGGACTCGAAATTTTTAGAGATGATTATGGTGTGTTGAGAGTAAAAACTCGCATTAATAATAGAGATGGTTTGGAATGTTTCAAGTATCCAATTTTGCTATCATATAATTACGGAATCGTTAGGAGATTAATTGAAGAGAAACATAGATTCTTTTGTCATGCTGGAATACAGACTCTGGTGGTGTAAGTTAAGAGAAACGTTTCGTATTATGAAAGGAAAAAAAAAATAAAATGATCAGAAATTCATTAATTCAAATCAAGAATAAAATGGAATTTCATTCGACCCAAGGTCGCATGTTGGAGCGGATGGGTGGCTTATGATGAACTACAATATAACCTTTTATGTGACTGTGAAGCTGTGGTGAATGCTCGGCCTCTTTCTTACAATGAAAATTATACCAATGGAGATTTGACACCAATAACACCAGACTCGTTTTTGAAAAGTTTAGTCAGCAGTGAAATACCAGATTTAGATCAAATTGAAAGAATTAGTTTGGTGCAGTCTAAAAAGGGAAAATACACAAAAATTAAAGTAGGAGAAGTTGTTCTAATTTAAGCCGAAAATATGAAGAGAACGATGTGGCCTATGGGGAAAATTATAAAAGTTTATCCAGGACTAGATCAAGTGATTAGAGTTGTGAAAGTAAAAACGTCTAATGGAACTCTCATAAGCCCAATACACTTGAAATTGACGGAGAACAAGAGTTGACTGAATGTTTAACACCTGAAATCTCAGAAAAAAAACCCAGATCAAAACGAGATTGTTATGCCCCTAAAAATCTATTCATGCTTTGACACCCCAAACCTTGAATAAGAAGAAAAATCAGAATACCGACGAAGAGGACCGTTCCAAAAACCTCGAAGAAAATCAACAATTTCAAAAAATTATTAAAAATTTCAAACCTACTGATACCATCCAATCAACAAGAAGAAGTACCAGGGAGATAAAAAAAGCCTCAAGAAACCAGTAACCCAAACAAAAGTTTTTTAAAAGTTAGTTTCGCCGGACTTGGATGGGAGTATGTCGATAGACCACACCAGAAGTCCGACGAATGCAACAATGGATGTTATAGTTTTAGTTTTTACCAGTTTTTGTTTTTGACGTTGTCCAATTGAAAAAAACAAAAAATTGTTAAATAATTTACTCCACTTCTATCTTTCTGGAATTAAAATAACCTGCAGTAATTACAAACAATACTGATGGCTCGTTGTATTCTATACATTTTTCGATTAGGCTTTTAGCAGTTTGAGTTAGTCGTTGGTGCCATATCCTCTTCTGAAGCCTGCCTGCTCATGCGGTTGATAGAAATCTAGTTGTGGGATTAATCGCTTTGTTAATATTTTCATAAATAACTTAGTATGTGAGAGGAGACTGATAGGCCTGTAGTTTTTAAATTTAGTGATGTCTCCTTTTTATATAACTACGTTATTGTTCTTACTTTATTTAGGTAATAACTTCACGCCTATTGTTGAACATAAAATGTAAAACAAACAAACTAATTATGCTCTTGTAGCTTATTCCCAAACTGGGCCAATAACATCACTGGCGCCATATGAACATAATTATTTTTTGTTTTTATGGTCCTGGACCATAATCGATAACTTGTGTTTCAAATTTTGACGACAATAAAATTTAAAGACCGCTTGAAGATGAAAGCATTCGATTTAAAAAATGCAATAAACCAAAATCAATTGTCCAATAATTAGACCTCCACATTTGGGTTTAATAATTTTTAATAGAGTTGTTCGAATTAGTTGAAATTAGTTTCGGCTTTAAGATTTTCCGAGAATTTGACCTAATGACCTCTAACTTTTCGTAATTTTTTTGAAAGTACATTTCAAGTTTTTTAGGTTTATCCAATATATTGCAATGTATATTTTTAACAAGGACGTAAGTCATTTATTTTGAAGAAACTTTAATCAACATCACAAATTCGTGCAGACACGGTAAGGTTATTTTGAAAATCGCAAATCACAAACTGTTGGTGAGAGTCGCAGAAATTTTCAATCGGTTTGGAATTTAGTTCCTGCACAAACCTATTGGCACTGACAATTCAAAATATATTTGAGGGCTAGTACTCATAAAGAGACTAGTGGACTTAATGCCAAATAAGCAAAAAAAAAAATCAAGTATTTTGTTTGAAATACTTGATAAAGTTAAAGTTAAAGCCATTTTCGAAATTTCCGGAATCCCCGAAAAACAGATAAATACGGCAAAACATAGAAATGTATGCAACATAACTTCCCAGTATTACCCTGCATATACCTATTATATCAAAATTCACACAAATTTGGTATAACTACAAATTATTTAAAACCAAAAGCCCTAAAGTAAATGGCCGAAAACAAAAATAAAACCCTCGCATGTAAAAATTTACGACTGAGCCAATTCTTAATAAAGCTGACATAAATAATTCGGTATCGAGATCGGCTCTGTTAAAAACCACGATATGAATCAAGTCATGCATGTAATATTATTAGCTACATCAGTGAGATTTAGATTTATTAAATGGTAATATGAAGTGGTTCACGGTTTATCTGGAGGTTTATCCAATTTGGACTTTTTAGCTGGAGAGTGAAAAATGCTGCAAATATTTGAAATTTAAAATGGTATATTCTGTATTCCTGAAATGGTTATAGTGTTTGAGCATATTATACTGTGTGACAAAAAAAAACGCATTACATATATTATAATTAGAGTCCGGATTTCAAGGCATATTGCTTTTCGTTAATATTACAAGCAATTATAAGACAACTCAAAATATTGACGAATTAGACAAAGAGAATCTCAAAAATGCACTGTTTTTAATGCTTATTTTGCTTTTTTCAAATTTTATGCTTATTTTATGGGTTTGTGCTTATTTACAGCTTTTTTTAGATTTTTTGTACTGCAAAAGTATATCAATATCGCAAATGAACAAACCTTCTGTCTCGCAAGTTTTGCCCGCTATATTTTCTCTTTTAAAAATAATACGCGTGAAATCCCAGCCCAAAAGTAGATGGTTATATCATATCAAGTATCCCATATTAAGAATATCAAGTCACCCCCATATTAAGAATATTTCCAGAGTGAACATTCCATTTGGGCACGATTACCTTGGAGTTAAAACCAACCCGGAGGTGACTCATCGCTATTGAGAAACCGACCCGATGAACCCAGATGTGGTTACAAAATTCAAATATGAGCCCATAACAAGTGTCGACGTAGAAAGAAATGTTTCCGACTACAAAAACTTCTTAAGTGACAGAAGATAGAACTTTGTTGTGGAACATTTAAGTCAACATCTAGTTATTGCTTGTTTCTACAAAATAGCTATTTTCCTAACGAGTGCCGGAAATTTCTTCCCGCAAGAGTAAGGAACTATATTTTTTCTACGAGCATACTAAAGCTGTTAGTTTAATTTAAATAAAATGCGATTGTGCAGAAGGTAGAATTAAAAATGTATTGAAAGGTATAAAAAAAAGCTAAAGGTATTAAAGGTAAAGGTATAGGTGTATCAACAATACAAACAATTCCATGTCACAATGATTATTTCATTTTCATTTTTAATTATACCTTCTGCATAATCGCATTTTATTTAAATTAAACTCTTCGTAACATCAGCTTTAGTATGCTCGTAGAAAAAATATAGTTCCTAACTTTTGCGGGAAGAAATTTCCAGCACTCGGGCGCTTCCCGCACTCGTTAGGAAAATAGCTATTTTTTTATTCATCAGAGTCTTGGTTTATTTCAATGTTTGCTTATTATATTTTTTATTATGTATTTTATAGATAAACAATAAATTTTTATTTCACTTTTTTTGCTTTTTTTGCCTTTTTCATGCATATTCCATGCTTTTTAAGCGCTTATTTCAACTTTTTTTATGCTTTTTAATCCGGACTCTAATTATAATAGTGGAATTAACGATATTTATATTGATTATCTACTAGAATATAGGTTACACAAAAAAATTTAAGAAACTATAAAATATAGTTTTTATGTAAGTACCTACTTCAAACCCTTGGTTGAGTGCCATTATTTAGTATGATATACCCGTGTCAGTTTAAAAGGATCAAAGATAGACCCTTAGGCACGGGGTTTATCAGGTTACTTCTAAGGCCAATGTGTTAATCGATAATTATAAGAACAATCGTTAAGCCTTTTCAAGCCGTAGCTTACAGTTTACTTTTTTCTTGCACAGAAAGATTCAAAAACCAAAAGAGAAATTCTTGATAATATTGTGTTTTTTCTTGGTAACAAATAGGTGGAGATGGGAAGCGTCTTCATAATTACAAGAAAATAGACAGAATATTTCGATACGCTTGGTTGGGTAAAATAAATGAGCGATACCTATATCCCAAAATAATGAGGTTATCTATGTACCCCCAAATCAAATAATATTCTTGTATCGATTTTTACTATCTTGACATATAAGCCATTATCTGGAATAAGGGCCGCTCAGGCAAGGGACGTCGACTTTATGAATCAGAACAGATCGCAAGAGTGTAGGAGGGGTAGTTTTGTTATAATAGCACAGTGCAAATCTGCGGCTTTTAATTTTTAGGGCTGCCACCCTCGAGACAAAATTGGTTTAGAAGGGTGAATAATCTTTCTCTCTTGTCGACAGCATGTCACACTTACGTCCGATGACTTCTCATCCGATTTGGTTAGACCACCGATGTCTAAATGCCACGGCTTAATTTAAACCCCCCCATGTGTAGTTGCTTATACAGGGTGAGCTTTTTTTAATCCAGTTGTTGCCGGAGATATTCTAATGAAAAATAAAAACCTTCTATTTAAAGCTTGTTTGAATATTGGAGTCGCAAATATAAAAGTACAACTCAAATTTCAATCAAAATAAAACACCGTTTTGTGAGAGGCGTATTTCAAATTTCTGAAAAAATAATTGGGAAAATAATAGATAATTTGGAGAAAAAAAAAATATACTTAGAAAAATAATATAGAAATGACACTCTAGAGCAAAATATTAACACATATTGGTGGCGATGAGGTTTTACACACTCCCCTTGAAAATGTCGCGTTCGTTTATGATTACATACTGCAGTATAGACACAATGTCACTGTTTTCTTTAAATTAATTTTCTTTTATTTCCAAATGCCCAACTAGGGTGGTTGCTTTTGGTTTTGCTTTCCACTTTTTATCATAGTATTGTGCCAATTGGGGTTTTGTTCTGAAGAATTATCGAGAAGCTGCTTCAATTGATGGCGGCTTTTCACTTCTCTATATGTAGGGGAGGTTGGGGTATTAGCGCAGTCCAGGAAATAGCGCAGATTCAATTTTTTGGAAACCTGTGACTCTTGGCAACATAGCTTTATTGCCCAAGGAGGGGCATTGAGGAACACCGATCAGTGCATTACCAATTGTTAATGTGAACACGATCCTTTAAGATTGAAAAAATTATTTGTAAAACTACACGAGAAAAGTTTTTTTTCAGTGATATTTTCTTCTGTGATTTATGGGTAAGTACCCTTCTAAATTTAGTGCACTCCTAGTTACAAATAATTTATGTCCTTGTGGTCCAGAATCAAACCTATTTTTTGTCATAGTTTTGTATCAGATTGCAGTTAGCAGCTTTTCAAAAAAATGACGTAATCGGGGAAATAGCGTAGTTATCGTGTCGGGGCCTATTACCTCGATAGGTATAGGTAGTTCGAAGTTATTTATTTCAGATGCCACGAACGGACAAGAAAAAGAACGTTAGAAGTCAGTGGGAGTTAGCAGACCTCAGAAAAGCTGTCCAAGATGTCACGTCAAACAAATTGAGTTATTAGTATATTTTTTTCTGTTTATCGGCAATTAATCCAATAATTAGTTTTATTAGTAAGGTTTTATTAATTGTCGACTGATTTTTCAGAAATAAAGAATTTAATTTTGAAAATGTTGTGTTTTTATTTATAAAATCTATTGCTACTTGTTACTTTGTCATATGGGGCAATAGCGTTACAGTGCTGTGCTATTACCTCGATAAGTAGGGGTAATAGCGCAAATACAGATTTTTCATTTTTGAATGATAAACAAAACAAAAAAAAAACTTTGCGAAGTTTTGCATTTGGAGCATGAAAATATATAAAATTAGTAACAGATAACAAGAAAAAACCAGTTTTTATCTCAAAAATCCTTTAATTTACAAGCGATCAAAATTTTACCTGCGCTAATACCCCGACCTCCCCTAAATGTAGATGAGGAATCAATTTTGCTAATGCAAGCAATGTATTAGGTAATCGAGTTTAATGCATTTTTTATGCTTCAATGCTTTTGCGCGGTTGTGTCGATTAATTTTTTCCAAAATTTCAACTGCGATTTTGTTTGGGTAAATGAAAGCAATCAGCAAATCTAGCCTCTAGTGTTTCTAGGAAGTAAATAGTCCTTTGAAATAAGGTAGCTCAACTTTCATTTAAATTTTCTTTCCAGAAATGCTTCAAATATATCTATGGTCATTGTTACAAAAATTAATCTTGTTTGTTTTTTTTTTTTTCCTCAAAATCCTTTACGCCCAACGATAGTTTCATAGAGGTTGAATTCACGAGCCTTTGGAATATACCTACTCATAGTTGTTTAATGATTTATCTATCTACGCTCCGAAAGGCTCTACAATAAATAGCTGATTGAGGAGACAAGGATAAACAAATAAGAAATAATGATGACATAAAAATGTTATAACAATAAAGGATAAAGGAAAATCACATTCAGATGAGTAGTTTTTGTGTGAGTAGAAAATCACGAGGTGTTTTTGGATACAGTTATCAAATTAATCCTGGCCGACGTTACGGTGAGGGATTTTCAACCGTCCCCAGGACTGAAACAAATAGATTCAAGCAACTATTAATTACATGTGTAATTATTTCCTTCTTCTCTCTAAAATTGAAACATTGAACTAAGTTATTAGAACGGCACAGCAAGAGGAACACAAAAAAAATTATCCAAAAAACCATATACGTAGGTATACTGTTCCGAAAATCTGGCGGAAGCGTCAGGGTGTACAGAATTGAACACCTGAATCTAGATTTTGCGGTGCTGTTCGGGAAGGAGGGTTATCGCGATTATTCTGGATTTTGCAGGAAGAGATTGCGGATATATAAAGGCCGGTATTAGTAGTTTTCAAGTTTGAGATTGACTGTGATATTATTTAGATAGTGATTATTGTTAAAAGTTGTGATTATTGTTAAAAGAGTTTGAGTAATTAGTGTGTCGTAACGTGGAATAAATTATTGTGGTGTTAATTGGACTTTGATTTTGGAATCAACGAACCCTAGATTTCTGTCACGCACCCCCGAGCCGTGACATTGGTGTCGGAAGTGAGTAATTCGAGTACTGCAAAGTGAAATCCGATTGCAGAGTAGTGGGGACATTAGTGTAGCGTGGACACTAAGTAACCACTGGGACAGTTAGTCAGTGCAAACAATGACAATCACAAAAAGAGACTTAACCGATCGTGTAAATTACCCCGGAAGTGACTGTATACCCGATTTTGACTGTGATAGTGAATTTTCAAGTGAGTTCTAGAAAACTCTATTTGGAAACCAAGGGAGATATCGAATTTCTGACTTCACTGACTTATTCGATACATCAATCGCCATTCAGGAAAAGAATTTCGAGGAATTTCGGAGAAATTCTAGATCATTCTATTTGGAAACCAAAGGAGAAATTGAATTTGTGACTTCACCGACGTGTTTGCTATATCAATCGACATTCAGAAAAGACATTTCAAGAAAATTCTAGAACATCCTATTCGAGCAAGTTATCCAATTTGTAATTTCACTGGCGTGTTTGGAACTTCAAGCAAAGACCAGAAAATATATATGAAGAATATTTGAGGGAAATTCTAGAATATTCTGTATATGAATATTACGAGACAACAAGCAAATAGAAGAAGAAAAAGTTGAAAAACTTCTGCGCAAAATCTTGGAGCTTCAAGAGACCAAACGACGACAAGAAAAACCACAAGAAGAAGCTAAACCAGACGAAAAGGCTAGGCGACAAAAAGAGAATCAAGAAGAAGAAGCTAATCGACAACAAGAAAAACAAGACGAAGAGACCAGGCGATAAAAAGAAAAACAAGAACACTGAAAAAAATGCTAGTCTTGAACCAAAGTAGTCTTGATAAGGAATTATTAGCGACAAGAGAAAATATTTTCTTATAAAAGAATATCTATTGCATGGAGAGAAATGTTCTGAGTTCAAGTAAAATAGTTCTCTTGAAAAAATCCAAAAATTCTCTTGACTGTTGCTTTCTTCAACCAAGTTCAATTTATCTTCTCTCAAGAGCTACGGAAATTATAGATAGGGAAGCTATTCGTTCAAGAGACATAACAGTTATTCCAATTGCCTGACAATCTTGATATTCAGAACCAAAATACAACGCGAAGGGAATTATGGGAAATAAATGCAGGTGAACGATTGACGAAAGCGGCCTCGCCATGCCAGTACTCTTCGGAGTTTCGTTCCGTATATAGGTCGTTTGTGCGAAAAAAAATCTAAATCTGCCGGTCGGGATAAATATTTTATTGAAATAAAGTTGAATTACAATAGTTACTTAATTTTCAAAAACTATCCAATATAAGTATATCGATCTTCACCAGAAATTACAAGTTGTCTGTTCTTTATCAACTAAAAATATTAAATGTGCCTAGTTAATTGTTTGGTGATGGACACTCGATGCTATTTGCAATCGATTCTTTGTAGCCTATAGCGGAGTGGGAAGAAGATGAAATGAGAAATAAGAAAATTATTGACTTCCTACACTTTGCTATTCAGGTACAGAATTGTCAATGGCACAGAAGTGTCCTCAAAACAATTGACAAGTTTTATTATTAATTTTTACTGCTATGCAGATAACGTGTAACTTCTGTGAAGATCGGAATCCAATAAAAACAAGTAATCTTTCAACTGAGCAACATGAAGTTTGACTCAAAAGACAAATCTCTTCCAAAGAGATATTTTGGCTCTTCCCTCAAAATCTTTCTTACATGTTGGTTTTGAACCAAGAGAGTAATAGCTTTGAACGAAAAGAATAAAATCTTGCCTGAATTAATTTTAGACAATCTATAGGAAGAGAGTTAATGCTTTGGATCAAGAAACATCGCTCTTGGACCTATTCAAAAGCGCGAATCTTTTGACTGAAAGTCATATTTTTTTCGTTAAAGAGATCCTTTTTTTCAGTGAAGAAGAAGCTAAACGACAACAAGAAAAACAAGACGAAGAGGCAAGGTGATAAAAAGAACGGCAAGTCCCAGAGATTCGAAGATCCGGGAAATCCTGAGAATGTCTCAGTTCAGACAAAGTAGCGAAGCCCTTCTCCGAGCATTGGAACTGGAAGCAATCTTTGGTGCCTCACGAATACGAGCAGTATCCATTGAAGACCCAAAGGATAAACAATCGCCAAAAAAAGATGGTAGTTTCGAGAATGTTATGAGTAATTTCATGGAGGAAATTAAGAAACTACTACTAGAAGGTAAAAAAACCGGAAACGATTCGAGACAAACACCAATTCCGGGGAACCGAGTAGAACGTTACCGGTGTCATAGGCTTGGACACATGCAATGGGATTGTAGAGTAAAGATGTCATCTCCATCTAGGGATCGTTCCCAACGCTTTTCAAGATCTAGAGACGCCAGCCCTAATAACAGACAGGAACCAACCAGTATGGTAGGGCGAATGCTGGTTAGTAATGACCAAGCCCTCAGGGTTGTTTACATAAAATCATTGGGCAGTCATTATAGAGGATTAAAATTCGAAGGACAAATAAATGGAGAATTCAAAACCATCACTTTTGATACGGGTGCTGATGCTTCTATAATTAGAAAAACATTAGTCAAGTCTCAGGCAATCCAACCGCTTACTAGAAACTTGTCACTACGAAAAGTCACGGGTGAATCGTGACCAGTTTAAGGATAAGCTATGGTTGAGCTTACTTTTGGATCTACCAGCTTTAGGCACAGAATATTAAACGCTTATATAGAAGATGATTTTATTTTGGGAATGGATTTGATCGGCCAACATGGTTTCTCTTTCGATCCTTTTATGAACATCCTTAAATTTGGTAATGAAGAATTTGTCCTAACTACACAAGAAGGATCCTAAGTCGTCAAGATCCTGGCCACAAACCCAGTGAGGATTCCTGGAAGTAGGTACTGAGAAGATCATCCGCGGAAAATTGGAAACAAACCCTGGGTGATGCGTTGGACTAACACATAATTTTATTGGAGATAAACCAGTAAAATTTCTCGTTGGAAAAACTCTAGTAAGAACAAATGGACACATTATGATAAGAATTCCCAATGATTCTTCTGAAACAGTAAAAATGAAGGGATGAGATATTATTGGAACTCTCGAACCAGTTAAGCAAATATCGAGCTGTAACCTACCAGATTAGCGACTTTTTGAAAAATCGAAATTGGATACAGACGTTACCAAGAAGGACAGTTTCCCTCTCCAGAGGATAGACCATACATTAACCACTCTGTCGGACTCCAAATGTATTCCACCTTAGATCTCAAAAGTGGATACTATGGCAAGTGGCAATATACAAAGATGACAAATAGAAAACTGCCTTCAGTACCGGAAGCGGGTTATACCAGTTTAAGGTAATGCCTTTCGGACTGTGTAATGCTCCAGCTATACGTTTGAGCGACTGATGCGTCTTGTTTTGCGAGGCGTTACATGAGGAACTTGCCTGGTATGTTTAGATGACGTCTTGTCATGATCATGGGAAATTCGTTTCAAGAACATTTCAATAACCTGAAAGAAGTTTTCGACCGCTTCCGGAATGCCAACTTAAAATTCAATCCAAATAAATGTTTTCTATTTCAAAAGAACGTGGAATTCTTAGGTCACGTGGTATCTGAAAATGGCATACAAGTTATGGGAGGAAAGATAGATGCTGTCAGGCAATGGCCAAAGCCACGCGACAAACATGAACTAAGTAGTTTTCTAGGATTATGTTCTTATTATCGAATATTTGTAGAAGGATTCGCTAGATGAAAGTTGTACATTTGGATAGATTGACGAAATATCATGGGCGCGAAGTTGATCGGCACAATCAACCTTAAGAGGAGGGCAGTGTCCCGAAAATCTGGCGGAAGCGCTAGGGTGTACAGAATTGGACAGCTGATTCTAGATCTTGCGGTGCTGTTCGGGAAGGAGGGTCAACGCGTTTATTCTGGATTTTGCAGGAATAGATCGTGGATATATAAAGGCCGGTATTAGTAGTTTTTAAGTTTAAGATTGACTGTGATATGATTTAGATAGTGTGATTATTGTTAAGAGTTGTAAAGAGTTTAGTTGTTTTGAGTTAATTAGTGACGTAATTAGCGTCAGAGTGTGTAGTAACGTGGAATAAATTATTGTTGTGTTAATTGGACTTTGATTTTGGAATCAACGAAAACAAGATTTCTGTCAAGCACCCCAGAGCTGTGACAATACATTAAGCAAAAAATTAATCAATAGAAGAAGGGAAGGTATGTTATCTATAATAATTCCAAGTATATAACAGTATAGTTGTTACATGGTGAATGACCTGTATTATACAATATAAATAATATTTGACACAAAATACGAAGCACTGAAAATCAGACAGCGAATACATAGTGACCACAAAAAAAATAAAAAGAATATCAGACAATATCCTTCTTTAGCAGATGAAAACAACCAAAATATGAAGAATTTCACCTTCTTACCTTGATTGTTACATCAATTCTAGGAAACAAGTAAATAATATTAAATAAGAAACATATCACATCAACTTATCAAGGAATAGCACAACAATTAAATTTAAAAAAATATATGAAATTAAACATGTCATAATCCTATCTAGGCGATAAAGCTGGGCTATACGAGAATACTTGGGTCTCCAGTCTCAGAAGGATGAAATTATTGACTGGTATGTCACTCACAGTCCAGCGTCTATAAGTAGACTATAATAGATACATCCAAAGGTCCAGAAAAGAGAACCCAAATTGAAGGAAATGATAAATAAATCGAAAAAAGGAAAGGCCAATAATATACTCTGGTCTCTCTCGAACACAAAAAGAAATAAACTGGTTAACTTGGGCTTTTCGCGGTAGCTTCTAAATCAAATCTGCCACTTGGCAATAGTGGTGCTAAGTATTATTTTCAGTCACCCAGAAAGTGAGTTAGGGCCCCAAATTAAAAAAAAATGGCTAAACGTGCCTAGAATTAAATACTTATTTGTTTCAATCACCCGGCTCACCTCTAATAGAATAATTCCTATGACATTTTTTTTTCCTATCAAGTTCAAGTGCCATTTTAGGGATTTTTCGTTGCAATGAACAGTCAAGTTAGGGCAGTGAACTGTCAAAAATTTATGGCAAACCGAAATCACGAAAATTACGACTTCTGACAAACCAAGTTTTTGTTACAGCGGTTCTATCAAAATAATAATAATCGGAAAACGAAACTCTGGGAAGAAAAAAATAAGTCATATAATAATTATCAAATAAATGGCCTACATCATTAAATTGAATTATACGAGGAAAGGCGAATTTGAGCCTCATTTCGTAAACGACTGAATAAAAGACTCTATGGAGGAAAATGAAATCGTGACATTTTGTTTCAAAAGTTTTTCTACTAAGCTGTAAATTGCTCAAAAAGTGAAACTTGTATGATTACATCAGAGCAAATAGCGCACAAAAAAGAATTGGAAAATCTATATCAACAATCGTTATTTCAAGATAATATTCATTATAAAAAATAACCACACAATCTTCAAGAAAAGTTGAAACGCTGAAAGATGATAAAAAGTTATGGTGACAATCTAACCTAAAGTTGACCCAGGGGCAGTATATCTTTCACAGGCTCCATCTTAAAGTAATGCTTGATTGATTTCGACTAGTTTTTTCGATTCTTTTACTGAAGTGCAGATAAATCAGAATGAAATACTGCCAAACTTAAGAACTTGTGGGGTGCATAACAAAACAGGCAACGCTTTTTGCAGGAATCAGATTTTTAGTCAACGACACCTCGTTTTTTGTCGCGTCGTGGGGAGAATTTACGCAGGAAATCATCATAATTTTATAACAACTCAGGTGGCGGTCTATTAAAACATGCTTATTTAGAATTGTAAATATTTTTGTTTATGTATTAATAAATTCCTAAAGCAGAGAGAGAAGAATTAGAAAAACTTTTAAATTTGCATTAAGCCAACAAAATTAAAACACAATGACACCGGAAGAAAAAACCGTCTTTTCAATTGTTTTAAACATTTGCATAATTTTATGCTGAAATGCTTAAGTGACGTGTCAAACAAAAAATGCCTTTGAACGGTTTTTGTATCCACAGTTTGATTTAACAAAGCAACAACGTGAAATGTTATACTTTGCCTCGTAATATGTCATAAAAGTGAAAATAGAAAACACAAAAAAATTTATTTATATCCCATAAGCCACTTTTTTCAGTTGCCATTGCAAATAATGATAATGAAGCAAAACTTATCAATAATGCTCTCTTGAATCGAAGCCTAATCTTTTCAAATATTGCTGTAGCGTAGTAAACAGAAAATAAGCTGTATTGTTTATTCTAATGAACTGACGTCATGTCATATAACGCGTGTCAAAAGGTGACAGGGTATAAGCGATTTGCATACGTACGTTTTAAGGCTATAGAGTACACAATAGGGACCATTATTATTATAATACTATTGTTTGACTGGGGATATTTTTTAGTCCATAAGGATGCCTTATTCTAGTTCGCATTATCTTTTCTTTGCTTCAAAATCGAAATGTAGACATTTATTTAAATAAAATGGGTACGTTATCGCAATTAAATAGTAGGCGCTAGTTTTTGAATTGGGTAAATCCCGTGCACAAAACCCAAATTCAAGAAAGTACATCTATAGGTTTTCCTTTAGAAGAAAGATGACTTTAGCAACGATTGTTCTTGATGGCAACACCATTTCATGGATTACTTTCAAAATTTTAATTGATAATTTTGATTGAATTGTCCACAAATAATTTTTTTCTCAAAAATGTAGGTGGGTGATTTATTGTAGGTAAGTTACATTTTTTGTTCAATAAATATTGCCCATTAACTTAATGGCAGTACCCTCAAGGAAAATAAAAATTATTTCTGAGATTTCCTATGAATGCTTATGAAAAATCGTGCATTCATATCTTTATTCTTCTTCTTCATAAACTTTCACCTACGACCAGCGACCACTAGTGTGAATGGTGAAAATCCAAACTGCCTCATGGTAAAGTGAATCGCCTGGGCAGCGACCAATCAGAAGCAGCCGCCAATATTTATCAGTGTTGTTTGGCGGTTGGCTTGAAAATTATTTACCTTTAGTTTGTATATTATACTACACTATTTGAAATTGTGAGTATTGGAGGTTGTGCAATTCAGAAATCATGCGTTCAATCACACTTGATGTAACAGCTTGGAACTCCAATTGACAGGAACAGAGCCAGGCTGGCTGAATACCCACACACCCAGGGAGCCATCATCATCGGTCCTGATAAACCAACGTACCTAGGTAACATCCCAGCGATCCGATGAACTGGTTGTTGAAGCGCATCAGGAACGCACAGCAATCAGGCTGATACCGAGAAGGACAAACCCCCCTAGGTAAGTTAGAGCCAAGACTTAGCAGGAAATACAGAACCAGAGGAACTCATCATCATCATAGGCGATCACTCGATACCGAGTAAGATTATCTCCTATTTTATTCTCAATGTCATCGATTGTGCGTTTTTTGATGGCTATAAAAACCAATTCTGGAGCCACATACTCTGTCACAGTCTTGGCACACCCAGCCTCTGGCAGCATTTTCTCTTCCTCTGTTCTTTTGCTCCTTCCTGCTGTCGCTCTTTTCGGTCTAGTGTCTACGTCGCTCTTCTTCAAAAGTTTGTGGTCCCTGGTGGACTACTCGACGCCATGAGGGCCTATCATTTGCCGTCGTCTCTCAGTAGTTGGTATCGATGCGGCACTTTGCCATATTTTCCTGAAGATCTTTGTAGCGTTTTTGTTGACCTCCTCAATCTCGATTTTGTTGAATATTATTTAGGGAAATCTATAATAATATGTTTAGGTTGCCGATCGTTAGATGGCGCGACAATCTGAATATCTGTCATGATGTCATTTTGTAGAAATGTCATGTCGTTGTCTGTAAAATTTTGGCGGTCGTGTCTGCAGCTTAATTATAATAAAATAATCTCTGAACGAATTCTCTTTTAATTACCCACATCAAACAGGTTATGGGTCTAGGACTGTTTCTTGGGTAAACTGTGTGTAATTTTCCATAGCGTAATCGCGAAAAGTTTGTAAAAAGTGAACAAGGTGCAACAACAACGTGGCAGGTGTGAGTAGTCTCTCTGTGCCAATTTTGGAAGCGAATAAGTTCAGCAATTGGAGATTCTGTATCTTAACTTTGCTAACTAGATAGCAGTGTGACATAATGTGATTGAGAATGATCCGCCAGCATCGACCGCAACATTGGAGGAGCAACAGAAATTCAGGAGACTTGATGCTAAAGCAAAGTCCATAATCGTTCAGTGTGTGTCAGATAAGCATTTGGACATTGTCGAAGATTGTGCTACAGCATAAGATCAATTACAAGCTTTAAAATATATATTTGTGAGAACAAGTTCATTTACCAAATTATCTCTGTAGAGAAAATTGTTCAGTTTACGCTCCGGAATAAATGAAAGTCTAGAGGACCCTTTCTTAAAATTTGACTCGATGATACGTGACCTTAAAGACCTTGGATCCACTATAGATGAGAGTGATCGTCTGTGCCAATTACTGTTATCATTGCCATCCAAATTTGATACAGTAGTGACAGCTTTAGAAACAGTTAGTGATGTAAAAATGGATTTTGTCAATGCCAGGCTGCTGGACGAAGAGCTAAAGTTGGGATCTAGACTTGCTAATGCACTAGCAGAAAATAACGAAGTGAGTTTCAAAGCTTTCAATAAAGTATGTTTTGTATGTGGTAGTAAATTCCATTTCCAAGCAAACTGTCTAAAAAAGAAATGACGGAAATAGTGGATTTCCAAATAATTCAGGAGCAACCTCTGGAAATCAAAATAGAGGATATTTTCGAGGAAATTATTCTAGACGTCGTGGACGTAGTTTTAGATATAATCAAGGACAAAACCGACAACAAGCAAATACAGCTGGTGATCAACAAGTTGTTCTGTATGCTGCTAATTTGTGTGACATAACTGACATAGATGTAAATACTGGCTGTACTATAGTTTCGTTTTGGACTCGAGAGCAAGCAATCACTTTGTGAAAGAAAATCTCGAACCTTATATGACTAATATCAAGACATTGAACAGTTATGTATTTATTCACATAGCAAATGGTGAAATTTTGAAGTCGAACAAGCTAGGAAAATTAGGTGCCAAGGGTCAGGGTCAGAATATTGTAATCGAAGCTCTCATTGTTCCAAATTTAAAGCATAACCTCATTTCAGCTTCAAAAATAACCGAAAAAAGACATAAGATAATAGTGACAAAAGAGAACGCAAAAATTTGTGGACCTAATTTCTTCCTCAAATGCCATAATAAAGGTGGACTGTATATATTGTATGTCGACAATGTGATGAAACAAAATTGTCATGTCAGCGTAGATGCTGAAATATAGAATCAGAGGTTAGGATATGCTGGAAAAGAAGCTTTTAGGCAACCGGGATTAGAATTTCCCAAAAAGATTTGTTCAACTTATATGGAAGGAAAAGCTACTAGGCCAACATTTCAACAAAATGAAAAGCGTGCAACACAAATAGGAGAACTTGTACTCAGTGACCTATGGGGACCAATAACGCCCTGTACAATTATTGGAGAAAAATATTAGCAGGTAATCTTGGATGATTTTTCACATAAAGACTTTAATAAAAACAAAAGTGAAGCCGAACAATATCTAATTGATTATGTTTATGAAATTGAGAGACAATTTAATGTTAAAGTTAAAAGTTTTCGTCTAGACAATGGTGGTGAATTAACATCACGTGACTTTAAATATTTTGCCAAAAGTAAGGGAATTCATTTAGAATATTCTATGACCTATAGTCCGCAAATAAATGGAAGAGCCGAACGAATGAACCGAACACTTTTGAACATGATCAGAACTAAAATTATCGACCAGGTGTACCCAAGACACTGTGGGCAGAGGCTTTAATGTCTTCAGTGTACGAATTAAATAGAATACCTTCCTCAGCCCTCAATAACGGAGAAACCCCATCACTAAAATGGCATGGCTGTAATGATATCATTAAACTAAAAGTTTTTGGTTGTCGATGTCGAGCATGGTATGTTCAGTTACCAAGAGAAAATAAACTTGAACCAAAGGCGAAAAAGGCAAAATGATGAAATATTATGGAGGCTGCTAGTCTATGGATACCGTCAGATGATCGAGAAATCAAGTCCAGTGACGTACGTTTTAACGAACAAATTTTAGAATACAAACAAAATTATGGACATACAAATGAGAAAAAAGTTGAATCAAAAACTCAACCATACGAATCAAATGAGGAATCAAAAGAAGAAAAAAGATTTTCTTGATGTAGAAGACCAAAGAAAAGAAAGCAGATATGAAAATTATGAAGAGAGCAAAGAAGAATTTGAAAATTACATAGAAGAATTAATAGAAAATGAAACTGAAACCAGAAGAGGAAGAAGAATTATAAGACCAAAACATCTAGATGAATATGAAATTTGTGAAGCTTATGGTCTATTGTCTGATTCATATGAAGAGCCGAAGACCTATAATAAAACCAAAAAATGTCCAGAAGGAATTAAATTCACATGAACAGATGAATACTTGGACTTTAGCTCAAATGCCAAAAAATCAGTTTGCAATAGACACCCGCTGGGTTTTTAAATTGAAAGAAGATAGCACTAAAAAGTCACTAGATGCTTCCAAGAATCATATGAAATAGGCGGTGAATTTAGCTACGCACCAGTCAGCAGGCTTTCAACTATAAGAATTCTTATGTCCATAGCAGTACAAAAAGGCTGGAACTGGAAGTTGAAACAAGTAGATATGCCTACTGCATTTTTAAATGGTCAGTTGGACAAAGAAATATGTATTAAGAGACCCGAAGCACTAAAAAGTGTTTCAAACTTAATAGAGCATTAAGTATATGGATTGAGAAGTGCTCCTAAGTGCTGGAATATCAAATTCAACGGAGTCATGTTAAAGTTAAAATCTAAAAGATCAAAACATGACTTTTGTCTTTATAAAAAAAGAATATATTTTTGGTACTTTTTGTAGATGACGCTCTCATAACTGGAACAGAAAAGGAAATGGATGAATTAATAGAAGATTTGCATAAAGAATTTAATATCAAAATCAGTAGAGAAGTGTCAATATTCCTGGGAATGGAGATCACACACAATAAAGACGGCTTGAAAATTATAGAAACCAGAATGATCAATCGATTGTGCAAAGAATTTGGTTTAGACGAATGTCGACCAGTGACTACACCAATGGAGGTTAATTTTGACCTGGAAGAAGATCTTATAAGAACAGACATTCCCTATCGTAGACTGGTATGCAGTATGATGTATATTTCATTAGTATCTAGACCAGATATAGCATTTAGTGTATCATATCTCAGTAGATACTTGGATAAAGCAACAAATCAAGCCTGGAATACAGCAAAACGAGTACTTCGATACCCTAATTCGACTAATCATCTTGGATTGAATTACACCAAGGGAAATGGAGAACTCGTAGGGATGTCAGATGCCGATTTGAGAGGAGATAGACAGACCAGGAAGAGTGCCAGCGGATTTATTTGCTTTCATTCCGGAAATTCCATAGCCTGGTATTCTAAAAAGCAGAATTGTGTGGCTTCGTCAACCATGGAAGCTGAATATATAGCAGTAGCAAACGTTGAAGGCGTTTTGTCGGAGTTCAATGGCCAGACGGAAGAAAGCGTTAAACTGAAAGTGAACAATATGAGTGCGATTTCAATGATGAAGACCTTCGCGAACTCAGAAAGAGGTGAACATATTGAAATACGTTCACTTTATTAAAGATTTATGTATTAGAGGAAAAATTTTGATTGATTACATTAATACTAGCAAAAATTGTGTCGATTTGTTTACTTAAACTCTGGCTAGAATTAAATTTGAATCATTTAGAGGATTCATTATGAAGTGATGTTTGTGTTTATATAGGTATACCTGCTTATAAGTTTAAGGTGTAATATGTACTTGTACACCCGTTATTTTTGTAATGTTTAGTTTTTTGGAAAATGTATTTTGATTGCTTGTGTTTGTTTTCAATGAAATGTATTGTTATTGTTTATAATTTTTAGATGTCATCCAGTCAGCTGTTGCTGTCAAATTTGTAAGGTTAGTGTAACAATAACATTCCATTGAGGCGGTGCGTTGAATATTATTTAGGGAAATCTGTAATAATATGTTTAGGTTGCCGATCGATAGATGTCGCGACAGTCTGAATATCTGTCATGATGTCATTTTGTAGAAATGTCATGTCGTTGTCTTTAGAATTTTGGCGGTCATGTCTGCAGCTTAATTATTGTTATTAATTATAATAAAATAATCTGAACGAATTTTGTCTTTTAATTACCCACATCAAACAGTTTTCCCTCTTTCAGTTGACTGTAGAGAATCTGTCATGGAAGACGTGTTTCGGGCATGCGGACGAGTTGACTTGTTCGGCGATGTTGGTGGTTAATGATGAGAGGGCTTCCATGCTAGTTGTTTTGGCCTCCTCTAAAACACTTATGTCCGTTTGTCGGTCTTACCATTTAATTCGTAGGATCTTTCTCAGGCATCGCTGGTGGTATTTTTCTAGGCTTTCTGTAGGTGGTCCATATTTTGCAGCCATATGTAAGTGGTGGTATTACAACTGCATTGCAGTTGCGAAGTTTTGTCTCAGCGCTGATGTTGTCATTGTGGAAAACTCTCTCTAGAAGTCGCGCAAACGCTGCACTAGCAAGCATACTTCAAGCGATATTGGATTTCGGCGTCGATAGATGCATTTGCTGCCACACGCCTCCCAAGGTATGAGTGGTGTTCTACGCTCTGCAAGGAGTGGCCATTTATGGTTTTATTTGGAGCTTGGGGATCAGTGCCCGGGGCGGATTGGTACAGAATCTGCGTCTTGATGTTAAAGTTGACCTCTAGGCCGATTCTCCTGTATGCCTGGTTTAACCAGAACTAGAAGGGATATGATGAAGTGCCAGCACAGTTTACGAATAAAGGAACCCCTAAAAGATTCAGAAGTATCCAGCTCCAGCACGACATGATAAATGCCTAAGTACCTGGGATTAGAGGGAACCGACATTTCCCAATTTCTCGAACTCATTGGGATAGTATACTGTGATAAAGACAAAATTGAGGCTTTTACAGATACTTTACAGCGGGAAGGCCGTCTTAGTGAAGCTCCAGATGTAGGTTACAATCACGAGATTGATCAATCGGCCGAGAGACTGCGTGAACTGAAAACTTAAAGGCGTACCAAGAATCATGTAATTTCCTAGGAAATTCAGAAAATGTGCAGAGTCCTAAAAGCTAGGACATTAGACCGTGAAGCAATTTGCAACAAGATGACACAGGAGATGCTTGGAAAGGTTGTGACGGCATTGAATAACATCATCAGCTGCCTGCATTTCCATACAAGATCAGTTTCTACGATCTTAGAAGCACCTGGAAGTGTACATTCTCATAAGAGCCAAAAGGACAAGACGTTCCCTCAGAACTACCCCCATCAGTATATCTTGCCCCTTCTCAGTAAGGTGCTAGGGAGACCGAGCAAATACCAGCTTCAAGAAAAACATTGAAGTGCTCGAAATGATTCCTGACGAAGAAGTCACTGAGTTAAGTACACTCAGAATAGTAGTACCAACGCGTTCCACTGGAGTCGCTTACCAAGAGAAGACATATGCAAGCTGATTCGAAAACATCATGCTGACCGAACCTATTCAAGAGGGTTGGTCCGACAACGCTAGAAAGCAAGACGACTATAGTAGCAGAAGTACTCTAAGAGTTGGTTCTAAGACAGTTGCCTATACTCAAACTACACCTACGACATTTCACGAATCACATACACAAATATTGCCATTTGCGCAGACGAATTTGCCATATCTCAGCGCAGAGTTAATGGATGGAACACTCAGGGGCCCCAGGGAGAAGTGGATCCCATCTACCCTTGACCGAAAAGTTGAGATTAATGCACAGAAAAACCATTCGGGTTAAGTCGCTCACATGTGGTGGATTGGTGAGTCTGTTTTTGGAAGATACAAATATCTACTGAAAGAAAAAAATAGGTAAAAGTCACCTGAACGTTGTGTACTGGTGTTCGATGGGACAGCGTCCCTGTAAATGTAAGCATCGTTGAACCGGTAGAAGAAGCATACATCATTATTCTCTGCCTGATGTTGAGTAATACTATGGAATGTATTTTGTCCCAAGATATTGGATCTGTCACCCTGAACACCAGAAAGGCACCTTTGCTCATATCCTAATTCCTAAGCATAGGTGGGCTGAAAGCAATATCAAATTTTTCTGCTGAATAACTGGATTCTCAGCGACGGGTATACGCCGTTTTTTTTTTATCAGGAGCTGCTTTTGCGACAAGTCCGATAACACGAAAGTCGCAAACGATCAGATGCAGATGACGTAGAAAACCATATTCAACCAGAATAAGAGAACAATCTAGTAACGACAACTTACAATCTTTTGAATCTGCCCCCCATCCAGCACCTTTATTATAAAATAAAATCACAATTCCATAATCCAATCAGATGCTAAACTATCGCCGCAACTCTAATGTTTATTCTGGCCTTCTGGCCATCTAGTCGGGTACTATATTCTTCCAGCTCCACAACTCCTGTAGTCAAAATCACGAAAAAGCCAAGAGGATAAGCGGATGTCACTAACGAAAACAAATTCTGTCAAAACTTTCACAAGAGAGGATAACCGCTTAACGACAATACAAAGTTACATATGTAAAACTGTGGCACGCAGAGATGTGTTTTGTGCTTCATCTGCATTAATATTAGATAAAAATTAGTGAACTTAGTAATTCAATTAAAACAAAAAGAACTCTCCAGCAATTTCAAAGTACCTTCTAGAAAAAAAGAAGTTCCAGTCTAGTAATTTTTTTGAGTCAATTAGATTCTCTGAAAGCCCTTGCTCCAGGCATAGTTATTGTCGTTTTACTTGTTTCAATTTGAAATTATACTGGATATTACATTCCCAAAATTAGGCTGGATTTAGGCCTTCCTAAGAAATTGGGCAGAATATATAGTATTACAAACCTGTCAACTTATCTTCCCTTAAAAATATAGAAGAATGATAAACCTAAACTATTAATATTATATTCTCAATTTCTAATATTTTTACCTGAAAACTGACTATTCTTAGAGAACTACTCAATGACTCATTTCATACAAACCGACCTGAGCATTCTTCTTGGTTCAGGCACTACTAGAACATTGTTACCATTATCGGCAATATTTCATGGGAGCAGTGTGACCTGTACACCGCAAATAACTATTTTCACTGGCATCCCGAATATTCTTTTTTCGAGAGCAACAAAATTCGGAAACACTGATACCCTGACGTACACGCATCTACATATAATCAACGATATAATTGAAAAACCTAAAAATCCAATATATCTCCTCATTGGAAATAAATGTATTGTATTTATACTGTTGAACTGGCAATAATGAAATAAGGCACAAAGTTTTAGAATTTTATATTTTTTGAGACCCGAAAACATGAATAGGTACGCCAAAGATATAGTAATAAAACAAGCAATATTAGAAAAGTTTTGCTCCAATTCATAATGCGATGCTATAAAAGGGAAAATAGAAAGATCTTTCCTGGAAAACTTTTGAAAACATGAACAATTGAGAAGATTAAGCAGATTCTCTTCAATCTGGATTGCTATAAAGAAAGTTTCAGGGACATAAGATGTTTTAATATTAGCCGTTTTAATTGGTCCAATGACAATTAAAAATTGATGAACACGGATTAGCATAGTCTGCATTCTTAATTAATTACATCAGCTTCTCCACGAATGTTTTAATAATGTCAGTTTTGTAAATTAAATCCACTGCGGCATGGTTCTGATAGTAATTGGTGACGCCACTTGCAGAGGAAATTATTGTTCTTAATAAGAGGTTAATAAAACTAATCGAGAAGAACTCATCAGAGCACGACTTCGGGTTATGCGGTTGAAAATAACATATTATTCTACCCCAGATTAAACCAGTGTACAATTTAATGCACTTTTAGGATTTTATTTTCATTAACCCAAAAATTAAATATGCTCACTATTTTACTACTTGAAAAAAAAATAAAAAATTACCAGAAATCCACTGCAACTTCACGTACCTACCACGTATGTCGCACATTTGATCTTGCCTATGGCAGCCTATGTCAATATTGCCAATTTTGGATTTAAATTTAGAAGCATCGTTGTTTTTTAAAGATGCCTATATAATGATCGCGATGTCATATCATTTTCACAAGTTTAAAATAATTCCAACCACCAACGTGAATTCTGATAACTGATGAGAAATCAAACGGAAATAATAAATTGAATGAATGAAGAATGGAAAATTAATGTAACACAATATGAATGACACAGGTGATCTTAAGAATGATCTTAAGAACGAAAACGACAAATGAAGAAAATACAACTCGAGATTTAGGGAAATTTCATATCTTCCGCCAGCTTATTTGGAAAAAAATGAGCAAATACCTATATTGACATTGATTTAGACAAAGTTTTTGATGTTTATGTTCTTGTTGTTGCTTACATATATCCTATTAAAAAAAAAGATTGGAAAGTATCTAGTATTTGATAGGTTCCAATTTAATTTTTAATATAGACCAATAATTGGAAAAGTAACAAAAAAGTGTTAAGTTTATGCCGAAAACCACTTGTCGCTTCAGCTTACAAAAAAAAATCTTATAGAGAAGCAATGGAAAGTATGACAAAATAATTGCACTTTAACTGCATTTATTTTTAGATGGATTCAAACGAATAAACTGCAGGTCAAGAATTTTTCCCATCTATTTTTAGATATGAAATGTAATTAGCCTACCCTATGCTATGTTAATGGCATCTTTTTTTCATTTGGTTACTCAGTTTTATCCGAACAGAAATGTATAGGATACAATGTCCCCTGTTATAAATAGTATTTATGAAAAGAGAAAAGTTTTTATAGAATACAGTCAAATAGCGTGATAGATAATTAACATTTATAATAATTATTCTCTTCGCCCCCTCGCCTCGTCCTGAAAATGTGTATTGACTGTTTTGTTTGTTCTTTAATGATTTTTTCATTTAACCAAATGCTTATTGTTCAATTTTTCGAATTTAACTTGTTACAATAACTGATATGATTTTCCAAAAAATTTTTTAAAATAAGTAGGTAGGTAGCTATTTTAAATAAATGCTAATTTGTTCTACTGCAGAAAGTTCCAAGCGATATTTTTGCTAAGGTGGGGATGTGAAAACTTATTCAAAAATAAGATTGTTTGATACCAAGAAGTTGATGACCAGATGCGCGAATAAAATCACTTTGATCAAAACGTATCGGAACAAATTCAGACGCGTCAGATGAAAAATCGGGAATCTACTGTGTATTGAAGTTATTATTATTATAGTTATATACCAATGTAAGAAAATCGAGCAAAGTAAAATTATCGTGCTTTAAACAATTAAGAGCAAGTGTTACTTCTAGTTGGTAATTACTGATATATGGCAAGCATTAATTGTTTAAAAACAACAGCTGCCTCTGAATATAACAATAAATACGACCGCTAAATTGCGCAACAACCCAACACTCATTAAAGAATTGAACTATAATTTATTTAGGTTTGTTACTCGGTTTGTTATGATGAATCATATTAATTAAAGACACAATTCTTTCTGATGGCATTTATATTAATAGGTTGACAAAAGTTAAGAATGTAGTGCGATGTTGTTTTAATTATTATTAGTTCCCTAAAACTAACCATTCTGAAGTTATGTGAACAGCAATAACAATTTTCCATGGAAAGAACTATTATTTATAAATAACCCATATTATTTAAACAAGAAACAAAGCATTTAATGCAATAATAGGTACGTATACATTTCACGGTATAATCAACAATGTTGAAATAAAAGATAAACTCCTAATTAATATAAATCAAAAACACCATTGTTGTGAGGGAGGAATAGTGGAAATTTCAATAATCAAAATCGGTTATGTCATTAGCCTAATAGAATCATAAATGCAAATGAAATGGGCAATGTGGACGAGCAAGTGATGCAACAAGATAGGATATTTGGATCCATGGGGATAATCATCAGCTCCCCACCGGTCGAGAAATGAGAAAATTTATTCACGTTGATGAACATCGATGTGTTTAACCGTACTTTTAAATGATCCTCCATCTGTTTTCCCTGATTATTTAGAAAATCATAAATGCCTTGTGACAGATCGCATATTATATTATTATTTTGATTAAAATAAGATGAAAATTAATTATATTTGACCAGTGTCACTTTTCCTAAGAAAAAGTAGTGTATACAGTGTCATTACTTAAGTGTGCAACATATGGGATTTTTTTTTAGTAATAGCACAATCAAAATACAAACAAGGCCAAAAGTTGGTGCATGTCTGATAATCATATCAGGTGCACTTAGAATGGTTGCAAGTCAAACAGCATACAGGGTAGCTCAAAAAATATCAAAATTGTAGAAATATTTACTTAAATAAAATAAAACTTTTGCACTTTAAGGAGAGTTTTTCTAATATGGCTATTATCATTAGTAATATTTTAACTTGTTAAAAAAAAAATTGCGACATTTTAAAGTTGTGTTGAATATCATTGCAACAAACATGAATTTTGTGTTTCCATAAAAAATTAAAAATCTAAGTTAATTTTACAAATATGCTCGAATTTGAACAGAGTTATGTGAGATTGATTCGATTTTAATTAATTTTTGAAAGTATTAAGGCCGGAAATAAAAAATAAAAAAAATATAGAATTTTTTCGAAATTTTTTTTTTTTTTAGGAGGCTATGTTTTGGTATTTAGGCATAACTTTTAATTCCAAACAACTTTTCTCCATAACATTTTGCTGAATTTTCCAAAATAAGGGTACTTCACAGTATAATTTTGATAATGTTTGACCTACCCTGTATGCTGTTTGACTTGCAACCATTCTAAGTGCACCTAATATGATTATCAGACATGCACCAACTTTTGGCCTTGTTTGTATTTGGGTTGTGCTATTACTAAAAAAATTTCCCATATGTTGCACACTAAAAAAATCACACTGTATAGGTATATGAGTATCTATTACGATAAAATTAACAACATTGTCGCTACTTTTTCTCATCTTGAATTCGTTATCGATCAGCTTAAGTTTTCCGAAACGACATTAGTAATTATGCAAAAAATATTTTCACATACGTTGATACTGGGCAGATGACAGATGCACCAAGATCACCAATAGGCACTAGGCAGAAAGTAGATAGCGGGAAGAAAATGGCACCACCTAGGCCAAATACACAGAACTGGAAATCTCTAGGGAAGGCCTATGTCCAGGAGTGGCTTGGCAATGGCTTTTAAAGAAGAAGAGTGAGCGTGAATCCTTTGGTTGAAGCTTCTGTTCGTTTTTTGGGGAGATTTTCGTTAGAAATTTCGCTTCCACGTTATGAGAACCCAACTCTCGGAGGGTAGAGAAAAAAATCCAAAATAAAAGTTAGTCAATTTATACCAACAGTGTGTGCCAATTAAATGATTTAAATGGAGATTTAGTAGCGGTAGGGAATTCAGGTTTGCTCAAACAAGAAAAAAGCTTAGATGGAGATCTTTCGTCCCAACTCGACTCCGGGGTCAATCCCATAGACTTTTTGACAGACAAGAATGTCTCAAATTCTTGCTTCTTGGCATTAGTCGATGCTCCTGAGACCCTTAAAACCTTCAAAACAGAAATTACTCAGGCTATGATGACATATGATCATTGTTATTCTTTTCTTTGACTTTAAAAAAAAATATATCTCATCAAAATAAGTTTTTTTTATTTCTTTTTTAACTAGCTCGCGAATAACAAACATGGACTCGGGAGAGAATTGCTTTTCTTCAAGTAGAATACTAACAATTTGTGTAAATCTTTACGTTTTAGTGCAAATAGGAATCCAGGGAGCTCCCTAAGGCAATCAAAATTTAATTTTTCCCCTAATTTTCAACCAGGATAGAAATATTCTGCGAATAGGTTATGTAAACACATGGGGAACAGCTCGGGGGGTTCTAAGAAATCCCCAGATGGAAAAAAAATAAAAATAAAAAAAGTGAGGAAAATACCTAATCAAAAAGTGAACAATTGCGAAAAAAATGAACATCAAATCAGGGAAAAGAAAGTGTCACACAAATATGAGAAAACTTCATTGGGACCATATCAGGTGGTAGGTAGTTCAAGGGTCACCAGAGGAAAATATAGGACAATTACACTCCATGGCAATAGCAAAATTTATTTATGATCTGAAACTTAAAGAGGTTAGAAGAGCCATGAAAAAAGGAAAAAACAAGATAACTATAGAATTTATGACACCAGAAGCAGTAAATTATTTTATAATAAATGAGTTCCCACTGGATACATAATATACATCCCAGACTATTTAGTGACATGTGTCCTAAAAGAGGCCGAGCCAGAAGAAATAATTGAAGGATCAGAAGCACAAAAAGAAATAATACATGTTAAAAGGTTCAACCGTAAAATAACAAAGGAGAATAAAGTAACAGGAAACATTAAAACAGGTACATGTCTATTTATATTTACAGGAAAATTCCTACCTAGATTCATAACGGTATTCGGTCTTGAAGTGATGGTAGAAAACTACATAATGCCAGTGGCACAATGTTGTAACTGTCTATACTATGGACATAATAAAATCCAATGTAAGAGAAAAAAAAAAAGCCAAATATGCGCAAAAGAAGCACACGGAGGCTTATGTACCTGCACGTGCAAAGAGGGCGAGGAACATTTTTGCAATGGCAACATAAAACATTGTAGGAATTGTGGAAGCACTCTGAACATTCATCATCAATAAGCAAAGACTTCCCAGAATACATTAGTCAAACACAGATAAGGCAATACATGTCATCGGACAGCATATCCTACTCCTAGGCCAGCGAAATGGTTCCCAGAATTAACAGGAATAGGGAATTCAGACCTAGACAAAATGAGTTCCCTGCACTATCAAAAAACAGACCAGTTCCAAACTTCACCCAGATGAGTCAGAACAGGCAAATATACTTGGAAAACAAAAGCAAAATGGCAATTATACCAGGAGAGAATAATGAGAGCATGCATAGAAAAAAAAACTTAAAACCTACAGTGAACTAGAAAAAGCGCTCCAGGACGCAGCAGAGGAAGCAATTCCAATAAAAACAGGACAGAAAAGCAACAAAAAGGTAACATGTTGGTGGGATCTAGAGTGTAAGAAATTGCTGGATGAAAGGAAGAAGGCCGTAAACAGGCTCACCGAAAACTATTCCATGGAAAATTTTTCGACCACCAAAGGCTGCATAGCAAAAACCAAACTGAATTTTAGGATAAAAAAAAGGTCCAGTTTCCAAAAGTACTGTGATCAATTAAATCGTAATACTCCGGTTGCAGAAATATGGAAAACGATAAAAACATTTTCAAACGGGATGACACCAAAACCAACCAAGGAAAGGCTGCCAAGAGTACTAGCAGAGGAAGTTATTGATAACATCCTTCTGGTAAACATAGATCCTGAATTCAGGATGGAACAAACCAGGCAGAATGAGGAAAAAAGGGTGACTTCAGAAGCATTAGAGTTTGTATTACACAGAAAACTAGATTCGACTTCTGGAATGGATGGGATTTCAAACACAATGCTCAAACAAATGCCAAGAAGTGGGAAGGAGATTTTGATTGAAGTATATAACAAAGGCATAATTCTATACCAATGGAAAAAAACAATGATATTTCCGATCCTTAAAGAAAACAAACTGCAGGGAGGCAAAGAGCTATAGGGTAATCGCCTTGGCAGCGTGTGTATGTAAGATCTTGGAGAGTATTGATAAGAATAGAATAGAATGACAAATCGAAAATGAACTTAAATTACCAACTCTACTAATCCGATTTAGAAGGGGAAAGGAATGCCTCGAATCTCAAGCTTTCTTAACATTGGAGATTCAAAGAAACTTCCATGAGAGAATTAAAACAATTGTCGTATTCCTGGACATAAAGGGGGCATATGATCACGTGAACATATACAAACTCTACGAGGAAATGGGAAAAATGGAAATCCGCCCAACTATAAAGAATTGGATTTTTGAAGTACTAAACAATAGGAATTTTTTTATTGGGAACAAAAATGGAGAAACGATAGGCCCAGAGAATGTCTACCGGGTTAGCACAAGGATCACTACTCAGCCCAATCCTGTTTATAATATTTATACGAGCTACATCCACGACATGGCACGGGAAAGAGCCAACATTCTACAATATGCGGACGATCTCGCAATCATTATTAAGGGAAAGAACATTTTAAAGGATTTGTCAGCGCTATTTGGGAGCCTGAATTTCAAAATATCCACTCAAAAATCCTCAGCCATGACATTTGATCTTAGAGTGCACAACTTTCCTGAAAAATATGTAGAGTACCAGGACAGAAGAATACCAGGGCTGAGGGAGTACAAATACTTGAGAGTCATACTTGACTGGACGCCACCAGAGAGTTTTTATGAAGTCTGGATATTCAGAGAGTCAGAGTATTGATTGGGAGGTTCCTCAGGGATCCGTTTTGGGTCCAACTCTCTTTCTCCTATTTATTATTGATTTGCCTACTTTAGACATTAGTGGAAGGTTTACACTTTTCGCGGATGACACTACAGTCTTGTGGCACTGTAGAAATTTGGCTTCCTTACATGATAATATTTCTAATGATATTAAGAAAATCAAGGCTTGGTCTGATGCAAACCTTTTGTTGCTGAATTTTGAGAAAACAAATGTTGTAAGCTTCAAGTGTCACGTGGAGGGTTTGGTTATTGGGGATACCGCCATTGAGGATCGTACTAGCGCGAAGTTTCTCGGACTTATCATAGATAATGAGCTTAGGTTTGAGTCCCATATTGTTGCTCTGAGCAAAAGAGTAGCTTCAGGATGCTACGCGGTCAAGATTACGGTCAATGAATTGGGTCCTTCAATGGGCCGAACTGTCTACTACTCGCTCATTGAGTCACGTCTCAGATATGGGATCTGCTTCTGGGGCATGTCTAGTTTGCGTTTGCTGAACAGCTTGTTTGTCCTGCAAAAACGAGCAGTTAGGTATTTCAGTCGAGCGAAGCCACGAGATTCATGCAGGCCATTGTTTTTGAGCCACAAAATTCTGACATTGTACAGTCTATTTATCTTGGAAAGTGTTTGTATTGTCTATAAAAATCGTCACAATTTAATATCTCCTAGCTCGCGTTACAATACTCGCCAGTTGCTTAATTTACCTCTTCCTATACCTACCTTAACTCTTACTAAAAAGTCTGTGATATACGAAAGTATAAAAATGTATAATCATTTACCCAATGAAGTTAAAGTTTCTCCGACATTGAAACTGTTTAAAAATGGGGTCCGAAGGCTATTGATTGGTAAGGCGTATTACAGTATTGACGAATTTTACAGAGACTTTTAAACTGTACATTTTATGTTTAAGCTTTACCACTCTATTCATTTTATTTATAAGTTTTAATTGTTTAATTGTGGCTTGATTGTTGCTGTGACTGCTGATTTTAGCTCCCGTACTCTATTTACTTTATTTATTGTTTTTTTTTTTTTTTCTGCATTATGTTAAAGTATTGTCACCTCGATTGTCACTCTGTTTGTTTGATTTATTAGTTTTAATTAGGTATTTGATTCTTGTTGACTTTGATTATTGATGATTTCCCTTATGTAATATTTATGCTTTGTCAATGAGACTATTGTCTTAAGATAATAAAGCTTATTTTGAATTGAATTGAATTGAATTGAGTGATATTCACAGATAACCTGAATTGGACCAAGCAAACTACTAAAATGACAAAAGGCGCACAAAGAAGGATAAATGTTATCAAGAGTTTACCAAGAGTCTGGTAGGGAGGAGACCCCAGGACCCTGCTTCAAATATATTAAGGGATTGTAAGAACACATTTGGATTATGGCTCGAATTACTCCAACCCATGACCGCTCTGAACAGAATGAAGCTGGATACGATACAATTTCAAGCACTAAGAATAGTATTGGGATGCATGAGGTGAAGCTGGAGAACAGTCCCTGCAAGCAAGGAGGAAATGGCTAACAAATAAATTCATTCTTAAAAACATGGGCTGCCGAGACAACATAATTATAACTTTATTTAAAGAATTTAGAACTTTAACTAGAGAAGGCGGTTACTTTGGCAGGAGAAAGGCACCAGGATTGTTGGAGTGTTATGGAGAGTTGAAACACCTGGATGGGAACATCATGATCTACAGATGTCACCCGACATTTGAATATGAGTTGGAGTACCAGCAGTTACAGTTGGTCGATCCGAATATCAGTAAGCAGGACATAGGGATAAGAGGAAAAACATTATTTGCAATAAACGAGACATATAGCAGCTTTTATCACATACATACGGTCGATAGAGAATCAAATGAGGCAGGATTTGGGTTATACTGCCCTCAAATTGATTACAAATTCTCAGCAGGACTTCCAGATCACACACAAATATGTACTAGCGAAATTATAGGCATCCACAAAGCAACAACAATTATTCGAGGCAAATAACCAAGGCCTGGATATACGCCTTGGATATTCTAATATTAAAGGGAATGAAATTGCAGACCAGCTAGCTAAGGTCGGAAGGATCCTGAGGATGCCTTACCCAATTCAGCTCGACATAAAGAAACACATTCCCAAATTTAGAAAGGATGACATAGCAATATGGAACAGGAAGTAGAAGAGCACACTAGACAAAAAGGGCAGCAAATACAAAAAATTGGTGAAACGGTTCTCCGAAGCTCCATGGTTCTACAACTTGGAATTGGAATACATTGATATAAGGCATATCACAACAATAATCAGAATGCGAGTGGACAATTGCTTGACCCCTCAGAATCTGCACAGGCTAGGAATCAAAGAGACCCCATCAGAATTTGAATCTGGAGAAGAAGGTACACTAGAACACCTGCTTTTCGAATGCCCGAACAACCAACACAATCTATACGAAATGCTTGTAAACATAGGTGTGCAAGCCCCAATTTCGTTAGACACAATTTTATTTGACTTGATTAAATTAATGTCAGTTACCTGGTTGAAAATGGGGTTAAATTGTAGCTCCCTGGGAAAAAAAATATGGACAAATAAAATAAATAATTGAAAATCCTTAACTTTTAGCCCAATCCTTCTAATGGAGCAACATTTACCTGTGTGCAGCTCCTCGGTTGCCCGGGAGCGAGAAGATGTATGTGCTATCTGTCTCAAATAAAATAATAAGGAATAAATAATAATAACAACACATAAAACAGCAAGGTACAGGCAAGAAGACCATTGGAAAGACAAGAGAGGTCCCCAGAAGAGAATAAAAAAGTACAGGAGTGGAAGAGAATTAGTTGCTGTGGGCGGTTTCGAGCCGGACAGACCCAAGCAACAACAACCAGAAGTGGCTTGATGTCCTAGGAGCCAAGCCAAAAAAGAAAAAAAAAAAAGTTCACTTTATTAGGGCAAATTGTTTCCCTGCGTTTGATGGAGCTGCCAAGTTTGAGTTCCAACGTTTCGTATTCTAGCAAGCATCATCAACTTATGATGAGATATCAAAAAATGCATCAAGACATTACAGTTTCCTATTAAAGGAATAGATTTTTACACCTCAAGTTATCACAGCGGTATTAAGAGTATAATAGCTAGCTTGTACAAGTATAGGTACCACATAGTAATAGTTTCAGTATACCGAGGTTCAAACGTAGGTAGTTAATTTTTGATTGGTTCATAACTCAAATTGCCTTCAAGTATAGTACACCATTTAATTGCGTAGGTACTTTAGTTTGTTTCCTACCTTCTAACTAGGTATGTACATTATACTTTTATTTATTTTTTGTTATAGTGAATTTTTCTTTAAATAGTGTTTGAGAAGTGCGTAATTAATTATTACTTCCTTTATCTTTGATTTCCCTTATTCATTTAAATCAGATTTCATTTATATTGATTTATCGGGGATAATAATTTTTTTAATTAATAATCAATTTCAAAAGTCAAAACCTAATTAAACTAAAAGGTTAAATTGACTTGTGTGTCGACGTAAAAAATAGGTGTGTATAAGGAGCCTAAAACCGCGCTATATGTGTATCATGTGCCAAAAACGACCTAATTTTATCAAAAACTATCCGATAAGTCACTGCAATTTATAAACCCAATCTTTGACTTATTATTTGGAAGTAGAGGTTACAGGCCTCTGCCAGCATAGAAAAACGATGTGTTTAGTAGGTATACCATTCTGCACGATTCCTGTAGTACCGTACGAGTTCCGGTATTTAGTGTGTCAGTTTCTTTCTGCAGGTACTCTCTTCTTTTCCTCTAGCCGCAAAGAATTGGGAAGGGGGAGTACTGGCAGCATCACTGCAGCTTGTGTCTTGTAAGCGCAGTGACGTACCAAATAAAGGCGAAAGATGAGATTTAAAACATGTTTAGTATGATTAATAATTATTGATATTGGTTGATTGATAATAATTGGTCGAATAAATATATCGTTTAAAAGAAAGAAGAAAGTACAGGTATGCACGATTCAGGAAGGTTATATGTTAAACTTTTTATAACGGCAAAGAAAATGGTTTCAAATACGAAAAAAAAAAGAGCTAAAATTATTGGATTGGTCCGCAAGCTCATCAGCTTTAGGTACTTTATTATTTCCAATACCAATTGAAAATCTCACTGTCAAGGTGACTGCCTAAAATTAGAAAAACAGGTAGGCACCGCCTATATAAATATAAAAATACTTCCATACATTCTTGTGAAGTAATACGATAATCAGAATATGTAATATCATTGGTAATATCAAAAATTTGAACTGCTTACTGAAATTTGGCTATCCTTTCAATACTTAGATGTATCAATTTTCTTCCTTTAATTATAAAAAACTTGAAGGATCAATTTAAAGTAGGGCATTTCATCAAGCTGGATTTACAAATGTAGGATTCTCCATGAGAATGTGAGTACGAAAATATTTGCCCGTATCAACAATATCTAGGTACATTGATTCAATTATTATTGAAAGACTTTTTTGTCAAAACTAAATATCTTACTTCCAAAATTAGGTTTCAATCCGATGGAAGCAGCATGTTTTCCACATTTCAGGTATTATTTTGGAGCAATATACAGTGTGTCCCACTTAAGTTCGCAGCATATGGGAAACTTTCTTATTATCAATTTCACAAAAAAAAGTAATCCTTCACAGAAGTTCCTGCTTTTTGAAAAAATAATATTAAACTATTAAAACTTGAATTAGCATGTACAGGGTGGTCAGAAAATAGAAAATATACAGGGTGTTTCCTAAGTACGGTTCGAAACTTCAGGATGTGATTCCTTACAATATTTTAAGGAAATAAGTTCCCATAAACATGTGTCCGGAAATGCGTAATTTCTGAGATACAGGGTGTCAAAATTTAAAAAAAAAGTTTTTTATTTGTTGCTCAAAAACCCCTTTCTCGATTTTCAATAAACTTGGCAGATTTGTCTGTGATAACAAAAGGTATCTTTTGACTCACTTAGATTTACCGTAATTATGCCAGTGGCGACCCAGAGGGCAATTTCGTTGATAAAAGAAACTTTTTTTCTTGAAATATTGTAAGGAATCACATCCTGAAGTTACGAACCATACTTAGGAAACACACTGTATTTTTTTCTATTTTCTGACCACCCTGTACATGCTATTTCAGGTTTTAATAGTTTAATACCTATTATTTTTTTCAAGAAGCAGAAACTTTTATGAAGAATTACCTACTTTTGATAATAAAAAAGTTTCCCATATGCTGCGAACTTAAGTGGACACACTGTTCAATATACCGTCTTACTGCGAAGTTTCTCATACAACGACATTTTTACTGTTCTTCACGGATCATGACCCTTAGACCCCAAAAATGTGTTTCGTTCGACAGTTTACTAGGCACATTCCAGTAAAGTACCTATCCTTTAACTTGAAATGATGCTTTCTTGGAATCAAAACAGCGTAAAATCAAGATTTAAAAAAGGGGTTACGTAAAAAAAAAAAAATATTGTGGGTATTTTATAATTTTTAAGAGAAATATCTCGAGAAATATCATCGCTTTGCGAAAATGCGCGGCACAAACAAAGTTAATAACCTGCAATATTAGTTGCGAAACAGTACGAGGGTCAACAAGACCATTACAATGAGTTATAACTAGACTCCAACCATTTCTGTTAGAAATTTCTGTAAGTGTAGTATACCTCTCTTCACTTGTAGAATTATGGAATATTTTTGACACATAGCATCAATATCTTGGACATTCAGCTGGTCTAGGCGTTCACCAATTACCTCGATAGTCACCTCGAGTTCGTCACTCATCTGGCAATGCTAGATCTTACATGCGGAGATTTCCAGTGCCATAGAAAGAGATGTCAATTTGATAGACAAAGGCTTCAGTGGAAACAGGACAGAGAAAAAGCGTGCTTGAGCAGATTTCCCTTCTACCGGCTCGAGGACCCAAAAAAACGCTTTTTGAGAGAGGGGTATGCTGGAGGTGGAACAGGGGAAATCTATTTAACCTTAGACTTTTTCTAGACATTTCATTTTATTGCATTAAAATTGGCTTTGTATACTATGGTTAAACAGTAATAACTGTTAAAATTGTCTAGATGCAAAACGATAGAGTATTTTAATCAGGTTCACCTAAAACCTGGTCAAAAACATAGCTGCACCGATTTTTATTATTCTGAAATACACAGTGTACGTCATCCTGCAATGCTATTAGGGTTTGCTGGAGGGTGAAAAGACAATGCATGGGACTTAATATTATTATATGTTTTATGTCTTCCATGTACTTATTCATTAATTTCTAAGCTGGAAAAGCCTTTTCCTTTCAACTTGCAATCCGCCAATCTAACAGAAGTAGGTACCTAATCCAAAAATAGTTTTATGTAAACAATTTTTGACATGCACATAACCTGAATTACAGTACGCCTCTGTCAAAATACTTCTTCTGGCCGGCGATATGCCCGAGTATCGTTCCACCGAGAAGTCACGACCTTTCGTAACCCAACTTGCTTACCAAATTCACACACGCGAAGCCACGCTCACATTGTAAAACGAAATACCATAGTACCACATTTTCAAAGCCTTTCGCGTGGTTGACCTTTGTATGACCTCATTGACAACGGGTGAAACAAGCCTTGACATTGCTAGCTGTATGCGGATTCTTCATTTTTTAATTTTCATACTCTTCTTCAAAAAAAATTACTTAAATACCTTATTTTTATTTGTGAGCTATTTGAGAGGATCGCGTTAAATATTAAGTTACTGCTACTTACCAGTCGTAAAAAGTACTATTGCCTTAAGACAAGAATACTCTGCTGAATCTACATGTAGAGCTTTTAATTTTTCTACTTGTTCCTGTGAAATGATAAAAAAAGGTTTTGTTAGAAGTTAAAGGGTATTTTATTATTGTTAAACTTACTTGAAATATTCTAATATGGTCCATAAACTGGACAACCCTATCTGCACACATAGGAGACGCATGTAACCCTGCAGCAGCTATAAGGGGTGCAACATGTAGAGGCATGGAACACTGACTCGCATTTAATACGAATAGTTCAGACCAAACTAATCGCAGTAGCGCCACCTTCAAGAAAATCAAAAAATAATTAAGTTGGGTGAGTTTTATTATGATAAGCTTTATTCGTGCAAGAGCACAATAAAATACATGAAAAGGGATAGAGCCTATGATATTTTTAATACAGCATTGCAATGTAGGTACATAGGGAGCTCGTCAATTGGTAAACTACTTGGATTGAAATTGACCTATATATTTAACTAGACAGAGGAAAATAATACCAAAACTTGATTAGATAAAAAAAGACGCAGCAACGCTTATTGTGCAAGACGAGGCAAAACGTACCAAATCATGTTAGACTTACGTATAGCAATCCGTCCTTCTAATTTGCACGGGATAAAAAGGGAAGGGAGAAGACCGTGTGACGTGCATCGAATTTTACAATTAAAAACCGTTCAAAAACTCAAACAACTTTTGAAGTTTCCTAGCCATGATGCGGTCTTGAAAATCGATCACTTGTGAAGCTACGTCGTTGAACATCAACCCTAATTTCATCCTTGTCAGACTACGGGTAATGAACAGGGACAAGGTGCCCAGCATGCAAAATGAATACCTTACACATGTAGTACTAGTTAGCCAATAAAAAGGCGTTGCCTCGTGTTGCGCGCGCATACAGGTAAAATAGATGGGTCAATTTTTTGACACTGATAATGTATGCAAGAGAGTATATCGGGGTAAATCTCTACTCCATCACCCCTACGAAGAATCATGTGTGTCTATGAAGAGTCGTCTTCATGTTCGCTGTTGTATAAAGACTCGTGAAACTGTCAGCAGATACGTCCATCACTAAACACCAATCTTAATGTACTTCGATTATCGCAATACAAAATAATAAGTTCCTTCGTCACCTTGGATCGGAATTCTGTTTAGGTAAAATTGTTCGAGCTATGATGATTTCTGAATCGTTGCTCACAATGCCATATACTCTGCTTCGGAGGTAGAAGAGCTACATCTCCAAGAAATAGTTCCACTTTGAAAAAGAAAAATATCGCCGGTACATGAGCGTCTGTCATAGGGCTTTGCAAGACCAAGACCAAGACCAAGACTGGCCAGTCTTGGTCTTGGTCTCGAAAAATAAATGCAGTATTGGTCTTGGTCTTGGTCTTGAAGTTTCAAGACCAAAACAAGACTGGCCCAGTCTTGGTCTTGGTCTTGATAGTCTTGAAAAAAATGTATACCAAATTTTTAAAATATACATAACATATAACGACAGCGCAGAGATAATGGGTTTAGGACTGCAGAAATAAAAAATAAATCTCCCTTTCTGAAAAAAATATGCCGACGTTTCGAGAATGCATTTGGTTTTCTTCACAGGCTGTTTTTACTAACAAGAGCGTTTCATGTCAAAAAATACCGCATAAAGCATTCCACAACACAGAGGAACCAACAAACATCAATTATTCTTAAATTAAAATTTTAATTAACAGAAAAAATGCTAACAATTATAATATAAGTTACAAAACAACCACGATTGACCTCCATTACACTATGTTGTATTTTTAAAACCTATAATACCTTCTCGTGAATTTGAAAAAAATAATAAAGATGAATTGATTTAATTAAAAGACATTAAAAGTAGATATAGAAATTTGCATATTTTTATAAATATTGAGTGGATTTTTTTTTTTTTCAAGACCAAGACCAAGACCAAGACGAGAGTCTCGAGAGAGAGTCTTGGTCTTGGTCTTGAACGTCAAGTCTTGGTCTTGGTCTTGAGAAGATTTATTAGGTCTCGGTCTTGGTCTTGGTCTTGGTCTTGGTCTTGGTCTTGCTACCAAGACCAAGACTAGTCTTGTGGTCTCGCGAAGCCCTAGTCTGTCATCTACATGGCTGGCCCAATCTGTATCACAAAAACCACTCGAGTTCGAAAGTTCTTTACTAGAAAATAGAATGAAACGATCGTTGTCTAGCTTTACTTTATTCAACCGCCCGTCCGTTCCCTTGACCGAACGTGGTATGACGACTAGCAGCAGACGCTACCTTCAAACTCGAATATCTTTATTATTCTATAATAAATCCGAATTATCTGTTTTTCTTTTCAGGATAACTTAGATTAGATTTCACCCAAATTATCACGGTATAAAAAAAATCATCAAAAAATCGATCTACATGACACCATCCAGCTTCTTCCTGTGCCTTTTGGATAGGTATCGCAAAAATCTGTTTACTAAAGTAGCTGGTCCCATATTTTGCAAAATACTACCAAGAGCTTGTTAATATGGAGTAGGATTCATTTCTTTTTTTTAATTCCGTATTTGGACACAACTCCTCTGTGCGCTTCTGGGTTTAGATCATTTGGGATGGTGGCTGAATTACAATATATCATCCTAAATATCTTTGAGATTGAATGAGTTTTATATTTTGGTTAATTTTTTTTTTTTTTCTTAATCTTGCTACTTAATTTTTTCTCCAATTATCTCTTTCAAACTGATTGTATGAAAATATGATAATATTCTCAACGTAAATCATAAAATCCTCATACACTTGGATGAGACGTGGATTGAGACAAGCCAGTTTTCCTAATTACTGCGCTTAGCATTTTAGCTGTGTTTCTATATCTTGAAAAGGAACCTATGTGCATCATATACCGGCGCACGGTGCCCCACCTTGAAAACATTATCGGGGACGCCGTCTGATCGAGCAGATTTATTATTCCTTAGTTGATAGCTTTTTTACCTTCTTGGTGAGAATGGACGTCCCACGGATTACTAAGAGTGGGGTTTTGGAAATTGCGGGAATTTGCTCAACACGTCATCGTCCAGGTGTGACTTACTGCTCAGGAGTGCCTGAAAATGCTCCTTCCATCGGGTGCTAATAGGCTGGATGCTGGATCTTTGAGAAGCTGAGTCCGATATCCTCGAGATCTAAGGACATGTGATGCCATCAGCATTTTTGTAATACGTTCACTTCAGCATTTGGTTGAAGAACAAGGTAGGTGTTTTTTTTTTGTGAGCCGAATTTGTGTCGATTTTCCAGATATTATAGGCCTTTTACTGATCTATGACTTTCTGAATTTCTTGATTGTTCTCATCAAACCAATACTGAAGTTTTTTTGGTGATAAAGCACGTTAAAACATGACAGGGTGATAGTATTGCTGTTTAAAGCATTGACTAGTGCTATTTTGAATAATCCTGTTCAATATCGCCGGGATAGCTAGTGCACAATTTCTCATCCAATAAAAACTATGGAAGTATGTTTTGATGCCTTCATATTCAAGTCGCACAACCTGCGTTGAGATTGTTTCTTTTGTTTCCATCTTTTTGCTTTCACTTGGTGGTCAGAGTAGCAGTCATCAGCATGGAACATAGTTCTTGTTACTTTAACGTAATCCATGAGATGCCATTGCATTGATCTTGGATGTTATCACATTGTTTTCAGCGTATTCTTTTGACGAAAGAGAGTATTAGTAATAAAATCATGCTCTGCCCATTTGGTCAGTAGAAGGTTTCCATTTGAGTTACTAGTTTATATGCCCTCCTTGCCAATAATGCTTGTCCGACAGGCGGAGTCTCGGCCAACTCGGGCATTAAAGTCCCAAAATATTGAGGCGTATGCAGTGGCTATAAGTGGCTGTTTGGTTGTTTACGATCTTGAGACCCATAATCCTATTATAAAGCCCACACCTTAATTAATTTTCATTATTTCCTTCTCAGAAGAAAGTATAGCCTCCGCCATGCTATGTGAGTTGACCCTCGCTTAGCCGATCACACACCTTCCGCTTACGTACCACCAAGAGCTTCCAGATTCCACAATTATGCACGTGTCGCAACTTGACGATCGCCCCAGGGCTTTGCTGCGTTGGACTGCTAGTGTTGGATATTTTTGAAGAGGCGCCTGCTGCATGAAGTTTTTGAACGTGTCAGTGTTACAATACTAAAAAACCACGTGGTCCTTCAGAGCGCTACAATCTTGGCTCAGTGGCATGAAGACTACGACGGTTGGAAAACTGACCCAAAACTATTGAGGCTTTACGAACCGATGGAATATTAATGGATCAGGTGCCCCCAACATGGGATCAGATGCTGCTTCAACACAGAGGTTTTAACACGCCTATTTTGATAGCCGGTGACTTCCGAAAGAGAAGAGTGCCAACCTTTTTTTCACCTTTCACAACAGGCATGCTATAACCTGCTCCTAAGATAACTAGGGCCCTGTTAGAATTATTTTTTTCTATTTAGGTGCTAGAAGGGAAACATAATGATTCCTTCGATTGTCGGGTTGGTAGAAGACAAGGTAGGTTGTTTTAGTAAGACGGAAAGTAGATGAAACCAATATGGGGAAAGCGGACAGCGGACATCACTGACTGTACCGTCTACACAGACAGGTGATTTTCAGCACGACTCTGGTGTTTGTGTTTTGTATGAGTAAGCGTTATTCGTGTCTTTTTTCTTCTCAACCTCACTGATTCTCTTGGAACTTTACTTACTCATACTCGTACTTGGTTAGATATCCCAAATAAAGCTAATATAGGTATTACTGATTTGTTTCAAGCGATCAGTGTATTAATCATATTTTCAATCATAAGTTAAACCTTCAAAGGAGCGGACTGCCCGATGTCAAAATTATGCAAGCTTTAAATTAATTTATAAACTTATATATTAAAATTATTTAAAAAAAAAGTCCTACCTGATCGGTGACTTGAAGATCGGGAAAAAACGGAATATTTCTTGCCCATTCTACAGCTGAGAAAAGCAGTCTTGCAGCCAGTTCGCAAATATTTTCGATGCCCATTATATTGTTGGTTTGTATGCACTGACCATACCTAGTTGTAGGATAGGGTTCAGCCCTTAAGAGTAAAGATATGTAACTACTGAGGTACGTATGGTTGCTGAGTGAGGTCGTAACTGGATCTGAAGAATTAAGGAACTGATTCGGTAGACCTGGCAATGCAGGTTGAGAAGGCGGTACCCTACCTCTCTGAACAGCTGAAAAAAAGATTACTATTTCTGAATATATTCTATAAAAATTAGTTTTAAATTTATTATTATATTAAAATGGAAAAATTTGAAAACCAAAATTATCCTCTAAGACGTGGCAGGAAAATGTGTGTCACTAAATATGAAATATTATTACAAATTGACAATTATTCTCCATTAAAATTTTGACTGTTACTAATAATAAATCTCAAATACTTGTAAAGCAATGAAAAAGTAATTACCATATGGATGTATCAGAATCATCTATACCGCCGCAAAACAACAACAATCTCGCTTAGACTATTAAATCGCATATCAAATTTAAGTACTACTGTGGCTCCAAAGTCGAGAACAAGTCGTAGAGGAGGCCGTAAATAACAAAATGTCACATAATATCTAAAAACATAACGTGTGATTCTGATTTAAGGAATATTTTTCCCTGAGTAAGCTTAGGTTAGGCATACCTATTCTTTCAACAATAGATACAAATATCAGACCACGTAATTGAAAAAAATCTGAAGTGTTGAAAAGCATATTAGGTATGTAATTGCGGCTTAAGTTGGTGAAACATGCAACAATTCGGAAACATTCAGTCTATGGTGATAATGGAGAATCAGGATCCATTGCTTTGTAATCAGTAGTAACAGATGTTACTTCTCACTCGTGCTCTCACCAAAAGTAACCAGCAACTGCAACGCCGTGAAACTGTTGGAGCATCGTCTATAATTGCTTCAGGCTTTATGCAACTCAAGTTGTTATCACTGAAAATACGTCCATTTGCATATTGACTATTGGTCCAAATGATATCGGGTTGCGGTTGCCATAGTTGCTTTCGATGGAAACATAACCTTAGAGCGTCTCTTACATGCCATGAGACAGTGATTTTGAAAATGGAAGCACCTCTGGTTCAGAAGTCGCAAGACGTGTTGCAATCACGACTTAAACGACTGTTCAAAATTTCCGCAAGTATAAGATTTTGGGCGTGAATTTGTTGATTATTGTGTCGATGTATTGAAATTTCAACTATGATTTTCAGTTGTTAAGAGTGATAACTGTTGACAAAATATTTAACAACAAATACGTGCTAATTATTCACACAAAAAATTAGCGAACACGAAATTAAAATACCTACTTAAGTCGTCGATAACCTTAAATATTAGCATAACGCACTTTCGATCTCCCGAAACGAGCCCTCAGCACACATACTTTTACTCTGATCTCAAGTCAACTAACTTCTACTTATCAAATGATTTTCTGAGATGTGTAATTTGTTCTATAAAGAGTTATATACTGTCATAGAGTATTTTGTACCTATATCTACTAAAAAATTGTCTGCCAGGCGGCTTCCATCCCAAGTGGTTTTTCCGTGAG
Source organism: Ceutorhynchus assimilis (assembly GCA_917834065.1). Taxonomy (NCBI): domain Eukaryota; kingdom Metazoa; phylum Arthropoda; class Insecta; order Coleoptera; family Curculionidae; genus Ceutorhynchus; species Ceutorhynchus assimilis. The sequence continues at coordinate 84,884,694 of OU892277.1, forward strand.
CTGATACAGTTGAGAATTCAGAAGAGAAAGTTTCATGAAACTTTTAAATCAGGTGGGTGATTCAAAGTGTTCAGCACTAACAATATGTCATGATTTTTTATTGTTTGAAAATAAATATGTTTAGGTTTCGAAAAATAGTTTCATTTATCTGCGAGACCGCTTATACGTCACAATACGTTCATTTACGTTTTCCATTTTTCGTTACAGATTGTACAAGAAACTGGTCTCAAAAAGTTCCAACATCGAAATTAACCGGTGATTTCTCACTCCTAATCCTGACAATTCGGTGGGGAGAAACGAAATTTTGAATTTGTCTAGATAATTAGCGGAAAAAGCTCACTTTGATGTAAAGAATTCAAAAGTCGGCTAACCATTCGCATAAAGCCGCAACAGGTACAACTTTATCAAAATCTGAAATGGATAAAATTCAGCTAAGATCAACATATACACAATGAATCCTAGTGATATATTATGCTCCAGATAAAAACATGTTTGAGAGATTTAAAAAAAGTGTTTCAAACATGAAACACTAAATTTCCTATTTAATAATTTATTAGCTGAAGTTTATTTTTTATATCAGATTCTGTCCAATAAGCAATTAGAAACAAACACCAATCCAAAGTGTGTTTTAGATTGTAGCTATTTTGTTTGGGTTTCTTTTTCTAAAAATTGTCTTCTGGGTTAATATGTATAGGTATCTAAATTCTTTGGTTTATTAATAAAATTAAACGATGTATATCTACCTTTTTATGAAGGGCAGTTTTTTTATTGGAAATCCCCTATGTGCTAAAGAAACAGCACTATGGAAAAAAATGTCGCAAAATAAATCCAAATTATACAACTTAGACGTACCTATACCAGTGATACATAGAATTGAATTATTCGACTTCAAAAACCTCGAAAATATCATGTAACACAAATAGATTCTCTACCCTCTTATATCCTTACTCCAAACCCATTGAGCGGTGGGATGTGGGGTGGGTTTGAAGTATCTTTTGTTTTTGACAATTTTCAGATAGAGGCAGGCTGAGAAGGCATGTTTTCCGTGACCTGGGAGGGAACTTTGAATAATAGAAATCCAATGAGACTTGAGAATCGCTTTTTCCACGATTACACTTTCCTCGCAGGGAAAAGAAAGAATACGAAGAACTTCTAATTAAAAGAACATTATTTTTATCTAATTAACCAAATGTACAGATAGGAGATATTATAGAGCCCGACTCGCAATTGACGGCATATTTCCCAAATCTCCAATGTAAGAAATTTTAAGGCTGCAAAAATATTAAAATAGTTCATAAGGGTTTTAACTTGCCTTTATAATAACTGCAGCGTACCCTACCTGAAATAAAAAATAAAACATATCAATAGAGCAATTTTTGGATAGAACTCCTACTTCATATATTCTATAAGGTAGCATTTTGAATGACAGAAAATATAACTTAAAGACCGACCGGAATGCCGGAATTGCATCACGAACATCAGAGTCACAGGCTTGAATTTTGCTCTCATTATCTTTACTTTATTTGAAGATTTTTCCATGTTAGTCGCCGATTGAAACTTTGGATTTTATTTTAAAAAGCATATCCTTCAAACATTAGGTGGAGGCTAGGCTTTTGAATTAGACAATACCTAAACCTTGAAAAAGTGAGGTTGGGGGACAAAATATCAGTGAAAGTTGTTGAAAGTTTAAATGGTTCCATTTGCAAAGGATCTAAAATCGATTTTTATGAATACAGATTTACTAGTCTAGGATATTTCTTATAAAACTCCCATCTAGGTAGTGATAGTCACGGAAGATCTCCATAATTTTGCAAAAATAACTAATACGTTATAAAAGTTTTATGTAAAAACAAGATTCAAGTTTGTTTCCATAGAAATCGCATTTATTTCCCTCGTGACATTTATCCCTTCCAAATATTATTTTGAGCTGCTTCACGATATAGGTACCTATATGTATTGCATATTCTACAATAGGGCTGAGTACAAGTATATCAATCGAGTAATGACGCAAATTTATTTTGCATACGGTTTAGCAAACGATAATGCAAGGGCGGTATAATAGTAGTAGGACTTTTTCCGAATAGCATGTCATCATGTCCAGAAATCAAGGTCAAAATAAGGACAATTACGGAAAAAGCTAAATAAAACTATCCGCAAATCTTTCCGAAGTCAAGAAAGCAGACAACGCAGGGAGATCCCGAAAACAAGTGAAACGAGAACAGTATTGTCATAGTTGAAAGGAACAACGGACAGAATAGGAAGCATACTGCGAATGCACATCTCAACTACATGCAAGCCAGCAAAAACACCCAGGCAATTTCTGGCGAATCCGAAGGACTAAACACTTCTGGAAAAACAACTTACCAACATTTGGTACAATTCTATACTTAACAAACATCGCATAAGACCAGCCACTAGCTCCCCAAGAATACAGAAGAAGCTAACAATATCACACGGACTTTTACGAATCAGCAAGACTCCTCATATCTCCAATCCAAGGCAACTGATACGATCCGGCAACACTACAATCTGCGCACGCGTTGGCCAGCAAACAAAAGGTCCGTTCAAACATGTTAAAAACCGTCTCATGAACGGTTTCGGGACCACTTTGTATACGAAATTCAGATTCTACGCACAAATTTCAACCTTTGCGCAGAATCGTATCGGTACATTGAACGGTTTCCTGCTGTGTGGAAACAAATCTAAAAGCATCGAGCACAGCCTGCGCCGTCCAGCAAGTAGGAGAGCCGAATATACCCTGTCAACACCGGCGAAAGATCTGCGCAGGAGCAAGCCTTTAAAAGCAAACTCGAGCTGCAGGGATGCTGAGTCAAATTCCAGACGCCCATCGAGGCGGAAAAAAACTGGAAATCCCAAATGGGATTCTGGCGAAACGTCGTCAAGAACCGGGGTTTGTATACAGGGTAATTTACAATCAATTTACTACTTTCTGCAAACAGGAAAGCTTCTAATGCATGGGCTACGTGAATCATGGTGTATAGATATCAAGATCACTACATGTATAGATTATAATTACCTAAAAAAATTACAATAGGCAAACACATTATCATAATCGGAGATTCTCCTAAGACCAACGGGCCCAACGGCACACTGCATTCTGTAACCTCACATCTTCCAGCATTCTATAATCAGAGTAGGGAATAACTTTGTTGACATGTAACTCGAAGCACTAGGGTTCTTCTGTATACATAAATCGAAAACATACAACAAACATAATATATCTCCAGTGAAGTGTAGTAATGGTTTGAGCAACTTAGTATGGGTATAGTGGAGGGGCACTTGGTATCTTTTATATACTTGAGGGCAGCTAAAAGGAAAGGAGAGATAAGATCTCTATCCTTCAAATTCGTGGTATACCTACTCTATATGCAAATCTTTATTCCCTGGGCAACTTTCGTGTTTCTAATTCGATAGAGATTTTGGTAAGCGCTGTCCGGAAACCACTGACAAAGGACCCTGCCGAAAGTTTACGGAAATTGTGTTTATGTCAGAATTGGCTGAATTTTTATATAATGTAGATCAGGCCTCTCTGATTAAAAGTTACCATTGCACCAATCCTGAAAAATTACTCCACGTAGCACACCACTGCGCCACAAGCTCACCTATTTGTGCTACATTGAACGTCCATTACAATGTCCAAGCGTTTTACTTGCTACCTATAAAATTAATTTTCTCAAAAAGGAGTCATTTTTCAGGATTGGCGCAATGGTAACTTTTAATCAGAGGCGTGATCTACATTATAAACAAAATTCAGCCAATTCTGACATAAACACAATTTCCGTATACTTTGGACAGGGTCTTTTCTCTAACATGCGTGAAAAAACTAGGAGGCAATATGAATGCAGTACCCGCTTGTTGAATTCAATTAAACCTTTGAAATGGCATGATAAAGTTCTAATTTGAACCTATGGGATCTTGTATATTATTTGTGTCTTCACTGTTCCCAATGTTAGATGCATACGTCTTAATTTTGAATTGATATCAGTGATATATTTCAAATATTTTGCACGCAATACAAGTTCACGAACTTTCAAATACCTGATTTTTTGTTCGGTTCAAAAATCTCAGTTTTCAAGTTACCCCCCTATAACACAGAAATTTTTAGATTATAAGTCGCACACTAAATTTAATGGGAATCAATTAGTGACCGTCAGCCATACATTTGATCTGAGGTAGGTTAAAGTCACAGTAAATTGAGAATTTATGCTTATCATACTTATTACGCAATTGTTCAAAGTTATGACGGAAAGACTCACAATCGGTAGCAGAATTTTGGTCTTCTCGCACTTCTTGGGGGCTTCCCTTCGCTTATACCTCAAGAGGTCGCCATCTGATCATTAATATGCTGTGGGAGCACGAAAGAGAATATTGTTCCGCAGCATTTTACAATTTTATTCTAATTCTCATCCGGCGACTTGTCTTTTTTTCTTCAAAAATGATTCACAATATTTTTTTTTTCGATTGCTCTCATTCATCTCATGGACAGTTTTCTTGTCTTGGGGGCTATATTTCTGCAACGTAAGACGTGTCAGACAAGATGAATTCGTTTTATATTCCCGGCTCTAATCTCAATGGTATTTGCGATCTTCAAATGTTCCTCAGCTACCCGTAGGCTGTCCAGTAAGATCCTTCGACATATTTGCATTTCTGGCCAACAAACAGTGTTAACACTTACAGATTGTCGAAGGTATAGATATTGATGACTGTATCTATTGTTGGTTCTTCGACGTTTCTTGTTTGGTTTTCCGCATGAGTTCTTAGAAACCAAATTAGAAGAAATGCTTCTAATTTGGTTTGACTTTTTGCAAAGAGTACGATAATATCCGCATATTTTAGGCTTCAACTTTACTTCTCGACTCTTTCCTGGATGCACTTTCAGTCCTTATGGCTGTTCCTGGTTTATAAATTCTAGCTCTTCCTCTAGCTTGCTGTCCAATTAGGAGTTTACCAGGACACCATTTTTTGATCACTTCCTGTCGTGACTCGATCTACTATATCTACGTCTCTTATGATGTTTACGTTTAGGGTTAGTATGTCAATGGAGTCAAAAACAATATCTCGATGGATGTGTAAGATGTTTGCCACGAGAACAGCAGAGACATCACTGAGTCTATTGAGGTGAGCACCACTCAAGGTACTCCGCAGGGCGGAATATGCTCACCCCTGATGTGGAGCTTAGTGGTGGATGAACTACTAGGAATATTGAACAACCTGGGTTTGCACTACGTTGGGTATGCCGATGACATTGCAAGAGGAAAGTTCGAGGGCACCCTGTGTGAGCCAATTTCGTTATTGGTTCGGCGCCCAATATTTGGACATAAACATTTTAATAAGAAAAACACATCGCAAATGGATGGAGTAAGTTCAGATATTGGTATCAATTGAATCAATATGCATGGATTCAGTTGAAAATAGAAGGATAATAAGATTTCGAATGCAAGTTGTCCTAGTTTTTTGTTCGGAGATATAACAGGTACCTACCTATCAGATGGAGGGAAAAAATCTCCCACATTGAATATTATAGGCAAAGACTACTGCAGAAATAAATAATTTTTCTGCTTCAATGTCTTTCAAATATTAAAGGAGAATCTTCTTAAATATAACGGAATTCGAAAAATAAAACGATAACCCCTAGACCTCGAGGGTGATAATATACGTTTTAAGATCATCTTTTATCTTTATATGGAAATAAATCTTTCACATGTTCTTGTGAAATTGGGCCGAGATAAGGATGATATTTAGGAATTGATTTCATTATTTCAACATCAAAACTTGTGTAATATAATAATAATATATTATTTATTGAATAACTCGTCTTTGAAAGATGACGTACTTGATGATGTCTGGTGAATGTTGCAAAAAAACCGATAAATCGCCGGAAAAAAAACGGCAAACAATGCATTTTTGAAATAATTATCATACAAAGTGACGTAAAAACTAAGTTCTGTATTTATATCATTTGGGAACAAATAATAAAAGTTATTATTCTTGGGTTCAGATAGTTTGGGTCATCGCTTTAAATAATTATAATTTTCATTAAATTTGATCGGACCTAGAATTGAAGGAATTTTTCCAGCAAATCTTGATAACACTGGTGTTAAGTCTCCATATCAAATCCATTTTATACGCTGATTTAGTGGTGTTTATTCTCCTTTATATGTGATATTGGCGTACTTAATCGTTTCAGTAGAAAATAATATAACTAAGAGTTATTATTTCGTGGTGTTTCCAGTAACATGATTTGAACAGCCTAATTAGGATCTTTTTTGTTCTAAATATTATTTACACTTTTCATATTGAAGTGACTACCTTGAAATCTTGAAAATAAACATATTATGCATATAAACCAGGGTATCACATAATCAAACTGTGAGAAGTAAAAATTAAAAACCTAATCCAGATACCACAGGAGCTTTTATCGTTTCTACAAAATCTCCCACATAAGTAACTTATTTGGTTTTTATGGGCATCTCTTTTTAACCTTATGAATAGAAATCTATTTATTTTCTGAATTTCCAAAACAACAGGATTTTTACGTATATTAAACTAAGACTAAATGGAAAGCGTAAATAAATAAAACGTAACTCTACGATGCAGGAGATTTTCTCAGCTATCATTTTTTATTATCCCGTGGCATTCGAGCGGAAAATGTATGCGTAATGATCCTATAAGTCTGGAAAAAAGACCCAAAAGACCGAAAAGGCAGCAGGCCAGTTTTATCCTTGATGTGTATATGGTAGTACATATCCAAAAATATTCATGCAGGGGCTTATGTAAGCGTATGGCATATAGGATAGCACACGAAAAAGAGGGCCCATTCTCTTGCTTATGATTGATCGGTCTAATATACAAATAGTTGACCGTAAGGTCCAACAAAAGGGCCCAGGACCTATACTGGCCGTGGCCACCGCCGTCTACCTAAAGAATCGTTTTACTACTTGCGTATACATATAGTAACAAGCAAGCCAAGATTAATGGTCTTTCATTCTTTAAGCCGTGCTTCGATTAGGGAATTGCGTTTATAGAGGTACATCCAATTTCGCCACGGCTTGTTTTTTGACTTCCGATTATGCTTTAACGTAGGATATGTTCTTCACGCACAGGTATACCTTGAATGATTCTGAAATTAATGTACCTATATAAGGTAGCAAATATGGATTAACAAACTTTTTCCGAAAAATATTGAAATTCACTTCTATGAAATAGGTATAGATACCTGTTTCAGAAACCAATTGAATTCTTCTTCCAAATTTGTTTAGTTAGGCTCTCAACATTGTTCATTTACTTTTTCTTTTTGTAACGCTAAGGTAGGTACCTATAACGAAAATCAATATTTTTTATTTTATTTTTTTTTTTTTCGATTTTTGCATAGAGATTTTTTTATCTAATGAATAGGTAATAATTTATTATACCCATTGAGTAAGGTTTTTATGGGTCACTCTAACCGGTACCGCAAAAAAAAATGGCGAAATCGTGGCAGCCACCTTTCATGAGCACTATAGAAGAATTTTGACCTACAAACAGCACGCCGACTCTTTACCTTGTGCAAAATAATGCTTTTTGAACTAATATACAACTAAATCAGGCGTTGACGAGTAACTTTACTGAAAAATCTATTGAAAATCAAAATAATTAGGTAGGTATATTGAATTTTTCAACAATGAGCTTAGAGCATGAACCGATGATAGAAAAGAGGGTTTTACAGTTTTACATTTGTCTAATAATCTTTTGGGTATTGTAGGTATTTAATTTAAACCAGCATACTGTCCGCCCAAGTTAGGAACACCGGTTAAAAGAATGTGAAGAATTTAAATTCATAGAAAACATAGTTTCCACGTACACTCACTACGAAAAAAATGAGGCGTTTAATAATTGTTAACAACCGCGCGGTGTTCTTAACTTGGGCGGACAGTAAATTCATGAATTTCTTCACGAGTCCCGGCTGTTTCAAATCCGTGTATTTTTAATAGCATAAATGCGCGAAATTTCATTGATACCAACCTGTTCCAAATAACAGCCCAAAAAAAGAATGAACATAATATAATCATAAACTCAAATTGTGAAATTGCTTTCTCAAATTGAGCAAAATCATAATTCTTTGATCAGCCCAAAACTTTTGTGCTGGACCAGCCGTGCAAGCGACTTTGTTATAATGCCAACTCAGCGATTATCAATACGCAGCTTCCTAAGACAAAATATAAAACTATAAAATTTTATGTACATCGGATCCTTGATATTTCTTCTAAATACTTCATTGGCAGAAGTAAATATTTGTATATATACTATATGTAAGCAGTCGTTGTGCATCATCCAACGTGAAAGAGTAAAAACTATTAAAATAAAATATGTCAGGTTCATCGCCATCTCAAAACATGTAACAAAATAACAATGCTGGTGCGCCATTAATCAAAAAGATCAGGCCAGTCTAACATCATTTATGTGGCCTTTGACACTTGAATTCACATTGATTACTGTAATTTTTTTATTTTTTTTCTAACGACATTGTATGGGTATTTGAAACTGAAATATCTTGTGTTATACGAGAACTGAATCTTTGTTAGAACTTTCGGTAATTCATAATTATAGATATATTATATATACTATAAAACTAAAACAACACGTGATCTGGCTGAACATCATTTCAAAACAGGTCATTTTCGAAATTATAATGATATCAAAATTTTAAAAACAGAACCTACCCTTCATTGAATCAGTTCTTGATGTCGTTTCACCAAAATCGAATTTGGCATTTTCATCTCTTTCCTCCCCTGTTGGTGTCTGGACGTACTGGATGTAAACCCAGAATCACAACAACAACCAACCGAGGAGGAAGATCAGCGTAGGCAGTTGAGCTAATAGTTGCCACTTGTGGAAGGAGGCCGTCAAAAGGCAATCCCTACAGTAAGCTAGAGCAGATATTATATCTACCAAGTTTACCTTCAGCAAACCCCATACGATTCATCTCAACTCTGAGGAGACTCTCATCGAGGGTGCAATTAACATCTTCGTAGATGGCTGTTGGAGTTTATTCCCGATGCTTTAAGTTTGAACAAAAGTATTGTAGACATTAAGATAAGAATTGCCAATATTTCTTCTGAAATAGTAAAAATAGAGGAAGAAGATATTATTGGCACTCTCGAAACAGTTAAGGAAATATCGAACTGTGACCTATCAGATAAGCGACATTTTGTAAAACCGAACTTGGATACAGAGACGTTGATGCAGACTTTGGAAAAATCATGGAGATACCTCGATCCAGGATAAGGACTTCAGAAAGCCACAGATTTCATCCTGAAAGAAGCAGACGTATTTGTGATGGATAATCAAACCGGACGGACCAGTTTATTTCAACACAAAATTGACACTGGATTGTCACACCCAATTAAACAACCACCTCGACGTATGCCAGTAGCTAAACAACAGGAAGTGGAAAACCAAATTGATAAAATGCTTCAAGAAGGAATTATTGAAGAGTCAAATAGTCCATGGTCTGCGCCAGTGGTATTGGTTACAAAGAAAGATGGAAGTCTTAAATTTTGTGTGAACTACCGTAAACTTAATGACGTCACCAAGGACAGCTTCCCTCTTCCGAGGATAGATGATACATTAACAACTCTATCGGGCTCCAAATAGTTTTCCACCCTGGATCTCAAAAGTGGATACTGGCAAGTGGCAATACACAAAGATGACAAAGAAAAAACTGCCTTCAGTACCGAAAGCGGGTTATATCAGTTTAACGTAATGCCTTTCGGATTGTGTAATGCTCCAGCTACGTTTGAGCGAATGATGCATCTTATTTTGCGAGGCCTTACATGGAGACCTTGCCTGGTATATTAAGATGATGTCCTGATCATGGGAAATTCCTTCCAAGAACATTTTAATAACCTGAAAGAAGTTTGTGACTGCTTCCGGAATGCCAACTTAAAACTCAATCCAAATAAGTGTTTTCTATTTCAAAAAAAAAGTGGAATTCTCAGGTCACGTGGTATCTGAAGATGACATACAAGTTATGGAAGGAAAAATAGATGCTGTCAGGGATTGGCCAAAACCACGCGACAAACATGAACTAAGGAGTTTTCTACGATTATATTCTTGTTATCGAAGATTTGTGAGAGGATTCGCCAATATAGCTGCTCCGCTTAATCGATTAACGGAAGAAAAATCAACATTCAATTGGATCCAAGAATGCGATTCCGCATTTAGAAAATTCAAAGGAGCATTATGTACAAGCCAAGTGTTGTCCTATCCCGATCAGAAAGGCATGTTGATTTTGGACACAGATGGCAAGCAACACCAGTATTGGAGCTGTCCTTTGACAAATTCAAAATTCACAAGAGCATATTATCTTGAAGTACTACAGCAGAACCTAATCAAAGCCAGAACGAAATTATTTTATCACCAGAAGAGAGTTGCTTGCCATAGTAGGGGAGTGTCGGGTATTGGTGCGCACCTAAGCCACTCACCATATTTCGGAAAATTTAAAAGGTCAGGATATTTTTCTGCGATGCATATCGATAGTTTGATATATAAGCTACTATATTCCCATTTCAAAACGGTACAGTTTGAATTAGGAAAATGACAACAGCCGATTTTCTAAAAAGTTGCATTGCGCACAATTACCATACTGAAGCGGTTAATGGTGCGCATAGGTATGGTAATCGTGCGCACGCTAAGCGGTTGTATTGTATTGATACTTAAATGCATATATAATGACAAAAATCCAAGCTAGCGCCGGTGTCTTAAATTAGACTATCCAGGTTGCTGTCAAACTTAAATTAAAATGTCCGCCAAGAGGCACACAAGCCGTTCGTTTGCTTGTCACACGTGTTTTGGATAGGCTTTGACCATCCAAGGTGCTGTCAAACTTAAATTAAAATGTCCGCCGAGAGGCACACAAACCCATTGTTTGCTTGTCAAAGTCACGTGTTTTGGATAGGCTAATAGACCTTTGAAACGATTTGTTTGTCCCCCCAACCGAAGTGAGGTTATGTGTGTGACGTCAGCTAGTGCCTAATTGCGTTTCTCATTGAATCTGTGTCCCATGACGCCATTGTGGTTTTTGCGTGTATATTGGGACATCTTAAATAAAAATAAATTGAAGTTGTGGGTTATGTATAGATATAAATAAAGTCGTCTAATAGTGCGCACGTCTGGTAATGGTGCGCACCTGCGCTCCATTAGACGACTTGGCATTTTTATTTATTAGATTAAAAACAAAAGAAAAATTAAACAAATCTTCAACAAATAAATAAACTAACATATAAAGAAAAGTAAAATGAACAAAACTGTCTAATCAGAATTTATTTATCGCTTAATGTGCAATACTTGCAGCTTATTTTCTGGAGCCACAAAACAACACTGAGACAGGCAAATTTGCAGATTCGGCCATATTTGATATACAGCGTTGCCACTTAGTGTTAGTTAATTTTATGCGTTTACCACATGATAAATAGATGGCGTGGGAATGGTTTTCATCCATATGTCTCAAAGGGTTTTTCGTTTATCATGGTGCGCACCATTATCGAACGCGCACCAATATCCAACTCTCCCCTAAAAAGCAGTCGATCATTTCCATAAGTATCTCTACGGACGCAAGTTTCTAATTCGAACAGATCACGCGGCTATAAAATGGCTTTTAGGAATGAAAACTCCCAAACGACAGCTTGCTAGATGGATTGAGAAATTTTCGCTATTCCCAATCAAGAAGCCATCGCGATTGCCCAGGTGCTAGTGGACGAAGTTTTCAGTCGTCATGGTTTGCCACTAGAGTTGCATTCAGATCAGGGACGAAACTTCAAATTTGCCATCTTTAAGAAAATTTGTGAGGTCATGAGCATTCGTAAGACAAGGATAACACCTTTATTTCCACAGTCTAATGGCATGGTAGAACGATTTAATAAGACCATAGAGGAGAACCTAACAAAAGTGGTCGCAAAGAGCCAGCGAGATTGGGACAAACACTTGCCTCTATTTTTAATGGCTTACAAATCAGCTGTTCACGAGTCAACAGAACTCAGGTTACCTTGCGATCTGATGTTTGGAATACCTGAAGAAGAACAAAAAGAAATTCGAGATTATACCGACGAAGTGAGGGCACGACTTCTGAAGATACATAATTTTGCTCGGAAGCTTATTCAGCTGGCAGTGACCGAATGAAGACCAGATACGACTTGAAAGCCAATTCAGCCGGATTTCAAGAATGTGATTTAGTGTGGCTGTATAATCCAGCAAGAAAGAAAGGAGTATCGCCGAAATTCTGTTCAGCATGGGAAGGATCCTAGAGAATAATCAAGAGGAATAATGATTTTTTTTTATCGAGTTCAGCGCAACGCCAGGAGTAAGATGACTGTTGCACATTTGGACAGATTAACGAAATATCATGGGCGCGAAGTTGATCGGGACGATCAACTTTAGGAGGAGGGAAGTCTCGCGAAAATCTGGCGGAAGCGCCAGGGTGTACAGAATCGGACAGCTGATTTTAGATTTTGCGGACTGTTCGGGAAGGAAGGTTATCGCGTTTATTCTGGATTTTGCAGGAACAGATTGCGGATACATAAAGGCCGGTATTAGTTAGTAGTTTTTTTGACTGTGATATGATTTAGATAGTGATTATTGTTAAGAGTTGTGAAGAGTTTAGTTGTTCGAGTTAATTAGTGAAGCAATTAGGGTCGGAGTGTATAGTTACGTGGAATAAATTATTGTTGTGTTAATTGGACTTCGATTTTTGAAATAAACGAACCCAAGATTTATGTCACGCACCTCAGAGCCGTGACAGTATTCTATAAGATAAACGATAAACCAAACCAAACTGTGGTTGACATATTCATAAATACAAATTTCCCTCGTGGTCAGTACTAGAATGTCTCAATTCATTGGCAGTTGATTCGATCCCAAAAACAGGATTTCTGTCAGGTAGGTCAAGGGACATGCGCAGTGTGAAGGCAACAACTCAGCGGACAAACTGACAGAAAAGGCAGCTAGCTCAGCTATCATGTGATCTGGCCATTCAGACCTGCCTTTTGTTACTCAGACTGTCTTTGACTCAATTATGCTTAAAGCGATCACCCATTGGGCCTTCAAGTCATGATGGGATGATACTGCCACCGCAGTTAGCCAGGAAGATGATGAGCTATACCCTAATTGAGTCGCAACAAGAAAAAAACCTACGTCCTACTACGGGGTTTTTGATAGGCCGCTGCCAGCTAAGGAAGCATTTCCATTCAATGAAAGGGAGCGAGTCACCTCTATCCAGAGCTTGCGAACAGGAGGATGAAATTGTTGAGCATCTGCTCTGCCACTGCGATATTTCGAACCTCCTGAGGCAGTTCATTTCAGGAGAGCGCAGGGCAAATATGGCCTATCTGAGGGAAGCCTCATCGTATTTACTACAGTCGATTAGAATCTTCATGCCTCTCCGACGTTAGGCCTTAGCTACGACCACGAGCTGAACTATGGTGGAAGACTACTGAAAAGCCGCAGATGATATAAATGGAAAATTAAAAATGCGCCTGGTCCTCAGGACCAATCATGAGTGATTGAGGGTTAACATTCCGTTTCAAATGAAGTCGTCTAAAGCTGCGTTATCCTGTGTCTCACCTACTGCTAAATCAAGAACTCGACAAAATATCCTGGAGAGAAACAGTCCGAAATCAAGAGTAGAAGAGGAAGGGGATGCTTTTGAGAAATTTTGTTTGGAGTGTAGCGCTACAAAATCAGAATCTATTTAGAAAGAATTGAGTCTGTATCTGATTTGTCATAGAACAGGAGGCATGTGTTCAGCATCGAATAACCATGGCTATTTGACGATTCATATTGAAAAATAAAAAAAATATTTTTTTGCAGTCATATATTTCTGATTAATTCTGATACGAATTAACCATTCGGATACCTTTTAGACCTGAGTTCGATTATGTTAGCACTCAGAAACGTTTTCAATAATATAATCTTCAAGAATAACACTATTACGGACGAATAGAGCTAGAAAAAAAATGGTAGGTAGGTAAATATTCATTTTTATTAGACAATAAAAAAATATTATAAAACTGTTTTTATATCACATGCATGGCTTTACCAAAATTTACGCTCGTACTTCAAGTAGGTATATAATACCTGCGATCAAAAAATTGAAAATATAAGGTGAAAGGAAAACTTATTGCCTTGAAAAACTATATTTTGTTCAGCATACAACCTGTCCCAAAATAGCAATTTTTGCAGGAAATTGTTCCCTCTTCGTTTTTGATTTATTTTAGCAGTCTAAATCAAATTCCAAAAGCACGGACGATGTATAGCGATGAGGAGACTTAAAGCGACATAATACTCGATGTTTAAGTTTACCCTCACTTTCATATTTTCACACCTCACCCTCGTGAAATTGTAAATTTAAATTGATATTAACATCCACCATCGGAACTGCCAGCCCCGTAAATTTAGAAAACCGCATGTTACAGAGTTTTTTGTTCGTCCTAAATTTTCACGTTTCTACCCCCTTTGCCCAGTAGTCCTGGCTTTAAGCGACAATTTTCGTGGAAAAGCGACAAATTGCGTAACCAGCATTAAATTCGCTATAGCTATTCTTTAGAACCTTTTTAAAGATTAGATCCGTTGTAGCTTCACCACTTTAATCGATTAGATTTCCAATTTTTGCGGACCCTTTTTTTACCTTTACCTGCTTTATTTTGACATCACCAATCAGATATGAGATCAAATTGATCAGCAAACGAAAGATTGTCTCGAAGGTTTTGGTGGTAGAAACCCTAATCTAATAAGGTTTATTTGCCGACATGGATTCAAATATTTCGCCATATTATGTTTGCTTTTATTTGATAAATGTACCTAACTGTAGAACAAATAGTTAATACCCTATAAAATGACACCAAATAAAATAGTGATTTTGCTAGGAAGTAGGAATTGAGGAATTTATGCCAAAACACCTCGAAAAATTGGGTTTGAAGCCAAAAACAGAAGAAAGGGATCAAACTGAGAATCAAATTGCTTTTTTCTTTTTGGAAAAATCAATGCATTGTTGAGCTTTGCAAAAAGTGTTAGGTACAATAATTGATATTAATTTTGTAGAAACTTTTTGTGATGACGGTTTAATCAGATCGACTACCTATTATTCTTTGCCTGTGGGCACAACTTGACAAATCTTTAAAATGCAACCACAGCAGGTAACCTATATCAAACGTATAAATTTAATGAATGCACGCGTGCACAGTGAAGGGTTTGGGTGGATAAAAATCTTTCTCAGTCATATGGACCTTTTTTTTTTAACCGGGAAGGAATCTAAGTCGGCATGCTGCGGTTTATTCTTTATAATAACAAAACAGGCCATTGTGTGGCAAGAGTTTTGTTTGATACAATTGAACTAATAGAACACACGAGCCGTACCCCCATATAAGATAAATCTATTAAAAAGATCGTATTTAAAATGATGTAAATGGGACACACATAAGGGCATCTAATTTTATTGTTTATTACTCTCAGAAATGCCACACTCTACAGTTAAAATTTAAAATATAGATACGTAAGAATTGTACTAGGATGGAATTTAGGAAGTTAAATGCGATTCATGTTCTTAATTTGCGTTCATACTAATAAATTGGTATAGTATAGGCTTCCGTACCATAGTTTTGGTAATACCACCCGAGGTGTATATCTATCACTGTCGGTTTTATGAATTTAGCATGACTTCAATAAACTGCAATTAATTATTATGTACCACGAGTGCGGTGTATTAATTTTTTCATTTCAAAATACTATACGTGCGATATGGTGTGAATTTTAAAAATGTATTTCTTAAATACAAGTCACACGAAGTATAATGCACAAATTTGCAGTGCAGAGGAAACTAATTTTTTCTACGACCGTGTCTAGTAAGGTGAAGTTAAATTTTCCAGCGCTATGCTAGTGTAGAATACCTTGTTTGAAAATACCTACGCAATGAAAAATTCCTTCCGAATTCTGATATAGATATGCCATCAGAAACATATTTCAAAAAATACCTATACTATTTAATTTATTTTGGAAAAAAATGCATAGGAATCAAATAAAACCTCGAATAAACCGTAAAAAATATTTTTGAATTCTCTATTTCATTATACCTTTTGTATTTATTCAATAAGGTTATTTTTATTTCCTACCCCTATATGGAAATCGAAGCGGATAAACCAATTTCTTATAATTTTAGGAACACATCATTTACCTCTTTTATATGAATATGGATGACCCAACAATTTCTATTCAAATCTTCAAAGTAAACTTTTTAAAATTTGAATAAAGCCCTTCCGTTTCGTCTCTAATCTAAAAGGTAACATAGTTTTAACTGAACTAACCACAAAACGACAAAACAATCCAAAGGGTGAATACAAATATTGAAAAGAATTCGGTATATATAAAACTGTCCTTTAGAATATGCCGATTTTTACGCATATTATACCCAAAATCCGAAAGAATGAATCCCCCATGCAAATTTTGTTTATACCGGATAGTATAAATCGGCTTCCTCGGGTATGTGATACCAAGGGGTAACACTAATCCCGGCCAGTTCCCACGAAAAAGAAATAAGATTTGAATAAGAACCCCTTAAAGTTACCCCTGATTGTGATTTACATAATATTTCACTGGGCACTGGTCATCAGTTAGTAGGTTTAGGTAGGTATACGTTATGAAAATGAAAAGATTGTCAGGTGCGGTATTCTTTATGTTCCGTTCGTAATAAAATCGTTTTGTTGAGGGTCACAAATTTAAAATTTTGTGTCAGCTGAATCGATAAATTATTTTGAATAACTAACTTTTGGTACCTATACGGTTATTTAGAATACTGAATGGCTAACTCACTGAGACGCGAATACATATTAAAAAAATAAAAATAAAAAACTGGTCTTTGTCTAGTTCCATGCCGATCTTTTTTCCTATTCATTTTAGCATTCATACATCGATTTCTGTCGCTCCTCCCAGCATTTTTCTACCAGTATTTTATAGATAGCTCTAAATATGAATATAGTTTTCTGTTTTTTCCTCCTTTTCCAGCTTACTTCCAGGTTTTGTACCCAATACCGTTTTTTTTTTCAGATGTGTTCCGAGTTTTTTTTCTGCTCTTTTCAGCTTTTTCCGACCTGTTCCTCTTGTCATTTTCTATTTAATATTTCTTTTAACTTTTTTTAGCAACTTTTTTTCTAGTTTTCTTTTTCCCATTTGTCTCAGGCAATTCATCAATTTTCATTCCCCGATATTTCCTTTACCTTTTTTCCAACTGTCCCTCCGCTTTTCAGATTCGTTTTTCACTAGTTTTTTCCTCTTCGCTGTTACTTCCGGCTCTTTCCAGCATTATTATGCAGGAATATTATATTTTGCTCTAATAAATTCAAGTTCTGGCAACCATTTTCAAACTGATCAGCAATAATCAATTTTTATTCTCACGCCTTTAATGAACGGAAGCACAAATCTGATATCTATACATCACTGCTATAGTGTTATATTATGTTTTTGTGAATATGGGTAAGGTTGAAGACTTGCGTTTAGTTCTACTTCCTCGAACTTTTTGCATTTTCTCCTACTTTTAGTACCTACTATCACATTTTCTATTTCATAATATTTAGGCTCATGTTTTTTCGACTGTCTCGATTTTCAAGTTTCTACTACGTGATTTTTCAAACAAATAGGTTCCTATTCTGTATCGAGGATAGCCCTCAACGTGACGAAAAGGGGAGCAGCAATAAAAGTTCGGCAACGACAAAAGAAGTGATAATATGAAAGTGTTGGCAGATTTTCTTGAAGCTTGTTGGAATGTGTACTTATTAAATCATAGGAGAGGCAACTTATTCATCTATTTTGGTAGGTATAAAGAAAAACTATGTGCATTAATTGATATTAGAGCGAAATAAACTTTAAATCATAGCAAGAAAACACTAGTTGTAATAACAATTTGTAAACGGGTTATTTTTTCATGAGTGTACGTGACGACTATGTAAGTACCTACATTCTTCACATTCTCTTGCACGTTGATCTTATCTTCGGTGGGCAGTATACACTTTTTAAAATTTTGAATACTTAGGTTTATGCTTTGGTCCGTCTGGCTCTAAATTAAACCACGAAAAAAATAACTTTGCAATAACTTCTGTCATATTTCGCAATTCCATGATTCAGTTTTTGGGCGGGTCAACCAGTCTCTAATCAAACATAAAATCAATCAGGCTATTTCGAAATATGACATATTTTCGAGTTCACTCGTCCTCTGGCATCATAGGCAAATCCCTTTGTCACTAAAATTTGAGTTGCTAGATATTGGAGTCAACGGTATACCTAGGCGGAAAAGTGTGTTCATAAAGAACTAATTAGGAAAGCTCACATCAATGGTATGACATCTTTGAAAGCCCTTCAGTCGACAGAGGTTAATAAAGAGAGCTCTTGCCCAACGAAAAAAAAAAATAGAACTTTTTTTTCCGGCGAAAATTAGCGAAA
The DNA here is from genome assembly GCA_917834065.1 of Ceutorhynchus assimilis. NCBI lineage: Eukaryota > Metazoa > Arthropoda > Insecta > Coleoptera > Curculionidae > Ceutorhynchus > Ceutorhynchus assimilis. The sequence continues at coordinate 84,903,174 of OU892277.1, forward strand.
ATTTTCTGTAAAAAAATTTTCAATGAAAAGTTTCCAACGGAAATAAGTACCTATGTACGTCGTTACTACATCGTAAAAAAAATTTGAGCCATTTTGTGTCCTCAATAAAATTATAATGAACAAATTCTTGGGTTGTAGGACAAGAATCGTGGAAGAATGAAAACTATTTCATTTCGGCAACGATTCGACTTTGAGTCTTTTTCAAGCCCTAAAATAAGACAAAGAGAGTTGAAGCCGAATGGCATTACAAAAGTCAATCAAAATAAACCAAAATCAACACTCACTCAACAATTTTTTGTTTTCTTGATCCACTCAACATCAGTGCAGCCAGATCAGTTTGAAGAAAATATAAAGAGAAACAAAGAAGTTGTGTATTCATCAGAAAAGTCGCTCAATTATATTATATACCAGCCTTTGTTTCATGCAATTCAACCCTTAAAGTCAGGTTATGTATTTTCCCATCGTAGCTATGAGTACGTTCGAAGACTGTGTTTAGAGTGGAGTGGTCCAAGAAAATATTTTTCAGGATCCAGACATCTTGTCGATATTAAAAAACAAATTAAATTAAAAAATTAAATGAAAAAACTAAATATAAAAAAATCAAATATAAAAAACAATGGTAAAAATTAAACATTAACAAATTACAAAACCACACATTGAAATTAAGTCAAAACCAATTAACATCAAAGTCAGAAGTCAACAATAACATTTGTAAGGACTACATATTAACATCAATCTAAGATACTTGGGTTATTCTGCCTGTATGATTTCAATAAGTTACTGTATACACTACTCAACCCATCCGTGTGAGTTTCAATGTTCACTATATCTCTCATACTTTATGTCGATCATCTCACGCAGTTTTCTTTTGTAACCATTAATCTCTGCATCCACAATCCTGACATCCCCGAACCTAAACTTGGCCATTCTCGAAATGGTGCTTAGCCAGTGCAGTTTTATCCTCAATATATTAGTTCTCATTTCGACAGTCGTATTTGTGTTGTTTAATTCTTTTTTCGAGGTATTGCTTAGTTTCTCCCACATATATTTTATTGCATTCACAGGGAATTGTGTAAACTAGTGAACTTTCTTTATCTTGAGGTACCTGGAGGCGAACCACAAACAATCGCTATCGATAAGTTCTCGACAATTTTCCCTCAATTCTCACCTCGTCCACCCATCGCTCAACGTTAGGCGAAAAAATAGCAACGGCAAACGTTCATTTGCACCGCAAAAGTTCGTTTGTGGTGGCAATTTCGGCGACTAACGTTGAGCGATGGTGAAAAGTGAGGGGAAATTGTCGAGAACTTATCGATAGCGATTGTTTGTGGTTCGCCTCCTGGTCTTTTAGTTTAGTGTAGAGAAACGCTATTGTTTTTAGATTATAAAAGGCTAGGGAAACATCAAAGTTTTGGAAGCATCTTGCTATTTTCTGGGAAAGCCCATCAATAAAGGGGAATTTGGAATATATTTTCTGTTCAACCACTTTCTCTTTTTTGGACAGGAATTTAGTGATATTTCTATTGATAAAATTCAGCGGGTAGTTATTGTTTTGAAAGAGCTTTCTCGCCTTATTCATATTGGTGTAATGAAACACTGGGTTACTGAGGTGAATAGCCCTATGTAAGAGGTCATTAATAACAACCATTTTATTTGAAATGGGGTGATTTGAATGGAAATTCAACAGTCTGCTAGAGCTGGTGGATTTCGTGTACGAATTTGTTGCTAGTGTCCCATTTGTTCCATGGTGTATTTTAATACCTATCTAAAAAGCAAATCTCCTTGTTGTTCTCTACTTCCATTGTGAGCTTTAAGGAGTGATGGATGCTGTTAAAGGTTTGTAATAACAAATCTAACTTATCTTGTGGAGCTGCTAATATTGTGTCATCAAACATAAACAAAAATGAAGGGAATAGCAAATGGCAATTTTTTTAAGAACTTCAGTTATAAAGTGGTTCATAACTAAACTAGCAAGTATAGGTAACGCTGGATTGCCCATTGCAGACCCATCCTTTTGTAAGTGGAAGCATCCATTGTAAACAAAGTTACTTGTGTCAAAGCAATAGCCAATTATTTCAATCAGTTGTTTTCTTGAGATTTTCGTACATTGAGAGATAACTTTGTAATTCATCTGAACAATTTCGAGTATTTGCGAGGCTAAGTATTTGCAGGCGAATTTTGACTCATCCGTTCCAAATTAGGGGTGGTGGTAAGTTTTAAAATGAACACCCTATATCGTATTCATTAACTTCAAAAATTAGTGCAATATTTGTTTTAATATTACATTATTTGAATTTTATCGTAGTAAGCAACTCAACGAGCAACAAAACTTATGAAAAATCTCTGTATCTATCGAAAGAGATATTGAAGAAAATTCAGTATGATATCGTAAACAGACGTTGCCTATTGGAAATATATTATTCAAGAGAATCATTCCCCTATAACTTGTAAAAATATTGGAATTGAAAAAATAACTGAATTTATGTCAAAAAGTACAAAAATTCGATTGAAGTCAATTTTGACATAATATGTATATATCCGAAACGTTGTCGAGTCAAAAACTAGATAGTTTCTCTGGTCACCCAATTCTCTAACCCTGGACATTTTAATACCCAAACAAGAACACGAATTGAATATAAAATAAAACATGATGGACCTACAATATTTTTGTAAAGTGATATAGATATGTCGATACTGTTCTGTTGAGGACGTTGTTTATTTTAAACTACCAAAAATTGTATTCAAGAAACTGACATTTTGTTCAACTAGATATCATTGTCCGCAGTTCGCGGTAACATGATTGTTATTGATTTAAATAATCGCCACCAAAAATTATATCAAAGATTATATTAGGTACCTACCTACCTACATAAATTTTACATAATTGTCATAAAGAGATCTTCAGCTATAGTTATCAGGTAAAATTATTATTTAATATTACGTATGCGGGTATATACATAGACTATGTATAGTGGACGCTATATTCCGTGTGCGGAACTTGTAGAGCACACGTTTATAATTCCGAGGTTGCCATGGCGAGTGCGGTGATCGTGGGAAATGACCTTAGCTGACCCTGACCCTTGATGCCTCCAAAGACCGGACCTCGGCCCGAGAAGACCACGAGTGCACGCCGTACGACTTCTCCTGTAAGCTTTCTTTTCTTAAGGCTTGCTATAAATATATATAAATTTTTGGCATGTCTTAACTTAAATCAAAAGAAATTTTAAAAAAACTGCTTTCAATACCCACGCGATTAAAATTCTATAAGTTCAAAAACGAACTACATAGCTACTTCCTAAATAATAGCAAAATCCCACTGCAAAAATGACTTTTCTCCTAAGGGCAATAATAATGCAAAAGTTCAGGGATTCCAAAACTTAGGTGGAACCTTGAATTTGGAATGATTGTACTTAGGTATTTCAAATTGTTGAGCTTTAAATTTATAGAAATCTATTGTGTTTTAGAAATGCTTATCGCATCTGAGTGAATTTTGCGGTTATTGCTAAACAGATAAGGATTGCAAATTGTTAATTATGACCAAGTAATAAAAGTAGCTATCTACCTAACTTATTAACATTTAGCATTATTGAATAAAAAGAAAACGAATAAAACGATTTTCTTATATTTTCATGTTCATGCACAAATTTCCTAGTGATTCCCGAGGGAAGTTTAAGTATCAAATATCCCAAAGAGGGCGGAAACAAAAAAAATTGGAAGTGTGTCGCTTTCAGGATTTATAGGGTCAAAAACGACGATAAAAGTTTACTAGACCACTATACCTACTGGACATGAATTAGGTATGTATTTTGAAAACGAGTGATTGAATAATTTTGGACACGTCAGATCTATTTCTCAAAGCCATCCGCCTGAAATTTAAAATATCTATTTCGCGAATCCTTAGATTACCGTATTATATGGGACGGGGTATTCAAACATATAAAGATATGCATATGCAGAACAGTTGATGCTCGAAACAGCCCAAACTGGCCAAAGAAAATGAAGAACTTGCGCATCTTTACAAATACGCAATATAATTATCCACGCTGCGGAAAGTCATTTTAAGTGTGCATGGGAAACACTTTATTAAATTGTCTTCTTATGCATATATCTCTTTTATTTGAAGTTTTTCAAGAAACCATTTTGTAATTTGAGCTAGTTCCAACCTTGTATAGTTTTTACTAACTAATCGCCTATTTTGAAACCGAGTTGATCCTCGTAATGGAAGTTCTTAGGGTACCTAAATAGTGCTATTGTTTTATATCACTGGATTTGGCAGCGAAAAACAAGTTCACAAACAGATATTCGCAAAAATTTGAGAACATTCTATATGGCTCATATACTCTTTGGAAACCAAATAAGTCATACACAGATAAAAATGACTTCTTATTACAAGAGAATACCTATATTATCTTGGATGTTGATTATCTTCAATTGAGGGCATATATTTAGATGAAACTCATCTATTCTTGCCATAAGAAATTTCATGTTCTTCGCAACATTTCTCAATTATCTTGACGAACTAAGTCCTGGTTCTGAGGCAGCCGTCTTTAAGAATTAGATTTTCAATTTATCGGTTCTTGTCTAAAGAGTAGGTCCTTATCCCAAACCCACGTGCCCTTCGTGGTCGGCGTATCCCTGTTCCCCGATGGTTCTGATTCAGATCATGGTCACATTTATCAGTGTCTGCCGCGTCCACACATGATTTTTGGCAAGTTTGTAGTGGATATCGCCGTTAGTGAAATTACAGAAATAAGTAGAGTGGAGTGTGCGTGAATAATCTTAAAAAGGAGTTCAGAAGAAAAAGTTATCGCCAACTGTGAATGAACAAACTATTTTGTTGTTTATTTATGCCTAAGTAAGTAGGTACTTGCAACAAAATTAGGTTTTCAGAAAATCCTTTTATAATGTATTATAATAAGTTTGTTTTCTATTCCTTATTAGAATCTCTGTTTTTGTTGAACAAAAAAATGTTGTTAGTTTTGCTTGCTTTGATATAACTATTATTGGTCCAGGATATTTCTGTATTTTTTATGTATTATATAAGTTTATTTGCAAGATTATCATTATTTTCCCTTAAAAACCTGAACTGTGTCATTATTAAATACATGAAACAAGAATTTTTCATTAAAGGATTCATCTTTTTTCATAGTGATGTCTTGAGCAATCAAAGTTATCTACCCTTACTTCATAACAAATTTTCAACAGCCTGTGGATTTTTTTTTAATTGAAAAAATATATCCCAAGCTTACCAAATATCAGAAACACACGACAACCTAAGTTATATTTTGTAAATGTTGGGTATTCTTGTTTTAATAATTATTTTAAAATCAAATTTTGGGCGGAAGTCAAAGGCCACATATTGGGCGCGTTCCAAGTGACTAAGCTGCAGAACTGAGCAGGAAAAGGCTCACACTCAACAGTTGTGAGCGCTTGGAACGCTCCGCTTAATTTTTCGGCGCTTACTGTCAATAATTGTCCCAACAGCTTTTTTATTATTTGTAATTTCTATGGTTTGGTGCCACTTTTATGCTGTTGAAGAGCTGAAAATGGAGGATAGTTTTAAACAACTTATTTCAGCTTGATAATTAATGGGTTTCCGGTCTCCCTAGAGTTCCAGCCATAAGAAATCATGATTTTAATGAAGAAGTGATTCCACATTATAAACCCGGACGAATTTAAAAACTGCCAAAAACCAGGAAATTAAAATGAGCTTATGTCCAGAAAAAGGAAAACAGCAGCTGTGCGCATGTCACAACCGTTTTGACGGCGGTGAGCGTAAAATTACTCCGCTCAGCGAAATCGCCAGCCGTTGAGACTGAGCGTTCAAGGTAACGGCATTTGGAACGATACGTTTACTAAGCGGTCTCAACGGTTGTGGCCCTTGGAACGCACCCATTGATTCTTGATTCGAGAAATATTTCTTGACAGAAGAAGGTTTGTATTTGAAGTGAGTAAAATTACATTACCAGAAGATTATTCACTTATTTCTATCAAGAACGTGTCTTTGAAGTTAGTAACATCATGTACATTTGCAAAGATCATGCGGCTTTGAGTCAAGATTAAGATTCTTGGACCAAAGGAACGATTACCTTCAGAACAACTATACCGGGTGACAACGAGATCGTTATACAAGGCGTCATTCAGTTGTCTTTAAAGTTAAAAAATTTAAAATGAGGTAGAACGGGTAAGTCATTGAGATGCACATTTTTCGTAAAAAAAACAATTGAATATCACTTCCGGTTACTCCGGAAATGGAACCAAGTCAAGAAATTTTTATAGAACCCTATATATTTTTCTACACAGTTGGATAGAGCTTGAAATTCCCTTTTCAATGACATATCACAAGTTGCATTTGTTTTCAAGATGGCGACGTAAAATAGTACATTAAAATACAAGTTTCATAAGACGTCATTTTATCGCACGAGCCCTATATTAGAAAACGAGCCGGAGGCGAGTTTTCTAAAGGGCGAGTGCGATAAAATGTCTTATGAAACGAATATTTTATACTATTTTTTCTATTTTGGTATTGTTTAATTGAAAAAAACAAATTTTTCTTGGAAATTTTATTATCATATTTCCTTATTTTATATGTTTAGGTTGGTAACACTATGTGCCAAATATAGAAATCTTCTATTATAAAATCGCGAATGACAGTTCGATGGCCATCAGTCAGCCAGTGTTACTAACCTCCGATAAGTAAAAAAGGAATGTCACAAAGAGCTTCATTTCGAAACTACTTTTAGTGTCGAAAAGACTTCGATATGACACCAAAATAGAAAAAGGTATTTTTCTTATATTCAATATGGCGGCATTCTGACGTAACCGATAATGTTTCTGTTAAACAAACAGTTTAAATAATTCATAATTTTCGAATTTGGAATGGTTTTAGTTCGAATTTGGAAAAAAAATGGTTTTGCTCAAAAACAAGGGCATTTTAAAATTTCTTTGAAATGCAAATTTTTGATTCAAACTTTTAAAAAATTTTGAATAGGAATTATTAAGTCCTAGAATTAAAGTGTGTCCAATGGCTTACCGAAAAATGTCTACTAAAATGCATATTTATTTGTCGGTTACGTCAGAATGCCGCCATATTGAATTTAAGAAAGTACCTATTTACGCCGCCATCTTGAAAACAAATGGAACTTGTGATATGTCATTGAAAAGGAAATTGTAAGCTCTATCCAACTGTTTAAAAAAATGTATAGGGTTCCATAAAAAAAAATTGACTTGGTTTCATTTCCGGAGTAACCGGAATTGATATTCAATTGTTTTTTTACGAAAAATATGCATCTCGATGATTTACCCATTCCACCCGATTTTCAATTTTTTTACTTTAAAGACAACTGAATGACGCCTAGTATAACGATTTGGTTATCACCCGGTATAATGTTTTCTCCTATCTTAGAACAAGATAATGAATCCTTTGTTTCTCCTAGAATTAGGTCACATATTCTTATAATTGGGAAGTATTGATAAGATAAAGCCAAGGATTTGGTTGATTTTTGTTAAGGAATAATTCATTTGGTCATATCCAAAGCCTTGGCTCAAAAGCGTTTCACTTTAGGTTTAGATATCCTTTTTATCTGTGTAAAAAAATAGTGACTCTATAGCTGGTTTTGACATAAAAAAAAGCCAGCAGAGTATTATTTTTTAGAACAATCAATCGTGTTGAAAATCAGACAAGGTACAGGAATTTTGACCTCGCCACCTGACTGAACAAGAAGAGCAAACCCGGACACAGCAAAGCAAGAACAGGACCAGCACTTTCACAACAAGAAGATCGGAGATCAAAAGAGAAACAAGAAGAGGAAGCCCAAAGGCAGAGAAAAAAAAAGCAAGAAGTATAGGACATCAGGCTTGCAGCACTTCTACAACAACAAAAAGATCGGATATAAAAAGAAGAAGAAGACGAGGAAGCCGGAAGATAAGAACGAAGTTTCGAACAACTCAGAGGTGACCAATGAGAATCTAAAGGAAATCGGCAAATCTAGACCAACCTGACACGAAATTTCACCAACAAGCTCAACTTTCAAGTTGCTGCGGGTCCAATGGGACCAATAAGTCGAAAGTGGTAAAGCGGTTAGAGCGCCGAGGAGAGAAGTTGCTGGGTTTGTAGAAGAAGTTCATATGGGGCATTCAGAGCTCACTTGGAAGTCAACAAGACCTTGGACAAGATTCCCGCACATTCAGAGTATATAATACCAAGATGGCGCCGGATGTAAATGTTTGTTAAAAATGCTCCGACCATTTTATAATAAATAGTAAAAACATCGCGTGTTTTATGTGTGAAAAGAAATTCCATGTTATTTGTGTATCAGTGAAAGATTCATAAATTAAATTTATTAACGATAACCCAAACATTGTGTGGATTTGCGATATCTGCCACGATCGCCCAATCCAGAACACATACGTACATGGCGAGTAATAATGTCAACGACCGAGATTGCACTGCAACAAAAAGAATTTGAATGTTTGAAACGAGAAAAAGAATTGTCAGAGAAGCTCATTGAACAAATGAATTATAGCAATAGCGTTCAGAAAACGTTAATTCATAATTATGAAGAACAATTGAAGCATTTAAATAGCCAAAACAAAGATGAAAAAAACAGTCGAAGGCCAAGGACAAATTCGGCGAATACAAGCAGAGCCCCCCTACATTTCGAAAATCGACCCATCGAGCCTCAAAAGATGTAAACAAAAACCACGAAATTACTTCTAGAGGTGCTCTAAATAGAAAAATGGTTAGAGCAGCAATACATGAATGCTATTAACATGATGAGACAGCTACAAAATATTAATAATGACTAACGTGACCATTTATTTGTGGACTCAAAACGGGACAAACGGGAATGGGAGACAAGGAAACATTCAAATTCTGTGCGACATTTTTCGCATTTGACATCCGAGGGAGTATTTCTTTGCTTGTAAACGGGTATTTAACTTGTAAACTAAGGGCGGTTACACACGGACGTGGATGTCTTAATACATATAAGTGCATACATCAACGTGCAAACAACAACGTGCATGGCGCTTTTGTACAGACACTCGCGCAAAACTCCAGTCTTGCTATTCTTGCTACAGTATTCCGAGTGTGCATACAAAATTGCACATTCAAAAACGCGACGGTATTTTGCATACACATTGATGTTTTTGTTTGCGCGTTCATGTATGTGCGTATGTTTTCAGTCATCCACGTCCGTGTATAACCGCCTTAAGGGCGGCTTCTCATGAGCGTAATTTGACATTTATGGCGTGACAGCGCACCTAAATGAAGAATTTTGATTCGCAAAAATCCCGCCATATTGGATACGCTACACTCTGCCGCAGATACGCCAAAAGTTGAGCACAGTTCAACTTTTCGCGTAGAAATTCAGCGTTTTACAAATTTGCACAATCGAAATTCAAAGAAATATTTCAAAATTTAGAAAAAGAATATGGAGGCGTTAGACGTTTAGAATCGACATAACTAACTTGTCAAACAGTAGCAGGTGTCCATTCTAAACTCACAACCTTCAAGTCCTTAAGGTTGCCTCACACCTTAAGGAGGCCTTGAACGTTTAGAATTGACATAACTAAATTGTCAAATAGTAGCAGGTATCTATTCTAAACTCACAACCTTCAAGGAAGACTCATGATGCAGGGGTGCGTTGGAGATGCAGGAGTGCGTTGGAGATGCAAGGGTGCATTCGAGAACCAGGTGAGCCGTTGACCGAACACTCTAGTCCTGACTGCAGTGAAATTTAAACATATAACATATAATATGACATTTGATATGAAACTGATATTTTGTTTTTTTACTCCATTATTTTTTTTTTCCGCGGGGTTTGGGAAAACGGGACAATTTTGCGTTCCTCAGCGTTTCTCGGGGACACCGGGACGGAGAGTCGAAATAAGGGACGGTCCCGTTGAAAATGGGACGTATGGTCACGTTAATTAATGACCTTCAACCAGAGTCAGTTAATGATGGTTGGCAGTCAGTGCAAAGAAGGAGCAGCAGAAACAGGAGGTTTGTTGTTGGTCAGAACCAAGATAACTCGAATGTATCAAAAGTACCTACCTAGATACGTATCGCTACACGTTACTAGAATCCACCCCAATACCAAACCAGATGACTTAAAACAATTATTTGTGGGAAAATTTCCAGAGGTAACTTGTGAGGAGCATATCTTAAAACATCCTGATCTTTATGCTTCATTGAAGGTAACTATCAGGCAAGATAATTTCCGAGCAGCTTGGAAACGTGAGCTCTGTCCAAACGGAGCATTAGTATCACGTTTTTCAATGAAGAAGAGGATGCCAACGGTGATGGAGGACCCTCCACAAGAAAATGCTGCTATTCTACTGCAATAGAACCACAGGTTTAAAGATTTATTATCAAAATGTTAGAGGCTTGCGTACAAAAACTGAAAGTTGTTTTGCTTCCACTCCATAGCTGATGTAATAGTCCTAACAGAAACCTTGCTAACAGATGCTTTCGAAAATTCTGAATTGTTCGACGATAGATATGTTGTTATAAGAAAAGACCGTAGCTGTAATAATGAGGCTCAAAGTCCGAGGTGGAGTATTAGTGGCTACGAAGAAAAAATATAGCATGCGGAGGTTTATTTGTAATTGTGCCAATGAAATTGACTGTTTATTGTTGGAATTAAGGTACTCTAATTTTATTTAGGTTGTGTTTATGTCCCACCATCGGTGAATAATGAAATTTACATTTCTTACTTCGATCATTTGGACTCCTATTTGAAGGGCAATATAATTATAGTAGAAGACTTTAATATACCTAGCATTGACCCAGCAGTCACTGACAAGACTCTAATATTTAATCATTTCACTAGCTTGAACAATCCCACACAATTGAATCACGTAACAAATTATATGGGTAGGAAACTGGATTTGGCCTTGACCAACATGACCGATGTCATAGTAAGTAAATGAAGACTGCTATCATCTATCCTTAAATATTTCAAATTTAATAAATATGAATAGGATGCACAAAAGCAATAGGCAATCTCCTGAATACAACAAGCTCCTGAATACAAACAAGAATTGCTTGCTTATCAGAAGCACATAGAAATGAATGCTGATCTGGACCCTAATACATAGTTTTTGTCCTTTATCGATTCTAAAACACGGGGATCGGGAATACCTAGTGAAGGTTCGTTTGAAGTTGCCAATGCGTTTGGTTGTTTTTTTCAAGGAGTCTTTGAAATGCCTAGTAGTAGTGCAAAAAATAACTTTTATAATTGGGGCAGCTTCAATTTTTCCAAAATAACTGTTGATACTGTCTTGATAGTCCGACAACAACTTGGCTTTGTTAGAGGTAAATCAACAATTTCTAATCTGTGTAGTGCACTCTTGGTAATTATGTGTCTGAGGCTATCGATAGCAAATTGCAGCTAGATGTCATATACACTGATGCACAAAAGGTATTTGATAAGGTTGATCATTATATTTTACTTAAAAAATTAGTTGATATTAGCATCCCTCAGAAAACCTTCAATCTTCCTAAAACCTTAGGAAATATACTGTACGGGTGGGTAATGAACTCTCGGAGGTTTATACTGGAACGTCTGGTGTTCCTCAGGGAAGCAATATCTCACCACTTCTTTTTACAACTGTATAGAAAACTCTGAATGCTTTGTTTTCGCTGACGACTTTGGGATCTTTAAAGTCATCTCTTCAGGATTTTACTAAGCTACAAAATGACTTGAAAAATGTGATTGAATGGTTTAAAAATAATAATATGTTTTCAAATATCGATAAGTGTTTCACGGTTACTTTTGCTCATCGCAAGAACACCAATAACTATAAATATCACATTATTGGAACGGAACTGTCTAGGAGGGATGACTGTGAGGATCTTGGGGTCACTTCCCAGTCGAATTTTAGATTCAATTTGTATTATCAGCAAACCGTCAATAAAGCATTCAAATGCCTATAGGATTTATAATTCGCAACACAAGGCATTCTCACCAAATTGATACTATAGTAAAACTTTATAACACATTTGTTGGACCACATTTGGAATATGCGTTGTCTGGTCCCCAGTTGCAGAGTGCAATAAGGATTTAATAGAAAAGGTTCCTTAGATATTTATATTACAAAAAGTTCAATGTTTATCCATTTTTTCCATTGTTGCTTTCTTACAGGGAAATGCTAGAGATGTTTGAAATGCAACAATTCTCAGTTAGAAGAAGTGTACAAACTATTAAGTGTCGTTGTACATATTTACCGAGATATTCACCTATTGTTGTGTTATTGTAAGTTATTTAAATTTTACTGTAAACTTTAGGTACTCTTTTTTGTTTTTTCTGTATTTAGTTTTAGCATTATTTTTAGTAACCACCTTTACTTGTAATTACCTTTTGGATGTTTGTAGGGTCTTCCTTAAATAGATAAATAAATAAATAAAAATTCGTGCCAAGTCCACTGTTACCAGGATGCCAAGCCATGGTGCAGACGATGTGCAACTTGGGAAGCAAGTTAAGGCTTCAAGACAATATGAAATAGTACCACGTATAGGGATACCCTTCGAACGAGCGGTAGTATCTCGCTCAGTGGCAACAAGTACATCCTGGTTGCAATGGACTACTTCAGCAAGTTACCTGAGCTTTTCGATATTCCAAACCAAGAAGCTTCTACAAAGTCTCCGTCAAATATGGAGAGCAGAGTTCGCAAGTTACCAAATGAAAACAAGATATGATTTCAAAACGAACTCTCCAGGTTTCCAGAAGAACGAGAGAGTTTGGTTTTAAAATCCTCAAAGGAAGAAAGGTAGATCCTCGAAGCTAACACCAGTTAGTACACGATTAATAAAAGACTCATCGACGTGGTGTAACAAACTAACGAGGCTTCAAAGATTAGATGAAATTGATGCAGTTGACAGGTTTATCACGAAAATACATGAGCTGTTTTCTCGCGTTCACTTTTTTGAAACTGGTTCAAAAAAGGTTTGAAACAGTATGTTCTCGCAATGCACCTATGACGTCACATCAAAATTGGTTCAAACCGTTTCGAAATACAATCCAATCCACGTTTTCAAACCATTTTCTCGCGCTGAAAAGTTATGACGTCCTGTGACACTATTTTAAACCAGTATTGAAAAACGTTTTAAAACATTTGAGACGCGGGAAAACACCTTTGGTCAGATTGTCAGAGCCAGACGAAAACCATACAGGGTGTATCAGGTTTAACTACAAAAATTTTAACACGTGAACATATGGCCCATTTTGAAAAAAAAAAGTTTATACTACATGGGACCCAAACTCAACCATTTTTAAGAAACAGGCCTTTGAAATTTTGACATTTTTCGACGAATATTTGGAAGATAAAGAAAATTTTAATCATTATAAGGTGTAAAAAAAATTAGTTCATGCAATTATTAAGTAATTATGCATTTTTAGTCAACAATAATAATGAAAAATTGTAAAAACAACATAAAAATTTCACTCGTAAATCGGTATCTAAACATCTGGCAACATGTAAAATGTTTACAAACGTCGAATATGAAGATACTTGTTTAGACAGAATCGTTGCAAAATGCCCATTTAGCAGCCAGAATTAACAGGGAAAGATTTCCCAAGAGCACCCACCTAATGAAGAGCATTGTGCCCGTTTTACAAAGATTGCGTGATACGGGAAGTGTGAGTGTGCAAAATCTGCGTGTTGATTTGAGTGTTTTGAGAACCTTTTACCAAAAATTAATATTTTCATAATGAGGATTTGGCAAGTAGCTGAGTAACTATTATTTAATTATTCTCTTGAATGTCTAGTGCACAAATATCATTGGATTCAATTCACAACTTATTAAACCGGCACAGATTTTATTTTTACTAGAAAAGTGATAAAAATGCAAGTTATTATTTACATTATTTGAAAGCCAATAACAACCAAAACGTAAACACATGGAATAAACTCTTTGCAAAAAAAAAGCCTTTAAATTTACCAGTTTTATCTACATTTACATCCTGGCAAAGATATTACCTGTACGATGTTTTCACGTTTTTAACATTTTCCTAAATTTAAATTCTGCGATAACTCCGAAAATACTAATAATTGGCCCATGGTTAAAAGGACAGTTTTAGCTCGAAATGGGCCATATTATCTCATGTTAAAATATTTGTACTCATACCTGATACACCCTGTATTAGTGCGGAAAAGCCAACGCCACTGTGCAATATGGGTGCAAGGATATTCAGGAATTTGTTTTCATTGAGTGCATTAAGTAGATAAACAAGAATTTATGTGAATTCTAGCAATTTCTGAAGACGAATGATTTTCTGTATTAAGCGCGTAGTTTGTAAGTTGCGACCCAACTAAGAGAATTGTTGTGTACAGTTAAATAAAAGCGATAAGTGATTAGTGAACTTTGTAAAGTCAATTAAATCAATAAAAGTTATTGTTGTTTGTAAAGACAGTTTTAGTAGACCTATTTATAGGCTTCTAATCAGAAGATGTTTGATATAAAATGGTTTATCATATATGCAAGGAAAAAAAAAACGTGTTATTTTCCATCAGTGTTTGCGAAAAGCAACAATTTGATACAATGTGTGTGTTGTTTGATTTATGTTTATCTCATGTCATGAAAAAAACTGGATGAAATAAATCTTTCATATAAGTTTTCACAGTGATTTCCAGGTTGAAAAAAATTGCTGAAAGTGTGTACCATCCAAAGGTATGCAAGCAAAAAGATGTTTACTAGCTTTCTAAACCCTCACCTCTGAAGTACCTAGCGGTATTGAAGCAAATAAATAAGAAAAAAATATAGTAAAAGAGAGAGGCTTGAACTGAAGATTTGCTATAAGGTTAGAAGATGGAGATGCGAGATGTTGTTCCATTATTCATTTTTCCCGCAAAATTTATGTCATCTTCGATTTCTCAAACGATTTTCAAGCAACAAGGTTTTATTATTAATGGTCTCGTTACGGTTCTAAAAAAAATTGGGGCTCCGTTTTAGAAAACAACTTTTTTGAAAGCATCATAAATGTTAAAATGTGTCCAGTGACCAGTGTCTATTCAAAGAGTAAAAATAAACTCTACAGACCACGTAAATACCCGGAGTCTAAAAGAAACAATATGGCAAGGGATCGTACAAGAATTTCGTGGAAAAGACAAACATGACTAGACGAATGGCGGTCAAAAATTGTATTAAGGACCAGCACAGAGAACATTAATTTAATTATAGTGGCTATTCTGGGAAGATATGAGTTGAGTGAAATTTATTAACATGACTTTTTTCCATTTTTTTTATAGTTTCTGGTACAAGACACATTCTTAGTTTTGTAATAACATTTTTTTATCGTAACGAGTTGACCTTGCAAGAATTTAGATAGCCACAGGTTTTGAGTTTTTTTAGGGAGAAAACTTTTAAAAGGAAAAAAATTATAACAAATTTTCTAGGGTAGGGTAATTATTTATCGTTTATGAAATTAACCAGTAAAACAGCCTGTAAAACTAAATATGTATATTAAACAATTTTTTGGAAAAAAAAAAACCTGATAAATCCATTCACTGGGTTTTGTTACTAGGTACCAAACCAATAAAAAAAAATTGAATAGTTCTTTTGTATGTGAAAAAGGCTCTTACATATTTTTTTTTTTGTAAATTTAAAACAAAAAAAGAATGGAGTTTCTCTTCTCAATTACGTTTTAAAGTTTAAAATAAAATTTTTGTTACATTCATATACTGTTTATGAGTATGACCAAGAAGGCCTTATTCAACTGTGATATTAATTCCTTAGCACTACCACTTTGTATTGTAGGGTCCCCCTTTATAGCAAATGGCACCAGGTGAATATCTTCACAACCTTCTAAATATATAGTGAATATAATTCGACATTTCTTTCATAGACAATTGACCAGACAATTTCAGTCAAAATGTGCATTTTTATATAAGTTGTTTCAAATAATGAGCTGCTTCAGACACTGAATATTTTTCATTTCAAATAGGTGCCTACTATAGGAGGGTAGACGTACTATTGGGCTAAATTTATTCTTTCCAATAGTCAGTACATTACTTATACATAAGGATTCACTTATGCTAAACCGCTGCTTTAAAAAATAAAAGACAAATTTACCTTCTCTTCGCATTCCCATTTTTATGCATTTTCGAAGTCGACAATATTGGCATTGATTTCTATGATGCTGATCTATAGGGCAATTCCTACTACCACGACACGAGTATGTCAAGTTCCGTCGAACACTACGTTTAAAAAATGATTTGCAACCTGCAACAAATGAAAAATATATTATTATAACACTTCAAAAACATAAGAACGTTGTTCGTTCAGGGTAGAAACATTGATGCTGCGTCATGCAAACGTAATAGGGTTTGCTATTATTCCCAAAAACGTTTAACAACTGGTCAAAAACACAGTTTCTGTATTGAGCAGCGCAGGAGAA
The DNA here is from genome assembly GCA_917834065.1 of Ceutorhynchus assimilis. Lineage (NCBI taxonomy): Eukaryota > Metazoa > Arthropoda > Insecta > Coleoptera > Curculionidae > Ceutorhynchus > Ceutorhynchus assimilis. Next base: position 84,919,574 of record OU892277.1, read on the forward strand.
AAATCGGCAAATATCTAAATAAAGTAAATTTAAAAAAATATCTTCTGGTGACGAAAATGGTAACAACTTTCATCCATATAGGGATAAGAATTCCATAACGTTCGCTTCTAGTTGAGTAAATTAAAAATATTAAATTGTAAATGTTATATTTTACTCATCTATAATGAAATAGGTTTGAGAATGCTCTTTAAAAACTAAGAGGTTTAACTTTAGGTACCGGAACTTCAAAAGCAAAATAAAAGTGTATAATATTGCAATTTACGAGAAAAAGAAGTTTTTAATACGCAATTCGAACCCTCTTAAAGAATAAGAAATACATGTTTTCAGTAACAACAATAATTTAATATCAAATCGTTCCAATGTGTAAGCACGATAGCGAAAAGTATTTTGATTTCATAAGGGGGTTTTATAAATAATTAGTCAAGGGTGAGTGCTGTCCCTTTCTTTTGTTCGCAGGTTCCAACCTTGCAAGTTTTTTTTCCTCGACCTGTAACTAGGGTCTTACTGGACCGTGCAAAAGCAGTTAAATCGGCAGTTTGAACGCAATTGTGTAATATAAGTATATAATTTTCATACATTTCGAAAAAAATAATTGATGAGATAGCTGCCAAATTAATATTTTTTTAAAATAAAATACATATATGAAAAATTAAATGACACCACCTTATACAGGATAATTATTCACGGTCGATAGACATTTTTAATCAAAATCAAGCCGCATAAATATAACCAAACATTGTTCCATCTTTTAAAAACATAACCTACTTATTGAAATTCGTAACAAGCATTCGAATATCGAATATGCTAATTACAATCTTCAGAAAATAACTCAATTCCACTTAAATTGAATAGTTTTGCTCGGTGCTGTACATAACCTCAACTTTGTTTTGATGGAGCATACATTTTGTGCATAAAATTGGCGCAGAAACTCCTGCGTCCCGTTTCTTTGAATGCAGTCCCTTTGGTGGTGAACTTACCTTTTTTCTGGATGATACCGCTGCCTTTGCCGACTAATGTTCTGCTTGCATCAAGATATTTCTGAGGTGACTTCGATAATATTTGGAATTACAATTCAAAAACTAAGCGTGTTAGCTGTTAGTTTACACATAATAATTTGGTAAACTCGAAGAAACAAATAAGAAATTTCAGTTTTGTCGAGGGCCTCACATGTTAATGTATGTATAGGTACCAGGTCTTTATTCTTCTTCTCATTTCTCGCCCTCATATTGTAAAATATTCTTAAATATGCAACATAAAAGACATCATTTTTAATATCAAAAGGCAATACTTTGGGAATCCTTAGGAAAATTATACGTTTGACATGAATTCCACCAGACTTTAAATCTGTTTCTAATCCTGAAAAGAAAGGTTTCTTAGTATTATACGATTTCTCTGGGTATACGATTACATTATGTATTTTAGATTGAAAGGCAGTTTTTACCCAAATGCCTAGATCCTATCTTTATTATTGAATTCTTAACCTGTGTATGGTGTACCGTGTTCTCAGTTTAACATATAAATTACATATATTTGCAAACGGACATTTATTTATTTTTTGTAATATTGAAATTGAAACAAGATATTTGAAAAATTAGAAATTAATGTACCTACTTAAGCAACTCCTTGATTTATAATTTTTGTTATTCAACCCTCGACTTTATGGGCAACTGATTCTTATTACTAAAATCTTGACAAACCCTTGATTGATAAAGTAGATAACATTTTTAACTAAAATTTGATACAGCTGGGATAATAGGTTTAGGAGGTTGAGAGTGTTGAGACGTTGGTTATTTATTTTTATTTTACAATAAAGAAGATTTTCTCTCTTGGGCCATAATAGGGTTTGCAACTTTATTAGAAATTCAACATTTCCGCACCCTGCACCAATATCCTTGGCTTTGTTATAGGGTCCTGTTCCCGTAACAGTCATCAATATACTATTTATTATCTTGTATTTAAGTTTGTGTTGAGGATAGTTGTAACACTCCGGATAACTGATTAATTTTTAGTTAAACCCGATTTTTAGTTATAGGTATACCTATTAAACAAAGTCCAAGTTTTCATCCTATATCAACATCAACTTATCAAGCTATTAAACTGATTTAAACGACATACAGGGTGTCAATTTGAAAACTTCCCACCCCTATTATCTCGGAGTAGAAAAATTTTCGAAAAAATCCCTGAAACAGATCAACTATAATTTGAAGGGGGATGAGTTTTTATGGAAAATTCATCTTCCCTATTTCAACCCCCCAACCCCCAGAGTCACCCCCTAGAAAATTTTAAATGGGAAGGGGGGCAAGTGATACATCATTTTGGAGGGCTTTTAATTCCATACATTTTGGTACAAAATTTTAATCCCTAAGTTCAACTGTTTCGGAAACATTGACAGTTGAAAATTGACTTTTAGGCAAATTTGACAGGCTGTAAAACCTAAACGGTTAATTTTAGAGGAAAACCGATCTTTCATTCTTGTCTTAGATTTTTCTAAACTATCATTTGACAGCAACTTCGAATTTAATCCGCGATCAAAAATTCCGGTTTAAAATTTAATCTCCGGTTAAATTCAAAAATGTTGTCAAATGATAGTTTATGAAAATCTAAGATAAAAAGGTAAGATCGGTTTTCCTCTAAAATTAACCGTTTAGGTTTTACAGCCTGTCAAAGTAGCAAAAAAGTCAATTTTCAACTGTCAATATTTCCAAAACAGTTGAACTTAGGGACTAAAATTTAGTACCAAAATGTATGTAATTAAAAACCTTGCAAAATGATGTATCATTTGACTCTCCTTCCCATTTAAAATTTTCTAGGGGGTGGCTCTGGGGGCTGGGGGGTTGAAAGGGGGGAGGTGAATTTTGCATAAAAACTCATCCCCCCTTAAATTATAGTTGACGTGTTTCAGGGATTTTTTCGAAAATTTTTCTACTCCGAGATAATAGGGGTGGGAAGTTTTCAAATTGACACCCTGTATACAAGGTTTAACGCGTTCCTCAGTATTTTTCGGGACAAAACCAGAATCTGTTTTTTTTATAAAAAAAATATGCTAGAACGATACTTTTCTCATTTTCCTGAATGATATTAGGAACTATTTTTCTAACACATAGATAATTATGACAGAAAAGGATTTAAAATTTTATTCTCAAAAACCATCAAGAATAAATCCATAAAACCTTATGTCGTTTCAATCAGCTCAATGTCTTGAAGAGAGCTATCTTTTGAACTAATAATACAATAAGGACTATCGGGGCCTAGTGAATAAAAATACTGAGTAGGCAGGTATGCCGCTGTATTCTGCTTCAAAAATTTTTCGCGCAAAGTTTTTGAAAAAATGAATTATTTTCAGAAACAAAAAAGTTATGATGATTTGGAAGTATTGCTCAAAATCGATGCCATAATCTATACAGGGTGTTGCGAAACTATTGTGCCAAAAATAAAGGGATGATAGATCTCGCCAAAATAAACGTTTTTTACTTATAAACCCATAGGCACATGCGCTTCGCTTAGGTGATAATAGCACATTACAGTCCGCGCTGTGGTAGCTACCTTAATCACGGAGAAGACTGTTTGAATCATAAACTGTACTATTAAATAATACAAAACCCAAGGAATGCTTGCAGTATTTATTAGCAACAATTATTCACAACAAAAGATGCTCAAAATTACGTCCACCCGCCCCAATGCATACGTGAAAAATATCGACTCCAGGAAACCCCTCCTGAACTGTTAGAAACTGTTCCCAGCTGTATGCCGGACAAAACATGTGGTACAAACACGACGGAGGTCCACCACATTACTCGTAAGCCGTAAAAGAACATCTCAACGAAACATAATCTGGAAAGAGTGTTTGTCAAGGGCGCACCTATTGCATGGCCTCCAGGTTCACCAGACCTGACCGAATGCGATTTTTTTTATGATGTCATATGAAAGTGAACGACACACCAGTTGAAACAGAGGAATAGTTAGTGGGAAGGATTGTTGTAGCAGCTGCTGAAATTCGCGAAACGCCAGGAATTTTTCAACGTGTTCAGCAAGCTATGATATAGCGCTGTTACGCATGCATTGAGGGTGGTCGTAATTTTGAGCATCTTCTGATGTGAATCATTGTTTTTAATAAATACTGCAAGCATTCCTGGGATTTCTGTACTATTTATTAAGAAGTTTCTCTGTGCGTAACGTACCTACCACAGCGCCGACGGTCATGTGCTATTATCACCTAACCAAAGCGCATGCGCCTATGGGTTTATAAGTAGAAAACGTTTATTTTGGCGAGATGTATCATCTCTTAATTTTTGGCACAATAGTTTCGGAACACCCTGTATAGCAGCAAAACGGTTGAAAATCAACATAGGGTTTGTTTCAACAAGGTTTTCAGAAAATTGAAGCCTCAGCGAGGGGGCTCAGAAATTATTGAACTTTCTTATTAGAACTATTAGAAGTGTCCCAATAGGCCTCTGTACGTAAAGTAGATATATTGGTATATACGATTTATCCTCGGGTTCATATTAAAGGACATAACAGTTTTTTTTATTAGGCCAGCAGACAAGTAGTTAATAAATGAAGGGGGTAACTGGAAAGTATTCCGAAGTTAATAATATTTTGGCATGTCGTTTGTGGATAGTCTGTGGAGTAGAATCTAAGTTTTCGACCTCGAGGACCCTGTGCTAACTTGGGAGGAAGTCGGAAAGACCTAGAAATTTTCGAACTCAGTTTTTTGCTTATAACTTTTAAACCATGCGTTTTTAGCGGAATACACCTGTTAATAAAGTTGAAGAAAATTAAATTTCCTTCAAATTTAACTGGTGAAAAGTATTTTTTAACGCAATAGTAACTGAGATACTGTGGTTCAAAGATACAACTTGTCAAAAATTTCTTCCCCTCCGAACATAATTCAAACCAAGCATGGGATAAACATCTTTTATCCTCGTCTCTTTTACGTGCACTCACAGTCTACTGTGCCCCTGAATTATTTTTTTATTGTGTCATATTTTAATAAATATTTTTGGAGAATAAACCTTTTTTGATTTTGACGTCATTCGTGCTGAACTCGCCTATCTATCTGAAAAGTATCGATAGCTGAACGGGCCTGGGTTTAGTTTAATATTAATTTGTACTAGCAGTGTGAGTTAATATTTATGAAGGACTAGCTGAAGGTTCCAAGTTTCCAATATAGAGCACAAACAGCTTTTAACTAAAGACTTGTTTATCACAAATGTAAAACGTATAATGTATGTTGAATGAAGAATAAGGTGTGAATTATGACTAGAAATTCACATGTTTTTAGACGTTCGCAAAATAGGGCAAAAACCTGCATTTCTATGCTATTTTTGATAATCTGAGAAATTACTTGAATTTTTCAACCACTATATCTCAGTAACAAATACTTTTGACCAGTGAAATTTAAAGGAAATTTGAAGTTCTTCAACTTTATTGAGAAGTTATAAGCAAAAAACTTGTAAAGTCCGAAAATTTCGAGGTTTTAGTTGCGGTTAACGCGGGAAATAATTCAGGTACACAGTAGACATATATCGTCTGTGGGTGCACGTGAAAGAGGTGAGGATAAAATATCCCATGCTTCGTTTGGATTGGTCGGCCGGAAGAATTTTTTGACAAGTTGAGAATTTTTCTGTATCTTTGAACCACTGTATCTCGGTTACTATTGCGTAATAATGCGTTTGACTAGTGAAAGTTGAAGGAAATTCAATATTCTTTAACTTTATAACTAGGTGTATTCCGCTAAAACGCATGGTTTAGAAAATATAAGCAAAAAACTGAAAAAGTCCGAAAATTTTGTGGTTTTTCGACTCCCCCCAAGCTAGCACAGGGTCCTCAAGGTCGAAAACTCAGATTTTACTTCACAGACTACCCACAAATGACATACCAAAATATCATTAGATTCGGAATACTTTGCAGCCGAAAGTACTTGCTGGCTAGACTATATGAGATAGGTGCGCTAAATTCTAATTACTCAGCGAGTATCGATGCTGCATGTATAGGTGGCAGCAGTAGCAGGTACTTTCATTTGTTAGCGATTTTTTTTCTATTCGGCGGTGTTAGTCTATGCCAAAAGTCAGATGTCAGGGCCACGCCATTTGTTTATATCCTGTCCGCGCTATAAGAAAATTACCTTTTCACGATGACCCTACGCAATCTTAATTTACATTTACTGGATTTTTGTTATTAATTAAGTAGGTACATGTAAGTACACTCCAGTGGCTTTTGTTTTATGAATTGCATGAACTATTTCCAGTGGGTTTCTGGGCTAGAGATTTTTTTTTCTGTACGTCATTTGTTTCTATAATACTGCCATCACTAAATTTGCGCTTGTGCCTTGCACGTTAAGGTGGCAATATCTTGATTATTTTAATTCACGTTATATAACAGGTTCACGGCTTCAAATCTCATTCACCGCACCTTGACCTCTGAACCCGTTTGCGAGTTAAAATCTTTTGTGTCGTTTCAAGTAGCTTTTTTCGGGTTCTTGCAATAACTGTTTTAGAACTGTCAGAAGTGTGCGCAGTTCGGGTTTTATCGAACTTATTTAGGACGGTTCTTGATTTGAAAGTTTGGCGTTCGGATTGAAGTTAGAACTGTTCTGGGACGTTTCTAGAACTCTCAGAATCGATCCCTGCTTTAAAAGAGCTAGTATACTATTTCCGGAGTATTTGCTACATATGCGCATGTCGTATTTTGTCAGACGAGAAAGGTTAGGGTATCAAATTTGTTTGATTTTTTGGTATTTTTGATTGAAAAAGGCTAATTTATGAAAAAAATATAACCTCTAAATCAAAGTAAACATCTCAAACTTGAGGGTTATGTTTTCGAATGAAATGTCGAATTAAATTCGGATGTTCCGGATGCGTTCGAATTTTTTAAATTTGTGGATAGTCCGAGAACCATCCTTGACATCAAAACCAATTCGCATGCAAATCTGCGCTGTAAGCGAATCATTAGATAACTGTTCTAGAACGGTTCAAAAAAATGAACCCGAATTTAGTGTTTGCCACATAAAGTTCCGAAAAATAAGGGCTAAAAAATATTGTCATAAGGAAAATTGTCATTAAATTCACAACCACGATACCTATAATAAATTGAATTCTATTCACAAATAATGATATTAAAGTTTGACAGACATCTATTTCGGTCTCAAACAAATATTTGAATTCAAATTCCATTTAGCCAAGTATTTTAGTTTCCTTTATCAAATTTTTGTTGTAACATAAAAAACTTCTTGTTTACTTATGGCTCTGCTACCATTTTACAAATCCTGATGCCCACAAAACGCCCAAACTCCCGAAACAACCAAGATCAATATTGAAATGTAACATTGTTTTATCATGGCAACTGAATGAGTTATAGCACTCTATATACCAGAAAATAAAAGTCACAGAAGGTGCATCTGGTTGAAATCCTTTGTTGTATATTTGGTCAAGATGAGCGGCCCTATGGAAGTATCATAAACCCTCCAGGAACCTCTAACGGGCCTCTAGACCTGCACTAGGGCCTTTATACTCTAGTTGGGAGCCGCGAAGTAGCGCGGTTAATGTTCTTTTATTTAGGGCCAAGGGAATGACTCGCGAATCGACCAGCGGCTTACTATAAGTAATGATTTATTTTCCAAGACACCATCAGAACTGGAAAACGGGAGGTACATGGATGCAAAGCGATTCAATATTTTTCATACTGATCAGTATAGCATTTAGCATTGGTTATTTATAATTTATTAAGGCGTGTTTTCCATTATATAGATAAAATAAAATAAGCAAAGTTACTGAAAAGAGTTTAAAGAATTATTGGAAAATAATCGATTAATAATTTAACAAATTGTTATATTTATATATGTTACTGTAAATGCTCGAAATTCGGTAAAACCTAGGATAAGCGCGCTAAACCTAGGATTTACCAAAAGCAAGTGGTAAAAGCCCGAAAACTAGTTATTTTGCTTCCATTTCGGACTTTCACCGGACACAAACAGTAAATCTTAGGATTTACCACACCGCATTGGTAAAAGTACGAATACCACGGATACGTTACAGAAATCGATATCGTGAAATGATCATCGTTAAAATTTCAATGCCTAAAAATAAGATACTTTATAAATGAAACAAAAAGTCACAGCAAAACACTTTTTATTTTAATATTTTCAAATGTAAACAGAAATCATAGTGGCCTTAAACGATATATAAAAAAAAAAACATTAATTCAGAACTCAGGTACCTACTAATATTGCAAAAAGGCCAAAAAGTAGGTATAGTATTTCCAAACTCAATTGGAACAAGGTACCAACGGGTAGCTGACTGGTCACTGAAAATTTCTATAAGAAATGCACTGCCACTGGTCGATCACCAGTTATAATTTATGTTCACCTTTTTCCAGGGCCGTAGCTAGAGTCAAATTTGTGATAGGGCATGAAAAATTTGACATAGGACATGCACTACTTCCCCTCCTCCCCCTTAAATTTTTTATAGGTAAACAAAATGAGGGTAATGACGCCGGAGGAAAATTTTTCAATAAACAATATCAGATAACATCTCTGGCAAGTAAACAAAATGGCGCGTTCAGGCAATAATTTTTGAGGGACCTCTTGTACTTGTACTACTTGTGAAATAACTGTATACCATACCAACTTACTCGATTTCAGGTCTATTCATTAGCTGTGGTCCAACCGACATGCGAACCGTTCCAGAACCAGTAATTTCCAATTGCCCACCTAATTTTCAATAAGTTGAACGCTGATCCTCAGATCCTACTTGACAAATGAATTGATTGACTGTAAATTACCGTTCTAGAATGGTTCTCATGTCGGTTGGAACAGTGCTGCCATCTACTCCTAAATTTCCTAGAGAAACCTCAGCACATGTGTTTTAAAGGTAGGGCATCATCATTTGAAATATAGGGCATTGCCCCCCCTGGCTACGGCCCTGCCTTGTTCCAATTGACTTTGGAAAAACTTTACTTAAATATTTTAAAGAAAAAATCCTTTCATTTATTAAATGAAATAAATGAATTAAAATGTCCACTAATAGAAATATGTATTTATTTATTGGTACAGGGCAAACTTCCAAGGCATTTAGAATTGCAGAGTATGTTAGAGGATCTGCACAAACATCTTTTGGAGAAACATGTTCGAATGCAATTGCATTTCTTAAATCCTTGGCTACTACATAACGACAATATTCGCACTGCACTTCTTACGCTAATTGCCTGAAATAGAACATCTCCAGGACTCAAGAAATTTTCTTACCGATTATCGTTTCACGATATCGATTTTTTGTAAAGTATCAGTGGTATTCGTACTTTTACCAATGCGGTGTGGTAAATCCTAAGATTGACTGTTTGTGTCCGGTAAAAGTCCGAAATGAAAGCAAAATAACTAGTTTTCGGGCTTTTACTACTTGTTTTTGGTAAATCCTAGGTTTAGCGCGCTTATCCTAGGTTTTACCGAATTTCGGGCATTTACAGTAACATATATAAAGTTAAAACTTATGAAATATACAATCGATCTGTGATTCTTTTAAACAACAAGGGTGAATACGGATACCTGAAAAATACATACATATATATGTTTATTATGACTGAAAACCATTTCAATATAATAATTATTGCTGACAATTAGTGAAACAAAAGATTTATTTCCTAGAATTGCTTTTTTGTTGTTGTTGTAACACCGATTCGTTTGCTGTTGCTATTTCCAAAAGCACTTTTTATTCGAGGTTGTCATTATGGAAGGCAACACCCCACAATTTAGATGTTAACTATGCCCAAGGGAATAAAGAAGAAAAATTATTCTTTATAAAAACATTCGGCAATAAAACTATAACGATGAGACACGTATGATAGGCCAGAGATGAATAAATCGTTTCTCAAGTCGCGTTTTTTCTTTCTAATGCTTTTATTAGGGGTTCAGCTTTGGCTCCCCTTTTCAGCGGAGTTATCTTCGTATATGCTTAAAAACGACAATTAAGTATAGGCAGATGGCTACATTTTTTTGGATAATTATCAAATTTGAAATCATATTCGTCATCATTTGTTTTGTTTTTTCATTTATGTGAAAGTTCATACTATACTTATACCTACATTAGGAACTATTTCCCTTTACAATTCAAGATTTAATCAAAATTCTAAAAAAATAACCACCTTCCTTATCTCAACCTTTTCCATATTTAAGCGTAATGGGCAAGAGATTCCAATTATCTTTCCATTTTTTTCGAAGATCAGAATAGGGGAATCAAACTATGGGATGTTGTATCTCATGTGGTTTCAAATTTAATGTCTGCCAATATGGGGAGCCTTTCATTGTGCAAGTTTGGCGTAACTGTTCCAAGCTTTATTGCAGGATTTGCATGGGGTAAATTATGAATTTCTGCACGGTATTTCACCATTAGGAATTGCAGGTTTCTTAGACACTGTTTATAAACAATGGTTTTGAGACATCTTTCTAGTGTACCTCGGAATATCAGGATGATCAAGCAATTGCCGAAGTCTGGAGAAGTTTGTAGAACTTCAAGCAATTATTAGGGAAGTACGAGGAAATCAAAGGAAGATCAGAGAAATTCTGAAAAGTATATGAGAGATAATTGTCCAATAATGGATTCAATGTTTCATACAAAATGTGCCAGGTGATACCTATTCCCCACAATTTTCTCGTATACGATGGGATAAGATAAAATCTTATAGCAGGTAAAGCGCTGTCCTACGGACATCAGGAGTAGGAACGCGCCATTTTGCTATGAAACTAAAAGTGAAGCCAGTTTTCAGCAGGTGTTTTTACACTAAATGGCAGGTAAAGTATTGAATTAGCTATACCGCCATTATTTTGGATCTCAAAATACCTGAAAAAAAAAAACTGCTTCAAATTCTAACTTCATGTTCCTACTCCTCCCACCTAGGAAATTACCTGCTCTAAGGATAAAATCGATACAACAAGAACCTTTCAAAATAAGCAAATTTGTCATTTAAAACAAATTTCTGGCGATCTACGCTGTCATCGTATTTCTGACAAGCTTTAGAATCCTGGTTGGTTGGATGAATAAATACACTGTGTATAATGCAATCTAAGACTTCCGTGTTTGTGCGCCCGTTTATTTAATATGATGTTGATACTGAAAATGTATGGATAATGTTGAAAAAAGTCAACACCTCATGTGTACAAAGTTCGGAAATTGTTATCATCGATGAACCTTGAACCTTGCCTTGTACAAAATTGCTTGGATTATGCCAGTACTGTACAGGCCCACATGTGCAGAGTTGTGTTTTGTTTTTGATTTTAAATGAAATTTGCTTGTATCCGGACAGAACGAAGAAGCACAATTAATAAAACTGAGAATCGAAATGAAGTATCCACCTAACCTAGCATTTTTTGATAGAGGTAAGAGTAAGTTGAGTACACATCAGAATTTTATTTTTATATTGCTGTCTTATTTTCATTTGCTTGAGCTACAATAATTAGTATTCTTTTATGGGCAGGGACGACTCAGTAAAAATGTAACTGGCATAGTTATGAGACTTGTTGAAGACAACCATCATAAAGTTAGGACAGCAAACGGAATATTGCGAAACTTATATTGAATATGAAACTCATAACCAAAGATAGATAACCAGCATGAAATTTCACACTTGTGGTTTTGATTCTCATTGAACCGAATGAAAAAGTGCTATGGAAACGGAGACAAGAAGAAGCCTGATGGGAGCTCGATCGACAACACGCCGTAATTTAGTGTATTAGAGATAGGATGTTGCTGATTCTCAGGCGTTAGCATAGATTCCTTCGTAGACGAGTCAGAAAGTATCAGAGTAGAAAAAGCAACGGAAACCGCATTCAATTAAAAGCGTTCGTTGAAACTTATTGCTTATAAATAATAGAATGTTTGTAAAAGAAATTTGCGGTTGCGGACTAGGTGCCATCGATCAGACTCATAAATGTTCGTAGAACGCAGTTCCGAACTGATTAAAAACTTTTATCACTCCGACGAACAGTTTATGTTTCGGTTGTGGGTTAATTGGAGATGTTCATTCTGCCAATGGGTCGACATATTTGTGATTGATGATTCTCAACCTACCTAACATTGGATCGCATTTCGCCATTCGTCGCTCGTTTTGCCTAGTACACCAAATAAACCATGCCAGCTAATGGATATCTTTCAAATTTTATCCTGTTAAATATTAGGTATATGGACCCGAAATCTGAGATTGTATCAGAGAGAGACTCAGTTTTCAAATTAAATGCCACTATGTACCTTCATGATGTTTCGGGTTATATTCTAAACCGCTTAAGATATATGTTTGGTGAGATTCTATACAGAATCTTATCTTACCAAACATGCCTCGATCAGACAAAATTAATTTGCTAGAAGTCTTCAATACCGGAGTCGAAAGAGACTCCGCCCTTTGGGGGAGCACCATTGGCAAGGAGGGCATAGGCAAAAAGAAACTTAAGTATAATCCTTCCACTAAAATAATGTTCAGAGTACCATGTGATCATCGCTACCACTCTCTCTTCCGTGGAAAGAATAAGTTCAAAATAATTTGCCAACATAAAAGATCAAAGCCCTCTGGCATCTCATCGACTACGTTATTGTGCGCACCAGAGAGCAACTTGACGTGGAAGTCACCAGAGCTTAGATTATGTTTAGCTAATAGACCTCTCCACACTGCAACCTAAATCTCTTGTGCTTCCTCTTGACTAACCGGTTCCTAGGTTGACTTTTCGCAAATCTTATAATTTTCCTGGTATCTGTTGTTGTACCCACTGCATGTCTGCTCCAGATGAACGCTTTGCATTTGCAGAGTATATGTTCGGCAGATTGGGCCGATGCTTCTTTGAAGAAACGGCAAAGGTCTGATTCAGCTTCACCCATCTTTTTTAGGTGGTAGCCAAGAGGGCTGTGACCGGTGAGGAGACCCGTTATAAGCCTCAAGTCTGGTTTGCTGAGTTCAAGTAGTCCTTTGCCTTTGTTGACTTTGTCGAGATGAATTGCTTCGCCTGTTTAAAGCTACATTCGTAATGAATTCGCTGGCCGAGTGGCACTTTAGCAAGTCGACACGACCATTAGCGCATGGGTGTTCATCGTCCTCTGTCATTTTTCACTCATTTTTCACTCATTTTTCTTCCAATAATTTGAATATTTCAGGCGAAGACCACAATTCACATCACAACAAAACAAAATGATTGAACATTGAACAATTAAAATAACAAACAAATATCAACATTGTCAAATCGTCATGAAAATAAACCAGTGGCGCACCCAGAGATTATGTTTGGGGGGGGGGGCCTACATATAGTTGTGGCTTGTGACTGAAAATCTAAAAAAAAAATGAGGTGTCATGGTGCCACGCCTTGATGTTGCTACATTTTTTAAACGTAAAAATACAGTTTTGGAGGAACGGCCTGGGAGGAGAGGGCCCTGGCCCGATAGCACCCCCCCTGGGTGCGCCACTGAAACGAACTGCACATGTTCCATATGGTCGGCTCGAAAAAGCGCGAGTCGAAGTGCAAGTTTGCAAAAAAATATATGCCCACTTGCAGTACCTACTTGCACTCTGGTGTCGAATTTCGTTGTGAATGATCACACTGAAATACATATGATTAGCTTGCGTGCCAAAGTGCCACTTTCTATTGCGTAAGTTCGCAATTGGAATAAGGTTTTTTCCCAAGGCTATCGACATGGACTGCAGTTTGGGCCATATTATATATACACCCAACTTGACCCCTTCTTCTGTAGTTCTGTTCTCGATCCATCTGGGGCGAGTTCAGAAATAACACACCGGGTGTGAGTGCGATTTTATGGGTGTGACTGAAATGACAATTCTTAGGCGACAACTTTCGTATGAATTTCTGAACGCTTGGTGTGACCAATCGAGCATCTCCTCAAAAATTTCACAAAATCTATTAGGATTACTTTTTTTTGTTGTCCATTTTTTTAATTTGAAGGAAAAACTTTAATTCTTATTTGTGTTTTGTTTATATTTGGTGAGATTATTGAGATTATGGGAGGAATGGTTGACATTGTTGACATAAAGACACAATCACACCGCAGCCACACCAAAAAATTATGGTGTGACCGGTGCGACACCTGGAGCGCGCCCAAAGTACTTTCTGAACGGCACAGAGTGCGCGCACTCGGTGTGCCTATAGCATTTATGAACGGCTAGTGCGTCGCACCGGTGTCACACTCACACTGAGTGTGTCATTCCTGAACTCGCCCCTGTGTACCAATAGGTTGAACCGTTTGGGAATGTAAATGTGATCAAGTTCGTATCTGAGTGGAATGGTGTCAACCGGTTTTCTTGGTCTATGCTGATACCTGCGATGGCAACCAAATGATACAATTACAACGCCAGGTTAATAAAGACGCCAAAACAAGTTTCCATTGAGAGAGTCTGCTGAATCTTTCGACGATATTCAACAGCACTGGGCAACGTCTAGATCAGCTGCCTATCGAAAGTCGAGGGGATTGTATAACGAGGAAAGCATTTAATGTCTGGCAAAATGACACAAATTTAGCTTACAAAAAAAACCCATCTTCAAGCTAAGAATGGAATACAAAGAAGATCAAGAATGCTAAAAAACGAATGGTGAACATCGAAGTCAATTGCCTAAGATCTAGAGAACGACCTTAGCTACTCAAAGATCCAGCTTCAACTAACTCCCGATGGAAGGAGCAATCCCAGTAAATAAATAAACAAATAAATAGATAATGTATTTTATTTGTTATCGACAATTATTACAAATAATAGAATGAAATGAAATGGTGGCCAGATCTAGCTTAGAGCTACTCTTACCTCCTGAACAGAGATGTCTATAGGTGGTATAATGACGTCTCCTGAAACACAATTCAGAAAACCTATCAACCAATTGAAAAATAAACATACTGCTGGGTGAGACAGATCCCTGCTAAGCTTTTCAAGGTAACTCTGAATGCTGGTCGAACACATTAGGTTTGCTGCCAAAATATGGAACACTGAAAGGATTCCGCAAATCTTCGAGACGACTGTATTATCACTACATTCAAAAAAGGCGACAAGGTACAGTGTCAAATGTGGAAATTATACCGAGGGCTATCGCTGCTCTTTATACAGCCAAAAAAATTCTTGCAGGATTCTCTCCAACCGACTTATTTCTCTGACCGATGCAACCCTACTCGAACCACAGTGTGACTTTATAACTAACCAAAACCAAGGGACGGTAGACATGGCCTTCAATAATGAGTATGTAGTGACAGGCTTACATTACTCGTTGGTGAGTAGATACTCATGATGATGATGATGATGATGATGATGATGATGATGATGATGATGATGATGATGATGATGATGATGATGATGATGATGATGATGATGATGATGATGACTAAACAGCGTCAAACTTATTCCACAAAAAGGATGTATAGTCAAACCCTGTGTACAAATTAAGCTGAGCAATTATTTTCAAATATTTAATGTTAAATGTTATCTCTTGCCTTGGCTTTCCTGATTTTGTCTTGGTTCTTAGGTATCCTTCAATAATAAAAAAGACAGGTCGATAAAAAATGATTTGTTTGATTCAATTGTTCCGATGAGATATTCGGTTATAATAATTATTGACTATTTTACTTGAGAGGCCTATGGGGTTGGAAAATGGAACGAATTGTGGAATATCATAGAAATTATCTTGTCAGATTACTATGAAATTGACTCCCAATTCTACTCTAGAAGGTACCTATCCCTCGCAACAATAAAGCCGATGTCTCTAAACACTTTCTCATCCGACTAATAATAGGTATAACTTTCCTGACTATAATGGATATAATCGCATGTATCGGCGAATTTAATATAAAGCAATTATTGTATACCTAATTTTTGTATAATTTCATTAAGATGATGAATACAATGATCTGGTGTAAAATTGTCAAATGTCAGGAGCGGCATGTTCTCTCTTCTCAATTTCGAAGAAATAGTCCATGGTTCTCTAAGAGACTTGAATGTAATCGGAAGGAAAAACCAAACTCAAAGTCAAAGTCTCAAATATATTGAGTTAGGGTTAAAATTAATATATTTGAGTTTTGTTTTTCCTTCCGATCTCTTCTCAATGTTTATGCCAATTACTATATTGTTAATATTACGTAACATAATTGAAAGCTAATTGTCGACATGTCATGGAAATGTCGAATGAACAATAATTTTCGTTTTGTTTCAAAGGTAAATTATTATATTTGAATTTTATTCTGGTACTTAACGCTCCATCAACGGGACCTCTATAATTGACAGACAAACATATTAAATAGGTAGGATTGACATCCTTGCATAAACTGATTTTCAAAAATAAGTCGCCTCATCAAAAAACATCTCCTTATTTAAAAATATATTTTTTGGACGTATAGAAAGAGTAGCTAATTGCTTCATAGTCCATAAAGTGTTAAAAGTGCTTTCGAATAGAGGCAGAAAATTTATAACAAAGGGCCAAATCTTTATCAGCTAACTGGACCACCAAAAAATAAAAATAAAACATCTATCTGGTTGAAGGTAACTAATCATCCAACAAGCAACTGACAAAATAGTCTATGCTGTAATTTAAACAGAGCCATTGTCAGCGATAAGATCGATTACACATTGCGGTTACATTCTAAAACTTTGAATAAAGTTATTGTTCCTTGTCAATAATTTACCGAAGAACACCTGGTTTAATTTTCTTTATTCGTTAAAATGTTAACAATAACATGGAGCAGTTGTCCGGCAATCATTTTTTCGTCTTTTGTATGCATGCACGTAAAAATTTGACAAAACAATAACTCCGGACGTATTGATAATATTAAATTGTTCCCAGATTTATAAAATTGTCGGCAAATCGCCCGACCAGAAACATGTTAAAAAATTACTGGTGCTTGGTGGGGATATTAATCACCGCAGTGTCACGCTTTATAAGCAATGCATCTATGTTAACAAAGGTGCAAAATTTTTCCGTTATATTTTGTTCAAATTAGTTCAAAAGAGGTAAGATTTTCATTTCAATGTGTTTCATTATAGTACAGAAAAGAATTATTCAATTCTTATCTTTATCTAGCTGTTTTACTGAGCATTGTTTTTCTGGATATACGTACCTCAAGTCTGACACCTTAGGAGGAATATGTACAATCGTGAGTATTGAAACTGGGACACCCGACTGACAGATCTAGTCATTTTTCGCTATTTTGGGTAAATCAGTCTTTTATCTACAACGGATTTTAGTGTCAAATTTGTCAATCCCTGCCATAAATATGTGCTGATTAGCTCGTTTTACAATACAAAAATCGGGTGTTCCATTTTTAATTCGCGTGACCGTACGTTATTTGATATATCGGACCTAATAGCATGAGCCCAAAAAAAAAACAGGTTCAGGCTGTAAACTTTGGTTCAGGGTACCTACCGACAAAGTTTACTACCGACTTCTGTGAGAAACGGATACGCACGTCTATACCCTGCCTCTCTCGTACTAAATTTACTGAATAAATTATATATATATATATATATATATATATATATATATATATATATATATATATATATATATATATATATATATATATATATATATTTTTTTTTTGCTAATATTCTTTAATTTTTCTTATTTATATTATACTTGTTTAGTTATAATATGTTTTTTATTTATTAGATATAATAGGTAATCAATCAGAAAAAAATTGGGGAACAAAAGGTAACCAGAATACTACTAAATATACCGCGGCTCTCCCATTCACCCACTGTGAGGATTTTGTAAAAGAACTCGAGAAAAATATATAGGCACATATACAAATGAAATAAATCTAGACTTTACGTTCATCTCTAAAAATACGGATCCGATCAATTCGATTGCACTCAGTAAGAGGATCCTCATTTTTCCCCAAAATAATTATCCGATTGAAAATTCCATCACTGGTTTAAATTGTATTGAACTAAAAAACGTTAAGTCTAAATCACACACACGAAAGGAAACGTGAACGTATTTTTTGAATTTAGTTTGAAAATCTGGAAAAAAATAGGTAGTGTCCCAAAACAGTAACCTACTAGTAACTTTTTTCAATAGCCTAAAATCATTTTTTGACTTTTCGTAAATACCTATAATTTTCTTTACCCATCAGCTAACCTGGGCATTGTAATTACCTGCTTGTTCATGGTGAAATATTCCGATCTGCATTACATACCTAGTTCAAACAGTTGGTCCGATATTTCTATATCCGATATTGGAATAATTGGTTCCCTTTAACGGCTCTAATTTTCTAAATCAAGGTTGAAAACATAATTCTGGCAACACTGCTATTATAAATTTTACAGAAAAGCACAAAGTTAAATTCAAACCCCAAACATTTTTTGCCTGTTGCTACAATTTTTTTCACCTATTCGAAAAGGGCGTGATTGCTAATAATGCTAAATCATAAATAGCCAGGACTCGCCTCCCGCTTTTCGAGGCAGTCCAATAGGCAACTTTCTGCAGCTTCTCTATTCCTGCTGTTCGGGTCCTCACTTTTAATAGTAACTATAAGGTAAGTTATAATATATACCTTTGTAAAGATCTTTAATTATGATAATTCTTCGGTTTTTCTGGTTTTATTTATCATATGTATTTGTTGCCATATAGGTATATGAAATCACAAACAGTACAACTCACTAAAAAAACATACACTGGCATAGAGGGTCATAATATTAGTCGGCTTGGAAAGCCGACCGTGCCTAATATCTATCAGAATTAGTTTTTTCGAAAAAAAAAAAAAACAATTAGGTAAAAGTTATTTGTTCTGACAAAGTCTTGAATTTTTTAATATGGCTACTGCACTGAAAAAAATGGTAGTCTTGAACCAAAGTAGTCAACTCTCTTGATAACGAATTATTAGCGACAAGAGAAAATATTTTCTTATAAAAGAATATCTATTGCATGGAGAGAAATGTTCTGAGTTCAAGTAAAATAGTTCTCTTGAAAAAATCCAAAAATTCTCTTGACTGTTCCTTTCTTCAACCAAGTTCAATTTATCTTCTCTCAAGAGCTACGGAAATTATAGATAGGGAAGCTATTCGTTCAAGAGACATTACAGTTGTTCCAATTGCCTGACAATCTTGTTATTCAGAACCAAAATACAACGCGAAGGGAATTATGGGAAATAAGTGCAGGTGAACGATTGACGAAAGCGGCCTCGCCATGCCAGTACTCTTCTGAGTTTCGTTCCGTAAATAGGTCGTTTATGCGAAAAAAAATCTAAATCTGCCGGTCGGGATAAATATTTTATTGAAATGAAGTTGAATTGCAATAGTTACTTAATTTTCAAAAACTATCCAATATAAGTATATCGATCTTCAACAGAAATTACAAGTTGTCTGTTTTTTATCAACTAAAAATATTAAATGTGCCTATAGTTAATTGTTTGGTGATGGACACTCGATGCTATTTGCAATCGATTATTTGTAGTCAAAAATTGACGGAGATACAACGCTATGGTATATGCCTTTGACGTCACTTATCATATAAATTAGTGACGTTGCACATGCTCAGTATATCTATATATACAAAACTTAATATTTGTATAACTTCCGGAATAATCATATTTGGGCGAAATTAAAAAAAAACTACCGATTTTTTTTCGATTTTCTACAGTTTGCAATAAACAATAATCAATTTAATTTTCCATGCAAGTACCCTATATTACCGAACCCAGCCACCGACTCAGCTTTCAGTGATGTAAGTGACATTGTAACGTATTGTCTGGCTAGCCAAACGGCGAACTGCAATAGAATTTGCTGCTTTGCCAAACTTGGAGGAAACAGTAATAAACAAGTTGATGACATATCTTTTTTTGCTATATGGGCATGTGTAGTATTTTGAAATTAAAAAAAATCCGGCAATATTGCGAAATGATGGATGTGGAGAGGCGTGATTATTCAGAGGCATGATTCTATTGGTTAGAGCGTGAACGACAGCACAGTGGCGTGGTTATTGGCGAAACTTAAAAAAAAAAAATTATTGGTTCATTTCCTTGGTGTTTTCGGTGCCACTGAACCCAAAGACATGGCTGTCATCAAGCGGTGTCAGTTGAGGTGTCAGTAAATATTCTTAGGTTACAACCCACTTTTCTTCCCCCTCTCGTCTCTATCAACTTACCACTTGCCAGACTATACAGGGTTATTGTTTATAAATGTTCCCTCTATCTTTTTTTTTTGACATTTTAGAAAGAGAGTTTAGGTTTTGTAGTTGAAACAATTTTTTTTTTTTTAACTTACTTTCGCATATAAAGGGTGTTTCAGAAAAGCTGGTTGTGGTCCAACTTATTTTAAATGGAATACCCTGTATATAATTGAATATACGGATTCGACGTAAAATCACAGCATCACAGCATATTATACAAAAACAATCAGCTGGCTAACTCGAGCTCTGTATCCTCAAATGGCGGCGTGCGCAGAAAAGATGCGCGTCAAATGTTGTGCTTTTGCCGTAGCCGTGTTAGGCTGTATCCTCAAATGGCGGCGTGCGCAGAAGAGATGCGCCTGAGAGTTAACCTGCTGTTTGCTTTTGTATATGCTGTGTTAAAATTCTGAGCAAATCGCCTGTGATAAACCCTATACACATTCCTATATCTAAGTTCAACTGTTTTGGAAATATTAATAATTAAAAACTGACTTTTTTGCAACTTTGCCTGGCTGTAAGGAATTTTCAACCATGGATTAAATTCAAAGTTGGTACCTATCAATATGGTATCAAATGATAATTTATGAAAATTAAAGATAAGAATTTCAGCTCGGTTTTGCTCCTGTCTAAAATTAACCGTTTAGGTTTTAAAGTCTGTCAAAGTTGCAAAAACATTGGCTTTGCGGCGCTTAGGGGGCGCCGGATCTCAGTCTCCCCCCCTAGAGGTAGTCATATCGCTACGGCCCTGGTACTGTCCCTTTTTAAGCCCACACCCTGTATAGTGGTCGATGGGGGGTTGGAAGTGAATCTGACAAAAACTAAATATAATATATGACCAGGAGGAGAACAAAAAAAAACCTGAAATTGAATGACGGACAAGAAATAATACACTGAGTAAAAATATTTAGGAATGAGAATAAGGGACCCCTAGATGAAGCAAATAAAGATTGGAATACACAAGGACGGAAGGCAATGTAGGTATTCCTACTAAATTATGTACTGGGGGACCCAAGTATCAACAAAATAAGCAAAACTAGCCACATATTTCGGAGGTCTGATGGCCACTCTACTAAAGGACAGAACGGCAAAAGTGCTGGAAGCAACTGAAAGGGACTTTTGCAGGAGAGCTGCAAACAGGTTCAAAGCTATTACTCTCTTGGTTCAAACCCAACATGTAAGAGAGATTTTGAGGGAAGAGCCAAAATATCTCTTCAGAAGATATTTGTCTTTTGAGTCAAACTTCATGTTGCTCAGTTGAAAGATTACTTGTTTTGATTGGATTCCGATCTTCACAGAAGTTACACGTTATCTGTATAGCAGTAGAAATTATTAAAATTTGTCAATTGTTTTGAGGACACTTTGGTGCTATTGACAATTCTGTACCTATATAGCAAAGTGTAGGAAGTCAATAATTTTCTTATTTCTTCTTATTTCATATTCTTTCCACTCCGCTATAGGCTACAAAGAAGAGCTTTATCTAGACCAAGACTCACGTCAGAACTAGTACAACAGTGCGACCGTACCCTCACAGAGGCGTCGATGAAAAGTCGGTGGTAGTCAGCTGGATCAAAGAACATGATCACAGTAAAGGCAATCAGGCTGCCGATGCTCTGACAGGCTACAGCCTTTTGGACTGGTGCACTTCGTGGGGCTGACCATATCGGCGGCTAAAAATATGATCAAAGAACGTTCCCACAGCTCTGGGACGCTATGATTGGCTGCAACTTATCCAAGGAGCTGCTAAGCTACCTAGATAAAGCTGCAGCGAGCCAGAAACTGTCGTTGATCAGGAAAAGGCTACACTGAAAAAAATGCTAGTCTTGAACCAAAGTAGTCAACTCTCTTGATAAGGAATTATTAGCGACAAGAGAAAATATTTTCTTATAAAAGAATATCTATTGCATGGAGAGAAATGTTCTGAGTTCAAGTAAAATAGTTCACTTGAAAAAATCCAAAAATTCTCTTGACTGTTCCTTTCTTCGACCAAGTTCAATTTATCTTCTCTCAAGAGCTACGGAAATTATAGATAAGGAAGCTATTCGTTCAAGAGACATTACAGTTATTCCAATTGCCTGACAATATTGATATTCAGAACCAAAATACAACGCGAAGGGAATTATGGGAAATAAGTGCAGGTGAACGATTGACGAAAGCGGCCTCGCTATGCCAGTACTCTTCGGAGTTTCGTTTCGTAAATAGGTCGTTTGTGCGAAAAAAAATCTAAATCTGCCGGTCGGGATAAATATTTTATTGAAATGAAGTTGAATTGCAAAAGTTACTTAATTTTCAAAAACTATCCAATATAAGTAGGTATATCGATCTTCACCAGAAATTACAAGTTGTCTGTTTCTTATCAACTAAAAATATTAAATGTGCCTAGTTAATTGTTTGGTGATGGACACTCGATGCTATTTGCAATCGATTCTTTGTAGCCTATAGCGGAGTGGGAAGAAGATGAAATGAGAAATAAGAAAATTATTGATTTCCTACACTATGCTATTCAGGTACAGAATTGTCAATAGCACAGAAGTGTTCTCAAAACAATTGACAAGTTTTATTATTAATTTTTACTGCTATACAAATAACGTGTAACTTCTGTGAAGATCGGAATCCAATCAAAACAAGTAATCTTTCAACGGAGCAACATGAAGTTTGACTCAAAAGACAAATCTCTTCCGAAGAGATATTTTGGCTCTTCCCTCAAAATCTCTCTTACATGTTGGTTTTGAACCAAGAGAGTAATAGCTTTGAACGAAAAGAATAAAATCCTGCCTGAATTAATTTTAGACAATCTATAGGAAGAGAGTTAATGCTTTGGATCAAGAAACATCGCTCTTGGACCTATTCAAAAGCGCGAATCTTTTGACTGAAAGTCATATTCATTTGGTTAAAGAGATCCTTTTTTTCAGTGTACGACTAATAACGGGCATTCTTGACTACTGGCCACTGCCAGTTAAATAAATTAACAAACATTTATTCAGATTGCATCTTAGCACCACACCCGGGTGTAGGGCTTGTAATCAAGAAGAAGAGATGATGGAGTACATTCCTTGTGACTGCACTGCTCTTTCGCTAATACACAGAGCCAGATTAGGCAAATCGTACCTATCCCTAGAAGAGATCGGAGGCACCGCCCTCACCGACGTCATCGCCTATGTTTAGTCGCTCTGGATGACGAGCTAAGAATGACCTCTCCTCTTGGGGAGGCGCACAACGGGTCTACTGTGGCCTGAGTGCTGTGACATCCAACCTCCCAAACTTACCAGATACAGTAGAAATAGGAGGATTTGCTAGGTATTTATTAAACTTATGTGCCGGTTTATTCACCTTCGGATAAACTGTCAGATATGCCATCTGGCGCATAAAAACCCAATCTGTAATCCCATCATCACTGAGAAAAAAAACTCGTAGCCATTACTAAAAAATTAATTATGGCAGCAAAAAATCTTAATAAAATAGGGGACAGCTATAGCCAAATTTGTTGCGACAACTAAAATTTATCTACTAGAAAGCATAGTCGTCTCAAATAAATAAATTTAGTTAATTGGTCGAGTATGTTATTGCTGTAACTAAGTAGAATTAGTTGCAGTTAGTAACTAGTTTTATTCATCACAACTAAAAAGTTCAGTTACAACCAACTAGACTTTAGTTTTGGCTAAAAATAACTTAGTTGTCATTGCAAATAATATTGTTGTAATGAAAAACATACTTAGTTGTGGCTAAAAACAACTTAGTTGCCGTTGCAAACAAATGTTTTTGTATTGAAAAACTTATTTAGTTGTGGCTAAAAATAACTTAGTTACCATTACAAATCGCTTTTGTTAGAATTAAAAAATTGAGTTAGTTGAAAAACAACCTAAATATCTGCAGTATATAGATCTCGAAAAGACTATGATTACAAAATAATTTTAAATTATAGTAAGAACATATTTTACAAGTGCATAAAGCACTTCAACTTTAACTATAATTTAAAATTATTTTTAACCATAGTCCTTTTGAGATTTATATACTGAGGTATTTATGTTGTTTTTCAACTAACTCTTTTTCTTAATTCAAACAAAAGCGATTTCAATGGACATTTTTGTCTTTTTTGTTAACTCTATATAAATTTTCATGTACCTCTTTTGTTTTTCAAACTGCTGGGTAGAATACTAGGTATAACTTATTGGAAATTAAGACAGTATAAACAAATGGACAATTTTGAAAAAAAATTTATTCGAAAAAAATTTACATTTGTATAATGTCATTATCTGACGGTCTAGTAGTTAAAGGGCATCACGTGTTAAACTATTGCTGGATCACATCTCAAATCACCAACAAAACAATAAACTTTTCTATGATCCTAGAAAAATTAACAACCTTGGCAATGTAGGTTACTTAAAATAAATAAATAGGTATTCTTCAAAAGAAAATTCTTATGAAAACAACTTAAGAAAATACAACAAACTTATATTTCTAGCAAGCTTCCTAACTTTCAAAGTCAAGATAAATAATAATACACAATGCATACGGAAGTAAGGTAATATCTAATACACTGAGAAAAACGCGTTAACCAAGCACGTGGGTTGAATTTTTATAGTAGTCATTACTAGAAAAATAGTTAGTACGACCACTCTGTTTTTGTTATTGAAACCATTTCAAATTAGTTGTACCTTGGAAATCATCTTAACTGACATAATCAGTTCTAAGTACTAAAAATTGTTGTTAAAACATAGCTAACTATAATTTTCGTTGTTACAACATGTTGTGATTACTAATTAAATTGGTTAAATAAAAAATAACCAAAATATGTACCTATTAAAACTAAAAAACCAGTTGCAGCAACCTAGTTCTCACAACTAGTATTTCTTAGTTAATTGTACGGACCAATAGAATGCAGCGCTCATTTCCCCACCAGTGCCGATCTTGTCTTTGTCTCCGTACTTGGCCACGAGTCGCCTGCGTGTGTTCAGTCTGTCTCCTCAAACGGTCAATTGATGCGCAGAATTCGATTGTCGATTTCGGAGTTCGCGAAAACGCAGAAAACGTCGTGTTTGGTGATGTGCGCGTGTACTGTGAATTCAGTGTTTTGAACAAAAAAATAATAATTGACAATAGAAACCACTTGCCACATGTTTATAGTTGACTAGTTAGTATAAGAAACTGATTTATGAAGTTGAATCGCGAGTTAATATCAGCATTATACATGTTTTTTCTCTTAGAAAATTGTTTACATTAAGAATTTATTTTGTGTTTATCCTCATACTCACATGTACTATATTTTGGAATAAAAATAATTATTAAAAACAATATGTTCGTATTTTTATATTTCTATTGATTTTACTTAAAAATATGGAAATTCAACAATATGTAACTACCACAATAACCTTAAGATGAATATTGTGTTTATTTAATTACGAATTGCTGAATTCGCATATTTTTTTTATAAACTTAAAATTCAAAAAAAACGACATCGTAGGTATTTTTTGCAAGAATTTTAAGGTTACAAAAAAATATGCGACTTCAGCAATTTATTTGAATAAATACAATATTCACCTTAATGTTATTGTGGTAGTTATAAATTGTTGAATTTCCATATTTTTTGGTAAACCAAAAATGATTGCTGGTATAACTAGTTTCCATGCTATTATAACAAATACTTTTCATTAATTAGGTAACGGCCCAATTAAGGACCGATTGAGAAGTGTTTTATCTCTGCAAGACCATCCGTGGACGCGTTTCGCTGTATCACAGCTCATCAGCACGGTTTAGGTCCCGCAGAGAGAAAACACAACCCATTTTTGGTTCCATCCCGGAACTGGGTTTAATACAAAAAAAAAAAAAACGGTTGTTAGTAGCAATTTTTAGTGTGCCGATCAGAAAATAGATGGAGACCCTGTCTTCATTTTATTTGTATTAAACCCAGTTCCGGGATGGAACCAAAAATGGGTTGTGTTTTCTCTCTGCGGGACCTAAACCGTGCTGATGAGCTGTGATACAGCGAAACGCGTCCACGGATGGTCTTGCAGAGATAAAACACTTCTCAATCGGTCCTTAATTGGGCCGTTACCTAATTAATATCAATGTTTTTCGGTACCAACCGACTTTACTTCTGGTTGGCAACTAGAATAGCTATTCTCGCAATTGTGGCGAATGCCTTTGCGAGTCGATTTGCTCTAATTTAATACTGGTTTATACGGTTGTTAGTAGCAATTTTTAGTGTGCCGATCAGAAAAAAAAATAGATGGAGACCCTGTCTTCATTTTATTTGTATTAAATACTTTTTAGTTGCCATTGCTAAGCAAGAAGGCAAAGTCAACTAAGAAAATGAGTTGTCATCGACAATTATACTGGTTACACTAATACAAAATTATAGCTTGAATAACTCCGGACAACTATGAAATAATAGTTGCTGCAACAAGTTTTTAGGTTAGGAGTAAATGTTTGCGGCTAACTAAAATATTAGTTGATATAACCTCGAAAGTCGTATGTCGTACGAACTAATTCATATTTGCCGTTGCAACTAAATTTTTGACCTGTCCTCTATGCTATCCACGCTTCTAGTTACATTTACTAAATTTTTAGTTATAACAGCCTATTTTTTTTCTCAGTGTAGGTTATTGGTGTAGGTATTTATATACTGTCTCTTTTACTTTAGGCTTCTGAATTTGTATGCACATAAAAACACTTTTTTCTGTTGCACAGAAGGAGACGAAGGAGTTGAATTATGCATACTAACACCAGAATGATCCATTATGCATTTGGCTTGAGAGCTGCGTAAGCCGTAAATCTGCCTCAAATAACGTATATTATTATTGGTTACCTAACAATTCAAACTCACCCTCAAATAAATCGGAAAACGATTCCAATCCCCACTCTAGCAATAATAATTTGTACATCATGTCCCCACCTGGCTAGGCAATAAAAAAGCATCAATCACAAAACACTCCGCACTAATTAATAGCCCACACAACGGACGGGAACCAGTCACCAGACACCCGATGATCACAAAATAATAATTACTTATTTATTTATAGGTAATATTTTCTTGCTCTTGCTAGTTAGTTAATATTTTCTTGCTCTTGCTAGTTAGTTGCTATCGTCGTTGATTTTCGTCAACATTGACGTTCGACGACGTACGGTGACTTGTGAGTTATGCGTGATGAATATTGGAACTGAAAAGAATTCGGAAAGAAATGCTCGACCGAATGAACCGAGGTTACCCGAAAACAAGATTTAACTAAACATTTCAGTAAAAGCTAAACAAAAAATTGTTGTGGGTAATAATAATCTTTTTTACAGTACAAGTAATTTTAGTTATCATAACTCAATACTTGAAGTTATTAAACCCAGAAGGGATCTCTGTTGTCCCACCAAGAATTTTAGTAAAACTGAATAAACAACAAATGTTTCCAATTGCTACTAATAAGAGTATATTAATCACAACTATTGAGGAAAAAATAGAAAAATTTGCTGCAGTAAATAACCATGGTTTGTTACTACAATTACATTTTCGATCATTTTTAATTACCGCAGAACTAAAAAAACGGTAACTAAACAGTTTAGTTGGCGGGATTTTCTCAGTGATTGGTCCGTCAATTATCCGCTAACCAATAGAATTATAGGACGGTAAATTTATCTTGCAGATAGTTACCAGCAAGTTTATCTGAAGATGAATAAACCGGGCCTAGCTTAGGTGTTTAAATTTGCAGATAATATTGTTTTTCAGAATATTTAAATTTTCTTTTTTTTCTAAGTATACAAGTTTGACTACCAAGACACAGATCACCTAAATACGGATGCGTAAGTAAGTGTCCTTGCCGTCGACAATTCAAAGCTACGAAACCGGGGCAGCCAGCTCCCTTGCCGCATCATGTCACACACTGAAAAAAATGCTACTCTTGAATCAAAGTAGTCAACTCTCTTGATAAGGAATTATTAGCGACAAGAGAAAATATTGTCTTATAAAAGAATATCTATTGCTTGGAGAAAATGTTCTGAGTTCAAGTAAAATAGTTCTCTTGAAAAAATCCAAAAATTCCCTTGACTGTTCCTTTCTTCAACCAAGTTCAATTTATGTTCTCTCAAGAGCTATGGTAATTTTAGATAGGGAAGCTATTCGTTCAAGAGACATTGCATTTATTCCAATTGCCTGACAATCTTGTTGTTCAGAACCAAAATACAATGCGAAGGGAATTATGGGAAAGAAGTGCAGGTGAACGATTGATGAAAGCGGCCTCGCCACGCCAGTACTCTTCTGAGTTTCGTTCCGTAAGTAGGTCGTTTGTGCGAAAAAAAATCTAAATCTGCCGGTCGGGATAAATATTGTATTGAAATGAAGTTGAATTGCAATAGTTACTTAATTTTCAAAAACTATCCAATATAAGTATATCGATCTTCACCAGAAATTACAAGTTGTCTGTTTCTTATCAACTAAAAAAATTAAGTGTGCCTAGTTAATTGTTTGGTGATGGATACTCTATGCTATTTGCAATCGATTCTTATTTGTAGCTTATAGCGGAGTGGGAAGAAGATGAAATAAGAAGAAATAAGAAAATTATTGACTTCCTACACTTTGCTATTTAGGTACAGAATTGTCAATGGCACCAAAGTGTCCTCAAAACAATTGACAAATTTTATTAATTTTTACTGCTATACAGATAACGTGTAACTTCTGTGAAGATCGGAATGCAATCAAAACAAGTAATCTTTCAACTGAGCAACATGAAGTTTGACTCAAAAGACAAATATCTTCTGAAGAGATATTTTGGCTCTTCCCTCAAAATCTCTCTTACATGTTGGGTTTGAACCAAGAGAGTAATAGCTTTGAACGAAAAGAATAAAATCTTGCAAAAGCGCGAATCTTTTGAGTGAAAGTCATATTCATTTCGTCAAAGAGATCCTTTTTTTTCAGTGCAGATCGTCCGCGTCAGAACAATTATTAATGCGGCCGATCATTTATAGTGCGTGAGCATGTTCCAGCCTGTTGTGTTCACGTATAACCTTGAACCACGAATTCACCGCTCTATCGCATCTGTATGTAGGTGATCTGTGACAAAGATTTAAACACGTGAAAATATGGCCCATTTTGAACAACAACAAAAATCTATACAACATGGGGTCCAAACTCAACGATTTTTAAGAAAAAGGCCTTCAAAGTTTTGAAATTTTTTGGCGAATATTTTTAAAAATTGTAATTACCTAAGCAATTATCCATTTTTACTCAAAAACAATAATTAGGTATCTAATATTTAAAAAACAATGTTAGTCGTAATTTGGTTAGCACAAAAAAGGATAGGTGGTTCAGGTAGTTGAACCGATAATTGATTAGGTATTGATTTGTCAGTTACTTGCAGTATTGAAAACTGGCCTGATTTATTATTTTTTTGAAAATAAAATGTTTACAAACGTTGAATATGCAAATATGTTGTTTACGGAGAATCGTTACAGTATGCTCATTTAGCTAACGTTTTTGTCCGTTTCGCAAAGATTGCGTGACAAGGGATGTGTAAGTAAGTAGCTATGCAAAATGTGAATCGGGATTAATCGGGAACCTGCAAGACAAATGAAACCTGCCGATGAAGAACAGATTTTAACGACAAGCAGTTCATCGAACCCTCCCACAAAATGTGCTTCACCTTTATCATGTACAGCGTGTAGAGGCATTGTCTCCTGGAGATTTTCCAGGCAGAATTCGTTTTTGGTTTGTCCAAAAAATCCAAAGATACCCGAATTATGATGTAGGTACACTCTGTTCTATCAACTGATGAGTGCTTCACAGAAGTACAGAAGATGATGGAATTTCAAATTCAAATTATCTCACACCTGGGCATAAGAAAATCGACCAAGCGTTCAAAAAAGCCAATTTGAACAAAGATTTGGGCACTGAAAACGGAAACTTAAATTGAACTTGAGTGCTGGAAATGCATAAAAAATAGGTATACCTATTTTTTTGCACTTCCCGGGACTGCCGCTTTTTATCCCGCGCGGGAGTAAAAGCATACTGTTAGGTAAGTACCTACCCCCGGCGGAGAAAAAGTGCTATTTTGGTTTCCTGTCTATAAAGAATAAAATTCCCCAACCTTTATAATTTTATTACGTTAAGCGAATTAGGTAGATACATAATATTTACAAACAAATAGGTATTTCTGATAAAATCAAGATTAAAAAAGGTGCATTTGGTTTGTTATTTAACTTTTAAATTGTGGATTTCCTGCGAGGAAGTTTCATACTTTAATATGGGGATACAGTGTGACAACCAAGAGTGGCTTCAGGCTTATAACTTTTTTCCCGTTTTTTTTCTTTGGAAAGGGTAAATTCAAATTTGGCACTAAGTTAGATATAGATATAAGTTCGATAGGTATCTATAGGCATAATACGCTTTAATGACTTGTGCACTTGTTCTCTGACACCCGGGTTTAACCGCAACTAGGCATAACCTTCCTATAGGTATAAGTAGGTATAACTATATTTTGAACAGAACACCCGGTTTTATTCTAATTTATTCCGAAACAAAATCTTGTAGTTATTCTGAGTGACACAGAAACAGCGCAAAAATCCCGGAAATTACAACTATACCATAGAGTTTTGTCAAGATTATAATTGTCTTAAGAAACAATAAGTAGGTATACCTTAATCAAAGATCGGGACACGCATGACAGAGCTATATGCATGTAAAAACGCATACATAAGAAAATCTAGCCTACTCATCCGAGCCATGTCGGTTCCGAATGCCGGCCGGGTGTTGAGCTGTCTCCGGTGCCTTCATCTAGAAATCCCACATCATACCCGAATCTCACCCGTCTTCTCATTTTCGCTAATCCCGCCCAGAGCGGTGTCCCTGCGGACACCGCTCGAACAAGTGTAAACCGATATATAATAAATAATATAGGTAGTTGATAGAATTATTTTATTTGTGAGGGCCGAGGTGAGGGATAACACTTGCCTGAAGCTCGATACTGATTTGAATGTGTCTTCCACGTTTGATTTAGTTCCATTAATTAATTCATCCCGGCCGCTGCGGCTTTTGGATGTTCGATGAGGGTGCAAACACGGTGCCATCATCAAGTGCATAAACCCACACCTACATTTTATTTTAATCGATTGAGGGCCAGCCGGCCAGCAGTGGTTCCTGGCACGGCCCATGTGTTGTGGTACTTGGGTATAGACTTCCAAACACCAGGACAATACTTTTTCAGAAAAAAAATGTCGTCTTTTAATTGCTACGGTTCGACCATATTATTATGACACATTTAAATCAGATCTGGATCATAAATAAACTGAGATTTAGGATTCGCATCAGTCTACTATGACAAAAAAGCCATTTTCTCACGAAAAAAACTTAGCATGGATACCTACCTATCAAAAATAAGTTAGGTAGGTACTTATATATTTTTAGTTCAATGTTCGAGTTAAATGTATTAATGACTAGTGTCATACTATAATCACTGAATGTTGAATCAAGAATACCTAACTTGGACATGGATTCATCGCTATCCAGCAGTGCTTTGTCGTTTCTCGAAAAAATTACAATAATGACATCAGCACATTATATTTATGGACCTCGCTGATGGTGGTACCGTACCTAAATGGTGCCCCATTTTAAATCTCGTACCTATATACGTCTAAAGTGGCGATCGTCTACCAAGAAACCCTTGGTGAGATTTTATCTTAATTTAATTTATGATTTTGTATGAACGTACCTTCGCATGTAAATTGTCCATAATGTTTGCCTGAGCTTTTGTCCCCACACACTACACACTCGATGTTTTGGTTTTTATCGGCGCTGCCGGTACTATTTTGAGACGGTGTTTGTCGGCTCAAAAGTGCCAGATCTCCAGAAGGAGCATCTGATAAAGACCCAACGGCCTGAACAGAGTTTGGTGGCTGGACAGCCGTAACCGGTGGTAACGGGTTCAATGAGTTCAGTCCTGCTGATGGTAGCAGCGGAGATTCGCGCCAAGAGTTGGCCACCAGGGATGCCATGGGCACTAAAGCACCATCACGGGCACCTGGACACGTCACCACTTGGCCTATACGGCCTTTCACACTTTCGAAGTCGCAATCGCGTTCGCGCTCTGCCTGAAGGTGATAGGTCGACCCCTCGACAATCTCTAGCCTCTACTGGTGACCTTTCGCTCGGCCCGACACAGACTTGGCCTGGGCGGGCCGGGGAGGTCCTTAGTTCGAGCCGGGTCACGATAGGCCATGGGGCGTTACCGAGTTCGAGTGGGGGACAAGGCAACGCGGCCTGACACGGCGCGATTCTAAAGCAAAATCAGCATCGGACTTAGCCTAAGTAGAAAGGCCATAAAGATTTCAATTTTGCTACACATCCTAGTAATGGTATCCAATGCTATCAAAAAGCAAGTTTCATACACACCTTTGTCAAAACTAGTAGGTACTGATGGTTGCAAGTGAAAGTATCCAAAATACTTGAATACACAACTTTTAATAGTTACTTTCTAAAGTAAATTGTACAACTATCAATGTTAGAAATCTCTAGAAGGTTGATCAATTACCAATTGATATCTATAATGTATAAGCATGGGGTGTCACGGTGGATGCTTAATTTGGTAATTCCTTTCGCAGTCTGCTCCATTGTTTATTACTGTATAGGTATTACTCAACGCGTGCATTATTATAGTAGTTGAATGACACTAGATAGAGACTGCCCCTTCACACGGTTCGAAACCGTCGAGA
The DNA here is from genome assembly GCA_917834065.1 of Ceutorhynchus assimilis. Lineage (NCBI taxonomy): Eukaryota > Metazoa > Arthropoda > Insecta > Coleoptera > Curculionidae > Ceutorhynchus > Ceutorhynchus assimilis. The sequence continues at coordinate 84,952,377 of OU892277.1, forward strand.
CTAGCCCATCGTGGTACTAGCTCCGATAAATCGATGATGCCTCAATCTCAGAATATCGAAGCCTCCTCGTATCGCGTGATTGGTGAAGGTCTCAAGACATGTCAAGTATCCAAGGATGATACACACCTACAAGGATTGCTTATGGGTCTCGTTTTTGGTAATCGCCGCCATATTGGTGTGTTGCCATTTCCGACGTAATAACTAAGTCGTTAGCTGTTTAAACAGCCTACGTCAAGGCGAGAAATAACATGCTGCCTACGTTACAACTGGTAATTTGGCGTGGGGGGGAAGGTGGGGATTTGCTACACACAGGCCTTATGAGGATAGGCCATCCTGTAGTACCAGTGTGTATCATCCTTGTCAAGTATCGCCCTTATTTCAATCAGGCCTATAATGTATCATTTTCGGTTTTCAGTTATTTTAACACCAACGTAAAGTTGTCTCTCACTACACGTCAAAACAGAGGATGTTGGAGCTTTGAGCTTCTAGCTAAAACATAGCTATTAGAATAACGGAAGAGGATACATTATAGGCCTGAATATGTATCAAGAACATCGCTAGATCGAAATTTGCAAGTGTCGAATCAATTTAGTCTTCTTGCCAAACAATGCGTTTTCGGGTTTCATGAGGCGTTTTTTTTTTTTTGTAAATTATAGGAACTACCCATATGCACAGGTAAAAGATTTCAACAATTATAATCTGGCTTGCAGTCTTATCAATATTTCATTAGTTTTTCTTTTTATTAGGCACGTCAATGAACCATCTATAATAAATGCATTCTGACACATTGTGCACCCTGGGAATAAAAAACCGAGAATAGGTGTTTTTGAAGGTATATATTGCACTACCTACACATTTTTCAATAATTTGGTAGATACCTAGGTAGATGTTTAAGTATAACTGCATCTACATAAGTACTTATATTTAATAAAATCTTGAGAGAGATACCTAGGTACATGGAATGAAAATGTGGAAATCCATTTCAAATTTTGAATGTAAACAAAAAAGTGTCTAGATTTCCAAAATTTTATTTAAATGAAAACGGCTTCATTCAAATAAAATGGTAAAAATATAGAAACTTTTTTGAATCCTTTCAAGATCAATAAAATTTAAAATCTTACTATAAGAAATGATAAAACTCTACACCAACGCGTAATACTAAATGTCAGAATAGTGTACTAAAAATAGAAGCAATCCGGACCTGTTTGGCTTACAGATTAAGGCCCCCAAACAGACAAATCGAGTGTGAAGAACTGCTAACCGCACTGGCTGATTCGCCGACACGTGCTTACAAGCTCATTGCGTTACTCTCGCCGAAACGTCAACATTCGTAGTAGTTTTTCGATTCCGGAATCGCATTCTTAGTTGCAACTCTAGAGTACTTGATAGTCTTGATACACTAGAGTGCATTTTATGCAGTCCTATGGATTTGGTGCTTGAGTGACGGTTTTGCGCCTTTACATCATTTCATATGGATTGATTACTTTTTCACCCTGTCCTCGGTCGGCCTTTTTATTTTAGAAAGTTGTCCTGCTGTTACATTTTGTTTTCAAGTGGATAATTATCAGTGTTTAGGTTTTAGTGAGTTTAATAGAATATTGGTACTGACTACTGGGTACACTCTAAAGTCTTAGCCTAAACTATTTTTGTTTTATATTGAAAACACATTGCAGTAGTTGCGCTATCATTTTTCTAGTGTAACTTATGCCTACTTGGGTTATTTAAAAATAAGAAATAAGTAGGTATGACTCTATATACTTTAAGCGAAGTCAATTAAATCAATAATCAGAACAAAAACAAAATAGTTACATAATATCACCGGCATTTTTTATATATCGTTATCTTATAAAGATAAAAACTTTGGCATATACATGGAACTTGTCGTCGACTTGGATTAGCTTGGAAAAATGATCAACTTTTTTAAGTTTACTTTTTTGTAGATGGCTTACTGAATTTGCACGGCTTGTTGTTTGGCGTATGATATTAGCAAACAGCACGCTATAACATTGAATATAGGGGAGATTTTAATAAATTAATGAAATTAAGATAGACCTAGGCGATAAAAATAATAACGTATTATTTCTATTATATGTAAGTACCTAGGTACTGCAAATATTTTTTTTATTTTAGGTTTTTATTTCTGCAGAAAAATATTTTGGTGGATTTTATTTGTTTTTACCCCTGTTCAATGCTATGCTAAGTTAATGTATAGGTAAATCAACCAATGGATTTTTCTTGTCGAGAATTTTAACTTTTTGAAACTGCCACAGATAGAAAAACAACCGTGTACCTATATCCGCAAAGAAATCAGATCCCTGAATCTCAGGTACTTTCATTTTTATACTGAAAATCTTATTACCTACAATTATTTGTTGTGAGTGAATTCTCACTTTTGCTGAATGTGTGTGACTGAATAAAAAATTGTTCTTGCTCATCGGGATGAGAATATGCTCCAATTGCTCCATATAGATACTTTTGAAGTCGATAGGCTGGATAGGCAGCAAATTTCAGTTCCATATTCATCGCGGCAGAGCTATCTTTGGGTTCATCCTTAATTTGCGTTAGAAAAAATATTACAATAATATTATGGATCGTGAGTTTAAAGCATCCAGTGGATATTAAATAACTTTCTTTACGTAATCCGGAGGAAAAAAAGGATGGAGGGGCTATATCAAGTGCTTTATGTATTTAGCTTTGATAAAATTAAAATATTGTCGAGATATCTATGTAGAGGACCCGGGCTTCAAACAGATGTATAGGTACCAGATGATTAGCTTCTGTCTCAAAAGTTGTGACGGAAGTTGCTGATAAGTTAATGATGGTAAAATGTGGACAGTGGAAAAAAAGTAGATCCCACTACTCTAATACATCAGTTGGAGTGGTTCGGATTTCAATTGTGGGGCAGCTGGTGACTCTGGTGTGTTACTTGGACCAAAAAAAGCACGCAACCTACTAACAAATCCCATTTGGAATTGGCAAGTTTTAGTACTTTCGTCTCCACTGCTGTTTTCAGTCTTTCCTCTCATTTTGAACCAACATATTAGATAATGCGCGCTGGTTGACTCCCTAGATCTGGTTACTAACGTTACAAGGCCGATAAATAGCAAATAACGTCCGAAACTGATGAAGTTTGGAATCCGAGGCGGTTATTTACCAACAATAATTATTATCGGCCGTGTTTTGTTCTAGATTTTTGGTCATACTGCAGATTTTGCAAAACAATCGTTGTGTTTTCGACATGTTCTTCTAGAAACATCACTCGTAGTTTCTAGGAAACTTGTAAATAATCATCTGGTTTGAGGTATGTTTGGGCAGCCATCATTTTTTCGGTTATTATAACTAAAGGTATGACTACTTGGCAAATCCAATTCTGATGATGTTCTATAGTATTTTACATTAAGTATAAGCCACGTGTTGCAATAACTATCTTGGCAGCTTAAAGCACAAATGGGAAATGATGCGAAACCACTCCCAAATCCATAGGTTAGGTTCTGGGGTTTGTATTACGTTATTAAAATAAAACAAACCCTGTTACATAGACAAAAGCAAAATTTAATAAATTGTTGAACAAAATGTGTAAATAAAAAAAAGAATTCCTTTGACATATTAATATTAAACCTCTAGCTAAACTTAGAAATGAAAAATGAAGGATCAGCCTGTTTAATGCAAATAAACTAAAAAATGATAACATAACAAATTTACAGTGGCGTAGCTATCGTAGGGCAGCTCGGTGCGGCGCACTGGGGCCACGGTGCTAAAGGGGCCCCGAAGCTATGCGCAAATATTTTTACGAAAAATTTACCTACTAGCGAGTCCAAGGCGCGAAAAAGAACATTTTGATTTTTCTTATAATAAAATTATAATCAAAAGCTGAACACTTTATTAGGCCGAATATAGTTTTGAGTTGTTTATTATTGTTTTTTTTTCTGTTACCTATTTGTTTCATTAAACCTATTGAAAATAAATACACATTCGTTATTTTTATTTTGTAGATATATTTATTCAACTGGCCTGGGGGGGCTGCGCAATGTATTTGCACCGGGGCCCCGTCCAACTACGCCAGTGCAAATTTACAGTAAATGTTAAATCAGGCGAACTCATTCAAAGTATTGCTCGCTGTATTGATTAGTTCTTAATTTATTAACAATATGAATTATTCGAGGAACTATTATTTTGCGCCTCCAAAACAAGGTTTCATACTTAAATCAACTTAAACACAGAATGTGTGTGGCTCCCACAGTGTGGGTTCAAATTGTACATTACCCCTTTGTCTTTATATCCTCGAACTTATCGCAGACCGACTCCACCTTGATATGGGAGCCTCAATATGTTCAATGTTGAGAACTTTTGAGGTTACGGCACTGCACTGGTTATTACTCTTACGTCACTGACACAAACCACTATACTTATAGGCTATTTACAATAGGCTTGTTTGCAAAAACGTCCTTTAAATTAATTTAATTAATTATGCTGTGACTGTGTAGAAACCTTTTTCTGGTCTCTACTAAATTAAAAATGCATTTACTTAGTCGGGAATTACTATAGATTTAACTGAATTAATTGAGAATCAGAAACAAGGGATTAAGCGACTAATAACTGAGAGACGGGTCAAAATTGCGTTTTTTTACCGCAAAATCAAAATGCACGAAACTTATCTGCTTCTCTTCAAGAACTTGTACAGACAGGCACTGCCTGGCACCACCCCGTGGATGCGTCGGCGAGCGTCGCGCGGAGTTGAGGGAGAAAATATTTATCGATCGGGACTTGACCTTGGCTACCAAGAGTCACGTACGCTTCTCTATAGGAAATTAATTATTGTAGCGAAAAATAAAGAAATAAAAAATGTTCAAGTAAATCTTGAACACCAGGTAAAACAGCTTTTACTGCCAGTTCAAGGAAAGGACTAACGAGCTGTAAGGCAAGCTTTTCACCTTCAAGATGAGCCAGTAAAAACTGTTACCTGGCATATAATGTACAGGGTGGTCCAAATTTGACACTTTCTTATGGAAACATCCTTTATTTTTTAGAGATAGAAAAAAATGGACCCCCCACTCTGAGGCTCAAATTTCATAAAATCATGATTGGTCGCAAACCGCATTATGATATCTTCGACCGTTTAGCGGTTCAACCGTTTAGAGGGCGATTCTCGATTTTGAGCAATAGGTACTGTGAAACCGTCAAAACTTTTTTGTTTATGAAAATAATTGATTTCCGTAAAAACTTTCTAGAAGCACTTTTTTAAGCAGAATTCAGTGACGTCCTCAGTTTTATTCTATTTGGCTCCGATTTCGAAATATTGACCAGAATCCGATTTTTTTTTCAATAGCCTATAAATTAATAGCTTATTGGAAAGCTATGCTTTTGCTGATTTCAATGATGTTAAGTTATCCCACAGCCTCCTACATTTAACAAGCCATGAAGTTAAAAAGGCAACACCGCAATCTTACCGCCAAGTGGTGCTAGTGGTGTTTGTTTGTATAAATATATACCTATTTTTTATTTTATTAATATGAATCACAAAAAATGCATAATTTATTGTACTAAAGGGCCAAAAACAGTAATTCAATGAATAATTTAACTATTTGTGTAAATAAGAACAGTAAATAATTGATTTAAATGAATATATTCCTAGAGTCTAAAGTGTTATAGGCCTATGTTTCAGTATGTCTTTTGAAAATCTAACTTTCTCTTTCTTCGGGATTTTTTCGGAAGGCAAGTCCATTCAAATACTTGAGCTGATTTTCGAAAATAAGAGGTACCTACTTTTAAGAGTTGGACGTTTTAGTTTGAACTCTCGAACTACGCCTTTATCCTTGTTTGTTTCAAATCTAAGTATTCCGGTTTCTTCAAAATGCTTACAACACACCACAGAATTTTTCGTTATTGTATAATCTCGGGTATAATTATCTTGGTGTATTGCTTTCATCCACATTTTTTGCACTTCAGAATTTTTTTGGAAATAAAAATGTTTGCATTTCTTCAGTTTTTAAGGAACTCCTAATAGTTCGATTTGCACCCAGGAACACAGTAGTTTCATGGCATCTGGAACAAGTTTAAATATCTTAGGTAATATATCGAGACCTATGCTCTTCCAGACAAATATTAATATTGTTTTTATTGTTTTACCTTACCTTACCTTCATTTTATTTGCTCCTGTACCCATTTGCTAAAAATTTGTAATCAAAGCACAAAGGAACAGGTATCAACTAAATATGGGCAATATATTGGTGTGTTTCTATCCACTTTTTGTCAATAATGCCCATAAAAATACTAAATTGCAACAATACACAATGAAAGCAATACACAGAAACACATAACCCAATAAAAAAATAGCACCATACGCGACGTTGCCGTCATTTCCAACTTCATGGCTTGTTAACTATAGGAGGCTGTGGTTATCCCCAACAGTTTTCGAGAAAAAAAAAATCTGTTCTTGTCATAAGAAACAATGTGTTAGAGAGAGACCTTATTCTTTCCCATTTTCCAACACATTATTTTTATCAAACTTTATATCATCGAAATCAGCAAAAGCAGAGCTTTCCAATGAGCAATCAATATACCTATACCTAATATATGTCCTATTGAAAAAAATCGGACTTTGGTCAATATCTCGAAATCGGAGCCAAATAGAAAAAAATTGATAAAGTCACTGAATTTTGCTTAAAAAATTGCTTCCAGAAAGTCTTGATGGAAATCAATTATTTTCATAAACAAAAAAGTTATGAAGGTTTCACAGTTTTGCTCAAAATCAAGAATCGCCCTCTAGCGGCTAAACGGTTGAAGATATCAAAATGCGGTTTGCACCAATCAAGATTTCATGAAATTTGAGCCACAGAGTAGGGGGTCCATTTTTTTCTATCTCTAAAAATAAAGGGTGTTTCCATAAGAAAGTGTGCAATTTGGAGCACCCTGTACAATAATTTATCTGTTACTCATTTGTCAAAGATAATATGTATAAATAAAAATAAAAAATTTAGATTTTTTCTCATACAAGTCTTGAGTAGGTATAACTATGTGACTGACAACGAGACGTTGTGAAGGTCGTTAAGTTTATATTTGTGAATAAGTTTTCTGAAAGATTTGCATTATGCGTTTTTTTTTTCAGGAATTGATGTGCCAAAACATAGGTATTAGGTATCAATGAAGCCGCACTAGTAGGAACCTTAAAGCAAATTATTCTTGATGTGATAAAACTTTTTAAAAAAAAATAGATAGTTCTACAAACTGGAGGTTACACTGATGACTTGTAAAAAGTTCTTGCAGTTTCGCTGTCAATTTCATGAGAGCCAGTTAGCTCATAAAAATCAATTTTCGTTTGTTTATGTTTTGACTTGATAAGTTACGTTTTACAAATGACTGACAAATAAATACATTAACAGTACAGTGTGACGGAAAAGTATTGATGAACGAATATGCAGAGCGCCACAGTTGGTATACTCTGTTTCCATTTGGTTAAGAGCACAGAACGACAAAGAACCTCATTATGAATTAAAACACACCAAAAAAAGGGTCGAAAACATTGTAGGTATAATACGTAAATGTGACAGAAGCCCAAACAGTTTCAACAATATTTCACCGATAATAGTGTCATATAACTCTAACAAAAGTTTAGTTCGATTGTTGTTATTCGTTTGGAAGTGAAATGATGTGTACCATACCTATCTACTCTTATATACCTACAGGAGCATGTAGGTACTCCTCATATCGAAACCTTTTCAATTGATATAAATTGGAGCACAATCTACCAACCACTTCATGCTCGCTCGAGTACATACTCGGAGTTAAAACTCGCGGGTGTTATTCATAGCAGCCAATGTCAGCATGTAGGTATCAGCAACTCAACAAAATCAATTTCTGTCATTTTTATCCTTAGTTCCTCAAATGTTGAAAAATGTACCTGTATATACATTTGACGTTACCCGGAGTAAAGCAGTCACAAAACGCACACATAATATGAATAAAAAAGACCTACAATAATTAGGTAACAACGACAAAGTGGCTCTCACCTAAACTTAGTTTCTTTTCGATTTTATCAAATTCATTTCAAGTCTTTTTGGAAACTAAACCTAGGGTCATTAGGAACATTTTTCTGCCAAGCAGAAATAATTTTTGATGTGTTAACATTTTTGTCGACGGTATGAGGGAAAATCTTGGGAAATGGGAAAGGAAGTGTGAAAGCGGAAGTCACATCATAGCCCATGCGCAGTGATGCGTAGCTACTTCAGCGCTTGCGGCCTAAGGTGAAATTAGATTTTCATGTCATTGATGTCGGTAAAGTATTTTACCGTAAATGCTGTACTGGAGCGGTACTATTAAAGTATTTTAAGGTTACCGTATATTGTCATATGACATATATCACGAAACGGGTGATAAACATTGGAACTACTTTGAATGAAGAAATTCATATTCATAATCACAAATCCCAATCACCATTTCGTTCCATAGTTACCGCTCACGATATGTTTACACATCAGTGTCTCGAGTACCAGCAGACTGTTTAATTTTTTTTCAGCATCTCAAAGTTTTACAGGCGTATCAGCGATAACTTTAAAAAAATTAAATTCAATCATCAGGTAGTCTAGTATACTTATTTCAATCGGGTCACCGTCAATTCGTCGTAAATCAATCTGTCGTACGCCAATTCGTCCCCACATAACAGTGAAAGAACATTCATATTCTCAGAATATTCCCTCAAAGTGCTTTTTGGAATATTCTTTTAGAAATGTTTAATGAATATTCTAAGATTGTTTCGATTGAAATATCCATTTTTGATCGTTCTATTTATGTACTAGGAATGTTGCTTCTATATGCACTTACCTGAAAGATTGTGCTAAGAACCTACTTTATATAATATTATTCGAATATTGTCATACGAACATTATTATAATGTACCCTAAAAAATGTTCTTTCGGCTAATATCTCTATCAAGTATTAAGAATACTTATACCTACCAAGTTGTGATGAGAAGTTTATGTTGGTAGGTAACCATGATAAGAATATTTTCATATTGTTCACCTAATTATCTAAAATACCTACTCAAAAATCTTAATTGAACAATTAAACAATAATGCTCTATCTAGAATCTATTAAGTATATTATAGGTATATTCTTTTTCTCCTGCTTTGTAGGACTTCCAAGAGAGGGAGCCACGCGCTATTAAAGATCTACATCTTGCCTAGCGTTTGAATCACCTTGGAACCTGTTTCTCTCAGTTGGCGTGCTTACCGCGACGAGAGCATAACAAGCTCGAAACCGGAGCTTTGGTGAAACACTTGTGTTTTCCAATAACTCTTTCACTGCCTTTAATATAAAGGGACTGAAATGAGCATTATTTGGAAGCGAAAATTAACATTCCAAGTATATCCTTAGAATCAAACAAGAATTTTATGTCTAGAATGCATATTGAGAATGATATTATATGTAGATATATATTCTAAGAATATTTCAAGCATATTGGTATAATATTCTTCATAACAATATAGCAACAAAGAAATATTCTTTGAATGTGAGAATATACATTTCAAGCATATTTTTAGAATCAAACAGGAATATTCTTTTCAGGATGTACTGAGAATCTCATGGGTATATTCTAGGAATATCCTAATGGATTTCCCTGGAAGTTCTTGGGTATTGCAAACAGTATTTCTACAATCTTTTCTCGGAACATTCTCAGGACATTCGCAATGGTTTTGGCGAACATTCTAAGCACATTCCTCCTAAAAAAAGAACATTCCCATTACATTCTAAGGATGCAATTTTGTTATGTGGGTCGTACGTCAATTCGTCGTGAAGTCAATTCGTCGTATACGTCAATTTGTCGTAAAGTCAATTCGTCGTATACGTCAATTCGTCGTAGAGTCAACTCGTCTTATAGATACGTCATTTCGTCGTAAATTGAATTCATCGTATACGTCGGTCGTCGTATACCCATTTCAATATGTGCTCATTACGCTTATCAATTTAACTTTAATTTAATAATATAATTCCCTTACAAAAATTGAGATTTCCAGGAAAATTAGGGATATAAGAGCTAAGCGTATGAAAAAGAATTTTATTAATAAATACTACCTGGTTTAAATTTATAAGGTTATTTCAAAGTTTTATTTTTCTTCGCGATAAGAAGAACTTTTTTATTGATATATGTAAAATAAATGAACGAATTAAAGCTCGTTATGTTTTGTTTTTTTAGTATTGTGACTGAAAGGGGGTCTCCTTTTGTATTTTGTGTTGGGGCCAAAAAATTCTAGTTAGGCCACTAATTCTCTAGGAGCTCAAATTCGTAAATCTAATTTTTCGAGGTTCCCGGAAACCATTAATTGCGAATGTGCTCCCCATTCCTTTCTAACTCACTCCCATACCAATTGTAACCGCCGAAAGTTGCCGTTGGTCTTCACAACTAACAACTTAAAATTGATGAAAGACTTGATCGACAAGGTACAAATGAAACAGGTCTTGGTAGAGGCAAGAAAATTTCTCGTCAATTTTAATTAATACGTCTGCATGCCAATAAAATTAAACACACTGTAAATTATATAACAGACGATGTAACTTCTAAAAAAAAAAAATTGTAAAAATTGGCTTGATATTGATGGTTAGGCATCCTATCCCGATGATGCCTGCCGATGTCGCTATATGTCGACGACGCATCCGTGGTTGGAGGGATAATGGATTCCAAACAATTATTAATTTCGAATGTGTTCCCCATACCTTCTAACTCTTTCCCATACCAACGGTAACCGCCGAAGGTTGCCGTTGGTCTTCACAACTAACAACTTAATATTAATGAGAGACTTGATCGACAAACAGGTCTTGGTAGCTCAGTTGGTAGAGCGTTGCACTGGAGATGCGAGGGTCCTCGGTTCAAATCCTAGTCGAGGCAAGAAAATTTTAATTTTAATTAATAGGTTTGCATACCACTGAAAGTGAACACACTGTAAATTATAATATAACAGACGATAAAACTTCTAAAAAAAAATGTAAAAATTGGCTTGATATTGATGGTTGGGCGTCCTATCCCGATGCCTGTCGATGTCGCTATATGTCGACGACGCATCCGTGGTTGAACGGATAATGGATTCCAAATAAACCATTTACATTGTAAGCAAAAACCTTACCTTTACTGGTTTTGATGTCTAGTTTTGTAGCAGCTTCATGAACTTCATACATTTTTTTAGAAGAGACGGAATAAGTTTTCTACAAGCATTGTATATATCATTCCTTACAAGTGTAACGTCAGTCACAGTAAAGGTAGGCGAGGCGGTAGGTTTCCTTGAAGAGCTTTACGAATGATTTTTGAAGGCTTTTCGGCAATATCTTCCGAGACTTTAATATTAACAACTAACATTGGTTTTCCACGGCCACTTTCGATAAACTTTAGGCCTATTTTACACTACAGAACACAGAACTTTGCTGATCAATATCTAACAAGAGACTGAAAGACAAGAAAAATATGGGAAAAATCTTCTTGGACATGTAGGTAATTAATAATCCATTATTAAAATGGGGTAGTCAGGTAGGGTGGAAATCCCAAAAATTGTGTATCGGCACGAATCGCAATATTAGGAAATTAGTAAAAATCAGCATTATCCGAAGTTTAGTGAATGAATACCTACCTACATCAAATTAATATCTTCATTCACACCTGATGGAGAAAACCTATATGTACCAACCAATTGTTTTACCTTTAATAAATGAAAAGTTATAGCAGCATGGTGTTATACACTGGTGTATGCGTATAAACTATTTAAAGTATTTCACATGCAAAATAAATATCAAAAACAAAAATTAACAATAGTCCAACGTAAAACTAAAACTAAAAATCCCAGCAATAACAAGATTCTTTAGCTAAATTTCTTCATCTGCTTTATTAATGTGAAATCAAACTTATTTTTTACCCTGCCTGGCACCGACATTATCAAAATCCAATGTTTTCAAAATCACAAACCACTTGCTTTTGTTTCTAGGTTTTTTCGTTTTTGTTTTCTAAAACATAACCTCAAAATGTCTACTTTCGAGCGTAGTCTACATTAGGCAATTCAAACCACGTGAATATTCAAGATGGCGTGGCGGTGGCGCGAAGCATGAGGAACGTCTAATTGAAGCCAATGGAGCCAAAGCTCCTGACAGTTCTGACAGATAGTTGCAATGTTATCAGATGTTATAAATAGTTTCCTCGGCGGAACTTTCAAATATTATTTAGGTATACAAATACTAAATATTGGAAAACAATTAAACAACCAAACCTAGTCAACAAATAGTTTATTAATAATGAAACTCGCAAGCAAAATAATTAAGATACGCAATGAAATCACATATACCAAACAAACTGGTCTGGCCGCCACGCCATATTGTATTTTCTTTTTAACAGATGGATTGGATTGCCTAATTGCTTACGCTTTGTTGACATTGTTTACCCATTGTTGACATATTTTACATACCTAGTTGACAATGTTTTTACCTGTAAATGTAGACAAATGGTAGGTAGTTACGTGTACAGGAACAATAAATATCTGCGACTTATATTTGACCTGGGGCGACCTGGTGTCGTATTTTCGAATTTCTTCGAGTTCATTTCGTACACGAAATTTGACTGACAGCAATGTTAATTAAATGGGGAGCATTCGAAATCGTATTAAATTTCGTATGCGAGAATATTCGAAAATACGACCCAATATGAGCAATAAAAAAAATTTAATTTAATTAACTTGGGTGGTCGATCGAGATCCTAGAAACGACCACCTGAGTACAAATACCGAGTCACTATAGAAAATGTATATCCAACCTGCGTCGAATTATATTTCTTGACACGATAAATTTTTGTGGAACGGCGACTTTTTTCTTGAACCTTTGAGCAGAAAATTAGGCCAAAATAGTGACGAAAATATGAATTAACTTGAGTCCGAGTCCGAGATGCTTTTTACCATGTGCCTTCTGGTTTAAAATAAGTTTTTGAAATGAAACTTCATTGTGTCCATCTATGTATTGTAATAATAAGGTATTTATTGTTAGTCGTTAATGATATCATAATATAGGGGCATTTTGTATATAAAGTGACAGTGTCTGACTATCGTCACTCGACAGTTTTTCGTTGCGTCATCACTAGTTCACATTCATAGGTAGGTATATTACCCACTAGAACCAGTGATTACTTCATTTTTTAGTTTGATAATGATAATGATAAGTTCCAAATAACCTTTATAAAATAAATGCCAGATAATAAATATTTAGCAGTTAGGTATTGAAATAATTTAAAATGTATGGAACATTTTTTATTTTCAAGAATTTTCACCAAAATGGAACCCAACTTAAAAATGCATTATAATGTATGCATTATGGAACGATTGTTGGTTTGGAACGCGATATGGCAAAACATATATTTGAAAATGATATTTTTTTCTCAACGTCTGAAAAAACATTTACCTGAAGTAAATTTTGCGTTTAGTGAATAATAATATGTTTTTGCTATTGTCGAAATGCATGTAAATTTGAGTTTGTTGAAAAAGAATAGAAGTTGATGAATTTCGCCTGCAGTCTCTGCGAGCCTTGGGAGTTTCCTATTATGGATGCTAATTCAATCAGATATTCTCTTGCAGCTAAAGTCATATCCACAATAACACCCGCCATTCTTTCTTGTCGTTCTGGACGAACACTGGTCTCAAACTGAACGGATAGATTGGTACAGTATCATGCCTTTTTTGCATTTTTAACAGATTTTCTCTGAAAAGTACCCAAAACATCGAATAACCATTAGAAGTGTCGCAGTGACGTATTGAACTTTACAGTATGCATAGTAGCATTATTTTTGCACTCAATGTTCAGTTTTGTAATTCCAACCTCACCTTCTCCAAGAACATGACAGGTATGAGTTTTCGAGAGTTACCTGAGGCATTCTTCACGTTCATTACAGTCTATCACTTGTTTAAACGACCCTAGTGATGCCCTCATCAATATTTTTTCGATTCCTATATGTCAGAACCTTGTAAAACAGGATCGGTATGGGTAAGCTAATTTCTTCGAGCAAAATTATTATCGCCGTTAATTATTTTGATTCAAAGGACTTGTAAAAAAGCTCGCAATTGCAACTCGCGTTCACCTTACCTTGAATGGTGTCGGAATGTCATCTGCCTCTAGTCCGGGTAAACTTCCTTCTTGTGGGTTGACAGTTCAGGACCGTACTTTATAAATTTAATTGTAAATTTTAAAAAGAAAACATAAAACTTGAACTTAGAGGTAAAGTTTAACGTACATAAAAACTATTAGCTGAGAGTGCCAAAATAATTGATTTTAGTCTTTTTTGAGTTACTCCTCGATTGGCACCACACAAATTTTTGTTATTGAACGTCTTGAAATTGTTCCGTTTGGCATACTGTAGCAATTAAGCTACTTTGTCATTTTATTATTATTTTAAGCATGTAAATTTATTATATTTTAGGTGTTTTTAATTCGTTCGTTCGCTGTTGAGCTGAGCATGTGAATTTTCAGAGCAGAAGACTCAACGAGGTTATTTTATATTTTTTATTGAGCATTACCTAGTTGGAATGTCTCATTTCTATGTTCAGTTCACTGTTCGGTTGAGCATATGAAATTACAGAGCAGATAGACCCAACGAGGTCCTTTTTTATTGAGCATTGCCTAATAATTGGAATGTCTCATTTCTATGTTCAGTTCGCTGTCCGGTTGAGCATATGAGTTTTAAGGGCAGATAGACCAGTAGAAAGGGTCCCAATTTAAATAAAATGATCGATCATTATTATTATTTAAGACAACAATATTTAGTGCAGTACTGGGTTGGAATCAAATTATTCTTAAATTTATGATTCTCATTAAATTGACATACTAGATTTTATAATTTTCACAATTTTTTAGAAGTTTTTATCGTCTTTTATATAATTTATAGTGTGTTTATTTTAAAGGCATGCAAACGTAATAATTAAAAGTTGATGAAAAATTTTCTTGTCTCGACTGGGATTTGAATCCAGGACCCCTACATTTCCAGTGTAAC
The DNA here is from genome assembly GCA_917834065.1 of Ceutorhynchus assimilis. NCBI lineage: Eukaryota > Metazoa > Arthropoda > Insecta > Coleoptera > Curculionidae > Ceutorhynchus > Ceutorhynchus assimilis. The sequence goes on from OU892277.1 coordinate 84,967,378, forward strand.
GCTCTACCAACTGAGCTACCAAGACCTTTCATTTCTACCTTGTCGATCAAGTCTTTCATCAATTTTTAAGTTGTTGGTTGTGACCATCGGCAACCTTCGGCGGTTACCGACGGTTGGGAGTGAGTTAGAAGGTATGGGGAACACATTCGCACTTAATGGTTGTTTTGGAATCCATTATCCCTTCAACCAGGATGCGTCGTCGACATATAGCGCCATATGTCGACTGTCGACGACATATAGCGCATATATACCTCAATGGATTGTAATTTTGGTAGGGTTGAAAACTTCTTAAAAATTGAAAAATCATGCTCGTAACTTGCAAATGTCATAGTTTGTTCCTCTCTATCAGGAATTAGTTGTTTTGTCGTCACTTGAAATGTTCTTGGTAGGCCAATTCTCCATGGAACTGTATAAATATTTTCGCCCATGCCACTAAAGTTGGCTAGTTTGCAAAGTGTCTGGATTAACGCCTCTCGATATTATATCTGCTGGATTATCAATGTTAGATCAATAATTTCAGCTACTCTATTAGCTACAAATGTTTTCAAATAGCATGGTTGAGTTGAAATCCATGCAAGGACAATGGTTGAATCTGATCAATAAAATACTTTATCCCTTTATCGATATTTATCGATATAATGCTGTTTTCACTTTATCATACAGTTTTGAAAGAAGCAATACTCCGCAGAGTTCTAATCGTGGAAGGGTTATTCTTTTAAGTGGTGCTACTCTAGACTTTGCATGTAATAATTCAACTGATACTTGTTTTGAACTTGAATTGACACATCTGAGGTAAATACAACAGCCATAGACTACTTCCGAAGAGTCGCAAAATCCGTGGAGTTCAACTTGTTCCCTTGGTGATAAAAGGCAATGTCGTTAAGTTCAAATTGAATTGAATTCAAAGATTGTAACTGATTCAAAAATGTTTGCAAGCCTGCTAAGAATTCTTGTGGAATATCGTTTTTCCAGTTAAGTTTGCATTGCCACAGTTTTTGCATAAGAATCTTTGCCTTGATGACTGCTGGTCCAATCAAATCCAATGGATCAAAGATCTGAGCAATGACTGATAAAACTTGTCGCTTGATGGTATATTTTTCACGAATGATTACATTAACTGAGTATTGAAAAGTATCGTACTCGAAAATCCATACTATACCCAATGTTTTAGGTATACCTTTTTTATTTTCAAAAAATACGTCAATTCCGCTAGAAGTTTTGCTGCAATAGCCTAGAGTCATTGGATGACCATATCTGTATAGACCGTCAGATAGTGACATATTTAGGTGCCCCATTTTCGCATACAAGCTTCGAAAAGGGTTGAAAAGTACATCGATTTTGAGTAGGATGAAGGTATTTTTACGAGTGGCTCCCAGGGATAACGTATGGAAAATTCGATTTCCCGTAGCAGAAATGGAAGACGTCCTGATGCCCATATTTTCTCGCAAGCCGTGTTCATCAAAGGATCAATTAATTAAACCTGGCTTCGTGAAAATAAAGAAGGGGGTGTTGCAGGTGGCTGAAGCTTTGAAATAAGGGCGTAATCTTGTAAGGTAAAATCGAGATTTTGGGCGATTTTTCCACACAAGCCCATCGGAAGGATAAAAATCTACAACGTCGGTAGCAAGAAAACATATTGGTTTGAGTGTCGCAAATGGAAAATTACATTTTAGGGTAACATAGATTGTAGATTGTAGATTGCGGGGGAGTCGTTTCGGCTTTTCAGCCGCTCAGCACTGCTACCTTTGCAGATATTTTGTACATGACTCTACATCTCAAATTGTCTCCAGGTGGCCGATCCTCGGGCCAGGGAGTAGAGCTCCCCGAGAGAACAAATTTTTCGTCTTTATCATTCACATTTACTTTTCGGTTACATTGACAAGGACAAAACATTCGTTCTATCGGGGAGATCTACTCCCTGGCTCGAGGATCGGCCCACAGGAAGCGTAGACTTCTGCCGAAGGAAGCTATTTTCCTGGGTGTTAGTTGGCCCACTTCTTCTAGTGACATTGTTGCCCCCTCGAGGAATTTGAGCCTCTTGCAGAATTGGGCTGGACATTCGCAGAGCAGGTGCTCTGCACTCTCTATTGCGTCTGAGCAGAATCTGCAGAGATCGTCTTCCGCTCTGCCCATTAACCTTGAATGGTATTTTACTGGGCAGTGTCCTGTGAGCAGTCCCACCACCAATCTGATGTCTGGTCTGCTCATGCTTAGGAGCTGTTCAGCTCTTTTTGCTGAAAGGGTAATAAACCTTTTAGGGTTACATAAGTAAAATCGAATTTTCCATTATGTTATCCCCAGGAGCCACTCGTAAAAATACCTTTATCCTACTCAAAATCGATGTACTTTTATATATATTCTCTGCATATTTCAGTCGTCTGGATGGACTAGCACCTTTCTATTCATTTTTGCAAAAGGTCGTGATCGAAATCAAAGAGCTATGTTAGAAATATCTTCTTGAATTGTAGGTCCAACTCGCAAAAAATCGTTCAATGCAACGCCACTACTACTTGCAGCACTCCCATCAAACACCACTCGCAATTTTGTAGTAGTACTGGATTCTTTCTGCACCGCATAATTGGGAAGATAAAAATTTGGTACATTGTCAAAAGACTGGGGGCTCACTTTTGACATATGACCCATGGCAATATATTCATCGATAAACCTAATATACTCAGTTTTAAAATCAAAGGACTTGCAAAAACGCCTCTCATTACAAACGAATAGTTTTGGTGCTGTAGAGCTAGATTCGCCTAGGTTGTTTTACTAAATGGTAACCTCACTACAAATCGTCCATCCTTGTCTTGGGTAGTAGTGTCCTTGAAAAATGTTTCATAAAATTGTTCATCAATAGACAAATGACGTTTATTTGGAATCTGCTCGAGTTCTATCTAAACACTAGACAATGTGTTAATATCTCGTTACCTATCCTTTTTTCCTAAATAAGTTTCCACGCATCCAGTGAACACCCAACCAAACTTGGTGTTTTGTAGAGTCGGCCTTCCTGGACCCAAGTTTATCTATTATTGTAAAAGTAAATTATAAAAAAGTTGAGCACCTATTGCAATATCAGTAGGTCCCGATGTATTGAATTGAGAATCTACCAACATGATCAAGTACAGAAAGTTCAGTTAAGTTGAATCAATGACATGGAATGTTTTTGTGTGATATAGTAGGCAAAATCAAAAATGAAAGTTCTGTTTCAAAATCATGATGAACCGATTGAACTGTAGTACTAGATATTTTTGCAATTTCCATTTGACCCTGTCCTATTCATGTTACAGAAACATTTGTATCATTTTGTGACAATTGTAACACGTTAGCTAGATTGTTCGACATAAAATTAATTTGACTGTCGGAATCTAGCACTGCGAGACATTTATGAGGTTGATTGTATTTGTCATAAATATAAATTATTGCTGTGGATAATAAAATATTAATTATTATTACAAGCTGAATGGGCAGTAATTTCATTAGTGTTTATCGAAGACTCAATTGAAGACATCACGACTTGCCGTCCTTCTTTATTATCAATTGACTGTGTTTTCTGTAAATGCAGAAGAGTGTTATGTTTTCCACTGCAGACACGACAAAAAGAGTGGGTGCAATCTTTGCTGAAATGTCCTGATTGTAAACAATTTATGCAAAGTTTCCTTTTTTTAACCTAAATTCTTTCTTTGACTGGAAGATCTAGAAAATCTGAACACTTGTAAATTACCTACATGGTTTTTGTTGCAGAAATAACAGGAAAATGTAGAGTTGATGTTCCTTTGGTATTTTTGACCTAGTGGTTTCTGCTATTCTGGATTTTGTCTATCTACTTGCTTCGCATTGTATTTCGAACTGAAATGTTGTTCCCTGGGACTTGAATAAATTGAATTCCTTGAATAATTATTGTAACGTTTTTCATATCCAGATTGTTCAGGAATGTTATCTTCTATTGCTGAGTATGATTGAGATTTATGATTGCCTGCATGGCTCGATTGTTGACCACTGTTTGCTTTGGAGGACCTACTTGCCTCAATTGCTCCTAATAATGAGCATCGATTCTTTAAAAAAAACTTAAATATTCGTCCAATTTGGGTTTTTGATTGCCAATTATACTTGATTCCCATTCTTGTTTGGTTAGAATATCAATTTTTGTTGATATTAAATAAATCAATATTGTATCCCATTGATCGGTAGGTTCTCCCAAAACATTAAGCGCTCGAATATGCTTTAAAGTGTTATCAACAATTGATCGTAACCCTTGATATGACCCTGTATGATTAACCTAGTGTTTTCAAACCTTTCTTTCCGTAGGTCCCATGCAATCTTGTAATTTGCTGTAGTTACTTCTAGTGAGTCGATAACTTGTGCAGCATTGCCTTTTTAACAAGTTTTCAAATAATGAAATTTTTGAATAGTATACCTACCTATCTAAAGCCTGATTTGAATATACTAGGGAAATGAATGTATCATGAAAGTTTGTCCAGCTACCTGGAAATGTAGGTAAATCAATAGGATGTAAACGTATCGCACTGTTTGTGAAATTAATGGGTTGTGGCATCCCCTGTGTATTCTGTCTCAAACCAATGGGTGGAATTTGGTCTGCAATAGATCTTTGACCTGACTTATGGCTTTATAGAACTTATTTTCACCTTCTTCTCGTTCTTCAAATTCAGATTGATCAGCTAGTTCCAAATTTGACTGTACTATATCATATTCATTAGAGAAAACTTGTATTTTTTCAAGCTTGGTTTTTATTTCCGTTATATTTGATCTATTATTGGATTCCATCATGAAATCATAAAATCGTTCTACACAAGTTATGATTTGTGCCCGTGAAGTTTTTGGTTCAAATTTTGTATCCATATTTTCTGACACTGGCATTTTGATTGTATTGTTATTGTATCGCGCAGAGCAGAAAAATAAATAAACAAACCAAAAGAAAACAAATATAAATACTTATATATTTTATTTTGACATTATCTACCGCGCCATCTAGCGGTGGATGGTTGTATTTATTGTTATTGAATAGTATTGAAATCTGTTAGCACTTGTAAATACTAGTTTTCTAAAAATGGTCTAAACTCCAAAATCTGGCAATCCTGCATGCACATAGAAAATGAAATTATGCAACCAGTTAATCATATAAAGGAAAACCGTTGTAACCTCAAAATATCACTTGATTCTTGCTCGAAACTTGCTATTGAAAATTATAATAATTGTAATAAAATTAGTTCAGAAATGCTGTATGCTGGAAAATCAACTTTCAAACAAAAAAAAGAGGGATTCAGGACTTACATGGATACATGGAAAATGGCGTCGTTTGTGCCAGCCGGTATCATGGCACTTGCTTGGCTCGACACTAAACTCTTAATTATTGTTGGAACACTTCCGCACTTGTACTTTTTCGAAGGGACCAAGAATTTTAATGATTTTGATTCGAAGGACCTTTTGACTCGTAAAAAACTCGTGTTCGCCTTACCTTGAATGGTGTCGTAATGTCATCTGTCTATAGTCCGGGCTGACTTCCTTCTTGTTGGTTGAAAGTTCAGGACCGTACTTCATAGATTTAATTGTAAATTTTACTTGACAATTTCCGTCAACTATTTTGCTTAAATCTTGCTAAATCACATTTTGGGTTATTGAGGGTGCTTGAAGACAAATTTGGGTGTTTTCTTTCTCTTTTCATCACATGGTGAGCTATCAGATTTCTTACTATGACATACCAATAGGTTTTAATCGGAAGTTTTATCTCTGCCCTATCTTTTCCTTGACCACTATCTCTAAAGGCCGTTTTACAGCTTGCAAGAAAACTTGAATGCAATTTTTTGATGTTTGCATTTTCCAAAAAAAATTATTATAAGTCGATATAAAAAGAAGAAAGCAATAGCAGCCACTTTAAGCATCATAATTGCTAAAAATTTCCCAACTTGCGCGAAAACCTTCAAGAAAAATGGCACTAAACCGATTGCATGCAATGCCATTATCAAGTTTCAAGAATCTTCCAGAAAACAAATAAGCTGACTCACTTCTGCGCATTTCCTCGTTCAAGTTTCTTGCATTTTGCAAATAGAATTGCAACGCCTGCCTCCTGTATGGTCCTGGGACTTTCACCATAAAGGCCCAATGTGAGCTTCTGCTGAGGTTAAAACAAAGGCGTATGGAAAATGTGGCCTGAAGACTTCAACCTTGAAGCATGACTATGTAGGTAGGTAAACATATTTTTAGATCATTTTATTTAATTGTTATTATTCTAACTGTCATTCAATTGATCTAGATATCCTTAAGATACTTAATTGGATGGTTAACATTAAAGTAATTAGTGTGTAAGTCTTTAGCAAATTTCACTAGGTTTAAGGCAATATGGAAATTTCAGCGTTTTCTAGTTTCAACAGAATTATGTAGGTAAGACACATTGGGAGTTGAATAAATTTGACTATCGAGGGGATATAGTTGTTTTCATTATTTATCGTTTCACCTTTTCCAGATTTCACAAATGATGCACGACGGAGTTCACCTCATGGTTTGGAACTTTATTACATAGAACCTTTTTATTAACGAAACTCTGTGTGCCCTCAATGAACAGTTTTTTCTTACCTTACCTTATTTGTGCTCAACGGGCTCAACGGCGAACAGCTGCTGCCAGCATAACATCAAAAAAAGATAGGTTAAATTAGCAGAAAATAAACAAAAGGGCCCACCTTATTAAGAATATTAATGTCTTCTACAACTCAAATAATTGGCATCATACCAAAAAAAAGGTTTAACAAAGAGTATTAGGTAGGTACCTACCTTGAGATAAGCCTCTTTGTCTGACTATTATTGACTAATAAAGTAAAGTAATCCATAGTAAACTCAAAACAGTTTCTGATCAGCGTTGCCTGATTGTGATGGAAGTACGTGACGGAGTTTGCTGTACATAGAGCTCAATAATTGCCCATTCCAGTATTAAGTACGTCACGCTAAAGGGCAACCGATCATTTTGTTGTCAAATTCAGATCTTGTAGGTTAAAAATGGGTCAAGAAATGCCAAAATAATGTCATCCAAAGCTTTTTAGGTTAAAAACTGATGAGCAAGCAAAATAATATTGTATTTTGTCAAATAATGAACGGCTACATCATTCAGCTCGTCGAATCCAATTTCGGCGCATAAGTATGTACCTATCTATTCCCGAAAATGCAGAATATTGGCAGCCGTTGTGATCCGGTAACGCAGTTCTTGAATATTATGTAGTTCGGTAGAGTAGGTATGTGTCATTTTGCAGAATATCCCGATAAAAATAAATCTATAGGAATTTGATCTGGAGACACCGGACGCTAATAAGCTATAAGAGCTCGTTGTTACAATTTTAATAAATTTTAGTTTTAATTTTAAGGATCTTGCTTTTGTCAACAAAATGTTCTCCACTTTTCTGACAATAAAGCCTATTTTGATTTGATTTGATTTGATATACTGGTCCACCCTTTCCGACCCAACGTCTTGCTTCTCCGTCTATGCTCAAAACAATGTCCATTAAATCTTTATCGTTAATGTACACCACATGTGCCATTTTTATTAAAAAATATCTTAAAATAGTGTTTGCAGAACAATTTCTCATTAAAATTCATACAAATTTTCCGTTCTTCACCCAGGTCAGGTCATGCACAATAAAGATAAAACCATACTGTGGCTTCCTTTATCAGTATGAAAACACAAAACAATCAATGTCTTCTTTTCGTTGAGTTCTATCAGATAATAAATTATTATTATTATTGTAAGCCAGCTTGCTTTCAAGTTAATGGAGACAATATTTTTGAACAGCTTTTGTAGAAAAAAGTGCATGGCCTGTTATAAACATTTTTCATCTCATTCTCTATATTCTCTGTTGGACTTCTCTTAAATTTATTTTTGAAAAATCGACTAACACTGCATATGTGGTTTAAATTTGTCGGATAAGTTCTTAAACACCCTGATTTTAAGTTATCAAAAACAAGAGCAATTTCGAACGATGTCATGTGCTGTATGGGCTATGTATGAGCATGGTTATTTCGAGGCTTTCATTCCAATATTCACATGTTTACAAGTGAAAGATAGCCATAAAAAAGTGACGATGTGAATGCCAAAATCTCCGTGTTTGGGTTTCGACATCAGCATCTTATAGTATGAAAGTAAAAGGACTTTTAGTTTTCTCATTATCCATAATGTTCACCAAATTTTATAACTCATCAGATGCGTGGCCAGATTTGGACGTTAATTTTGAGATGACAATTAAAGTGTGATTAGCAATGGTTTTTAATGAGTATTAACTTCTCATTTCAATTTCCTCATTTTCCTCTACGCATATCACCAATATTTAAAACAAATATTTTGACAACACAGCGCACTCGAGACGATAAAATTCAACAACAAGAACAAAAGCACTTGTGTATTTTTGTTGATGGTTGAAATCTGATAAAAGCTAAAAAGAAATAATAAAACCACATTCGGGCGACACGTCACAGTTTCTAGCGGTCCAAATATATATGAGATGAATAGGCCAGAAGTAGCACTAGCGACTGACGAGTAGGTATCTACCATAAAAACGATTAAGAGAAGAAAGAATAAATCCTGATGGATGACATTTTTTTCCTAGAAAAAAAGAGTGCTTTGTTATGTCTTATCAGCGTGAATAGTACGTAAATAATGAAATTTTATGTAGGTATTTGATGGGTCGATAGTTCAAACTAGGTACAGTATGTCAATTTGAAAACTTCCCACCCCTATTATCTCGGAGTAGAAAAATTTTCGAAAAAATGCCTGAAACACGTTAACTATAATTTGAAAGGGGATGAGTTTTTATGCAAAATTCACTTCCCTCTTTCAACCCCCCAGCACCCAGAGCCACCCCCTAGAAAATTTTAAATGGGAAGGGGGGTCAAGTGATACATCATTTTGGAGGGTTTTTAATTCCATACATTTTGGTATAAAATTTTTATCCCTAAGTTTAATTGTTTTGGAAATATTGACAGTTGAAAATTGACTTTTTTGCAGCTTTGACAGGCTGTTAAACGTAAACGGTTAATTTTAGAGGAAAACCGATCTTACATTCATATCTTTGATTTTTATAAACTAGCATTTGACATCCATGATCAAAAATTTCGGTTAAAAATTTAATCTCCGATTAATTCAAAAATAGTATCAAATGATAGTTTATGGAAATCTAAGATAAGAATATAAGATAGGTTTTCCTCTAAAATTAACCGTTTAGGTTTTACAGCCTGTCAAAGTAGCAAAAAAAGTCAATTTTCAACTGTCAATATTCCCAAAATAGTTGAACTTATTAGGGACTAAAATTTAGCACCAAAATGTATGGAATTAAAAACCCTGCAAAATGATGTATCACTTGACCCCCCTTCCCATTCAAAATTTTCTAGTGGGTGGCTCTGGGGGCTGGGGGGTTAAAAGAGGGAAGGTGAATTTTGCATAAAAACTCACCCCCCTTCAAATTATAGTTGACGTATTTCAGGGATTTTTTCGACAAATTTTCTGCTCCGAGATAATAGGGGTGGGAAGTTTTCAAATTGACACCCTGTATACACCTGAGGGTACCTAATCAGAAACATTGCAGATTCGAAAAAAATCGTAGAAAAATTATCTTGTTAGTATAAAAAGGATAATTTACAACATAAACTTTGACCTCGCAATGCAGACTTACCCAAAATAACCCGTCCGCCTAGTGAGATCCAGTCCTCAAAAGTTAGCATTTCATTTGAAAGACAAATCATGCTCAAGGGACGCTACGCTATAATGAAATTAACTTTGTTTTTTGTATACAAAATGCTAACTTACGAGGGCTAGATCGCACTATAGGCGGAAGGGCTATTTTGGGTTAGTCTGTATTTTTTTTATTATGTTTGATTCAAATTGATGTGTCGCACTTTTGTTTAGATGTCGCCGTTTTAAATTCCGCTTCCCTGATAAGCTGCTACTCTGTTTAGATGTCGCCATTTTAATATGTCGTTCTTTCGATATGTCGCTGTTTTGCTAAGATGTCGTCGTTTCAAATGTCGCGCATTTAATATGTCGCTTTTTTGATAAGTGGCTGTTTTGATTTGTCGCTGTTGTGATATGTCGCTGTTTTGAATATCGCTAGAATGAGACCGCCATTTTGAATATCGCCCCTTTGAACTGGAGCCATGTGATCCTACTGATTAGCTCAAATTAATGCAACGATTGTCTTATTGATAATCTCACTTCTGACACGAAATTGTCACGGATTCCGGGTCCACTCACTTCACAAACAATAACAATTTTTTATTGAACAAAATTGACTTTATAAAAAAATATTTTTCACTTCACACACAACAAATCTCGTATTTGAACTGACTGACTAGAGTACTTTTATTTGAACTGACATCAAACTGACTACTATGGGCAACATACAGACGACATTGTATTCGAGATTTATTTAAAAATACGCCCTATTCGAATACAAGAGGATTACCCGATTAGTCGCGCCAAACGTGAACAGCTGGTTTCGTAGAATCTGGCCGGGCTCTCCGTGCAATGCGTAACAGTATTAGCTAGAAAAGCTCACAAATTGGAGATACTACAAGGAAAGTCTCGAGATGCGCAGCGCTCCCAGCCACTATTATTGAGACAAAAGAGGAACTAAAAGCAGCCTCAAAAAGTCTAACACAATCAGAAGCTCCTTCGGAAATAGCTGGAGGTGCCTTGGTGGAATCAGGAATTAAGTCGCCCTAAATCTTAAGTCAGAAAGTTACCTAATTGCTGGAAACTGGGACAACTATAAGACAACCCTAGCAGGGTGCAATAAAGTAATAGAAAAATCCAAACCATAACCTGGAGAAATTTTTTTGAGGAAAGAAACAGGTTAGCGCCAGGACATCGTCCACTATAATAAATCATCACTCAAGCGGTATTGGTATCTATTCTAAAAAACCTAACAGAGAGTACTGTGAAAACCAGAAAAAAAGTCTAGACATCCTACTAAAGACCCACTTTCTTGGATCAATCATGGAAAACACTCAGAATCACTTAAGCTCCCAAAGTAAAGGAGTTATTCGACCTTACTGAAGACTTGTCGACACTTCTGTCCACAGTCTCAAGCTACGCGAATGATGTGGCGGTAATGATAAAAGGGAAGCCTCCTGAAGGCAAATAAGAGGCCGAATGCAATGGCGTTAAACATAATCAGCAATTGAAGCGTGTAAGAAGTACTACCACCTTAGATCTGTTTTCGGAATAAAAAGGGATATGGATCTTAGAGCACCCAGTCTAAACGGGACAGAACTCTCTTTCTTTGGTCGAAAAAAAAGTGTTTAGGGGTCGCGTTGGACCACAAACTTACAGACCTATTTTTATTTATTTTTTTGGTGGGGAAGTCGTCTGATTAAACTCCGAGTAGCGCTGCAGCCGGTGGCTTATTGTGCTAAATCCTCCTGTTTAATGCATCCATTCCATAACCTTGGTTCCCTGCAGTAGGCGAAGTAGGTCTGTTGGATGTTTGCCGTATGTGTCTGGATTTAGTTCATCTTCTCTAAATATATTTTGTCTTCTGTGAGCCATGACCCATGATCTACCTCTTGAATTGGTGGCCAAAAAGTAAGCAAGTTGCACAAAACAAATTAATTGAAGTACAACAGCTAATCTGCCGATACATGAAACTACCGCATGCGGACAACGTCCCTGTAGACTGTGGTATGCAGATGGTTCGAAGCCAACAGAGGGAGTTGGTTTGAGAATAAATGGACCAAACTTCCAACTCTCCATCAAGGCGAGCTGTTTGCTATAAATACCCGTGGTCAAGAGTGCCTCAGAAGAGGCTCACATAAGAGCACAATCAAATCCTGCCAGACAGCCAAGCGGCTCTAAAAACTTTAAGAGCTATTAAGTGCACATCGCAGCAGGTTCAGGAATGCAAAAAGATCCTCAAGCTGCGAGAAACGAAGATAACCTGATGTTCATACCAGGATATCAAGGTATGGCAACAAGGAAGCTGATTTTCTCGCAATAACACTTTTCCAAGGCAATTGTGCGGACTAATCAAGATCCACCTCATGGAAGATCTGAACAGATGGGAGAAGAATCAAATGCTGACTCATTGGAAATCCACCCATGCTAATTTATTGAAGATCCGCTCGGGGTCCGAGACAGACAAAAAGGTTCGTTTCCATTTCAGCAAGGACCAGTCAACAAATCTTGACAAGAACTGAGGAGATATTAGAACAGCCGTCGTCTTGCTTACTGGAAATTACCTAGTGAAATATCACCTGATAGGCAAAGACAGATAATGACTTCTGCAGATTTTTGCAAGAGGCTGAAATACCTTAAAGGGCTAACATCCCAAGATGTGAGCAGCATACAATCCAAGAAGTTGATTTCTTTTGGAAAGACCCTAGGATTCTTGGACAGCCACTAGAAGCAGTCATACACAAAATATCTTGAAAGGTAGCAGCACCGTAGCGAAGAAAGCAAAACCGACATTGAAAGAAGATTGGTAGGACACGACTGCTTATTCAGGAGGTCAATATTTTTCAAATGGACGATCGAAAGATTCCTACGATGAGTAATACTACGGGTGCTACGATCGGCTACCAGGCATGGCGGCTGGTAGTCACCAAGGTGACATTACTCTAGTTCCCGATAAGTCAGTCCATGGGAAGAACAACGCAAGCATGGCGGGTAGACTTGGATGGACAGAAAGATCTTGAACATGTAATACTTGGGGTGATGAGGCTGATTATGATTATGATGAAGAACATAGATCTAGAAGAAATTATTTCCAGAGACATGGTTTCAAGGAATGCATAGTACTTTTGGTAGTAGAGCATTGGAGAATGATAGATGGAATGATTATGGATCTGAGTAGTGGTATAGACAGATAAGAGACGGTGGTGCATCTTGACAGGGTGAAAGCTTATCACAAGAATAAATGGTCAGATCTGATTTGAGAGGTAGGCAGTGCTAGAAAATTGCTTTGGTGTTTACAGCGCGAATACTCAGGAATTCGATTGTGTGATATAAATGAACAAGAATTTCTGTAATTCTAGTGATTTTCTAGATAACGCCCGATGTTTGTAAGTAATTCAGAGTCAGTTTAGATAGGATAATTTTTGTGTTAGTAAAGTTTGTGAAGCAATTAGTTCAATTAAAGCCTTTGTTGTTAGTAAATTGAGTTTTAGTGGAAAACAAAGGCATTTTACTTTTTTCTAGCTTACAGTATTTGGGCAAGGATCTACTATTATTGCAAATGGGTAATGAGCAAGTACCGTTACAGGTTACAGTTTATAAGTATTAGATATTTATTTAACGAGAAAAGTTGTGTTTCCTGATTTAATTTTTCGAATTAATTAATGATTTTGGTTTTCAGGAGAGTCCTCAATTTTCTATGTTTCGGATCAGCCCTCTACAGTCTACACCATATTAAAATGAACAACAAACAATATTTATTACCTGAATGTAATGCTTTCTTTGGAGTTTTTTTATAAAAACCGCAGTTAGAAGCGTATTAAGTCGTGAACCTAATGCAAACGGGAAAAAAATAAATAAATAAGTTTCGAAAAAAAGCAAAGCTTCTCACAACAACCAGTAACGAAAAAAAAAAAATGTAAAACTTTCTATCAATCTATTTGCCCATACCAAACTACCAATACTTTAGGCGGACAGCGAATATTTTACTTGCAAAAATGAGGGCGCTCTATGTAAATTAGACCGTTCGGCGGCAGGAAATCAATCTCCCTAGCCCAGGGATATTAGAGATAGCTCATGGTGCAAGTCAGGGGCGAATATAGCAGGCCATGTAAAATCAATTGTTGAGAAAATGTGAACTATAAAAAGTTAATTAAAGTATTGAACATGTAATTTTTCTTTTCAATGTATCGAAATCAAAAATTTGGAAAAAGCAGAGGTAATTCAATTTAACAAAATTTATTTAAAGCAAAATGGCGAATGCATCTTAAAAATAAATTGTTAGCGGTGCTTTTATTGTATGGCCTCCGGTCGAACACAACTTTTTTAATACCTTTTTATGCGTAAGATTCTTTAAACTCTGGACTCTTGGACTAGATAGTCAACAAAAAGTATCCACCCCGAAAACGCTCGCTCGGGATCATCAGTTTTTGTTTCGAGGAAAAACCGTATTTATCTTTTCCATATTTTCATCTTTGCCACTTCACCCTCTGAGCGGTGGTATGATCAAAGTCTAAAGAATTAACCTAACCTTATATGAATTAACCTAACCTTATATTGTATAAGTTGTTTATTTTTGCTTTGTTTAAAATAGTGATTTTTCCCATTTGTTTTTTTTTTTTTCAAGTATACTATTGCTGTGTGTATTAAGTCTGTTTTTATCCCCATTTGTCTGAAAATATATAGTGCACTGTTTGTCTGGGGCGATTGCTGAATTATTGTTAAATATACAAAAGCTAACCTCAAAATGTCTGGTACTTGCTTTAAATGTTCACCAATCTGTATTTTCAAGGAACCAAAGAATTGCGGCGAGGTATTTGGATACCCGGGTGACTATTGTAGGAGAGTCATGTGTAGAAACTGTTCTGGGGTGAACTCGACTGAAGTTCGCACATTGATATTGTCGTCGAGAATCATCCCCTATATCTGTAAAGACTGTCTACCAGCAATAAAAAATGCATTGAAGCTAACTGATCGTGTTGGTGCCCTAGAGGATGCTCTAAGTGAAATTAAGGTGACTAACACAAAAAAGCTGGAGGATTTTGAAAGGCAAATTCAGGAGATGAGTGATGATATCAAGAGCATGAAAACTAGTTTCTTGACCACCCTTGATGTCATTCAGCAGGATTTAAGGGAAATTAAAAATACTGCATCTTCCAATAATAATGGTACAAGCGACAGAACCTATAGCTCTGCTGTTGCCTCGAGTAGCGGTTTAAGTAATGTCCTCCACGAGATGTCTGAACGCCAAAAAAGATCCAATAACTTGATGATATTTAATCTACCAGAAAACAATGATCAGGACGACTTGATTGAGGTAAACACCCTATTATCGCAGCTTGTTGGTGCGCCTGTCAGCATTGTGACTGCTTCTAGAGTTGGGAAACGCAACAAAAATGGCCATCGTTCTTTACGGCTTTCCCTTCAATCTCCAGAGGTTGTTCGTCTAGTTCTAAAAAGTAAGAAGAATTTGGATAGAGGCAGGGGCATATATTTAGAAACTGACTTAACTTCTGAACAACGTGTGGAGCTTAACAACTTAAAAAACGAACTGAAGCAAAGACTGCTAAAAGGTGAAAAGAACCTTTTTTTGAAGTACATTAATGGGATTCCCAGACTGGCAACAAAAAACTAACTAGTTCTTCGGTGGTAAAATCCACATCCAATTTGCTTGTCTATTTCCAAAATGTTAGAGGTTTACGGACCAAGCTTCACTTGCTTTTTGAGAATGTTTCTTACTCTGAATACCATATCTTGGTTTTTAATTAAACTTGGTTGACGGAACACTTCCAGGATGCTGAACTTCAAATGCTTGATTTCAATATTTACAGGAAGGACAGATCTGTTGAAACAAGCGTTTTCTCAAGAGGGGGTGGGGTACTAATAGCAGTTCGAAAAAATAATACAAGTAGAGTCCTAGGAGCAAGTAATAATGTTGAACATTTGTTTGTACAGATCGATATGAACGGTACCGATTTCATTTTTACAACTGCTTATTTCCCACCTCGGAGTGCTTTTGGAAAGTATGCACAGTTTGCTGACAGCCTGGAAAGACTGACGGAAGCATGTGTGTGTGTGTTTTGTGCGATTTCAATCTTCCTAATGGACAATGGTCAAAAGTTGATTTGGCCTCTGTGGCTGTCCCTCTGCCAATAGCTTCTCCAAACGAAGTTGAGTCCCTCCAAGTACTATCATTTTTATGCTCATACCATAATCTATGTCAGGTAAACTCACTTAGAAATGAGAACGGATCTATCCTGGATCTGGTGTTTTTGCAAGACAAGGAAGCTACAACTCTCTATGCAGATGAAAGTCTGTTACCTGTGGACAACCACCACCCACCACTAGTTTTCAGTATTAAATGTGAATCATCATTTTAATAATCATGGAATCACAGGTGAGGGTTTTTATAGAGACTTCCATGCCATGGACATTACGGTAGTGTGTGACTTTCTCTCTT
The DNA here is from genome assembly GCA_917834065.1 of Ceutorhynchus assimilis. Taxonomy (NCBI): domain Eukaryota; kingdom Metazoa; phylum Arthropoda; class Insecta; order Coleoptera; family Curculionidae; genus Ceutorhynchus; species Ceutorhynchus assimilis. The sequence continues at coordinate 84,983,496 of OU892277.1, forward strand.
ATTTCACTTGGGACACTTTGTTCCTAAATAAATCCCTGGACGATATAATCAATGTATTTTATAATGTTCTATACTTAACTGTGGATCTTTTTGTTCCTCTAAAAGAGTACTCTACCAAAAATTTTCCAGTGCGGTTTTCTCAGGACTTGAAGGAAACAATAATTGAAAAGAAAAAAGCACACAAAAAATACGTTTCAACTGGACTTTATAAGGACTACAAGTTATTTTCTGCATTAAGAGCTAGATGTAAAATCATTAAGAATCAGTGTTATCAATGCTATATAGCGCAAACTGAATCTTCCTTTAGGGTTAAGGCTAAAAACTTTTGGAAGTTTGTTAACAGTAAAAAGAAAAATTGTGATATTCCTTCTGAAATGTACTACAATAATATCAGGTCTTCAACTGGTGGCGAAATTGTAAATTTGTTTGCTGAGTATTTTTCGCAAATGTACCTACTCTGATAAGGTCTGTGATGTCACACACAATGTCCCATCTTTCAGTCATATTAATTTGTCTAATTGTAACTTTTCTATTTCTGAAATTTATGTAAAACTGTCATCCTTAGATATCACCAAGAGTGCAGGCCCAGATGGGATTCCCCCAAGACTTCTAAAACAATGTAGCTTTATACTGGCACGTCCACTTCATATCATCTTTAATCTATCTTTGGACAACGGTATCTTTCCAACTTTCTGGAAAACTAGCTTTATTACGCCTATTCTAAAATCAGGAGATACAGTGCAAGTTGATCACTATAGGCCCATTAGTATACTAAGCGGTATACCTAAGACCTAAGGTCTTCGAAAGCCTTGTTTGTGATTTTCTAGCTAAGAATTTGAGAAGCACTTCTAGTAGTAGGGTTTCTTACGCATCGCTCGACTGAACATAACCTGCTCGCATTTACCGACTTTTTGTTGGAGGCCCTGGAGGAGGGGCATCATGTACACGCCATATACACCGATTTTTCAAAGGCGTTCGATCGTGTAAACCACGAAGTACTAATTCAGAAATTGGCTGTGAAAGGGATCCATGGAAGGCTTTTAAGGTGGTTGGGATCGTATCTCTCTGTTAGAACGCAAGTAGTACGCGTTCAAAGCTACAAGTCATGTGAAATCCAAGTCCCATCAGGTGTGCCTCAGGGTTCGCATCTTGGCCCTCTGCTTTTCAATGTGTTCGTTAATGATATTTCGTCCTGTTTTTTACACACCCATTTTTCAATGTTTGCGGATGATTTAAAATTTTACATGAGAGTCGACAAAACTGAAGATTGTTTAAAAATACAATCTGACCTGGATGTTTAATCCATGTAGCCTCTTTTTTAACAAAAAAGGTACTGCAGTGGCAGCTGTTCGCCAGAGAGCATAATTAGGGTGGATAAGGAGTGTCTTTAGTGGGCGCCAGAAGATTTAAATTTTAAGTTCCAAATCCTCAAATGAACTTTATCAAAAATTGCATAATAATAGAAATCTGAAAAATAGGTAATCCAAAAATAATTATTGTAACAACTGTCTGCACTTAGTTTTGTTTATTAATTGAACCTTTGATGTTTGTTAAAGCCTGAGTGCAAAAATGTATATCCCTCATTAAATTCTTAAACCTAAAAAGCTGAAATTTTCCCTAATCCTTATATCTAAAAAAAGCTTAAATGTTCCCTAACAGTTCATTGAACCCTGTGCAATGTAACAGTACAATATAACCCTTGACTGCTTGGCCTGATCAGGACCAAAAGTTATTAATTAAATCCAAGAATTTAAGACATAAAGTTAACCTTATAATTATAAAAAAACCTGTTTAATCCATGTCCAGCTAGGGTGAGTTCAATTAAAAAACCCTCATAAGAGCCACCATGAAGACACGCCAAAAGGTGCTGGAGGCTGCGAGCTGCACACTCTTGTAGATAAAATTGCAGTGGTTTTTGGTGACTGGCACCACTACAGTTGGGGCCCCTCGGTAGATCCTAATAATTATATTTATTTTATAGCAACCCTTGCATGGTGATTTAAGGGATTATCATAGCCGAAGCAAGCTTACCTTGAAAATCAAGGATCTGTAGACAAAAAGAGTGGCTCAACCACGAAAATATTGATAGAGGGCATCTCCCAGGCCATCCAAATGCACTTTAATCTATAATACAAGACGAAATTAGGCAGGATGCCTTAGATAAACTTGGAAAACCAAACTTACCGGCGATGATCTCAAACGAGGTCACGGAACTTTCTCGATAACACAAGGGAAAAACATTTCCACGAGCACTAGGACACTACGAGCAATTAACCCTTACTCATTTAAAGTGAAATTCAAGGAAACTGACAAAATTTTGACTTTCTGAAGGGATGAGGGATAAAATTATTATTAAAGGGACCAGTACGACTGTACCGTCCGAGCACCTTCAGAAAAGTGGCTTAGAGAACGACAGGAAGGTATGACATGACATTCGGAGCATGAATTTAGCAACAAACTTAAGGGCCTGTATACAACATTAACTTAACTTAAAATTATTTACATCTTGTTATTAAACCTCAAATATAGCCTTAATGGTAACATTGTAAATATTGCTCAATAATCTTACAAAATAACAATAATAATAATAATAATAATAAAAAACAGTTTAAGATTAGCAGCTGAAAACAATATTAAATTTGGCGAGTAGCAAAATCAAGGTTACAACTGAGAGAGGTTGTCTGGTAAAAATACATTTCAACAGTTAAGCTACGTCATCAACGGTACTGTACAACCTGCTGCTCCAAGACATTTTTAAATAAAATTCACAACTAAATACCAAGTAGCTTTCAAACGCTACAGTCTGTCTGGTTGGTGTACACAAAATGGAATGGAATTAAATGTTAAAAAGTGCCATCTAATGATTTTCAGTCGTGGCAGGAACCCCACCCAGCGAGTATACTCTGTGAATGGTTGTCCGCTAAATGCTGTTTCTCAGATAAGAGATTTGGGAGTTATTTTGGATAGTCAGTTGTCTTATATACCTCAAATATCATTGGCTGTCTCCAAATCTCTTCAAATTTTGGGTTTCATCAAGCGCTGTACTAAGGACTTTTTCCACACCTCTTCAATTAAAATATTGTATTGCTCTCTTGTGCGCCCACACCTCGATTACTGTTCTTGTGTTTGGTCTCCTCATTACGATGTCCATATTCAGGCTATTGAAAGAGTGCAGCATAAGCTTTTGAGGTACATCTCCTTAAAAGAGCATCATACAGCTGAAAACATCAACTATTCTGAAATGGAAAACAATCTAAATATTGGTACTCTTCAAGTTCCTCGCCTTCACAGGGACCTAACAATGTTCCACAACTTGCTGCACTCCCACAGTTTTGCTCCTGATCTTACTGAAAAAATTGGGCTTCACGTTCCTTTACGGCAAACTACACAGAACAGAACCATTCCTTTTATGCTCCACCTCATAGAACCAACTATGGTTCAAACTCATTTTTGTCTAGGACCGCTCGACTTGCCAATCAACACTGTGATACTCTAGACTTTTTTGTCGACCAAAGAACTTTTAAAAATAAACTGTTACATATTGTTTAATATTTTATTTTAGCTTCAGACTTAAATTTTAAATTTTATATTTTGTTTGTGTTGCAACTCATTGTTATTGTTGATCAGATTTCTAGGGTTTTAATTTTAATTTTAGTGTTAATTTGATTTGATCTATTTTAATATAATTTAATTTGTTTTAAGGTTAGGTTAGAAATTAGGTAGGTATTTTATATTACTGAAATTGTACTGTTTTTTAATTGGGAAATAACCCGTTGATAAATAAATAAATAAATAAATAAATAAATAAATAAATAAATAAATAAATAAATAAATAATAATCACGAATCAAGTCCAGTCACTAGCGGACCCGCGAACAATTAATTTCCTTCTTGAATTTGTCATTGAGATTTTAGAAAAGAACTGAAAATCCTAATTGCTTCCGTAAAAATAAAATAATTTGAGAAGGCTTAGCCGAGGGTAGAATTAGAACTCATAAAACAAAATCGCAAAATAGGGTAATAAAATAACCTTTGAAATAAGGTAGGTATCACTGGGGGACGATGCACTGGGCTTTCTCCCTTTGTTTGAAATTTTTTAGGGGTCTGTAGGTACTGAGGAATTGAACAAATCTTACACCATAAGAACATCACCAGAAATTAATCCAGTGGTGCCTTGTTTTTTTTTTTATTATTCAGGTAAAATAACGTATCTACCACTCAAACTTCTCTACCAATTTTAAATTTTGGGAGTGAAATTTAGTCCAGCCAAAAAAAAGTGAAACCCTACTTTACAGGTCCAGTGACCGTCATCATTTTCAGTCAAAACAAAAACTTTTTTAAATGAGATGAGTCCGGCGTGTTTTTTAGTCTATTTTTTTTAGGGTAGTAATTTGAGGTTGATACACCCAGGGTTGGGACACCGTGATAGGTATTTTTTCCAGATAATAAACTGTTATTTTTTCATAATTTGATAATATAAAAGTACAAACCTAGGTTATTGATTTTTTTCTGTAAATGTATTATTTTCTTTATTCACTTATTTAGTTAGAAATATAGAAAAAAATTGATGGCCCAATATAAAATATGACTAAAACTAGCCCCGCAGCCAACACACAAATATCAAATTACGTCCATAATCCTTGCACTACTGACCGCATCGAAAAGAAACCGATATGTACTATTTTACCAAACCCCCGAGGTTTGGGGTTTTTCGATACGGTTGATCGAGGACGAAAGTCACCCTAACCAGCTTTTGTTGGACAATAATTATGAATATTTAAGCTTTGCATATACATAAATCTATGCTAGCACATATTGAGAAATTTGGCAGGACGTAAAGTAGACAGACACATGATACATGTGGACCTATGACCGTGGGAAATGCATTTTCTACCTTTGCATGCCGCTAGTGCATACCTATCTTGGCTCGTCGTCAGGCAGGATATTTAATGGCTGTGAAGTCCAGCACTTATGCAAGGGGTGCGATTCCATAGAGAACAGACTTTTAGTTACCGGGGTAATTTATTACAGTATTATAAACTATAGAATCATTATAGAGTTTTGAATAATTGTAATATTTTAGCAAAAAATATTGCCACTTCTTTTTTTCTCAAATATAGAAATTCGGTTAGAGCGCGGAACTACATTTTTATCTGTAGCTATTGTTTAATGGTTTCTTCTAAAAGTTTTCGATTAGAGGATATTTCTCCAGCTTCATTTTGATTACCTGGTACCTAATTTGCCTATCATAGAGGTCTGCGTTATAAGGGATCCTAGCGAGGATCCTAGTGGTTCTAAAATGCGTCGTTTTTGATTGACCGGGTTTATTTTTGATTTATAATTTTGTTTTTGTTTTTGTGATGCATTTTATTATTTAATTGCCAGTACTGGTTTTATGGATAGATAATTATTGACGTGTTTTGTAAACAATTGCGCGGGTATTTATTATTGCAATGGATTATTTGAAGATGTGTGGCGTGTGGCCTAACTTCTAAAGCTTCAGTCTCACTTGCGCAAAATTCGCTCTTTTTTGACAATGGCTCGACAATTTGACGTTTGATAGACGCATAAAATATCATATTGTTGAAGCAATGTCAAAAAAAGAGCGAATTTCGCGAAACTGAGAATGAAGCTTAACTCGTAGAGAGTAAAGTTTGGCACAGCGACGGTGATGAGACTTCCCTGGTTAAGTTTTGTGAATTATCTATGTCGCCTCTCTCAATTAAAAAGTCGAATTTTTTCAGTAAAATTCAATGAAATTTGTGATGACCGCTTTTTTTTTTTTTGAATGAGGGGAATATTGGAACGCATATCATTAGTGAAAATTGCATAGGCTAATTTAATTGTAAAATATTCAGTCGAAATAAATTGGGGGTGCACTCGATATGCCAGTCAGCCAGTGGTTGGTTAATAAAACGAACTCTATCAATTAGAAATTAGGCACTTAATTCAGAAATTCTTATAACTGCCTAATCAGATGTATTTTGTAATCGAGACAAATTATGTCAGATTGCCTTTTTTTTTAATGGGTTCTCAATTGAAAATTGTGGTAGTGAGAATGATTATTTTGGATCAATATCATCATATACAGATGATTCAAATTCGAGCCTTCTCATTGGGATCTCGGAAACGGTAAGAGATACGAGATCGGTTAAATTGGGGCAAAGTTGCGTAATTGACAAAATGCCGATTAGGAAAAGTCCGGAGACCTTCTGAGATCACAGGAAAGAATCGATTTTTTTTTATGTCATTATTTTCTAGAGAATATATACTGGTGTAACATGGGTAAATATAGGAGTAATTAGGGGGTTTATTGAAACATAACTAAAAAGTCAGATCTATCCTAAATACTTTTAAGTTTTATGCAAAAATATCTAGTATCTTCGTTACTTTTTGGCCGGATCTGAATCTTGTATCTTTAAAAAGTATCTTAGATACCGAAAAGTTTCTTATATAATGAAAAATATTCAAGCTACCACGAGCAAAGTTCCCTAAAGCTTGTTTAAAACAAGTTTGCGTTTTTTGTTTTATGTATTATTCATTTTTATTTAGCCACCCGCTGCGTGAAGAGGGTGTTACCCTTGCTTCTAGATCTGGACGTGCAACAAGCAGTATTGTTTTGTTTGTTTTAAAGGTAACTGCAGACATACCCAGGTTTCTTAAGATACAGATTTTTCTTTTTTTTTCAATAATACGTTATAAGTACACTAAAACCTGTGGACAAAAAACAGCCATCGGTTTTCCATCTGCTATTTGGAAATAATAATAAAGTATCTTATTAGGCATCTTGAAAAGTAACTAAATATACATATTTAAGACCTTTTTTTAAAGGGTAACTAAATAACGAAAGTAACTTCAGGTAGGTTCTTTTTCCAAAAGTAACTTATCTATCAACTTTATCTTCCATAATATGTAGACTATATTTTTGCCCTAACGGTGGTGATCTTTGAGCGGTCTATAATCATTTCCGCTCTATTGTCGTCAACACTTGACACAAGTGATCCACTATATGTATCTAGGAACATAAGAAAATTTATGTATGGGGTAATTTGTTCATTTTCTTTTCGCTAGATGGCAGCATCAACGATAAAGTTCGGAAATTAGCTCCAAGAGCATAATTTATTCAAAAACTTGATCGTTACCAACTTGATGTGTCTGCTCTGTTTAAAGCAGCATCCATGTTCCGAGTAGTGAAAATGTGCTCCCAATGACCAGTGTCGGACTGGCCCACCGGGCAACCGGGCAAAATCCCGGTGGGCCAGGTGACGTCTTCGACAGGTGGGCCATTCAAAAATTTATAAGAATATATTGAAATATCTCACTCCCCACGTCATTGATCATCAAATCATACGCTATTTCGCGTAATCCACCGTCATTATAGAAAATCAACTATCATATCAATATCAACTCCCTTCTGCTCTGAAAAAGTTCAAGCTGCAGTCGTGTAGAAATCGCCCGCCCGCCGCAATCAATGAATTTGAATTCGACTGATGTACCCGTTGTTGATTTTTAAAAATACAGAGACAGGGTAGTGAATTTGTAAAAAAAAAGTCACATCCTGACATTGGTTTTGGTTTTTTGTCTTACATCTACTCGAATTTGGCACTTATCAGGCTCACTTTTATTTCTGCGGCTGTACTAATGTACAGGGTGTCCACATGTAGGTATATAGGCTCAAATTTCAATAAGTAGGTACTACATATTAGGGATTTTTTTAGAAAAAATCCTTGTTTAGAATGGTCTTAAACTAAAACCCAAATGAACTAATTTTTGTTTCAATACGATACAGGGTGATCACAACAAATTTTCAAAATTCAATGAATCAAACCCCAAAAATGTCATATTTTGAGACAAGCTTACTACAAGTTTTGATTAGAGATTTTCTAAAACTATGTTGTATCAAGTTTTGTTTCTCTCAAGGGGATTCAGGAAGACTCAATGCCCGGATTGCCCGGACCATCTTCGACTTCGTGAAGAAAAGAATATGCTGTAGAACAATCCGAAGTACATTTAACCTCTAGCCCCAATTCTGAGATAATATACAGTGTGTTCGTAAAGTAACCGATAAATTCATTTAAAATTCATGTCATATATTTTTTTTTTTTTTGGAAAAACAATCCGACACGTCGATCTTACTTTTATTTGTAGTGGCGCTGTTTTTGAACTAATTTGTATTTATACAGGGTGACTCAAAAAAGAGAAATCACATGACCCTTCAACTTTTTAAATAGTAGGTATGTTTCGATGAATATTGATAGAGCGAGAATTCATCTCGATTCGCTCTATTGATATTCATCAAAATATACAGAGGATATATTCCATTTAAAAATTTGAAGTGTCACGTGATATCTCTTTTCTGGGTCATCTTATATAAATACAAATTAGTTTGAAAGCAGCGCCACTAAAAATTAAAACAGACGTGCCCGAGCGTTTTCCCCAAAAAAAAAAAAAATTGTTAAATTTTGTATTAATTTATCCATTACTTTACGGACACACTTTATTTCCTGTTGTTTTTTATGTTACCTACTCTTAATTTTCATGGTAATTTACATACATAATACTAATACTACAAAACTCCTATAAGTACCTATTTTTTTTATGCCTAGGTGCCAGATCCAACAAAGGATTATCAAAATTGTTTATGCATGTTAGGGATTAAAAGTACCTTTTTAATCCCTGTTTTCAGGGAGTAAAGTTGAACTTTTAATCCCCAGGATTAAATTTCACTTTATTTCCCAGGAATTAAAATTTTACTTCATCTCCCTGGGATTAAATGAAACAGGGATTAACCATTTTATTTTCTGTTTTATTTGATCCCCGTGCATAAAATAGTGTAAACACCGCAGGACTAAAATATTTTTTCTCCAAACGTCAAAAAAACGTCACTTTATTAACCCCTGTCAAGATGTCAGAAATTTGATTTCTATGCTGCGAGGCAAATCCAGCGGGTTAACACCTGCCGAGGTGGTAGAAGTTTAATTTCTATGCTGCTTGGCAACCCCAGCGGCAGCAAAAGTACTTTTAGTGCCGCTCGTACTTTTACTGCCGCTCAACCATTCACTTGCCCCCGAGCTTACCCCATTAGTTTGGAGAAAAAATAGCGTGTTGCATATGGAGTAGAAGCACTTTTTTGTGCTTCAGCAGTATTGCAAGCCTCACTACGTTCGGCTCGCAAACCTACTGCTTCAGCACAAAAAAGTAAAGCTTCTACTCCTAATACAACAATATACTATTTCAATCCCTCTACAAATTATAACCCTCCCTTAAAAGTACCACTTTAGTCTCTAGCTGTATAATGTACTATTTTATTGAATGGGGTTCGGGGATCAGTGGGTTTAGGTTGGGTGGGCCATTTCACCATTTGCCCGGTGAGCCAAACGACCCCCAGTCCGACACTGCCAATGACCCAATATCGATTTGACATTTAAAGTAAACAGATTTGACATACGTCGTAATTTAAAGGGGCAGCCTGTTTTTTTCCGAAAATGGATGAAAAAAGCTGTGGAAACATTGCAGTCCCTTGAAAATGAAATGTGGTATCCCATTCACCCCATCAGCTGTTTTTGTGGTTTGCTTAGTTCAAACTTTGCGTTCAGCGCAAAAATATTCACTTTTGGCCTAATGACATAAATAACTATTATTCGTTTAATAATTTGTTTGATATGTAGTATAATGGATTTTTTTCACTGTTATGATGGTAGTCACATTGATCCCTAGACCTACGAATTAAAACAAACAAACCTCAGAATCTGCATGCTCATTGTGTTGCATTTATGAACTCCATTTCTGCATACCTGCCTATCTGATTAAATATTTGCAAATATATTTCACAAGTTTTTATTGCAAGTAAGATATAAGAATATGAATATTTTTGCTGGAAAACTTCGTCGTATAAAACGTCGCTAAGGAATATTTGAATAAGAAATTTTCAATATTCTCTTATTGTGGATGAACAAAACTTTTCTCCAAATTTCTCGAAAGTTTTATTTGTGAAAATAATAACTTTATCATAATATATTGATTATGTTAAGTTGCTTATGTAAGTAAGTACTACTTTTACTATAATTGAGTATACCCACCCAAGTTTTTATTTTGTAATATCTTCAATTATTTTCAATTGGTTTTCTATTTTATTAATTTCATGTTCATATTGTGACCAATAAACTACCCATGGAAAACGTTATAATAGATTTTCCATGTTATTTGCTTCTACGTTTATTTGTACACCATTATTTGGAGCTAAAAAAAATTAAATTAATATGTACTTTTTCCAAGCTTCAACAGAGGGTTTGATAAAAGGCTCTTACGTCTATTCTGTCGATGGATTATCTCGAAATATGTACTAATACGTCAATGGGGCTTGAAATCTGATTACGTTTACTCCTATACGGACGGGGCCCTTTTTGACACGCCTTCCAGGATTTGCTTTTGCCAGATTATTTCGTGCTCCCAGTCAGAGCGTTCGCCAGCGGTCTTTTGTACTTTCAAAGCAGTATTTTTTTAATTATGATTCAGCAGCTGATGACTGATAATATATGGACTACAAAAGCCAAAAGGGGATATAAATGAACTTTGGTTTGGAAATTTTGTATTTATGCATAACTAACCTAAAGAGACTCGGTTCAATAGTGTTTCAATAAAATTGCTAGCTTGCATATTCAATTTGGAAAAAAAAAATTGTGAAGCTGGATCACATAACAGTTTTATTTGCAATAATCCTGTAAATATCCAATGGTCGGTGGACACAAAGACTTTAACTTTGAAAATCGAATCATGGCAAAATGATAACCAGTGTTCATTGCCTGTTTTTGCACCTCGTTAATGCAATGTACCATCCACAACGAAATCCAGATCCATTTAATAGGTAAATTATTTTCGAATGACTAACGCAATTTTTATTTGAGTATGGTGCCCTCTTGTGGCGTTTCTAAAAAGTATCGCTCACTACAAATATTCTTGCACCAAGTCGGTTTTAGGGGTATATCATCATTTGTAGGATTTACTCAGAGGCGTGCAGTCCATGGAAGCAAGGGAAGCAGTTCTTCCCCTAAAACTAAATAGAAAAAAAACTTCTCGAAAATGAAATAGAAAAAAATAACTTGGTAATATTAAAAACGCCCAAAATTATCCTAATTATCAAGCCCATATAACCAAAGTGTCCTGCTTGACTCCTCATCCAACCACGATACTCACGGTAGAAAATCCATTTGAACCTATCCGGCCGCTAGCTTCTCTGCAGCCAAGCTAGATTTCGTTCGCTTGATTTCGTGTGCGTCGGGAGGTTATTGAACTTTCCACCTGCTGCATGTTAGCAGGCGCCTTCATTAAGCGGGCGAGGAAGCTATCGCTGGAGCAAGTTCTTTGTTTTAACGGCTATCCGTGTGAAAAGTTTTTAAAAATTGCTTCCCTTACTGAAAATTTCACCGCAGGCTCCTGGGATTTACCCCGCTCATTTATTTATTCATCAACGGGTAGCCCATTCCAATCATCTAGACGATAATGATTGTTTCACTCCATAGGAAAAGAATTCCGATCTCTTGAAAGAAAGACTTTACAAATTTGGAGGAAGAGATCACTTGAATTATATTTGCGTAAGAAGGTTGGCGAAAAGATATTTTCTTCTCACGTGAAAATAGTTTTAGTGAAACCTACATATAAAGAGCAGAGCATTATCTTCTTTAAACGTGGTGCAACTTTGGGAGCTAGCCCGTTTGCGCTACTACTAATAGTTATGGAAGAAGTAGAACAATAACCAAAAGTGGTTTATTATGTTTTTTTTTATGTTAACTACGGAGTAGTGAGTATTTGCCCCGACAGTTTTTATTCCGACCGTAGGACCCCGCACTAATCTTATGGAAAATGGCTTCCGGTGAAATTGTCTGCAATTTGGATATGTTGTGCTCCTAGAAATTCTAAACAAAAATTGTCGTTGGCACAAAAAAATCCAACGAGCCATTTTCGAGTTATGGTAAGTTAAAAGATAGCACTTCAAATCTTGTCACTTCATAAAAGTGGCTAAATCGCGTGGCCAGGTAGCGCGACGAATAAATGGTTGGTCGCATTCCTAGTTCTTATCCTTCATAAAATAAATATAAACATTTTGACCAGACCAGATTTAAGTTACTACCTAATTGAAATAATATTATTTCAGGACCTATTTTAACTACAAAAGCCAAAAGGGGATATAAATGAACTTTGGTTTGGAAATTTTGTATTTATGCATAACTAACCTAAAGAGACTCGGTTCAATAGTGTTTCAATAAAATTGCTAGCTTGCATATTCAATTTGGAAAAAAAAAATTGTGAAGCTGGATCACATAACAGTTTTATTTGCAATAATCCTGTAAATATCCAATGGTCGGTGGACACAAAGACTTTAACTTTGAAAATCGAATCATGGCAAAATGATAACCAGTGTTCATTGCCTGTTTTTGCACCTCGTTAATGCAATGTACCATCCACAACGAAATCCAGATCCATTTAATAGGTAAATTATTTTCGAATGACTAACGCAATTTTTATTTGAGTATGGTGCCCTCTTGTGGCGTTTCTAAAAAGTATCGCTCACTACAAATATTCTTGCACCAAGTCGGTTTTAGGGGTATATCATCATTTGTAGGATTTACTCAGAGGCGTGCAGTCCATGGAAGCAAGGGAAGCAGTTCTTCCCCTAAAACTAAATAGAAAAAAAACTTCTCGAAAATGAAATAGAAAAAAATAACTTGGTAATATTAAAAACGCCCAAAATTATCCTAATTATCAAGCCCATATAACCAAAGTGTCCTGCTTGACTCCTCATCCAACCACGATACTCACGGTAGAAAATCCATTTGAACCTATCCGGCCGCTAGCTTCTCTGCAGCCAAGCTAGATTTCGTTCGCTTGATTTCGTGTGCGTCGGGAGGTTATTGAACTTTCCACCTGCTGCATGTTAGCAGGCGCCTTCATTAAGCGGGCGAGGAAGCTATCGCTGGAGCAAGTTCTTTGTTTTAACGGCTATCCGTGTGAAAAGTTTTTAAAAATTGCTTCCCTTACTGAAAATTTCACCGCAGGCTCCTGGGATTTACCCCGCTCATTTATTTATTCATCAACGGGTAGCCCATTCCAATCATCTAGACGATAATGATTGTTTCACTCCATAGGAAAAGAATTCCGATCTCTTGAAAGAAAGACTTTACAAATTTGGAGGAAGAGATCACTTGAATTATATTTGCGTAAGAAGGTTGGCGAAAAGATATTTTCTTCTCACGTGAAAATAGTTTTAGTGAAACCTACATATAAAGAGCAGAGCATTATCTTCTTTAAACGTGGTGCAACTTTGGGAGCTAGCCCGTTTGCGCTACTACTAATAGTTATGGAAGAAGTAGAACAATAACCAAAAGTGGTTTATTATGTTTTTTTTTATGTTAACTACGGAGTAGTGAGTATTTGCCCCGACAGTTTTTATTCCGACCGTAGGACCCCGCACTAATCTTATGGAAAATGGCTTCCGGTGAAATTGTCTGCAATTTGGATATGTTGTGCTCCTAGAAATTCTAAACAAAAATTGTCGTTGGCACAAAAAAATCCAACGAGCCATTTTCGAGTTATGGTAAGTTAAAAGATAGCACTTCAAATCTTGTCACTTCATAAAAGTGGCTAAATCGCGTGGCCAGGTAGCGCGACGAATAAATGGTTGGTCGCATTCCTAGTTCTTATCCTTCATAAAATAAATATAAACATTTTGACCAGACCAGATTTAAGTTACTACCTAATTGAAATAATATTATTTCAGGACCTATTTTAACTACAAAAGCCAAAAGGGGATATAAATGAACTTTGGTTTGGAAATTTTGTATTTATGCATAACTAACCTAAAGAGACTCGGTTCAATAGTGTTTCAATAAAATTGCTAGCTTGCATATTCAATTTGGAAAAAAAAAATTGTGAAGCTGGATCACATAACAGTTTTATTTGCAATAATCCTGTAAATATCCAATGGTCGGTGGACACAAAGACTTTAACTTTGAAAATCGAATCATGGCAAAATGATAACCAGTGTTCATTGCCTGTTTTTGCACCTCGTTAATGCAATGTACCATCCACAACGAAATCCAGATCCATTTAATAGGTAAATTATTTTCGAATGACTAACGCAATTTTTATTTGAGTATGGTGCCCTCTTGTGGCGTTTCTAAAAAGTATCGCTCACTACAAATATTCTTGCACCAAGTCGGTTTTAGGGGTATATCATCATTTGTAGGATTTACTCAGAGGCGTGCAGTCCATGGAAGCAAGGGAAGCAGTTCTTCCCCTAAAACTAAATAGAAAAAAAACTTCTCGAAAATGAAATAGAAAAAAATAACTTGGTAATATTAAAAACGCCCAAAATTATCCTAATTATCAAGCCCATATAACCAAAGTGTCCTGCTTGACTCCTCATCCAACCACGATACTCACGGTAGAAAATCCATTTGAACCTATCCGGCCGCTAGCTTCTCTGCAGCCAAGCTAGATTTCGTTCGCTTGATTTCGTGTGCGTCGGGAGGTTATTGAACTTTCCACCTGCTGCATGTTAGCAGGCGCCTTCATTAAGCGGGCGAGGAAGCTATCGCTGGAGCAAGTTCTTTGTTTTAACGGCTATCCGTGTGAAAAGTTTTTAAAAATTGCTTCCCTTACTGAAAATTTCACCGCAGGCTCCTGGGATTTACCCCGCTCATTTATTTATTCATCAACGGGTAGCCCATTCCAATCATCTAGACGATAATGATTGTTTCACTCCATAGGAAAAGAATTCCGATCTCTTGAAAGAAAGACTTTACAAATTTGGAGGAAGAGATCACTTGAATTATATTTGCGTAAGAAGGTTGGCGAAAAGATATTTTCTTCTCACGTGAAAATAGTTTTAGTGAAACCTACATATAAAGAGCAGAGCATTATCTTCTTTAAACGTGGTGCAACTTTGGGAGCTAGCCCGTTTGCGCTACTACTAATAGTTATGGAAGAAGTAGAACAATAACCAAAAGTGGTTTATTATGTTTTTTTTTATGTTAACTACGGAGTAGTGAGTATTTGCCCCGACAGTTTTTATTCCGACCGTAGGACCCCGCACTAATCTTATGGAAAATGGCTTCCGGTGAAATTGTCTGCAATTTGGATATGTTGTGCTCCTAGAAATTCTAAACAAAAATTGTCGTTGGCACAAAAAAATCCAACGAGCCATTTTCGAGTTATGGTAAGTTAAAAGATAGCACTTCAAATCTTGTCACTTCATAAAAGTGGCTAAATCGCGTGGCCAGGTAGCGCGACGAATAAATGGTTGGTCGCATTCCTAGTTCTTATCCTTCATAAAATAAATATAAACATTTTGACCAGACCAGATTTAAGTTACTACCTAATTGAAATAATATTATTTCAGGACCTATTTTAAAAGTATCATAGGCATCCACTCGCTAACGAGAATTTTCGCAACATCATCATCTGTGGGTTCTTCGACATGTAATTAAGCCTATTCTGGGACGAGAATTTCTCCCACATTGACTGCACAACCAATCAGCGGTAGCTGGTCACTGTTTTAACCAGTTCTTATCCAGGCATGCTCATTTCTTTTCTACGATTCCGTTCGTCCTCTGCATCCCTTCGTCTTCATCCTTCGAAATACTCCGAGCCTTGATGAATATACTATTTTTTATACCCCAGCAGCATATTGCTTCAACTGAAAATTCCACTGGGGCTTCCCAGTCGCCCATTTAGGATTTCTTTATATTGTTTAAATTACCCTTCTTTGCTACGTTGGACAGTCCGGAATCGAATGCATAATGTGCTTAGGTGAGTCAGGCATGCGGATCACCTGACTCGCACAGCGAAGATGATGTTGGATAAACAGTGATATTGGTTTCCTCAAAGATACTGTTTGTTCGCCAGTCCTGAGCATTATTTTTGAGCAGCGCTAGAGATACTTTTCTAAATAGCTCAGGTGCCGTCTGTAGGTTGTCCAGGTTTAGCATCTGTGGAAAAGTGTTGGTAATGATTATTGATGATGGCATTGTAGACCGCAAGCTTAATGTGAACACCAACGTCATGGTCGTCAAACTCCCTTTTTAAGGGACGTCCAAAAGCTGCGCTGGCGCACTTTAGTCGGTGTTGAATTTCCGCCTCGATATTTGCTTTGTGATTACAGCTGAATCTGGTGCATTCGTATTTGGGGACGGCTGGGATAAACTTTTGCCTTATCCGTGTTGAGCCGTGAAATTCGCCTCCTACGCTTTGGATTACGTGGAAGGTTTATATATATAAGTTAATTATTTTTTCTCCAATATTCTCAACATCAAACTCATCATCATTGCTGCGGGAGGAGCTTAAGCCAAACCAGCCTGATAGTACAGTGGATAACGGCTTAATGAAGCAAAAATGTGGTTATTAGGTATACAAGCATGAAATTTGGCATCCACATTCTTGAGGCAATTTTAAGAGATATTAGTCGAGTCCCCAAAAAAATCCTCCATAGGGTGGGGAGTTTCCGCCATTTTTTCAAAATGGCCGACTTAATTTTTTAAAAGATCGTAAAATGGCTTATTAAAAAAAACCCATTAGGAATATTCTTTGACTTTAAATAAAACTTACTGAAAATTTACAACGATGGAAAATGACGTAAGGTGACTACAGTAGCTCTTTCTTAACATGGCGGCCCACTTACATAAAAATCTAAACCAGACATCCAACCATTTTTTGTGATAGAAATCATACATGTTGCCATTTCGCTTTAAGGCGCCATTTTTTCAATATGGCGACCCTAAATTTGACATTTTATAGGTACAGGTAGTCGTGACGTCAATAGAGAGGTATTGCAAATCAGCCTTAATAGGGCTAAAACCTCACTTAGACGCGATAGATCATTTCCTTACTTCGAATAACAAGTTTAGATATTGCAACACCATTAGAAACGACTAGGAGTTGATGCCTTATTTCTAGCCTGAAAATCTTGAATTTTTGTGAATGTTTATCTTTTTAGTTTGAACTTGAAGTGTTTTCTTCCTGTGAAATCTACGCTTAGGAATTTTGAAAGTTAGAAACGATTCGTTCAAAATATTTAAATAGAACGTGTAAAAACGTAGAACAGTGGAAAGAATATGACACAAATTCTCTAAGTGATACCAGCAGTTGATCGTTATACGTAAACCTTAATCTGCCTCGATGCTGATTTGATTTAGCTCAATTTTTCAAAGTTTGGAAAAAAAAATTCAAGAACAGTCAAAATTTGTTGTCATGAATCTAAAATCTATGGTTATAAACACAAAACCCAACAAAAATCAGTTCGCGATTGCTACCAATCATCGCCGATCGACTACAAACTTTTAAATAAGGCAAATCTCATTTCCTCCTAAATAAGGCAGATCCTTATTCTTGATAAGGCTGTCCTTATGCCAAATAGAAGCTGCGCATGCGCAGCTTTCCAAATAAGGCTTGCCTCAATTAGACAAGCACTTGCAATATCTCTCCCTTTCAAGCAAGCAGTATTGACACAGCACACGCTAAGGGCAGCGTACCATGCTTGGGGTCGGGCTCTTGATATTAGTGAAAAATAATTGCCGAGTCCAGCGAATTGGGGCTACCTCAAGGCAGCAGACGGTTGGGCTCCCAATTGGACACATCTTTCCGAGATATGGAAGTCTTTTAAAGATCTGAGAAAGCGCCGATGTAAAATGGGATGCGCCAATTTGCGTTGCAGTTGCCGCCAAAATCGCCCCCCCCCCCACTGTACAACAGCTTGTGAGAATAATTGTCATCGAGCTTGTGAAAATCAAAGGTAAAAATGCAATTTGGATTGCATTATAATAATATTATATTAACATTACCTAACTTGTTATTTTTGGATCAGACCTTTCTGAGCTGCAAAAATAAAGCAATTTAAAGCTAAAAATAACTCCAACATACAAAAGAAAGCAACTTTTTATACATTATAAAATTAAAACGGAAGCTTCTACGTTTGCCATATTGTCAAAATTCGATTTAGGTGGTTGAAATACCTGAAAAACGACACCTCATAAGCTATAAAGCTGCTTACAGAAACAATGATCTAGGATCAGTTCGATCAGTATCAGCTGTTCAAGTATTAGTAAACCATCTAGATGGAGCTAGTTTCCGAACGGATGGATCCGCAGATGAATCTTGCCAAATGACACCTCCTAGCAATCCTAACCTCAACAAACATTATTTTGACAGTTAACGGCTACCAAACCTATTTAACCCGCATTTTATGATGGTCGATGAGATCCAAACATATAATACTGAACCGAACAACCCGATCACTTTTCGTACAAGAGTGAACTGATCATAGATCCCTTTCCGTACATCGAGATTGGTAATCCTTGTAATCGGGTTAACCCGATCATAGTTTCCGTAAGCAGCTTAAGTTCAAGAATGTGTCAAATTTAGGGTCGTCATATTGAAGAAATGGCGCCTAAAAGCGAAATGGCAACATGTATGATATTTTTATCACAAGAAATGGATTCCTAGACGCAAAATTAAAAATAAAGTCGGCCATTTTGGAAAAATGGCAGAAACTTCCCACCCTATGGAGGAATTTTTTGGGGACTTGACTAAAAACTCTTAAAATCGCCCTAAGAATGTGGGTGCCAAATTTCATGTTCGAATACCTAATAGCCACATAGTTTCCGTTATTCTCCGGGCTAAGACGAATTGCTATTATGTCTGGCATCCTTTGGGCCTCCAACCCACTCGTCCGAGATGTATAGAGATACTTCGCCTCGTACACCACTTATAATTGCACACATAACGAAATAGCTTTTGAACTATAACAAATGCTTTTTTTCTACCAGGATCACCCGATAGGTTGGTTTGATCATACTCAATTTCATTTGAGGATGATGCATCCCGTAATTCCGTGACTGCATTATCAAAATTTTAGAAAACCATTTCAGCGTTTGGTCACTGGGGTAACCCCAGTCGGAAAGAACTTGCTATTCTATGATTTTAAACTTAATGTCTCACCTGTTTTTACTATAATAAATTCTAAAAGAGTTTTCCAAGGAAGCATAAATGAACATTCTGTCACTCCCAGAGACGATTTATACTGAAATCAATACTGTCAAAACATTTATCTTCTATAGCGCGTAAAAGCAGTTCACCTGAAACCTGTTATCGTACTGTCACGACTCTATTGTGCGTGACAGAAATCTTGAGTCCGTTAATTCAAAAATCAAAGTCCAATCAACACAACAATAATTTATTCCACGTTCCTATACACTCTGACACTAATTACTTCACTAATTAACCCAGTTGTTTGGGTTAACTCCTACAATATTCACTATCTAAATCGTATAACAGCCAATCTTAAACTAAAAACTAGTAACTTATACCGGCCTTTATATATACCTAATCCATTCTTGTCAAATTCAGAAAAAACGCGATGAACTCTTTTCCTGAATAAGATAGAATTTTCTAGATTTCAGGTTTGATTCTGTTCGCCCTGGCGAAAGCGCACCGCCACACAGCCCTCCTTTTAAGGTTGATCCCGATCAACTTCACGCCCATGATATTTCATCAATCTGTCCAGATTTACAAATTTCATCTAACTCCTGGGTGTTGCGCTGAACTCGATAAACCAAATCATTGATCCTCTTGATTATTCTGTAGGGTCCTTCCCATGCTGAAGACAATTTCGGAGACACTCCTTTCTGTCTTGTGGGATTATACTGCCACACAAAATCACCTTCTTGAAATCCGGCTGAATTGGCTTTCAAGTCGTATCTGGTCTTCATTCGGTCACTGGCCAGCTGAATATGTTCCAGAGCTAAATCATGTATCCCCAGAAGTCGTACCCTCACTTCGTCGGCATAATCTCGAATTTCTTTTCGTTTTTCTTCAGGTATTCCAAACATCAGATCGCAAGGTAACCTGAGTTCCCTTCCAAAAACGATTCTAGCTGGACTTTCACCTGCTGATTCGTGAACAGCTGCTTTGTAAACCATTAAAAGTAGAGGCAAATATTTGTCCCAATCTCGCTGGTTCTTTGCGACCACTTTTGTCAGGTGGTCTTATTAAATCCTTGAGAGTGTGGATGTAAAGGTGTCCTTGTCTTACGAAAGCCCATAATCTCACAATTTTTTTTAAATACTACCTATGGCAGATTCGAAGTTTCGTCCCTGATCTGAATGCAACTCTAGTGGCACACCATGACGACTGAAAACTTCGTGCACTGGTACCTGGGCAATAGTGATGGCTTCTTGATTGGGAATAGCGAAAACTTCTGGCCATTTACTGAAGTAATCCATGATAACCAAGATGTATTTGTTACCACGCTCTGACTCCGGGAGCGGTCCGGCAACAACTATCGCTATTCTTTCAAATGGGAGGCCGACGTTGTACTGTTTCATGGGTCCCCGAGATCTTAGCTTAGGGCCTTTTTTGGTAGCAACCTAGTAAAAACGTTCCCGAATTATGGTTAAAGTTTTGTTAAGTCCAAAATGTGCCCCTGAAGTTCCGTCATGTATTTCTTTTAATACATCTTTTACTCGATCTTTTGGAATAACCAGGCTCTTAGTAGATTTCCCATCGGCACTTTCCCAAACTCTTTTCAGTAAGCCATTTTCTACGGCCAGAGAGTTCCACTGAGCCCACAACGCCTTGTAAATCAATCTCTTGTTCGAGACTTCTCTCCATTCTGGCCTACAATCATCTTTTTTTTTTCAGATGTAGAATTTGCCTGATGTCCTGGTCTGCTTCTTGATATGCTCTCATTTGTTTGGTAGTCCATTGATCATCAAAAGGACAGCTTCAATACTAGGGTTGCTTGCATCTGTGTCCAAAATCAGCATGCCTTTCTGATCGGGATAGGACAACACTGGGCTTGTACATAATGCTCCTTTTAATTTTCTAAAAGCGGAATCGCATTCTTGGGTCCAATTGAATGTTGATTTTTCTTCCGTCAATCGATGAAGCGGAGCAGCTACATTCGCGAATCCTTCTTCGATAATAAGAACATAATTCTAGAAAACTCCTCAGTTCATGTTTGTCGCGTGGTTTTGGCCAATCCCTGATAGCATCTATCTTTACTTCCATAACTTGTATGCCATCTTCAGATACCACGTGACCTAAGAATTCCACTTTATTTTGAAATAGAAAACACTTATTTGGATTGAGTTTTAAATTGGCATTCCGCAAGCGGTCAAAAACTTTTTTCAGGTTATATCGAGATGTTCTTGGAACGAATTTCCCGTGATCATGGCATCATCTAAATATGCCAGGCAATTTCTCCATGCAAGGCCTCGCAAAACTAGAAGCATCAGTCGCTCAAACGTAGCTGGAGCATTACACAATCCGAAAAGCATTACGTTAATATTTTATTATTATTATAAAGCATTTATTGTTAGATCCTTACAATTTATGTATGTACAGGGTGGCCCGTTTTCGATGTTTTAATATGCTATAGGTATTGAAAACCAGCAGAGATATCAAAAATCTGGGAGCACATTCTCGAGCTCTTTTTTTGAGAAAATAACAATGGCGAAGACAAATCACGGCTAACTTGATGCTTTTAGGAAATACAGGGCACTTTTCAAAATTTGCACAATTTTAGAAGACCTTCTAGTTTCTTCATTAATCAAGATATCCAAAAACGAAAAATACTTTCTATAGGCAGTTTTTCAAGGAGAATCCATTTGCATGACCAATTTTTCTCCAGATGCCTCCGATTTTGGAATATTGACCAAAGTTGTGTTTTTTTAAATGGGACACCCCGTATATTATTTTTTTATTGAATAGCTCTTTGTGAGCTGCTTTCAATAATATAAGGTTTTATACCTTTACCTTCCATAGTTTTGGAGAAAAAAAAAAAATTAATTCCGTTTTTGCATAAGAAACAATGAGCTAGAGAGAGATAAGTCACCCCCGATTCATAGTTCAAATTAAAAAAAAAATTGGCTGAACTGGAAAATTAAATTAAGAATTAAGAAATTTGTAGCCGATTCATAGTTCAACTATCTCTTTCTAACTCATTGTTTCTTATGGAAAAAAACGGATTTTTTTTTTCTATAAAACCCTATACCATTGAAATCAGCACACAAAGAACTATCCAATGAAAAAATAATATACGGGGTGCCCTATTCAAAAAAACACAACTTTGGTCAATATTCCAAAATCGGTGGCATCTGGAAAAAAATTGGTCATGCCACTGGATTATACTTGAAAAACTGACTTTAGAAAGTATTTTTCGTTTTTGGATATCTTGAATAATAAGGAAATTAGAGAGTCTTTTAAAAATGGACAAAATTTAAAAAGTGCCCTGTATTTCCTAAATGCATCAAGTTAGCCGTGATTTGTCTTCGCCATTGTTATTTTCACAAAAAAAGAGGTCGAGAATGTGCTCCCAGATTTTTGATATCTCTGCTGGTTTTTGATATAGCCCATTAAAACATCAAAAATGGGCCACCCTGTACATATAGTATAGCAGTCACATTAAATACAGATTTAGCCCACAAGAGTAATCTCACGCGTGGGCACTAAATATGGCCTAAAGTATCTACCAATAGTAGGTATAAAAAAATAAATAAAAAATACCTACAAATACTACAAAGCATACCTAAATCTAACCCTACACCTATAAAACTAAGAAGAATAAGTAGGTACTTAGTTACTAGTTGAAAAATTACAAAAACAAAATGATAATGATAAAATTAAAATATAAAATTATGAATGAATACATAAATATAAATCCTTTTTTTATTCTTATATTAGTCCAGCAGTATGTGAAAATCTACTCTTGTGTTTTTTAATAAATAATATTTTATTCTTTTTTTGAATTAGAAACCGACTGTGCAGTTCTGAGAAGATGACAGATCTTCTGGAACACAATAGTGCTTAGATAAGTGAAGCATCTTTCACCCACTGTTTTTTTCATAGGAGGCCTAGCCACTGCATTTTCTCGATGTCTAGTGTTATAACTGTGTTCAATAGAAGTCACAACAGTTTTCTTGTTAGAGAGCCTTATTGACATAATTTGGAAGAACAAGAGTCATACATCAAAAATATTTGTGTCCAAGAAAAGTGTTTCTGTTGGATATAAGCGATCTTTTCTGAATATAATTTTAAGCAACCATCGCTGCACGACATCAAGGCTTTTAAGATGTGTTTTAGTGACTCCACTCCATGCTATGAGCCCATATGTGAGGTGTGACTGTGCTAGTGCGTAATATAATGTCTTTAGTTGATTCATTGAAAAAATGTCGTTAAACTGGTATAACCCGCTTCTGGCACTGAAGGCAGTTTTCTCTTTGTCATCTTTGTGTATTGCCATTTGCCAGTATCCAAGGTACTCAAAACCCTTAAGATCCAAGGTGGAAAACCATTTGGAGCCCGATAAAGTTGTTAATGCATCGTCTATCCTCGAAAGAGGAAAGCTGTCATTCTTGGTGACGTCATTGAGTTTACGGTAATCCACACAAAATTTAAGTCTTCCATATTTCTTTGTAACCAATACTACTGGCGTAGACCATGGACTATTTGTCTCTTCAATAATTTCCTCTTAAAATATTTCATCAATTTGGTTTTCCACTTCCTGTTATTTAGCTACTATCGTACGTCGTGGTGTTTGTCTAATTGGGTGTGCCAATCCAGTATCAATTTTGTGTTGAATTAAACTGGTCCGTCCGGTATGATTATCTATCACAAATACGTCTGCTTCTTTCGAGATGAAATCTGTGGCTTCTTAGAGTCTATCTGGATCGAGGTGTTTCCATGATTTCTCCAATGTCTGCATAAATGTGTCTGTATCCTGCAATTTCGGTTTAACAAAATGTCGCTTATCTGATAGGTCTTAGTTCGATATTTGCTTAACTGGTTCGAGAGTTCCAATAATATCTTCTTCCTTTATTTTTATTGTTTCAGAAGAAACATTGGCAAATCTTATCATAATGTCTCAATTTGTTCTTACTTGAGTCTTTCCAACAAGAAATTTTTCTGGTTTATCTCCAATAAAATGATGTGTAAGTCCAACGCAGCACCCAGGGTTTGTTTCTTTCCGAATGATCTTTTCAGTACTTCCAAGAATCCTCACTGGGTTTGTGGCCAGGATCTTAACGGCTTGAGATTCTTCTTGTGTAGCTAGGACAAATTCTTCATTACCAAATTGAAGGATGTTCATAGAAGGATCAAGAGAGAAACCCTGTTGGCCGATCAAATCCATTCCCAAAATAAAATCGTCTTCTATATCGGCGACTAATATTCTGTGCCTATAGGTGGTGGATCCAAAAGTAAGCTCAACCCTAGCTTTTCCTTGAACTGGTGCCGATTCGCCCCTGACTGTTCGTAGTGACAGGTTTCTAGTGAGCGGTTGGAATTTTTATCCTCTATAATGACTGCCCAATGATATTATGTAAACAACCCTGGGGGCTTCATCATTACTAACCAGCATTCGCCCCTCCATACTGATTAGTTCTCGTTCCCTGTCTGTTATTAGGGCTAGCGTCTCTAGATCTCGAAATGCGTTGGGAACGATCCGTAGATGGCGAGGTCATCCTTACTCTACAATCTCGTTGAATATGTCCAAGTCTATGGCACCGGTAACATTTTACTCGGTTGCTCGGTGTTGGTGTCTGGAATCATTTTCCGCTTTTCTACCTTCTAGTAGATTCTTCATTTCCTGGATGAAATTACTCAAAGCATTCTCGAAACTACCATCTCTTTTGACGATTGTTTATCCTTTGGGTCTTTAATGGACACTGCTTGTATTCTGGGTCGTGAAGCACCAAAGATAGCTTCCAGTTCAAATGCTCAGAAAAGGGCTTCGCTACTTTTTCTGGATTTAGACATTCTCAGGTTTGTCTGGATCTTGGAATCTCTGAGACCATCAATAAACGCAGATACTGCGATCCATTCCTGCATGATTTCCCCAACTTCGGGAAACGGCAAACTTACTAGCCTTTTAACTTCCGATTCGAATTCTTGTGAACTCTCGCCGGGTTTTTGAGTCTCCGAAGCGCCACTATCAGTGCTGTAGCTTTTTCTTGATAGTTCCAACCGTTGGTGTTTGCAGCAGCCTCAAATTGTCGGATGTACAGGGTGATTCATTAAGAATGGCACTCGGCCATATCTCAAAAACTATTCATCGTAGTCTTGTCGGAAAAAAATTATCCCATAAATATGGCCAAGAGAAAATGCTGGAAATATGTTTCAGCTTTCTAAAATCACCGTAAGGGGGCGTAACCCAACTGTCAAAGTACAAAAATGGTTTTATTTTTCAAATTTCAAATGGAAACGTATCTCAAAAATGCTAGCAATAGATTTTTGATGAAATTTCACACAATTTTGATTCATGACTTTTTACCATAACTTATCGGATAAGATAGTTATGAGCTGTCAAATATTGCAACACAAGAAAGCGGATAACTTCAAAAGGACTCAACAAATCTGGTCGATCTTAGGTTCGTTGGAAAGACAAGAGCCTGTTCTTTGATTTTGATGTGGAAATTTCAAATTCTAAGTAGAAGGACTGATGCTATGGGTCAATATTTGGAAGCAATTGAATGTTTCCAATTTTTCTTAAAATTTTCAAATGAAACGGTATATTTGAGATATGTTAAATCGATTTTTGAGGATGTTTTACATGGTGTTTCTTTATTATACCTTCCTACAAACGAATTCCAGAGAGTGTTAAAATTAATTTTATTAAAAATAATCAGTATTTATGAAAAAGCCCTCGTAAATTGAGCATATACCAGTTAAGTATGTCAGGCTGACACATTTTTGAAACTTCAAACGCTATTTCCTTAAGTCAAAATGCATTTCCCAAATGGAGAAGCACAGGACATCCTTGAGATTCTGCATGGACAGAGCTGTCAAAGATACTTTTGAAAAGTATCTAGTTACAAGATAAGTTACTTTTGGAAAAAGTATCTGAAGTTACTTCGGGTATTTAGTTACTCATTGAAAAAAGGATCTTAAATACGTATCTAAGTTACTTTTTCAGATACTTAATAAGATACTTATTAAGATACTTTATTATTATTTCCAAATAGCAGGCGGAAAAACCGATTGAGCTATGGCTGTTTATTTGTTCCACAGGTCTCGGGTTCAATTTGAAAATTTTAAAACAAAAATTGTTATAAATAGTTCAAAAATCCCAAATTCGAGAAGGGTCAAAATCCGAGACAAAATCACAAGACACTAGAAAGTTATCACAGTTACAATCACAAATCATAGTTAAATTTTTATAGAATAGGTATAATGGACAAATCGCGACGTGAGCTTTTGCAGTTAACAGCTGTCATTCAACCCTTTTTTAAATGAGTTTATACTAACTGCACTTATTAAAAAAAAAGTATAATCTGTATTTAAACTCTTACCACTGTCTACAGTCTGCAGATAAATCAATAATTGTATTTTCTAAAAAAACTAATTTTCCAAAAACCGAAAAAAATTATTTGAAAATCAGGGTCACAGCTTCACAACTAATGTAACACGAAATTATTAAATAAATGGTATCAATTAAGAAAACACAAGCAAAAATAAAATGCATAATTGCATAAATAAAGAAGTGTGTATTTGTTATCTGTGTTTTATATTTTATGACACTTATGAAAGTCTATACTCTATACAAACCATAGCTAAATAAGTGGTATGACTATGACGATAATCGTGTTGGTTTTCTTGTCTGCTACCTTATGATTAAAATTGATCTGATTCCTATCCAAAGGCAGTAGGTACACTATTTGCTTGCTTTGCCTTTGTCTTGCTAGTATAGAGATAGTCTTGTTGCTTGTCTAGAGCTAGACGGTAAAACTGTCTCCACAGAGCGATAGGTGAGTACAAATGAATAATACATAAAACGTAAGCTTGATTCTGTTTGAAGTAGTTTGAACCAGTTCCATCTTGTTGTGTGGGGTTTGGTGAACGTCTGAAGGAACTTTTTTCACGGTAAATTTAATACTTTTCGTTAACTTAGATAGGTCAATTTCAGTATCTAAGATACTTTCCAGTATCTAAGATACTTTTCAGTATCTAAGATACTTTTCAGTATCTAAGATACTTTTCAGCATCTAAGATACTTTTAAGTATCTCAGATAATTTTCGGTATCTAAGATACTTTTTTAAGATACAAGTTACAGATCCTTCTGAAAAGTAACTAAGATACTAGATACTTTTGCCAAAAATGAAAAGTATTTAAGATACAGTATCTTAGATACTATAAAGTAACTAAGATACTGTAAAGTAACTAAGATACTTTTTTCTGACAGCTCTGTGCATGGATGTAATGGAAATGCAGCAATCGCAGCCACTAAAATCTAATTATTTTGAAAATGGACAATGCTTATAAAAAAATAATAGACTGGTTTTGGATTATCTCTGTTAGTATTTACAGAAAGAGCAGAATGAAAATAGTTATTTATATTACAAGTGCGTTTATGACTATGATTACAATAAAGAACGACGAGGTCGTAGACCGAGTCGTTCTAATCACACGAGTTTTGTAGTCATGTTTAAACGCACGTGTGATGAAACTAAAATACTAGGAAAATGACTATGTAAAAACGTTATTACCAAACGATTTTAGATAAATGAATAAATCCACAGAACGCGGGTGCCGAATTTATGCGGAAATGACGTCTAGATTTTAATTTCCAAAATTATTAATAGATGGCACCACCACTAGTAGTTTACTATTCTCAAAATAAATATGTATCTCTTCTTCAAGTTTCGTATCCTACAACATCCTCGTATATTAATGGCTATCATTACATGATCATTGCATAATATAGTTACTGTTACTATTATAATTTCCTAACGCACTTTTTCCATTATTTGACATTCATTAATGATGACAATCAACTGTCAGAAAAGCAAAGTCATTATTTACGAGGGCTTTTCCATAAATATTGATTATTTTTGATAAAATTAAATTCAACACTCTCTGGAACTCGTTTGTAGGGAGGTTTAATAAAGAAAAACTGTGTAAAACATCCTCAAAAATCGATTGAACATATCTTAAATATACCATTCCATTTGAAAATTTCAAGAAAAATTCAATTGTTTTCAAATATCCACCCATAGAGTTACTCCAACTAACTGAAGTTGGAATTTTTTACAATAAAATTAAAGAACAGACTCTTGTCTTTCCAACGAACCTAAGATCGACCCAATTCGTTGAGTCGTTTTGAAGTTATTCGTGTTCTTAAGTTGCAATATTTGACAGCTCATAACTGTCTTATCCGATAAGTTATGGTAAAAAGTCATGAATCAAAATTGTGTGAAATTTCATCAAAAATCTATTGCTAGCATTTTTGAGATACGTTTCCATTTGAAATTTAAAAAATAAAACCATTTTTGTACTTTGACAGTTGAGTTACGCCCCCTTACGGTCATTTTAGAAAGCTGAAATATATTTCCAGCACTTTCTCTTGGCCATATTTATGGGATAATTTTTTTTCCGACATGACTACGATGAATAGTTTTTGAGATATGGCCGAGTGCCATTCTTAATGAATCACCCTGTACATGGTCAAGGACTTAGAACCGTCAAAAGTTGGTGGTTTTATCTTCATACCAGATAATGCTCCAACACTACCTGGATTGCTCTACTGTATTTCTAATTTATTCATCTTATCTTCAAGTACTTGAACTTGGTCCTCAACTTCTGGTCTTAATTGCTGAACATCGGCTTTGACCTCAGCTTTTACTTCCTGACCCTCGTTTTGAGTTTTTCAAAAATCGCCTTTAACTTTGGCTTTTACTTCCTTAATCTTTTGTTCTAGGTTAGCGACAGATCCTTGTATGGTTTGAAATATTTTCTATAGTTGTCCAAGGTCTTCTTGCCGTTCTTTTTGTCGTCTGGCCTCTTCGTCTTGTTTTTCTTGTAGTCGTTTAGCTTCTTCCTCTTGTTTTTTTTTTGTCGTCTGGCCTCTTCGTCTTGTTTTTCTTGTTGTCGTTTGGTCTCTTGAAGTTCTAAAATT
The DNA here is from genome assembly GCA_917834065.1 of Ceutorhynchus assimilis. Taxonomy (NCBI): domain Eukaryota; kingdom Metazoa; phylum Arthropoda; class Insecta; order Coleoptera; family Curculionidae; genus Ceutorhynchus; species Ceutorhynchus assimilis. The sequence continues at coordinate 85,012,438 of OU892277.1, forward strand.
TTGTGCAGCAGTTTTTCAATTTTTTGTTCTTCGATTTTTGCTTGTTGTCTCTCTCCAATCTCTTTCCGGGTTTTTGATTGAGGTTCCAAACACTTCGGTGAAGTCACAATTTCGATATCTCCCTTGGTTTTCGAATAGAATTTTCTAGAACTCACTTGCAAATTCACTATCTGTTGGGAAATGGACTAAGAAATGAAAGAACTTGTTAATTATCGATATTCAATATATTTATTATATCGAACACAGCGTGGAAAGCAGAGCGTGTGAACTCATAGAAATAACTATACGAACTGACTCAACATCAAGACAAAGAATAACAAAAAACCCTTTCTTAAGTAAACGATTCCTCATCTGTTTACCTTACATATAAAAACTATTATAAACGCATTCAGTCATCCATAGCTGCGATTTAAATTAGCAAAGTATAGGCTAATAATCAAAGTTTAATTTATTAATTTTTGTTTCACTGATATGAATATCAGTTTATCCAACACGCCACCACAGATTACTGACATGCAGATGCGAAAGAGCTGCGAATTCGTGGTTCAAGATTAATTTGATAGACATAGGCTGGCCGCACCAATGCCACATCAATGTATTTTGAACATATTTATTATATAAATGCGGAAGCTCAATAATATAATATTATTTCTTTAATTGGTTCACAAACAGCAAAAAAATATTTTTTTCTACCCGCAAAAATATGTAAACACACAGGCTGGAACATGCTCACGCACTCGGCCACGTTAATTGTCCTGACGCGGGCGATCTTTATCTATGCGTCGAGGAGTTGGCGGCCCGGCTTCGTCACAGAATATCGTCGGCGACAAGTATACGTACTTTCGCATCTGTATTAGGTGATCTGTGACGCCACCTCAAAAATTTGATCAATTATACTAAAAGTGTAATACAACTTAAACCTAGTATAACATAAATAGGCCTGCTTTCCTTATGTGTGTCTTTTCTGGGGAAAATTACAATAACGGTCCAGCATTTGCTGCTCGGGATTAGGGAAAACCCAGAAAAACCCAATCAAACCATTTAACTTATTTACTAAGCCTAATTCCATTCTAATTTCTCAAATTTCACTTGCATCAATGGCACAGATTACCTAATACAGATGCGAAAGTACGTATACTTGTCGTCGACGATATTCTGTGACGAAGCCGGGCCGCCAGCGCCCCGACGCATAGATAAAGATCGCCCGCGTCAGGACAATTAACGTGGCCAAGTGCGTGAGCATGTTCCAGCCTGTGTGTTTACATATTTTTGCGGGTAGAAAAAATATTTTTTTGCTGTTTGTGAACCAATTAAAGAAATAATATTATATTATTGAGCTTCCGCATTTATATAATAAATATGTTCAAAATACATTGATGTGGCATTGGTGCGGCCAGCTTATGTCTATCAAATTAATCTTGAACCACGAATTCGCAGCTCTTTCGCATCTGTATGTAAGTAATCTGTGTCAATGGTTTGGTAAACATGTCTGCTAGTGGTTTATCTGTGGACAAATTAATATTTTATATTAATTACGATCAATAAAATATGATTTGATCTTTTGTGATTTGTTGGATTATTTGTAATACTTATTGAGGTCAATTGTTGTCCTCCTAGGTCATAATTGACTCTGATATTAATGTTTATGCATATTTTCTGCTAATGATTTTAACCAAAGAGCTTCTGTGACAGCTTTACAAAGAAAACCATATATTCGGCTTCAGTAGATGATGCCGCTACTGACAACTGCCTTTTTGTATTCCAACATATCACACAAATTTCAAACAGTAAAGATAAATATCCTATTGTGCTTTTTATATTGTTTACATCATGCATACCTTCTTAGTCAGGATTAATAGAATCACTCAAGAAATTAATATATTCACAACTAAAATATTGTGTCAACTTCACATTGATGTTACCCTTAAGATATCTAAGGACTCTTTTCAAATATTGCCAAGACTCTTTATTATTCTTGTTTTAATACCTGCTCAAAATATTAACAGTGGTACTTAAATCAGGCTTGATATACATAACATAATATACATTAAACAGACGATTAGATTCCGGCAAGGGCTATCATGTTTTTCTTCTGAATTTAAATCAATCAAATGCAGTTTACTAGGAAGTGGAGTGCTGACACAGCTGATGGCACAACAGTCATTCATATTAAATTTATGTAAAATATTTTCATGTACATTTGAACTGTACCTATATGAAAATTGATCAAGAGTAATTTTATTTTTGATTACCTTTTAATTTTAGTACCCAAAAATAGTTTACTGTCTTTCAAATAAAACATAGAACAGTTATTTGCCAAATACCTTTTGAAACTATTCAATGTATTATTATCTGCAGTGGCAAATACCATCTACAGAACTACATAAATAATTTTACATATTGCACCTTTGTCTAAGATATAAATACAGTGGTTAACTGATGAATTTTCAATCCCATTGTCTTTATGAACTTTTACTATTATTTCAAACTAACATCTTGTGGTTTGTTTTTGGTTCATAGATACAAAGCCTTGCAAACTTGGTTAGGAGGTTTACTTGTCACACCTTGAGCCAGCCACCCTTCAGCCTTCAGGAACCTTCATAAAAATGGCTTCCTTCAATGTCCCATCCGGGAAAGCTGTTTTTACATCTATATGATGTATTAAAAGGGTAAACTGATTAAAAAGGTTATTATAAACCAGAAACCTACGATTCTCGCCACCTGTGCAAAGGTTTCATTATAATCTACCAAGTAATGTTGACTAAAACCACGAGCAACTTAGTAAGCTTTGTATCTAAATGGTTTTCCAATTTCATCATTTTCAATGGAAAATATCCATTTACAATCCACTATATTTTTATATTCGGGTCTTGATACTAACGACCACGTTTCATTTACCAATAATGAGTGAATCAATATCATTTGGCAAATCTGTTTTAATCACAGATTTACTATACTCATTATTTAGTTTAATGAGTTTATTAGGTTTAACATTTACCTACTTTCCTGGATTGTTTTTCATCTGATTCAGCTATATCAGATTTATTAACCAAACCACCGATCTTGACAAACTGCCACTTTCAGGGGAAAGGTTTTATTAGACTATCCAAGATGCTGTCGAACTCAAATTAAAATGTCCGCCAAGAGGCACACAAACCCTTTGTTTGCTTGTCAAAGTTACGTGTTTTGGATAGGCTAATTAGCAAAGTGTTACATTCATTTTTGACACTTTTTCAATTTAGTTCAATTCAGTTTATTAATAACTACTGATCTTGACAAATAATCAGTGGAAACAGCTTTATTATCAAAGTGTTTCACATTCACTTTTTCATAATCACTATTAACTACTAATATTGACTTACTCGAAACCCTGATTGAAAATCACTGAACAGTTTATTTCTATCTACCTATAAACTCAACAAGTTGCATATAGACCATTTTCTCCAAAACTTTGGGAATCTTGATTATAATGGAAGCTGAATGAATATCATTTGGCAGATCTGTTTCAACCACAGATTTACTATAATCATTCATTATATAGTTTGATAAGTTTGTGGGTTAACAGTTAGCTACTTTCTTGGATTGGTTGGTCATCTGATTTTGCTTTATCAGATTTATTAACCAGCAATCTTGGCAAACTGTCAAAGGAATCAGTTTCATCACCCAAGTGTTATGCATTCACTTTTTCAAACTTATCATTAACTAACCACTGATATTGACAAAGAGTCAGAAAAATTGGCTCTATGACCAGAAAAGTTAAACATTTACTTCTCAAGCTTATTAGTAACTACTGATCTTGACAAACAGTCAGAGGAAACAGCTTTTACAATTAAAGTGTTCTACACAGCGTGGAAAGCAGAGCGTGTGAACTCATAGAAATAACTATACGAACTGACTCAACATCAAGACAAAGAATTACAAAAAACCCTTTCTTAAGTAAACGATTCATCATCTGTTTACCTTATATATAAAAACTATTATAAACACATTCAGTCATCCATAGCTGCGATTTAAATTAGCAAAGTATAGGCTAATAATCAAAGTTTAATTTATTAATTTTTGTTTCACTGATATGAATATCAGTTTATCCAACACTATCACAGTCAAAATCGGGTATGCAGTCACTTTCGGGGTGATTTACACAATCGGTTAAGTCTCTTTTCGTGATTGTCACTGCTTACACTTAGTGTCCATACTATTCTGCAATCGGATTTCACTTTGCAGTCCTCGAATTATATCTTACTTCCGACACCAATGTCACGGCTCTGTTGTGCGTGACAGAAATCTTGGGTCCGTTTATTCCACAATCAAAGTCCAATTGACACAACAATAATTTATTCCACGTTACTACACACTCTGACACTAATTACTTCACTAATTAACTCAAACAACTAAACTTTTTCCAAGTCTTAGGTACAATATTCACTATCGTGCACTTATCATTTTATTGCAAAAGCCTTCAGTGATGAAAAGAAATTTTCAAGCTTGCCTGGAGTTTATATAACCATATCCAATGCAGCTAAAATCCGCATCTTATTTGGAGCTAGAAATGGACATGAGCTTCTCCAAGCTCGAGTGGTCCGTTATCCATTGTTCTTTTATAACTAAATGGCATGTTGACAAAATGTTAATATTCGAAAAAATCTTTTGTGCTTTTCACCCGTCCAAATAAAAAAAAAAGATGCAGGGAAGTATGCACCTGATTAAATATACTTCAAGTTATATTAGTATTACCGCTCGTAGGTCGAACAAGGAAGGAGATAAACCCTTATTCTAAGAGACTGTTCAAAATCCGGACATCCCGTAACCCTTTCCGCAGTTTTAAGGGTTTCCTCAGTGTCTGCTAATGTTCCCTGTTATTGGACCTCAGATTACCCCATTTAAGTTATTACTCTACGTGCCATCAGATACAGAATTTTAATCACCTCGTTTGTAAAGGAGTCGTGTGTCTGATAATAATATGTTTTATCCACCTACGATATATTAATCCTTTGCAAAAATTCCAAATATGAAACAACTACCAAGGTGAAACATAGAGTTGATTTGGCTTGCAAAGGGGAAGTTTTTTTATTTTCATTTTTACTTGACGCCTGAGTTTTATGCGTTGATATGGAAATCTAGGGCTACTTATAAGTAACATCTATTTTTTTTTAATGGTAAATGGATTGGTATTTAATGGCTGCGTAATTTGAATTTTCAAATAAAAAGTAACTCGTCAAAAAAGGAACCTATGATGTAGCAGAAGTCGGTTGTTTGAAGTTCATGACGCAAACAAAATCTGGCCTAAATGGGATATTAGGAATTGCGTTTCGCCACACAATAGGTGAGAGGGGGACAAATTAGTCAAGCAAAATTTATTGCCTGTTTGAAGAGCATCTCCGTTGGAAACCGAATATAAATCCACCCTTGATTATATGTTAACACCCAGGGTATTGTAGTTACGATTATGGAATATTAAAGTAGCTTATAGTGGTAAAAGGTCTATTAAAAAACTCTCTTTTGTTGTTTGATATTGAAGCTTCTAGAAGATAATATGATGTATGCATTTTTCGAAGCCTCTCGAAGGGTAGAAGTGGATATTTGGCACTATGATAAGGTGCAGGGATTTAACATAATGAAGCTTGAGAGGATCAATAAAAAATGATTTAGTGTTCGTGTTAATAAGTTTTTCGTCTTACCTATGTGTCCTAAATAAGTTGTGACATATATAATTTATTTTGAATAGATAATCGGTTTTGGTTATTTTCATCCAGTTATTCGAGCTGCTTAGTCAACTCATGAGTTTCTCTTTTTTTGTTCATAATAGGTTTATCTTTTTTCATCTTCTTTTCTTGACATGCGATGTCGTCGAAGATGTTTGCGTCCTTTGTTCCAGCTCCTTTCTATGTCAAATATATTTTGAAGTGTTGTGTCTATTTTTTTCTTTAGGTCAGGTATGTTTTGTAATCATGAATATCAATGTTTCTGATAAACCACGGAGCCTTTGTAGTTGCCGGTTTACCCTTAAAGCATTTTTGTCCTTATAATCTGTGTTGTGAATACATATATCCCATATATGCTATTCATACGCACATAAAATAACTTATCAACAAACACTTATTATATTATAATTATGTTTTTCAATATCCTAAACATTTTCTTAACAAAACCATTATTGTTAGTTAGTTAATAATTACTTAATAATATTTCTTTAGGATCCAGATAAGTGTTGTTTGCACTCAAATTATTTTTTCATTTTATTTATTTAAATGCCTAAATTATAATTATTCCATAATAATTTAGTCTGTATACTTAGATTATCTAAAAACAAGCCTATTAAGTTGTTTTTAAACATAGATCTTTAGACCTTATTTTATCACCATCATAACCATTAAGATATTAATTCATTTTAAAGCTTAAACTGGATCAGAGAGAAGGCAGTCGACACTAGACGGAGAACCTCGTTGATAGCGAGAAGTTATTTTGTACCTTTCAAAACATATAACCATAATAAAGTTATTCTTAAAAAAAATCCCAACAAGGTAAAGTTATACTTATTTCAAATTCGAAAACGGTTATTGGTGGCAGTAACTACAACATTGGTGGCAGCGGTGGTGTAGTGGTGTTTTGAAGGCGCGCGGAGACGCAGCAAAATTACCACAAAAACCCTGAGTAAGCAAGGAAATTCCGGGAATTTTGAAGGTGCGCGTAGAACGCAGCAAGATCCTCGAGCAAGCAGAGAAGCAACAACTGTTTTGGTACGAAGGAGCGTGGCGACGCAGCGGATCATCACAGAAGATGAAAAAGTAAGTCCTTTCATTTGCTATCTGTGTGACATATTTCTCTGTTACTTTTATATCTTGGTGGGTATATACATAAATTTTTGATATATTTTTTTAAATTTTTTCGAGATAGAACTTACTGCAAATAACCAATTAACTATATTATTATAAAGAAAAAGCTAATATTAAAATAAAGAAAAATGGCCGGTAAAGACGCATTTGATGTTTTAAACCAAATTGACTCGTTTGATGGGCACGGGGACACAAATTCTTTAAATTTTTTCATTAAAAGTTGTGATGCAAAGGATAGAAGACCTCCTTCTCATTTTTTAAACATTTTAATGAATATTTAACAAAATTACAGAGAAAATACTAAAGATTACGGAGCACGTATTCAAAAAATTTTCAATAAATACAAAGAAACTTGTAATTCAAATCATGATTCAAGAGAGGCAAAAGTTTTAATAGATAACGTACAAACCTTATTAGTCAATAATTTTAGAAAAGGCTTGCACGATGAGAAAATGCAAGTACGAATAATCGCGGAAAATACAAATGATTTAGATAGGGCCATCTCAATATCGATTGAAATGGAACAAGAACAAACTGATAAATTTAAATTAAATCCAAATTCTAGAAACATTCAATTAGCCGAAGCTACTAGAAATCGAAGCTTCAGAACTGATAATTATTATCAGAATTCTTGCATGTTTTGCAATAAAAATAATCATTTAACGTCACAGTGTCGAAAACTCCAGAATTTTGAGAGAACGCAACCAAATTCTAATCAACAAAGAAATAATAATACAAATAATTTCAATGATAATAATTATAATAATAATAATAATAATTCAAATTCTCGTAATCCAAATTTATACAATGCAAATAATTCCAGACAAAGATTTTCAAACAATCAACAAAATTTTTATCAAAGTAATAATTATGAACAACAAAATTATCCTCATAACTCGTGTCGTAATCAAAATTGTTCATTTCAAAGATCATTATTTTAAAATTTTACCTTCAGAAGCATTTACGTTTATACCACGATGCGAAGCAATAATCCCCGTAGTAGCAAATATTGTAGATACGGAAGGGATAATATATTCGAAACAAATTTCAAATGAACTTTATACAGGATCAACATTAACGAAAGTAGAAAATTACCGTTGTCTTGTAAGTGTTTCAAATACATCAGACGAAGTCTTGAAAGTCTCAATGTTAAGAGTAAACGTCGAACCAATCAATTATATTGAAAATATTACTGAATCAACAGATATTAATCATACTGACCGCCTAAAAAAATTGAAAAATATTCTAAATCTTGATGGCTTAAATAATGAAGAAGATGATTCACTATTGGAAATTTGCTATGATTTCAGCGATATTTTTTATTTAGATGGTGATAAACTTTCTTGTGCAAATACTATTAAGCATAAAATAATAACAGATCCGACTAAAGGACCAATAAATACCAAACCCTATAGACTACCGTTTAAGCACAGGGAAGTAATAAATGAGCAAACAGAACAAATGTTAACTGATGAAATAATTTCACCTTCAAGTAGTCCATGGAATAGCCCTCTAATAGTTGTACCAAAAAAATCTGATTCTTCCGACAAACCAAAATATGGAGTTTGCGTAGACTTAAGAGAAATTAACGATATCACTATAGGAGCAGACGCATTTCCACTGCCTAACATTACAGATATTCTGGACCAATTAGGAAACTCTCACTACTTCACTACGTTGGATTTAGCAAAAGGATTTCACCAAGTTCAGATGGACGAAGAAGATAAAGCTAAAAGTACATTCAGCACGTCAACAGGACATCATGTTTTTAATCGTATGCCGTTTGGATTAAAAGGAGCTCCTGCAACTTTTCAGCGTTTAATGAATACTGTTTTAAGCGGTCTTGATGGATTGAAATGTTTTATTTACTTGGACGATGTGGTTATTTACGCAAATAATCTGAAAGAACATAATCGGAGATTGACAGAAATATTTCAAAGACTAAGGCAGCATAATTTAAAAATTCAACCAGCAAAATATTCATTTTTACGTAAAGAATGTCTATACTTAGGGCATATAATCACAGAAAACGGAATAAAACCAGATCCTGCAAAATTCAAGTGTGTATCAAAATTTCCGCATCCAAAAAATCCAAAAGATATAAAATCATTTTTAGGTTTAGTTGGATACTACAGAAAATTCCTAAAAGATTTTGAATAAATTGCCAAACCCCTCACAAAGTTATTAAAAAAGGATGAAAAATTTATCTGGAGTAATGAATGTAGCATTTTATTTCAAACGTTGAAAGAAAGCATAATTAATCCACCCATTCTTCAATATCTAGAATTTTCTAAGGAATTCGTTATAACAACTGTCGCCCAGCAAATATGCAATAGGTGCCATTTTGTCCCAAGGCAAAATTAATAGTGATAAGCCGATAGCGTTTGCTAGTCGTACCTACATTATAAACACGGCTGAGCAAAATTATTCCACTACTGAAAAGGAATTAGCAGCAGTAGTATGGGCAGTGAAGCATTTTCGACCTTATGTATTCGGAACAAAATTTAAAATCGTGACAGATCACAAACCCTTGCTCTATATTTTCAATATTAAAGATCCAGGATCTCGACTGACACGCTTTAGATTAAAATTAGAAGAATACAACTATGAAGTTATTTATAAAGCAGGGAAAAGAAACACTAATGCCGACGCCTTAAGCAGAATAATAAATACTGTAAATACAAATTTAATAACAGATTATACTGAATTCCAAAATTACTTAAACAGCCACATAGTTTTAAATACTAAAATAAAAGAAAAAAATACGACCTTATTTCAAACAAGCGAAGCAGATCCCATAGTATTGTTTATACCCGAAAACTTTGATGAAGAAAAATTTGGTGCCTTACAAAATAACAAAACAATTAAAAAATTCACAGAACGTTTTAAAAAGGACACAGATTTTAATATAACTTCTGCTCAATATCATCAAGATACTAACATGTATTTGCTTATTGACAACAAAAATACTTTTAACGATGCCAGTTACGAAAATATCTGGACATGTTTACTTAACTTAAGAAAACTTGTATGCGATAAGAAAGTTAAAATTTCATTTATAAGATACCATTATAACTCTTTAGTAAAATGGGAAATCATTTACCCAATGCTCAGATATCTTTTCTAAAATTTAGAAGTTGAAATAACGATATACATATAATAATAATTTAATAGACCCTTCAGATACTGAAAAAAATATTATACTAGAAGAATTTCATAAAACCCCATTATCAGGTCACCAAAAAGTATCTCGTACTTACAAAAAGATTGCACAATTATACAATTGTAGAGGTATGAGAAGAAATGTAAAAAGATTTATAAAAAAATGTGAATTTTGTCAAAAAAATAAGCTCGTAAAACAAAAATGCCAATGATAATTACAACTACAGCGTCTAAACCTTTTGAAAGATGTTTTCTTGACGTAGTTGGCCCCTTACCTGAAACAGAAATAGTAAATAAATATATTCTTACCTTTCAAGATGATCTAACAAAATTTAACATAAACATTCCCATGAAAGATCAAGAAGCTAAAACTGTAGTAGCAGATCATTTTGTAAAAAACTTAATTTGTCTTTATGGAATCCCAGAAATTTTAGTTACCGACAGAGGCACAAATTTTTTAAGTGAACTTTTCAAAAATACATGCAAAATGCTAAAAATTAAAAGAATCCAGACTACCAGTTATCATCCAGAATCAAACGGAGCTCTGGAAAGGTCTCACCGAGTCCTAGAGGAATATTTGCGACATTTTATATCGGATACTCAAGAAGATTGGGACAGTTGGATCCCTTTTGCTACGTTTACGTATAATACAACGACACATACAGCAACAAAATATCAACCTTTTGAGCTTTTATTTGGGTTTAGTCCAACTTTACCAACATCTATCACCCAACCGCCAAAAACGTACTATACGTACGATGATTTTATAGCAAATCTTAAGCAAAAAATGCAATATTCCAGAGAAATAGCTAGAGAAAACCTATTACATAGCAAGAATATTTCCAAGCGAAACTATGATAAAAATAGCTATTCCAGAGATTTTACAATAGGTGACAAAGTGTAATTGTACGATGAATCTGTGCGAAGAGGCAGAAGTAAAAAACTCTCTTCATTATGGATAGGCCCCATATGCTATAATAGATAAAACCTCGGATGTGAATTATGTTATCCAAAAAGGAAAAAATAAAGAAACTATCCATATGCAAATAGATTTAAACATTTCTATGACTGAGGAAAAATATAATAAATTAAAAAAAAAAATATAGCTCTAAGTTCCCTAACAAATAATTATATTTAGGTTAATCCTACTCGCCTGTTTCCTGAGTGTGGTGGCTCACCTTCAATACAATATAACCTACTATAATCACAGCCCGGGTATTCATTTTGAAAAAATGGGAGAAATGCGACTATTTAACAATAAGTGGAAAATAATAACCTATGTGAATATTAATAATATTAGTGATAAGCTTTTAAGTTTAAAAAATTATATTAGGCTGACATCAGATTTGTGCAGTAACCAAAATGCACAATACCACTATTACATATGTGATTCCTTTATAAAATCCTCAAAATACAGTACTGATAAAATTGATAAGGAATTACAAATTCTGCATGAGTTAATAGGACATTATATTGTAACCAGAAGTAAAAGAGGATGGTTTGATATAATTGGCAGAGCCACAAAAGTTTTATTCGGTGTTTTAGACAGCGACGACGCGAAGTATTATGACGAAAAAATCGAAGAATTTTCAAAAGATGAAACTTCATCACTTAACTTGTTAAAAGAACAAGCAAGGATAGTGCAATCTACATTATCAAACTTCAATAATACTATTGGTACACTAGATTTCAATGAAAAATTACTTGAAGAAAATATAAAAAAAATCACGACTGAATTAAATAAAAACCAAAAAGATGTAAAATATTTATCTTTGAAAATTAATTTAGAAGACCATGTAATATTAATAAACATGATATTAAATCAATTACAATTAGAAATTATGGCAATAACTAATGCAATTCTTACTGCTAAAAAAGGTGTCTTACAAAGAATTAAAGCAAATTACTGAATCTCTGATAAACGTATAATTTTTTCAAAAACAAGAATTTTTATTCAATTGTTAACAAGTAATACTTGGTTATTCGCAGTACCTCAAACAGAAACACTTACTATTTCTTGCATTAACAACAAAAAACTCTTAGATATAACTTTAACAAATTGTGGTAGCGTCACACTTGATAAAAAATGTAAAGGCTATAGTTCGTCAACAATGTTAATACCTCACGACAACGCATTTCAATCGGAAGCGTTTAGTGAATTTATTCCGCCATTCAATATAGACGATAAGTGCTATGAAAGTGTCAAAAACAATTATTTAAACTTTTCAGAAATAACATTAAACGAACATTATAAAACCTTAATAGACACATACCCGAATCAAACGTCGCTAGCCATAAGCTAGATGACATAGAAAGATTGGCAGATGATATACAAAAAAATAAAATTGTATATATAATTATACATATACCGCTTCTGCTTTAGCATATACTTTAGCCATAATTTTCTTATTACTTATAGTATTTAAGTTGTACAAAAAATGCTGCTCCAGAGGCAATAAAACCTCATGTTGTGGTATAATACCTAATGTATGCATAAGAGTTAACCAAAACATTGAACCAAATGATCCTAATAATGATAAACAAATCGCATATTATATCAGAAGAAATAGATCTGTACAAAGTGACTTAAACATGGAACTTTCAGAAGAGGAAAATGTAAATTTCGAATCTTCAACTCAATCACGAAAATGTATTGGCTTCACACCTTCGCGAAGACCAACAATAAAAAAAAAATTAAAAATGTAAAAAAATTTTATGAATAAGATTAGGTACCAATTAAAAGTAACTTTTAAGCAATAATGATTGTAATGAAATTAATTTTAAGTTAAAAATGTTAAGAGATTTTATTTCATAAAATCTCTCATTAAGGGGGAAGGTGTTGTGAATACATATATCCCATATATGCTATTCATACGCACATAAAATAACTTATCAACAAACACTTTATTATATTATAATTATGTTTTTCAATATCCTAAACATATTTTCTTAACAAAACCATTATTGTTAGTTAGTTAATAATTACTTAATAATATTTCTTTAGGATCCAGATAAGTGTTGTTTGCACTCAAATTATTTTTTCATTTTATTTATTTAAATGCCTAAATTATAATTATTCCATAATAATTTAGTCTGTATACTTAGATTATCTAAAAACAAGCCTATTAAGTTGTTTTTAAACATAGATCTTTAGACCTAATTTGATCACCATCATAACCATTAAGATATTAATTAATTTTTAAGCTTAAACTGGATCAGAGAGAAGGCAGTCGACACTAGACGGACAACCTCGTTGATAGCGAGGAGTTATTTTGTACCTTCCAAAACATATAACCATAATGAAGTTATTCTTAAAAAAAATCCCAACAAGGTAAAGTTATACTTTTTCAAATTCGAAAACGGTTATTGGTGGCAGTAACTACAACATCTGTTTGAAAATTAAATCGAATATGTTTTTTATGAAGCAGGGATAACAATAATAATTGATGGGCAGGTGACTCCCTAGTTTGATTTTTTGTTGAGTGCTGTGATTGAATTTTTTTTTTATCTATGTAGGTGTACCTATGCCTAGGTACGTAATTGTGTCTTGCCAAGAAATGACTGTGTCGGTCGGTCGATTGCTGCATTTGGTTGAAATGGATTTGTACAGATTATTGTAGGGGATAGGGTTTCTGAATCATGCATGTTTTTGGTTTGTCAGAGAACTCCTGTTGTTTTGGAAACAGGGAGTTTTCGTGCCAACTAATTCCCTAGTATGCCAATTTGCCAAAGTCGCGCTGATGGATTCTTTGGATTTGCTATACAAAGTTTTACGATAAAGTGAAAGTCCAGGTCAGTTACTCTCGGTGGCATGGTGACTTTTACGAACAAACGGTGTAGATATGGGAAGTTCAGCCCAGTCATATCCAACTTCTATGTGGAGAATTTCGACCTTATAAGTTCGTTGTTTGGAATTCTAGATGGGACAAACTTGATCAGTTCTTGGATCAACTAAAGGCATAGCACCCGAGTATGAAATGAAATTTAGGACGGAAGCAGGACGCGACGAACAATATAGTTTTTGTTCATGTTTTAATAAATAATCTGGCAGGAAACTAGTCCACACAGTGTGCCGTACACCCCATACACATAGATAGGTAGGTATCTGCATGCACTATCCAACCATCACGTTAGTCAAAAGCGTAGGAATATAACACCATTAACCGAACTGCTCGGAAAATCTGGAAGAACTAAATTATCTCAAAACAGCCTTCCGATATAACGGATATAGCACATCTGGGATTGATCAGGCTATGAGACCTCCCCTCCAGGGAGCTGTGAGCCCTTGTCGCTGGTGGAGGAGCTTAGCGGCTGACTGTTTATTAGGACCGGTCAGTTGTTGCCAAAGAGTGCTCAACCTCAGGGAGTTCGCACTGCGGACTCGGGCGTGGCAAGTCCGCAGGCCTATTCTCTACGAACAGCAATTACATAGCAACCAGCAACCGGTCGAAAGTTGCTTTTTTAGAATAGAAAACTCGCGTTTGACAGCGACAATTTCGCAATTATCTGCGGTCGCAAGTTACAGAATAATCTGGCCGTGGTACCCTAGCTGAGCGCTCACTCGACACCTGGAGCAATCTCATTCCAAATAACCCCAACACCAAACCCTCCCCACCCCTGCCGCCACACTCTCCACACCACGCTATTAAAGTATCCGAGGGCTAGGGAAACCCTTTTTTTCAACTTTTTTCCTCCATGGACACGACGGCTCCTCATGTCAGAAGCGGTTCTCCAGAGGATGGAACTCTAAGCCGAAGAGAAGGCAGGCCATCTAGAGAGAGTCACTCGAACAAACGACGTTCACGACGGTCACGACGGTTCCTCAGGCTTTGGCGGTACACCATGGGCGGACGGAGCTGAAAGCCGAAGAGAAGGCAACCCGTCTAGGGTAGGATTCCGAAAAAAAAAAACACAAATATACAAACTATGATGGACCAAAGCACGAAAAAGGATTTAGTTACAGAACACGGAATCGGAAACCCAGTTCTGGTCGGTGCTGCTGGTGATTGTGCAGGCCAGCCCCGACCATAAGCCAATGTCTGCACGTTAATTCAGCAAGGGACCAGGCTAAACTGTTAAACAATACTACTGGAACATTAGAACAGGTAGAGAGTGCCGATGAAGTACCAAGGGCACCAAGCGAACGCAGATCCTCTACTGGCACTTTTAGACTAAATATGGGACGAAAATAGAAATGCCTCTATGGAAGCAAGTAAAAAAAGTACCTAAAATAAGAACCTATCCACCTGGCTAAAATTTTCAGACACCAGAGAAGCAACTCTCTAAGCTTTGAGAGAATAAATAAAAGGCAACGCGCGTGGAAATCCCCAGTCAAGAGAAAACCGAAGGGATTTATAAGAGGAAGGAAAACCCGGAATGCTTCGTCCTCAGCAGCATTACATATGGTCTAACACTTGAGCTCTGAGCTCGACAGAAACATTGAACTGAACACGCAGCGGGGAATAAAAGATATTGCAATTAAACTTAAACGGCAAGTAGCTTTACTGAAAAGAACTAAAGTCAGAAAGAAACCTGCAACCAAAAAGAAAAGAGAAAAACAGGAAAAGAAATAGAAACAAAGTCTGAGGCTATTATTCCCACGAGGAAAAAGACCACAGACCAAAGCACTTAGACCACACCGTGGCACCAAATGTTTAATAACAAACTGAAAAGCTTGGATGGGATTGTAACCTATCAAAAATGGGAAGAAGTTGCACAAAAGGAGTGGAAACGTTCTATTTGTAAATGCAACAATTCAGGTTGGAAACCCTATGAATGCGCAACCAAAGATACAATTGTTAGGGAGGTGTTTGTTGACCCCTCTGAACCTGAAATGGGGAGAGGAAAATAGGCAATGTATAAAGAGAGACCCAGAACTGGCAGAAGGAAACCAGGACGTCGAAGAGCTAATGGAGACCACAAGGCTCAAATCAAGTAGAGAGATAGCTAAGCGCAGAATCCTAAAAATTACACAGGGCAGGACACAGGAAGATTTTTGGAACATCCTACACAGGCTATGAGAAGAAACAAAAGAAGATCAGTGGGTATAGCAATACAGGTGGGAAAAGGACTATTCCCTACACAAGACCTGATTATCTGAAATAAAGTGAACGTGAACGAGGATCTGATTGCTGGAGTGACCACAGGGAAATTGATCAGCGCGAAAGAGAAGCTGAAAAAGAGAAAAGCACCTGACATAGATGGAATACCAGTTGAAGTACTGCAGGCTATCATAAGGGAAAAACAGAAATGTTTCTGCCGACATACAAAATATTACATGTGGCGTCTCACAGGGCTCGGTTTTGGGGCCTACCCTGTGGAATGTACTGTATGGAGGCTTACTCAACTCGAACATCCAGAGGGAGTAACCTTGGTGGGCTATGCAGATGATATTGCTATGGTGATCCTCGGCAGAAATATGCAGGAGATAAAGCTGAAAACGGATATTACGATGATCGACATGAGTGGTTACGAACAACCAACTAGAACTGGCAGTCGAAAAAACAGAGATTGTGCTTGCAACAATAAAGAGGCGCCCTCCCCAAGATACTCATCTGAAGATACTAGGCGAGGAAATTAAATCCAAAGAGGCAATAAAATACTTAGGTATATGGATCGACAGGAAACTCACAGCATAGTTTTAACGCACACATAGAAAAAACAGCAAGCCAAGCAATCATGACACTAGCAAGAATATTGCCAAACATAGGAGGCCCTAGGGCAAGTAAACGCAAAATTCTGGTGGTCGCAGAGCAGCCCCCCGTAGACTTATTGGTCGGGAAGAATAATGAGATATACAATTCTGACAGGAAACAAAGGAAACAGGTACGCAGGGATGCCAGACTGCGAACAATACAGACATGGTAATATACATACGATGAAGACGAAACTGAAGAATGTAGATCGACAAAGAAATTGAGTACCCTATATAGATAAATGGATAAACACAAAGCATGTAAAGTACTTCCTGACACAGACACTTACAGGATATGGCAGTTTTAGGACCTTCACGCACCATATTTTGAGAACTAACGATGATGAGTTTATATACTGCGAGGAGACTGACACGGCGCAACACACAATTTTCCATTATCCAAACTGGGAATAAGAAAAAAAGCATATGAGAAAATCGGCTCACACCCACACCAGAGAACATGACCACAGCAAAATGGAACGGAATAGACCAGATGATAGGGAACATCTTAGAACAATAGAGTGAGAAGGAGGAAACACGAATACGTTCAAAGTTAACAGAATGATGCGAGAGCGGCTCCAGATGAGTGCAGTATGAACCAGAGGGAACAGGGTCGGTCGGCGCTCTGCCAACCCGACACTCCCCCGTCACTTGCCAGAAGATCGGGCGGCTCCCCGGTGAACAAACTACAGGCGGGGTAGTATGACGAATAAATTTCCTTGGCCCCTCTATAAAAAAAAGGCTATGAGACCTAAATCTTGTTCAGCTCAAGATTCATTCCTCGGACGCATAGGAATAAGCCTTAGAAACACACAATTCAAAAACGATATAGACCTGGACATTTTAAATCTTTTTGCTGAATCAATTCATTGGAGTCGTTCGCCAAAAGTGAATCGTTCATTACGACTATTACGAGTGATTCTTGAATGATTCACTTATGAACTAACTAAGCTTCGAGAAGAAAGAACACCGCACGAACCAACGGTGAAATAACCAACGTTAGCATGCAGTGGCGTATCCAGGGGGGGCAAAGGGGGCAATTGCCCCCCCCCCCCAGAGCAACAACCTTTTTTTCCTTTTATTTCTGAAAAATATCCCAAATAAGGAACAAATATTTTTTCTATTAATATGCGCAGTTATTATTTTGCATACTCATTTACGTGCACAAAGTTGATCTTTGCTCACGAAAACTCTTTTTTGTTTAGCATAATTACGGTATTTATACGAGATCAGTGATTTACACTCGATTTCTCAACGTTTTGCGTGTTTCTGGATAAACTAATATTCAGAAAGAAGGGCTCGATGCTATTTTTCTTCCAAGAAACGCAGTCAGGTAATCTTATTTAGCTTTTTTCATTTGACACTTTCCATATAAGGGACGAGGGGAAGAAAAATCCAGCAAAAACGGGTGTGAGATCAAGTGACCGTTGTCGTGTGGAGCCTACAACTCACATTCCTTTGGAGTATCCGGTTATAAAAGTTGGACAGTAAGTTATACTCCTCCATATACTTCCCAACTTAATAATGGTGTTGCGGAAAAAATAAATCAGACACCAATGGACAAAGCAGATGCTGCACTTGTTGCTATGTAAAATCATTGTATAATAAGGTAAAACTAATTTAAAAAGTCACATGAAAAAATATCATCCTTGTTAGTTTAGTCAAAATTTGGTAGGAAAAACAAATTTTAAGTAAACCTCGCCAGCACAACCACTGTTGCAAATAAAGTCAAGCTAATCACTGAAAGAAATTGAAAACACAACACATTGAACTAAGAGAGAAAATTATCAGTTTTTAGCATCTGGAAACATTTAAGAAGATTAGGTACAGCTTTTCTGGATGCTATGCAAATCTTTAAACACTCGAAGAAAAAGTATTATTCCTAACAGTAGCGCAAAGTGTCTTTCCCGCACTGGAAGCTTATCTGAATTCCGCGTCGTTCGTCTGTCTAACTGCTTTCTCATGCCGGAAAGTATCACTTTGCGTATACTTGTTAGGAAAATAACTATTTTTTTGTAGGTATGTGTATTACACACCTCTGAATTTAACTTTAGTTTAATTTTGTATTTTGTGTTATATGACTTGTTTCTTGAAAGTCGATTTCTCAGAAAAATAAATATCACCCTAACAGCCCAAACATTTTTTCAGTGGCGGATCGCAGGCTAATAATACGGAACCATGGCACTATACTTTATTTTTCGGTAAGAATATATTTTTTGTACTATCAAAGTATTAGAAGCGTGCGAATATGCCATCAAGATGTATGATTTTAACGATTTTTGGGGGTGGCACCTCAAAAAAATTTCCGGCTTCGGCGTGCATCTGGGTTTGCCCCCCCCCCCCCCAAGAGCCTCAGGCTAGATACGCCACTGTTGGCATGTGATTCTTGTCTTGATTCTGTCTCTGTCTGATTCAATCATTTAAGCATTACTTTTACTATTTGTTCTCGTTCAATTTGTTTCGTTCGTTCGTTTATTATTTTCGTATAGTGGCAAGGCGCACAGCAACAATACGCACTCATTCGGAGTGGCGTAGTGTAGGGACTCAAAAGTGAATTAGTTCAGGTCGTCTCAAAGAATTAATTTATCTGATTCAGTGAATTGATTCGTTCTTCTCAAGCGAATCATTCATGAATCACACAGGTCTAAAAAACGACCTCCAAACCAATAATGTTTATTCCAGATTTTTTAAATATTCCAAATCTCTTCGCTAAAAACCGGATAAAATTATTTGCGAATGTGTAGCTCCTGTATGGCTCACTTAATCTGAACTGTAAATAGTGAGTGTGGAACATTAGTGTTTTAGAGGAGGCCAAAACAACTAGCATGAAAGCCCTCATCATTAAGCACCAACTTTGCTGGACAGGTCACCTCGTCCGTATGCCCGAAACACGTCTTCCACGACAGATTCTCTACAGTCAACTGAAAGAGGGAAATCGAAATCAAGGAGGTCAACAAAAACGCTACAAAGATGTTCTAAAGCAAAATATGGCAAAGTAGCCGTCATTGCATCGAGTAGTTCACGACGGACTACAAACTTTTGAAGAATTGCGACGCAGACACGAGATAAAAAAGAGGGAGCAGGAAGGAGCGAGAGAACAGAGGAAGAGACAATGCTGTCAGAGACTGTGTGTGCCAAGAATGTGGAAGAATCTGCGGCTCCAGAATTGGTTTATATAGCCATTAGAAAACGCACAATCGACGAAAATAAAAATAGAATAGAAGATAATCATACTCAGTATCGAGTGATGGCCTATGATGATGCCCTATAGGTAACCTATATCATCGCAAATAGACGGGGCAGTAAACAAGACTTGGATATGAGGACATCACTGTGTCTTGTTTATTATCACTTATCAGTATTGCCTAACCACTCAGAAAGCTACAGGTCTTGTTGTAAGTAGTTTATATTTGGCCCTATCCCTTCCGCCATCCGTCAGCGCTGCTTCCATCCCTTTGTCTATGAAAATCCATGTGAACCATCCTATTTATTAATTAAACCGTCCAGCGTATACGTATATAATTTTTCTTATTTTTTGACAATATTCCGTTGACTATTGTTACAAATAAATTACTTATTTGTAATTTAGAGCAAGAGCACCTATAGGGTCGAAATAGGTAGCTACCCAGAAAATAATTTACAGTACCTATTAGGTTCACCAAATTTTGGAATATTAAATTCCTGAATTCTGCCAAAAAAGCAAGTATCTTGCAAAGAAAAAAAATTAATATGAAATTAGTTTATTATAAAAGTATTGTTGCGCAGGCACTCCTATCCAACAGAATCAGGTATGAGCAACTATTGCAAATTGGAAAAATATTTTTATAGAAAAACAATTAAATAAAATTAAATAAATAAAATATGTAAAATAAAGTACCTAGCATTAATTAAGTAGGTAAGTAAATACAGCAAGATCAAAAATAGATGCTCGTTAACATTGAGCAAAATGCTGCTTTTCGTGCAGTCACGGTGAAAAGGCAAAAATAAAAAAAATTTAGGAAAAATTGAACAAGATAAAAAAAAAATCTCTAGATTTTCCCCAAATAGATAAATTTTCCTTTTAGGTTAAGGTATCTACTATTGGTACCACAAGATAAAGCTGAGGATAAGATAAGATCTATCAGGTAATAAAAACCCAACAGTGATAATAGATACTGATGGTGGAATAAACCGAAATAATATCAAGGGAAAATCTAGAAATCTGAATCAAGAAAAAAAATTACAAAGTGAAAAACGACTTGCCTGATCAACGGTCAGCAAAAGAAAGAAACCTTTTTAGAACCCAATTCTCTTGAAGAAAACGAGTCTCGTGTTTTTTTATACTTTACTGCGTAGTAACCATTGAAGCAATTAGAAGACATCACTCAAACACACACGGAAGACCGTGCTCACTTCATTGATGAAACACCACGCTGATTAAATGGGAATAGATAAAAACAAAATAGAATCATTCTAATTGTTTAAAAATTATAATGATTTAAATTTAAGGTTATGTTTAGAAACACAAAACCACTAATTGATTAGGTCATCAAGATAAAAATAATCATTTCAGAATCAGAAGTTATAGAAAGACAGAAATACATTTATTTGCTGAAAGCAGGATAAACATAATTTCTTCAAATAAAAAAACATCAATGACTGTCAATGAGGAATTAAAAAAAAAAGTTAAAGAAACCTATCACAATTTTAAAATAAATTTATTAGGTACTAGATGGCGGTATGTTAGTACTTATCTTGATATTTTATGGATAGATGGCAATACTTTTTTTACGGATATGCGCACTCGCAAGGAAATGTCCTATCAAGCTCGAGAAGCGGCAAGTGCGCGGAAATGTCGGTGTATGTTGGTCTTGAAACGGTTCAGGTTGTAACCTGCAGGGAAAACCGTCGCAGGGAGTTTATTCCACAGCGATGCTGTTCTCCAGAGATATGAATTCTGATATAATGAGGTTCTTGGTGCCTCTAGTTTGACAGTAAATTCATGGTTACCGTCTGTTTGACGGGTTCGCCTGGTAGGCGCTACTCTCGGTGGAATCTTACGTGCCAACTCTTCAGAGCATTTTCCGTGATAGTACCTGTAGAAGAGAGATAAATCGCCCACAGATCTGCGATGTTCGAGACCATCCAAGTTACGAGTAAGTGCGGGGTCATTGATCAGCTTGATAGCTCGTTTTTGCACGGTGTTCAAAAGCATTAAGGTATGTTTGGGTGCTGCACTCCATATATGTGAGCAGTACTCCATAGTTGGTCGAATCTGGGCTTTGTAGAGTGTCAGCAATTGGCTTGGTGTGTACAGATGTCTTGTACGAAATAGCACCCCCAGCTTTTGGGACGCCCTTTTAGCAATATCTGCCACGTGATTGTGCCAAGACATGTTGGTCTCTGCAGTAACCCCCAAGATGTTCAACTGACTCTGTAATGTGACAGCACTTCCAGATAGCATGATGTTTGGCTCACCGGTGCTGTTCTTTTTTGAAAACAGAGCTGCTTGGGTTTTCTGTGCGTTGAACTGTACAAGGTTTTTGTTACCCCAGTCCTCTATTATCTCCAGGTCGTTATTTATCTGCGATATTTGAGTTAGTCTAAGATGATGGAATTCACGTGCGGAAAGACCTGTGGGTGGTATGAGTGAGGAGACTACATTGCCATCGTCTGCAAAGCAATAAAGTGGATTTACTATTTTATCTATGAGGTCATTTATGTAAATCAGAAAAAGAGTTGGCGAAAGGATTGCTCCCTGTGGCACACCAGCATTTACTTTAGCATTTACATACTGATATTATATTGAATTAATTAAATTTAGTAGATACTTTCAAGTTACTTAAGTTATGAATTATTATTCCGCTGATTCTGAAATGACGAAAATACAACTTTATAATGAAAATTAGAAGAAATGGAACATGTTACGAGAATTTCAAATTTATCGTAACGATATAAAATGCAGAGAAAAGGCGATTTTCGAAAATTTGACAAGCCACCATTTTGACAGGGAATATATTCCAACGTGAAAGTTATAACCAAACTAAAAGACCTTTGAAATGCGGTCTTACTCGAGCCCCTTTGCCATTTAGATATTCAAAGTTCAACTCCCTGGGGCCACCCCCTTGCTCATTATTTTATTTCCACGACAAAGTTAAGTGGACACGTTTTAATTTCATATGCGTTTCGGTTTTTCTACAATCCTTCGCTCGCCGAAGCTATTTCCAGCAGCTTTTGGCCGTTTGAAAAGGGTAGGTACCCAAAGCCTGTTAGCTTGATTTTCTAGGTGATTAAATTGGACCTACTTGATATATGAATAGAAGCTCTCAAAAGTCAAAATAATTGTGTATTTGCTCAGAATTTAGTTCATGGTGTTTTTTCAGGACTCATTTACATATTCTCTTATGGCAGTCGATCTGAGTAACATTACATGAATGACCATAAATTAAATGAGACGAATAAATAAAACCAAAAATCATTTGATGAGTGGAATATATTTTTTGACAGAATGTCTTTTTACTGACAACTATGTCATTTTATTATTAGTTATCAGTGGGTATAATTAGATACAAATTAATCGAAAGGATCTGGAAAATTACCGCCACTTAGTCGCGAAAGCTCCTGGAGTACTTGAAGTAGGCGTCATCTATGATCAACTTTGGTAGGTACTCAAAACTCAGTGAACAACAAAAACAAATTGGCTTTGTTGTTCACCGAGTTCGGCAGCCATATTGCTATTTTCGCCATAATATAGCGCCATCTATTGGTACTGGAATTTCGCGAATCCCTCGGTCGGTAATATGTGGTTCGATCTCATCATTCGTTTCTCTGTATCTTCATTTTTGCTTAGGTAAATAACTATAATATAATATAATAAATCCTATTGAGGACTAAGCCAAGAATCGCCCTGAAAGGCATATTATAAGTAAACCAAGTTGGTGTTTACCAAATTTTGTGACGCAAAATAAGAAAAATAACGAGTAGGGAATCAAAACTCCAATCACTGAAATTTTCGTTTGATTCTGGGTGCTCCAGATCATTTTTTAAGTAGGTAAGTGCTTTCAAACATTATTCAACAATACTTTGTCGTTATTATTGTTTTTTTTTTTATATAGATAAGGATTGTCATCTTCTACATTTGTATTAACTACTATTTACAATTAGGTGAAACCCCTTTTATTAGTTACATACTTGTCGAAGCTTCCTGGTGAACTTCTTGATTAAATAGGATTACACATACACAGTGTGGTTTTCGTCCAGGAATATGTTAATTAAAAGTCGGTTTTCGGCGAAATAAAGTCCAAATAAGCCGAAAACCGACTTTTAATTCTTATAATTAAACACTGACAAAATGGCTTCATGTACTCGTCATAGATGTAATGTGTGATGACTGCAATTTTGCAAGAAGTGACTATCAATAGTACGTCATCAGAAAATACGTGCATTTTATAAGTCCTTTCAAATATAAGATAATTTTGGATTAGAAATGTAAGAGTTTTCATAAAACGTATCCAAAAAGTTTTTGTGAAATGGTCTATTGAATTCCAAGCTAATTTAATAAGAACGGGAAGCCTCGTGACAAAGAGGTTTTCAGCGAAGTTCTCATTTAAAAAAGTCCCTTCGGCGGCTGTCCGCGGCTCCAATTTCCAATTAGGCATCCATCTCGCCGCTCTATGCCGATGAAGTATTGTTTTGCTCGGTTGTGCTCGATCACGACACAAAAGCGCACCAGATAAGCTTTCCGGGTTGTGATTTTCTTCCTAAGTCTCGCGAAGAAAAGCTGCGGATCATATTCGCTTTGAATTTAAAATTAACCGCACTCTTGTGTCCTTTTTACCGGTCCATACTCTATACAGTGGCGTAGACCTTGTTTCATTTAGTATTAAAATAATTAGAGTAATACGACGATAATTAGAGTCCCAAGTTTTTACATTAAATTAATATACTTGAATTAGCTTTTTGAAATGCAAGTTGAGTAGAATCTAGTCATAAACATTTTGGGGTAGGTACCAGATAATTTTCCAAAACAATTGAACATAGTCCATAAGAGCTGGTTGCTTCTATTGTTACTAATTTGTCATGAAAAAAAAAATTATTAAAAAAAAAGAAACACACAGTTGTGAAGAAAATCGATAAACATACTGGGAAATTTTGCAAACCAAAGAGAAGCGAAAATACGATTTATTAAGACAGGTCCACCTAATGCCACAATGAAGTCTGTAGCCATATCATCAGAGCATCAATCCTTTGGAACAGTCTTGAACTAACGCTAGTTACGCCAGTACATCGCATGAAAGAGAAGTAATGTTTTCTTTTCTTTATAGAGAATGACTACCCTATTATGGCTTCACCTTGGGGGGTATCTAGCCAAAACTAATTGTGGTTGAAGGAGATTTCCGGTTCGTTCCGCTCCCTCACCTGCCTGTAGTGGATTCTGATATATAGCTTTCAGAATCTTTAGTTTATTTTATTTTGTCTTAGGTTCTTGTGCTTATTCTTCTGTCTAAGGTTCGCCGCCTTCTCAATTCTTCTCAGTTTTCTCAAGTTTTACTACGATTCGTTTTCTAGAAGAGGTATTAGTTAACAGATAGCACAACAAAGGATAGACTCTTCTCGCTCCCGGACGACTGGGGAGCTTTATCACACAAAGAAATGTCGTCTCGGATTAAGTGGGACTGTTATGAAATATCAGGATAATTTAAATACTATAGAGAGTTATAATTCTAATTTTTTATTTTTTAGTCCAATATTAGTTTATTTGTTTTGAGTTGGGGATTGAATAGATATAGAATTGAGTCAAGTGAGATTGGTATTTGCAATTCATTAGCAACAAAAATATCATATAGGTTAGGTTTTAGGTTACGGCATTCAAATCGAAATAACTTATGTAATGGAGTGTCCTCCTCCCCACACTCACATAATGAGCTGTTCTTGATACCCAGACTGTTTAGGTGTTGACCAGTTAGACAGTGTCCAGTTCTCATCCTGATTATTGTAGTTATGTGTCTTCTATTTATGTATTCCATGTTAGTGATCCAAGGTTCCTTTGGGAAAATCTGATAACCCCCTTGTATTTAACTCCTTTTGTGCTTAGTAATTCCTTCCACATAGTATTCCAAAGTTCTTTAGGTTGTCTCTTAATTTTAGGTATATGTATATTCTTTTATATCCAATTGTATTGGATATGGGACCCTAATATAAGCTTTCTATCTACATTAGCCAATTGATCTGCTATCGTATTGCCTCTGATGTTTGATTGTCCTGGGATCCAGAGTATTTTTATGCTTTTTATTTGCTTTCATTGTTCGTGCAAATGTTTGGGAAAAAGGGGAATTTGTTTGTATATTTAAAATTCGATATTGTCATTAAAAAAAACCATACAATTTCAAACCATTCGGCACCATATATACGCTACGACCTTCGAAGCAGTCGAGTTCGAGTAGTGCGAGGTCGCGTGTCCGTAGCCAAGACTACATATTTTGAATCAAAAACTCTCCAAAAATATTCATTAGAAACTCAATTATCTACCCGTTTTCGAAGTGACCAGTGGGATTACATTGTTTATGAAACAGGAGCTCCTGTGAGGCGCCAACACCAGCGCATAGCACAACCCTGTGCAACTCCAAGGTAGGTGCCTTATCTAATATTGCCTTTGTATGGTTCCGCGATCAAATTTCGACGCGTTTACAGTCCGCGGCTCTCCAGAATAAATTTCCCAACGTTTTAATCATAAACATTTTTTGGCCTTACGATCCGGATAACTTGGAACAGTAATAAAAGGGAAAATATTAGAAATTTGTACGTGGAAGCAAAGCATTGACCTTGGATTCTAAAAGTAAAAATAATATCCATTTTATCAATTTTACATAGGTAGATATTTTTCGGATTTGTTTATGTTATCGGGTAAAAAAAAAAAGAAAAGGAAAATAACTGTTTGCTATTTTGTGTTTTTTTTTTGGACCATTCCACTTTGAATAGATTTACATTTGTTTATTTGCTTGTTGCTATAATTTCTCTAGACACTTTCGTTAATTCGTTGTTTACATTAGATAGAGTAATATAAATAATAACATTTTAATAATTTAAATTAGTGTTATTAAGTAATAATATTATCATGTCTTTAGCGAAGCTATCAAATAAAAGAACTGTCGCTATTAATCGAATTACAGAAGCTTATAATTTAGCGGTAAAAGCCAAAACAGATCCTTCACAGCATACATATTTTCAAGTGATTTATGAAAACATAGATGAGGCTTACGAGGATTTTAAAAAACGCCACAATGAAATTATCGGTCTTATTGATTCGGACGCCGAATTTGAAATTCAAGATGCTATTAGAAAGAGTGCAGATGCATTTTATTTCAAAACAAAAACAATTTATACAGAACTGTTCCCAATTCACGCACATCCTGGCAGCTCAGTGTCGCTTTTAGGTCAAAACCAGCAAACAAATAAAGATGTAGATCTACTTCCTTTATCAGTGCCTTCCTTTGATGGAAATCCGCGAAAATGGCCTACCTTTTATGATGTTTATCGTTCGCTGGTTCATGACAATTCAAGATATTCGGATATACAAAAGTTTCAATACCTTCTTTCATTTTTAGAAAATGAGCCGGCCAACCTTTTAAGATCCTTACCTTTAATCGCCTCAAATTATCAGCAAGCATTTACAACTTTGGAAACCCGCTATCAAAATAAAAGATTGTTAGCAATGACGTACTGGAGCTCTCTTACTAATACACCTTCGTTAAAAAACAATTCTTCAAAAGAGTTAAGAGTATTACTAGACACTTTTTCAGAAAACACTGCGGCTTAATTTGAGTAATTTAGGGTTCCCAGTGGACCAATGGTGTTTCGTTTTATTCAACATGTTATTACAAAAATTGGATAATGCTACTAGAATTTCTTTTGAATTAAAGTATAGTACTACCGAACTCCCAACTTTTCAAAATTTACAAGGTTTCTTACTAAACCATTGCAAAGCTTTAGAGTCGGTTCAACAAATGCCATCGCAAGGAACGAACTGGACTCCTTTGATAAACAGAACTCCGAAACCAAATACTTCGAAAAATCATTCTTATGATCAACATAATCCAAACACATTTTTAGCCAACACTTCCTCTCATCCTAACACATCGGGGGAACATTCACATTCCCATCAGGGCCAACCTCGTTCCTCTTCGAGTAGCTGTAAGCTATGTGTTAACGCTTCACACCCGCTGTCACAATGTTCAAAATTTATAGCAAAATCACCTGCAGATCGATTCGCGTTTGTCAAGCAGATAAACGCATGCTTAAACTGTCTTCGTCCTAATCATTTGCTAAGGAATTGTCCTTCATCCTTCAATTGTCGCATCTGTCGTTATAGACATCATACTATGCTGCATCTTCCACAGACAGATCCTCTTCACTCGAGCACAAATTTTGCTACTTCCAGAAACTCAAGTCCACCGGCTACCAGCAGTAATCAGTCCTCAACGTTGTCGCAAGCATGCATAACTGGCAATCCATCTCCTCCCAACGGACTTTGCACTGCTCTGTCAGTTACTGCATCACGTTCTACTACCGTTCTGCTATCAACTACAAAGGTTGAGATCTTGGATGCTAGAGGTAACTACCAGGTTGTGAGAGCAATCTTGGATAACGGCAGTCAGGCCAATTTTATTACCCAAACTTGCTTGAACCGTTTGGGGTTGGCTAGAGAGTCTTTAAATATACCTGTTTTGGGCCTTAATGAGTGCTGTTCTGCCAGCAACGGCATAACACATTGTAACATTCGCCCTAAGGGACAAGCCAGTCCAAACTTTTTCTTTGATGCCTTTGTTTTGCCTAAGCTTTGTTCTGAAATGCCTTCGATTAAAATAAACCCGCAAGGTTGGGAGCATATTTCCAATCTTAAGCTAGGAGATGACCAGTTTCACATACCTGCAGCGGTAGACATGTTATTAGGAGCCGATATGTGTGCGCAGATATTTAAACCATCGGGGAAGAAACTAGGAAATCCAGGACAACCAACTGCCTTCGAAACCGTCTTTGGTTGGGTTTTGTTAGGGAAAACCGAGAATCGTTTCCCCGCCTCGAGTTCTGTTCCTACTTACTTTGCAGTAATGGAGCCATCTTTGGATTTAAGTCTTAGACGGTTCTGGGAAATAGAATCAATACCATCTAAAATCCATCTGTCGCCCGATGATCAAAGGTGCGAAGAAATTTACAAAACCACTACTATTCGAGATAAATCTTCGGGTCGTTTTGTTGTGAATCTGCCCTTTCGGCACGCAGAGCCAGACTTGGGTGACACTTTCTCTTTAGCCTATCGTTGTTTTATGTCACTTGAATCCAGGTTACTGAAAAATCCCGAACTCTATGCCTTATATTCTAACTTCATGCACGAATATCTAAAAAATAATCACATGTCTATAATTCCCAATGATCAACCAAAACCAGCACTTGTAAATTACCTGCCTCATCATTGCGTGCTGAAACCGGAAAAGGCAACCACCAAACTAAGGGTTGTCTTTAATGCATCCGCGAAAGGATCAAGAGGCCTTAGTTTAAACCAAACACTTTTGACAGGTCCGAAGCTCCAGACAGATATTCAGGAAATCCTGTTAAAGTTTCGTGTTCATGCTGTCGTTTTTCTGGCCGACATAAAACAGATGTATTTGCAAATTCAAGTTAACCCTAGTCACCGCGATTTCCAGAGGTTGCTCTGGCGCTTTCACCCTAAGGAACCACTTCGGGAGTATCGCCTCAATGGTGTCACTTTTGGGATAAACTCCAGCCCCTTCCTGGCTATTCGTACAATACAGGAACTAGCGAATCTGGAAAAGAAAACGTACCCTAAGGCATCTCAAGTACTACATGAAAATATCTTTATGGACGATATTTGCGTAGGAACCTCTACCATTGAGGAAGCCAAAGTGTTACAAAAGGAGTTAATTGCCTTATTAAGAACTGGAGGTTTTGAACTTCGAAAGTGGGCAAGTAATGAAACCCAACTCCTTTCTTCTTTAGAACCCTCTGACTGTCAAATGTCAGTTTCATTCGAGGAGGAGGACAACACTTCGATTAAAGTGCTGGGGCTTCAATGGAGTCCAACTTCCGACACTTTTTCTTATTCATGTCACCCTTCTCCTAAGCCATGTACCAAAAGAAATATCCTTTCAGAAATAGCGCGTATATTTGATCCTTTGGGGTTTATTGCGCCAGTAACATTCTTAGCAAAAACTATTATGCAGAAACTTTGGCTGGACAAGGTTCCCTGGGATGAAACTCCCTCACAACCTATTGTTGATCTTTGGAACCAATACAAAAGTGAATTTCCATCTTTGTCAAGGATTTCTCTACCTCGATATAATTTTTCAAATAGTATTCAACGGTGTCAACTGTTGGGATTTTGTGATGCTTCAGAACTTGGGTATGCAGGGGCAGTATATGTTCGGATCGAGCTGACCGACGGCAATGTTCGATCCTCCTTAACTTGCGGTAAATCTAAAGTTGCGCCACTTCAAACCAAATCTATACCTCGCTTAGAGCTCCTTGGAGCTACCCTACTAGCCGATCTTTTGAATTTTGTCATACGTACATATTCGCCACTTGTCACTATAGATGAAATATTCGCCTTCTCGGACTCACAAGTAGTTTTGGCATGGTTGGCATCGTCGCCGCATAGATGGAAAAGTTTCGTGGCAAACCGTGTTAGCCATATTCAGGAAACCATTCCGGATGTACCTTGGTTTCACGTTCAATCTTTGGACAACCCTGCTGATTGTGCTAGTCGTGGACTAACTCCTAAAGGTTTATTGGAACATTCTTTGTGGTTTCACGGTCCTCCGTGGGTAAACTTACCTCGCGCTCAGTGGAACCTTAGGGAGTTCAACAGCGAGCACATAGACCTGCAAACAGAAGCACGGGAAGAAGAGAAACCCACGGTCTTGTCGGTAGTAATAGGAAAGACTTACTTTGAAAAATTGATCAATAGGCACTCTTCCTTACCGAAAATTATTAAAATTCTTGCCCATTTTGTTCGGCTAGCCTACAATGTTCATCATAAATGTGACCGACTTTCTGGGTCATTTTCTGCCCTAGAACTTCACGATACCTTGCTAGTACTTGTTAAGAGGGTCCAAGGGCAATCGTTTTCGGATTTAATTATCCAAATTCAAACCAATAAACTGTTGCCTAAACCCTTTCGCAAGCTTGCCCTTTTTTTGGATGCTAGCGGGTTTGTCAGAGTGGGCGGAAGATTGCGAAATTCAGACATTTCCTTTGAAGCCAAACACCCTTTACTTCTGCCCCGTACTCATCGTCTCACCGATTTAATAATTGAACAAACTCATCAAGAAAATTTTCACCCCGGACTGACTACACTGCACTATTTATTACGCCAAAGGTTTTGGATCCTTTCAGCCCGTAGAGCTATCCAAAAGGTTCTATCAAAATGTATCAGGTGTTTTCGTTTAAAACCAAAGGCTTATACGCCCTATATGGGTGACCTCCCTTCCTTTAGAACCTCCCAGCTCAAGTGTTTTTCATATTCCGCGATGGATTATGCAGGCCCTCTGAAGATAACCCTTGGTAAACATCGTGGAGCGAAAGTTTCCAAAGCTTACATTTGCCTTTTTGTATGTTGTGCCACTAAGGCCATTCACTTGGAACTTGTATCTGACCTCACTACCGAGGCATTTATCGTTGCTTTGAGACGCTTTATCGCTAGACGCGGAGTCTGTGTACAACTTTTGAGTGACTGTGGCTCCAACTTCGTAGGTGCGGTTGGTCAACTTGAGGAACTTTCAAAATTCGCTGCTAGCAGTCTAAAAATAAAATGGCACCTAAATAGTCCCGGTTCCTCACATTTTAACGGCCTTGCCGAAGCAGGCGTCAAGTCGGTCAAGACCCACTTAAAAAGGGTCATTGGTGATCAAGTGCTGACATATGAGGAATTGTATACCTTGTTGACTCAAATTGAAGCCTTGCTAAACTCGAGACCTATCAGCGAACTGAGTTCCGACCCTAATGATTTGCAACCATTAACGCCCGGTCATTTCTTGACGCTGGAGCCCCTCAATTCCTGTCCAGATCCCGATTTATCGCATTTAAAGTTAAATAGACTTAACCGTTGGCAATTAGTGCAACGCCTTAATTCCGATTTCTGGAAAAGATGGCAAGCCGAGTATTTGCATACTTTACAGCAACGCTCAAAGTGGACCACTCCCTTTGCAGAGGTGAAACTCAATACTTTAGTTTTAATAAAGGATGAATCTAGGTCCCCTCTGCATTGGTCTTTGGGCCGCATAATCGCATTGCATCCAGGCAAAGATGGCCATGTAAGAGTGGTTACTTTAAAAACACAACATGGGATACTCAAGCGTCCTACAGTTAAGTTATGTCCATTGCCGACTAACTAATATTTCACTCCTTAATCCGTAGATTAAGGTCTTTATGTCGCGTGCTGTTTTGAATAATTTTTTTTGTTTTTTTTTTGGGAATCCGAGGTTGTTTTGCTTCCGCAGTATATGAATTTTGTTCTTATCGCGTGTTTTTTTTTATACTCGAGAATTTTAGCATTTTAATGTTTATTTGGGATTGGGAAATAAAACTCCGTTTTAAGTGGGCGGAAAATGTTCGTGCAAATGTTTGGGAAAAAGGGGAATTTGTTTGTATATTTAAAATTCGATATTGTCATTAAAAAAAACCATACAATTTCAAACCATTCGGCACCATATATACGCTACGACCTTCGAAGCAGTCGAGTTCGAGTAGTGCGAGGTCGCGTGTCCGTAGCCAAGACTACATATTTTGAATCAAAAACTCTCCAAAAATATTCATTAGAAACTCAATTATCTACCCGTTTTCGAAGTGACCAGTGGGATTACATTGTTTATGAAACAGGAGCTCCTGTGAGGCGCCAACACCAGCGCATAGCACAACCCTGTGCAACTCCAAGGTAGGTGCCTTATCTAATATTGCCTTTGTATGGTTCCGCGATCAAATTTCGACGCGTTTACAGTCCGCGGCTCTCCAGAATAAATTTCCCAACGTTTTAATCATAAACATTCATTATTTGTTGTTTAGTCATTGCTATTATGTGATCTAGACTTTTAGAATTTATACAATCCAATGCTTTCACCGTATTTTGCGAGTCTGTCAAAATTAAGCTCCTTTTTATGTTTTCCGGCAAACACACAGCCACAGCTTTGTGTATTGCTACTGTTTCCGCTGTGCAGATCTGAGTAAAATTGGGTAGTCTTGACGAGAATGCGTCATCTGCCTCTGAGCAGTAAACACTAAATCCTGCTTCATTTGAGCTTTTTTCCACACTTGCATCTGTGTAGAACTGATAATAATGGTTAAACTTCATCTATTATTTCCGCAAGTTTTCTTCTAATATCTATATCCTGTTTGTTGATATCCGTTCTACACGCTGGTATTTTCCCTATTTGGTATTTATATTCAAATTTAAACCTGGGGTATGTTTCATATTTCTTTATTTTCTCTTCCAGTTTTTCTAGTTCCCCATATTCCTGTACCAGATATGGGACTTCTTTGTTAGCAAAATAACCTCCATTTCTATCCAGCTCCCTAAACTCCTTAATTAACATAATAAGAGGGTTGTTCCTTATTTTCATGTTTTTCAGTAATAATTTTTGGGTTAGCCATTTTCTTCTTACCTCGAGGGATTGCTCACTTGCTTCTGTTAGTAAAAAATTTGTTGGTGCTGATCTCATGCAACCCAGAATTGTCCTTAAAGCTGCATATTCGGTTGTATCTAGTTTTTCTTTATTTTTAATTGTTGTGGTATTGATGAATTGTGATCCATTATCCGAATGAGATCGCTTATGATTGCTTTATATATTTGTAAAAGAGTGGTTGGATAACCCCCTCACGATACTATAGTGAGACTTTTTATCACGTTTATTCCCTTGGTGGCGTTGGTTTTCATTTTAACTGTCTGCTTGGTCCAGTTTAAAGTGTCCGTTACAATTAAACCTAAGTATTTATATTCACTAACCCAAGGAATTTTTTCCTCATAATACTTCACACTCATGTCTGGTGAATTCTTTTTTCTAGGATTCATTCTCATGGCTGCTGATTTCTGTATCGAAATTTTAAAATTTTGTTCAACAATTCTGATATATTAGATAATGGTTCATTCATATCCTATTACAGTTTCAATATCCTGACCCTCGGCGATTATTGTAAAGTCATCTGCGTATTGCAAAATTGTTAGGTTCCCTTTGCTTAGTTCATGTACCATTTTAGTGTAAACCATGGATATATCTAGTTCTTTCAAAGCATTGTATAATTTGTGTATGTTTACTTGATCAGCTGTTATATTAGAAAAACCACAAGTATATCAATTTTTTGATGAAATTTTTTTTGAATTTTTACTGTTAGGTATGACAAACATTCTAGGCATCTCTTGCCTTTCCTGAACTCAATTTGTAATTCCGGCAATCCTTTTTATTCTCCAATTTCCATTCCAATCTGTTTTTTGTAATTGTTTCAAGTATTTTCCCAGGGCAGGAGGTTAATGCTAAGGGTCTGAAGTTTTTTGCAACTGCACTGTCTTTGTTGTCCTTCAACAATGAGATAATGTATATTTTATTTTCCATTACATTGGTATCTTATTCTCTTCGAGGATATTATTGAATATTCTAAGTAGATTTTGTTTTCCTAAAGTTGGTAAATATTGGATCATGGAGTATGTTATGTTGTAAAGTCCAGGGGCCGAATCTTTTTCCCCTTGCAAAACATTTTCCAGTTCAGCCAGAGTTTTTTCTTCTTCTTCTTCCAATTGGAAATTTTCATGTCTTCTGTCCATTGTGACATTTGGGTGTATGTTCACCTGGTTCAAGTTTTTAATTATCTCTATTGCTATTTCCCGCTCTGGATTATTTCTTGATTAGATTTTCCCTTTTGAGAATATTCTTATTGTTGTCCAGATTTTCTGTAATGGATTATTTCTTTTTCTTTTCTTTGAATTTCCTTCTTCTTTGAGCACTGATCCTCTTTACTTGGATAAAATTTTCCAATGAATATTCAGATTTGAGTTTATTCATAGATGTTTTCCTTTTATTTAAGGCCTCAACGGCCCCCCCTTCAAATTATATTTTAGTTCTAAAAAAAGTTATAGATGGCGCCAAGATGAAAGCATTTTTACAGTGGAGCATTATTATAGCGATTTCAATTTGCAGAAACAGTGCAACTTTTTTCACTCAGTTCGCACTGATTGGCTAATGAGATTATGGAGGGATTTGTATTTCCATGCCTCGTATGACTTCAAATTTTGATCTACTCTGTAAAAGTGATGTTTTGTTGTAGAGCTTGTTTTTGAGGTATGTTTAGTTGTGGTAGGTACCTATGAGATTTTCAGGAAGCAATTGGCACATGAAGGGGTTTACAAATAGAGGAATACTCGGAGGAATAATAAAAAAATAGTCCTACCAGGAGTCTTACACAATTTCAGATATTGGTAAAAGATCCAAGAGCTAGTAAAAGAAATACAAATCGCCAGATACCTAAATTGAATGCTCTACTGCATTGGTGGATATTATTATTGCACTAATATGCAAGAACAGAAAGGAAAAACTCTAATTTTAGCAGTTTCCACCTTTTGTAAATAAATTTTAATAATTATTATTGAAGCTTTTTATTTTTTCAAAGACATTTTGTCCTACAAAACACGATCCAATTTTTTTATGCATACCTAGGTACGTAAAATAGATACTTTATTTATTTTCAATGGAAACTAATGGCACAGCATGCTTTGTGCCTATTATTTTATAAACCAAAAATAAAAAACAAAACAAATACACAAGATGAGAAAGAGGTTCTGTTGTCAATAGGCTTTTTTGGAAACGCTGAACAACCTACATCAGCTGCTGCTACAACGGTTCGGGTTTTTCGAAAACGCCTAATTATGACATCACGAATTGACTGGTGGCGCCATCTTCGAAAAAAAGCCTGAACTATATTTGCCAAAATATCTGTAATTTTATTCCAAAATCGGTTTTAGACTACAAAAAAAAACGGCACATCAGAATTTGCTGAAATTTGGCATAAACATTCTTTGATCGATTATCTAGAGAATAGTGGTCTTATTTTTTCAATTTTTACCGTGGATTTTTCTATTTTTGGGAAATAGTTCATTTTCACAATATAGGCCAAAAAAAAATTAGAAATATGGAAAATCTAACTGCACTATTCTCTAGATAATCGATCAAGGAATGTTTATGCCAAATTTTAGCAAATTCTGATGTGCGTTTTTTTTTTTGTAGTCTAAAACCGATTTCTGTATTTTGTATCGTGTGCATGGGAGCGATGTTGCCCCCTTAAAAACTCCTGACATTCTTCATCCCACTATGAGAACGGATCTTCATGCTTTCTTTGTTCAGTTTTTTTCTCCGGTATTGTTTTTCCAGCAACTTCGTGTATATCTTCTTCCAAATCAGAATATGATTGTGGACTGTTTCCCAGAAATCTAGATAAGAGTTCGTCATGGCATCTTTCCCAATTTGCCTTTTTTGTATTTCTTCTACGTTTACTTCTTTGTATTAACTCAATCTCGTTATGTCTCAACGAAATTAATATTGGATAATGGTCACTGTTGCCACAGTCTTCTAAAATTTTCCGTTCCATTACTGTGGTCATAGAGCTGGATACCAGAGAAATATCTGGAGCTGATCTATTTTGGCCCGGTATACTCAGTCTAGTTGGGGATCATCATTTACTAAAACTAGAGAAGTTTCATTAAGAATATTATTTATGAAGTTGCCATTAAAGTTTGCCCATGATCTTTCCCATAGGGGATGTTGTGTATTTCTGGCCAGTGGCGTAGCCAGGGGGGGGGGGCAGGGGCCTGGCCTCCCCCCAACGCTTCAGAGAAATAACGAAGTAGACGAAAGCTGTAAACTGCTCATATCAGAAAAAGTTTAAAGGAAAGTGGGTCTGTGTTTTTTCCTATAATTTTTTCCTATAATCATTTCTGGCTGCGCCACTGTTTCTGGCTCTCACCATGCTCCATTGGATTTCCCCAATGGATATCTTCAGTTAAATCTTTTATAGTTATTTGTTAAGTTCAAATCTGCAAGACATGTTTTTAATCTTTGCTATTAATCTCTTTCTAATATCGTCATCCCCTGATGGTTTCCGGGATGAGTTTTCCTGGTAGGTATACCTGTGTGTCTGGTACCTAGTTCTTGTGAGAAACTTGTTAATGTGGTTGATGTCCTCGTTGCTTGAGAAAAAAGGGAATTGCTTATATCATCCACGTTCATATGTTTTACTGGCGGAGATAAAATTCTTCTTTTCTTTAAAACAGACACTTTGTTGCTATAGGCAGGTCTGCTTTCTATTGTTTGTCTTTCCTGCCTTTCTTGAAGTATCTGCCTTTTTTGGCTGATTTTTGTAAAACCTGGGATTTCTGATTCTTTATTTCGGTTTTTTAATGTTGGGAAGTCATTTGGTTTAGGCGAGAATCCTTCTCTATTTGTCTTTGGTACCATATCACTAGCTTCTGAGTATGATATATTATCTAGGGACATGTATTGTCTTATCTGTAATTGACGATTATATTCTGGGCAGTTTCTTGAAATCGATTTATGTTCTACACTTCCACAGTTGTTACATTACATTGTATTTTCCTTGCATTGCTCCCCATGTGCTGCTTTGTTACAATTCTTTGCATTTTCCTTTACCTCGACATTACTTCTTAGTGTGTCCGTATAGTAAGCAATTGTAGCATTGCGTTACTGGCATAATGTAGTTTTCTACTGGTACCTCTAGTCCATAGATGCTCACGGATCTGGGTAAAATTTTTCCTTTGAATGTGAATAGAAATGTTCCCGTCTTTATGTACTCAATTCCTCCTTGTTCATTTGTTATTCTACGATTAAATCTCTTTTTGTTTGATACCTAAGGCATTTGGACAGTAGAATTTTTAATAATTTCTTCTGGTTCAAATTTTTTACATATTCGTCTCACTATTCCTTTACATGCGACCAGGTATTCAGGAATTTACATAGTATATTCTCTATCTATCAACTGTTGATTCTCAAGTAAGTTGTTTGCTGCCCTTGGCGTTTCAAATTCTATAATAACTTTATTTTTTCCATTGGTCTGTTGACATTTTCTAATTTCAAATCATATATTATCTTAGCACGAGCCATTGGGTGTAGATGTCCTATGTTGTTTCCCTGAGGACTCCTACTACCTGAAATGGGCCTAATAATGCATTATCATCATAATTATATCGCTTCTTCAATTTATATTCTGATTTATTATTCTTTGATGTGATAACATATGGGGTAACGCATACACAGGATTGATTAGTATTTTCACGATAAATGAAAAATTTTGAAATTCGCACGTGCGGTTTAAACAAGAACTCGGTCGAATCAGGAGTAATGTTGTCTAAGTATATAATTACCTATGACAGCTGTGCTTTATTTATTCGCCGGTTCAAATATATATGTATATTTTAATTAGGTAACGGCACAATTAAGGACCGATTGAGAAGTGTTTTCTCTCTGCTGTATCATAGCTCATCAGCACGGTTAGGTCCCGCAGAGAGAAAACACAACCCATTTTTGGTTCCTTCCCGGAACTGGGTTTGCTCCAATTTAATACTAGTTTTATACAGTTGTTGGTTGCAATTTTTAGTGTGCCGATCAGAAAATAGATGGAGACTCTGTCTTCATCTCACTTGTATATATGTATATGATCAATTACTATATGATCTACGAGGCATTGAACTGATATAGGAGATTGAAGAGCATAAAAGAGCCATCGATATGTATCCAGTACTCGAAAATACTGGTATATTCACAAATAGAATGAAGCATTTAGGAATATATGTTGTAGGACTTTCTGCATCAACTAAAGCATCAGCAGTAGAGCCAATAATTTCAGTTTTATTGAAACGTCTGTTCTATTGCCTGCGCAGAAATTGAACCTGTTAACTTATGTGGCAACAGCAGTAGTAAAATACGTTTCAGATTCTTCGATAGTTTCTATACCAGCTGAATGTTCTGAGTTTCTCGAAATTTGATGATATAATTTTGGCAAGTGAATGCTTCTGAGCTGATTTCAAAGAGAAAAGGTTTTGCAAATTGAATTTGTAATTTTTGAGCAGATGTTGTTTAATTTTGGGAGAACATTAATAGAAGGGACTCTTTTCTGATCATCAGCATTCACAGCTCTGAAATTGCAGTATCTACCTAGTTGTTTTAGGACTTGGATGCTCTGATCTTTGTTTCACCAGGTTTTTTTTGCCTTCATGGAAGGAAAATAGTGCTTTGAAAATTTGTAATTTGTTTGTATTCTCAAGCAAATATTTGAACGATTTTCTGCTTCCGATATTTTTTTATAATTTCCTCACTTCCAAACCCCCAAGCTTTGACAAAGATAAAATATTTGATGCCGAAATGTCAGAAACCTTTTCCATCATCATCATCATCATCATCATCATCATCAAACAGCCTTTCCAGGTCCTATCGGATATACGCCTCCTCCAAACGTTTCCAATTCCAAGAAGAAGTAGTCCATGACTCAAAGTGGAGTTGAAAGTCTTCCTCCACAAATAAACTTTAATTATTTTATAGAGCCCTATATGTTTCGGAACTAGAAAGTTCCATCATCAGGGGTAAGTATGCTCAGAATAGGTGCTCTTAAAACATCATAATTTTTAATAAATTTTAGATGAGGTCGCCGGATTAGCAAACGGTGGAGGAAATGAAAAAAGGGGTCAAAAATTAAAAAAAAAAAAACACATTAAAATACAAACAGAATTTAAAAAAATAAAACTTATACTGAAAACTATTTAGGAACTTTTAATTTGTTTTGTTTTTCAGTCTTATATTAATTTAAATTTATGAAGAGGCATGATGTAAGGGCTAGGGCTCTCCACAATTTCGTCTATCTGGGAGGTCTTCCTGGGTGCCGCTTTTCGACTCTTGGTCTCTACTCGATAATTTGCTTTGGCCATCTCCTGTCTCTTAGTCTTGCGGCATGTCCCGCCTATCCCCATTTTTTCCTTGTTATCCATTTTATAATGTCATCCACTTATTTCTCCACCCGTTCCTGCATAGACCTCTTCATTCGTCTCTATTCTGAGTCACTGTCGACCTATCTCCTGCTGCATTAGTAAGGTCTCCGCACCATAGGTTAAGACCGGCAGAACAAACTAATAAAATGCTATCCGTTTCAGCATCGTCGTCGGTATGTCTTCTGTGAACACATCTTGCATTTTTCCATATACTTTCTTCTACAATTCACAGGTTTCACTGTCTTTGCGAATTCACACCTAATGACCTAGATATAAGTATTTGTCCACTATTTTTATGGACTTATTCTCTATTTGGGTCTGCTCACTGGAAACCAGGTCATTTTATTTTTTCAAAAATTTATTTTCAATCTTCTATGAAATTGTGAAGTTCTTTGAGCATATTTTTTTATCGTCCCAAATTGTCTGATTAACGATAATATCGTCCGCAAATCTGAGGCGACTAAGGTTTTCTCCATCGATGTTTATTCCTTTTGCCAAGGCAATTTCTTAAACGCTCGTTCGAGAATTGTCAAGAACCACTTGGGCGACATAGCGTCCGTGTAGTCTGAAAACCCTAGTGAAGTTTTATTGTTGTCGTTACGTTTTCATGTACAGTCTTGATAATTTCGTATTGACACTGATTAGTTCTGAACTTTTATGAAGCTTTCAAGATTGCAGGAATTCACTCAAAGTGTCGAACGCCTTTTGCAAATCGGCAGACATCGATACTAGAGGTCAGTTGTATTCCATGATCCTCTCTACGTGAAACTTTTTAGACACTGGAGGTGGTCGTTTGTACCGAAATCGGATCTTCTGTTCGATTCGTGATTATGCGAGTGTACAGTTTGTGTAGATGGTTAAGTAGGCTAAATGGTATGTAGTTCTCAGGGCCGGCTCTATCCATATATCGGGAATATTTTGGTCATTCAGGCATACATTGAAAAACGTTTTAATCTTTCAAAGTAATGCTGATCCTCCTATTCTTATTGCCTCAGTAGCTACACCATCATCAACAGGAGCTTTATTGTTGTGCATCTCCTTTAGAGAATTTTGGATTTCTTCCATGGAGACATCAGCAATATTTCCAATTCTTGATTTTAGACCTTTGAAGATATTCCATTCGATTCACTATCTGTTGATTTCTATTCATAAGACATCCGAGCATAATGCCTAATCCTATATCGTTTCATTAATATCAAACTCGAAGCAAAAAGTACATTATCCAAACAGTTAAAATAACTAGACGTTTAAAAAAAGTCCTGAGAACGTGTTCTAATTATTTTTGACATGAATAAAGTTCTGGAATAAGATGTCCATTGGGCGCAATCTCGAAAATGATCAGGTAGGTGCGTAGTATTATGAATCCACCTCAAATATCTCAAATATACAGGCATTTGTTTACCAGTATGTTTTTATATACTTATAAACTGATATAACTGACCATTTTGTTGTATATCTAAAATTTAATGCAAATGAAGGAGGCACGATTTACATTGAAAATAGGCCCCCGTAAATTTTAACCAAATTTCAATATTTTAAAGGAAAATTTGAAATGTAAAGAGGATCGTATGACTGTGATAGCAGATATAGCTTGTCAAAGTACGTAGGTCCTGCTATGCTATGCATAGGAAATATTCGAGACAATATCCCTACATAGATTTTCCTAAATATTTCGAAAAATACTAATCCAATTTTGACGGTTTTGGGGTCCTTTTGTAGGTATCAAACCCCAAAAACGTCAAAATCGGATTAGTATTTTTCGAGATATTCAAGAAAATCTACGTAGGGATACTTCCTCGGATATTTCCTATGCATACCATAGCAGGACCTACGTACTTTGACAAGCTATATCTGCTATCACAGACATACGATCCTCTTTACATTTCAAATTTTTTTTTGCAATGATGATACCTTTAAAATATTGAAATTTGGTTGAATTTTACGGGGGCCTATTTTCAATGTAAATCGTGCCTCCTTCTTTCAGAGGTAAAGTCTAAGAAATTTTGAATTTTAGAGAGAGAAAATTTTGACATCGTTATATCCCGTCCCGTACATTATGATAATCCTACTAATTGATGGTTACCGGTTGCTCATCTTACGCACTTGAGTGGATAGATAGATTTTGGAATTCAAAATATCAATGCCATTTTTATTAATAAATTTTTTGTCAAAAAAAATAAAATATATTTAACCATTTATTAACAATGAAATGAAACTTTATATTGGGAATGGCGCCCATAAAATCATCCGAAATTTATTTGTGTCATTTTCACAAAAAGTGTGAACAGATTGCGACAATGGAAGGAAATAAATGAAATTAACTCTAAAAACCGGAATAAATGAAGCGGTCCTATTTCGGAAGATAAATGATTCTTGATTAAGGGTTCAATCACTGGAGCAGGGCACCCACAAGATGACAACCCTCTTATAGCACTACGTTACACCGCAAGATTAATACTGAAAGGGGTGAAATGAGATATCTTTATAGGTAGAATATATAGTCAGTATACAGGGGTATCCAATAAATATTTTAATTTGCTAGAAGTGCCTATGTCTAGTATAATACTTTGCGATTTTTATCAAGGTTAAATGGCTCAAAGTGTGATTTCTATGACGTAAATGTAAAGACTACTTTCCAAAAAAAAAACAAAAAATAATGGATAATACAAAAATAATAGTTAGAAGTAGGTAGGAATGTTAATTTTTCAGAAAAATCGAGTGCTCCCTAAAATGTAATGTACTCTATAGGGTGTTTCAGATTCGAGCCACATCATTGGGATCCCGGAAACGGTGAGAGATACAGGGTTGTTGGAATTGGGGAGAAAATGCGTAATTTGATGCTTAACAAAATTCCGCTTTTATATTTAGGATATTCCGAATACTTCCAGAGATATCCAAAAAAAGAAAGAAATTTTGCAAAATTGTTATTATTTTTTTCCGGACCATTAAAATGATATTCTAAAAACAATGTCATTTCATCATAGCCACGTTTTCGCTCTAGTACTCAGTAGGTATATCAGAGTATCCGGGAGCGCGGGTGAATGTTGTATATTCATGATGTCGATATCACTATGCAACTAGACATACCTAACCATAGTAGAATAATTTGTGAATATTGTATTTGTTTTTCGAATGTCGATATTGTCAATATGAGTCATTGAATAATGGCACATAGTCGATGCATGACGTAAATTAT
Source organism: Ceutorhynchus assimilis (assembly GCA_917834065.1). NCBI lineage: Eukaryota > Metazoa > Arthropoda > Insecta > Coleoptera > Curculionidae > Ceutorhynchus > Ceutorhynchus assimilis. Next base: position 85,055,349 of record OU892277.1, read on the forward strand.
TTATTATTTTTCCTAAATTTGGCAAATATTATCCGCCACAATAATTGGAGTTGCGGTTAATTGAAGTACAGTGAGAATCATTGCAATTGGCATACACTATATAAACCACCCCCGTAATGTGTCGAGATTTTACTTCTTTGACACACGGGTAATGTCAAATTCGTGTCAGATTGATAAATCAGTGGTGAACATAATAGATTTCATAAACGGCTGAAGGGAAAACATATTTGTACACCACTGCACCACATAGATTTATTGGTTAGCATTTTGACTAAATACGGTTAAAAGAGTATAGTAATTATGTGCCAATTGCAATGATTTCCACTGTACATAATTGAGTTTCATTATTTCTCTAATCCGTAACCGGAAACATAACGAAGACCAATAGTAATTTTAATTTCTATATGTTGGACCTCACTAAATATGTAGCAATGGCCGACAAAAAAGGAAGCAAATCCCAGTATCGATTTTCAAAATGACAAAATACTAATTCACGGAAGCTGTTAAGGTATACGAGGATGTTCACCTACTGAAAATCAAGGCAGACGAAGGAGCTGGTCCGGAATTTTTAAACGCGTATTCAAATGACAGTGGACGTATCGTACAATGTCCTATTTCATACTGTTTTATGAGAAACTATGAAATAGGCATTTTTGTGTCTACAATTATTATGGTTGCACATAGCTGGTATCACTTCAACTGAGTTATTTCATGTCACATGTCATCTTTTCATTTGGTGCTTAGTTATAGCTCTGGCAATTTTTGTTTGTTTCTCGATTTTCTTCTCATTGTTCGCTTTTGAATCAAGATAAATTGTCAAATAAAGTATAAGCTGTAAAGGAATTTTCTCGATTTTATTAGTTTTAACTAAGGTTTTAACATTTCGTGACTAGTTTTAGTTTAGTGCATTACTGTAGTTACTACTGCTTTTTGTACGATTGGGCAAGTCCCGTTAATGAAGAATTGAATAAAAAATTGAATTAAAAACCTACCCATATAAACTAGTGTAAATATCATACTGACTCTCATCAATGAGAGTGCAAAGTGCAATTTTAAGCTGGCAAATTAAATCGCATTTGCACGTTCTCTTGAAGATTTGGTACTAAGTTTGGAAGAAGTACACTGAAAAAACAGTAGACTTACTGCAAGATAATTTATTCTCTTGACTATAAATTATCTTACATAAAAGTAATTGTTTTGACTGAAATAAACGTGTTTCAAAGGTAATTGTCATTGCTTTAGTATTTTTTTTATTAATTTATATGACTGTAAAAAGACATGGGTAGAGTATATCGTTTGTGGGAAAAGGTATCTTTTGTTTTACCAGCTTTACCAGTTGGCCTCGAAAAATAAATGCGGTCTTGATCTTGGTCTTGGTCTTGATGTTTCAAGACCAAGACAAGACTGGCTCAGTCTTGGCCTTGGTCTTGATAGTCTTGGTTTTGGTCTTGATAGTCTCGAAAAAAAATTATACCGAATTTTTAAAATATACATAACATATAACGACAGAGCAGAGATAATGGGTTTAGGACTTCAGGAATAAAAAATACAACTCCCTTTCTGAAAAAATTATGCCGACGTTTCGACCATGCATTTGGTCTTCTTCACAGGCTATTTTTACCAGCAAGAGCGCTTCATGTCAAAAAATACCGCATAAAGCATTCCACAACACAGAGGAACAAACAAACATCAATTCTTAAATTGGAATTTTTATTAACGGAACAGAAAAGTTGACAAACACACCATAAAATTGCCATTGTATACCGAGGAAAAAAATAAATTTCTATTTGAACCATAAGAATAAACCTACCTTACCTACCTGAGCATTCAGGCCTATTGAGATGATTTTTATTTTCAAGACCAACACCAAGACGAGAGTCTCGAGACAGAGTCTTGGTTTTGGCCTTGAACGTCAAGTCTTGGTTTTGGTCTTGAAAAGATTTATTAGGTCATGGTCTTGGTCTTAAGACCAAGACAAGACCAAGACTAGTCTTGTGGTCTCGCGAAGCCCTAGTTTTTGGTGGTGTCGCCTTTAGAAAAAGTCTAAGCCCTGATGATGGCTCAAAGCCGGAAGCGCTAGGCAGCTAGTAATATACATTACGCTGATTACAAAACTATTATTTTGACTTCTATTCCCTGATTGCCAAGCACAGCGTACAGTTTGAACGGTTTTTATTTGAAAATGATGTCTTTTAATCACTGCCAGTAGTTGCCCATGGAAGCGAAACATGGGCTATAAAGAAAATCCTAAATAAGCTGCAAGTATATCAAAGAGCATTCGAAAGGAGAATGATAGGTATTAAATAAGGGATCAGCAGACCAAGGAGTCGATAAAAATTACAACAAAGGTCGAAGATATTACACATAGAATATGCACCCTAGGTACTAGAGATCATTCCAAATTGTAATAACCGCACTTGTCAGTTTAATGTAAATTAAAGAGACTAGAGGGAATCTTAATAAACATTCTTCGATCAGACAAAGTTATTTTGTTGGGGGACTTCAATGTCCGAATCGGCAGGCGGGTATAGGCATAAATACCTACTTAACTCTAATGGTATAGTTCTACTTAGAGAATGACCCTATCATCTTATACTGTGTTTTATCAAAAAGCTGATAACAACATTCAAGATCACTGCCTTCTCATCGACTATGTTTTTGTGAGCGACAAAAACCAACCTGACGTGAAAGTAACATAATCTATGCTGATGACTGCTGGAAAAATCACCGAATGGTACGATCTACTATGACTCTACAAGTACCTACCACCAAAACGATAGAAACAAAGGGAACCACCACCACGCAGGTGTGGTGGCGACTGGAAGATAGAGCCACCAAACCAATTCCTAATGAATGAGAAGCTGTCTGCTGAATATCACGATGAGCACTGGTCAATGTTTAAAAAAGCTATGCTGACAGCCCGCACTGCGAAGAATTAACGAGTTTTATCATAAGAAGACATCAGGAATGCTTTTTCAAGAACAATAAAGAATGCCCCTAGGTATTTTCATTTTTTGGTCGGACATCCAGTGGCTGCCCAAGGGAGCGTGCAAAATGTATCTTCGTCCCACGTCGGCTAGGACCACACTTCCCAGTCGGGACGTTGAACCAAGAGGTGTAACTGATGACCGTGGTTCTGAGAGCCTTACGCTAATCTGAAGCTCCCGTCCTGGTTGGACGTTAATGAAGGACGCAGAATGGGCCCAATGGGGCCTAGGTGTTGTGACCCATGAGGGTTACCCCTCCAACACATCCAGATCCAGATCAATATCTCACCGTCAAGTTTCTGTTCCACCAAAATCGGGATGGAAAACAGTGTCTATTAGCAATCTGGAATAGAAAATTCCCATAAAAGGACATATAATAATACACTCATAGAATTAAGTTTTCTATTAATGGGCAATTTGCTTCTCATAACACTCATTTGGTACTATAATATTCAGACCAGTGATGTAACGTGTAATGTGCTATTTCCCGAACTGAAATTGACGACATAATATAATAGGTATATGCCGGTTATGAAATTATGAATTTTAATGGAAGAGAACAACTTCTTCAACTTTCATTCATCCAATACTGGACATGGGCCTCTTCCACAGGTCTTCAGTCTCTCAGTTGTGTGCTATTCTCATCCACCTGATCCGCTATTTTGATGAAATAGTTCGTCCATCGCATTTATGGTCTAGCTACTCCTGTTTTTGTTCTACTTGGTCTAGTAGAAAGTACTGCAATGCTTAAATATCTTTAAAACCGCTAAAGCCGTGTTCACGCATTTCGGAATCTGACAGTTTTTGGGCATGTGGAATTGAACAGCTCTATCGGCAATATTGCCAGATTTCCCAGTTTTGCGCTACACGTAGTCTTTTTGTTATCTTAAATAGAATGCCCCATTCATTTTTATTGCAGTAAATTGGGCGTGCCAAATTTGATAAGATGCCAAATTTTCAAAATTCTATCTCTACTAGTGGCTGAAATATGCCAACACCGCATTTTTGGCATTCTATTTAAGATAACAAAAAGACTACGTGTAGCGCAAAACTGGGAAATCTGGCAACATTGCCGGTAGCACTGTTCAATTCCGCATGCCTGAAAGCTGTCAGATTCCGAATTGTGTGAACGCGGCTTAAGTGGTTTTTAAAATATTTAAGCGTTGCAGTACTTTCTATTAACCCTGTATACTCCAATTCTGTCTCTCTGTCAGTACCTTATCAGTACTTGGTCATGCAATGTATTTCGCCGCGCCCCTTTCCATCCAAAGCTTACCACTCGCTCTAGAATGTCTGTTAACTTCCCGGCTAATGTTGTTCGGCATCTAATGGAAATGCTTAGCATGACTCGTTCCATAGATCTTTTGGTACATGGCAGAGCACAGCAAATCTAACTCCATTTCCCAAACACTGCCCAGGCAAGGCTGATTTATAAGTTATACTTTCGCTGTTTTGTTTTTCTCTGCTAATTCAATACATATCCAAGATGAACATACAGTCGTCGATAAAATCCTAATAAATGGCGCGTCCGTCCGTCCATACAGTTCCATATCGTTCAAACTTCGTACGACCTTCAGATTCGCGACGATCGGCATGGAGTATGGCTAGAAACTTGCGGGATAACAAAAGAATAAATAGAAGAACAAAGTAGTCCAAGGCTGCGTTCGAGAACCGGGTGTGTCGTATAAAAATCACACAGCTACCAGCTACCGTTCGAAAAGGCGGCGTGTGGATAAAAATCACACGGTTTTCGAAATTCGGAAAGGTGGTTGTCACGTAATGGTGCGCGCACCGGACACTCTAGTCCTGACTAGAGTAAAATTTAAGCTGACATATATGACATTACGTTTTGTTTATTATTGGGCCATTATTGTATCAATTTTTGATTTCATCACTGTGATTTGTTTAGATAAATATTAATTAATATGGAAGAACAAGTTTCTTTAGTAAATGGTCGACACATTATCGTGGAAAACGAGCAAGATGCAGAAGGCAATTGGCTAATTTTAGACAAACTTGGTAAGTAGGCCCCTCAGTGAGTACCTAGGTACTTTCTATAAAAATTGTAACTTGTAACATATAATTCAAATATTCAAAGGAATAACTCATAATTCTGAAGCGAGTTTTAAAGTTTCTATCAATATCAAAAATACATTTCTATTTGTTATTAAGTTTTAATGTTTTTTTTTTCCTATAATTTTTTGGATTTATTAAAATAATTTTTTCTTCTAGACCAGTCTTTGTTCTATATCTCACCAGTGCCAGAAGTTCTACGCTTTTTTGGAGTTATTGATCAAACAGAAAATGATAATACTGAGGATAAAATCATGCAACAAAGCACTGGCGCCGACTACATGGGGGCATCGGGGCAGGTGCACCCATGAGCAACCTCTCATGGGTGCGGAGCACCCATGGGAGCTCTCGTAGGGAATGCGGAAGTACAAACTTGTTTAATGCTCATTCCGTTCCATGTGGTAATATCATGTAATTTAAATTTACACAACTATGTATAGGAATTATACAAGTGGTGTGTGTGTGGTATTCTGTCCAACTGTCCTTTTTTATTTCTGGTCAGTTTTATGCTCTATCATTGCTATTCATCATCTCTATTCTTTGATAATAATCGGGACAGTCCGGCCCACAACGGGAAGTCTGGCGCTTGCGCCGTATGCCATATAATTTGGTTTTGCGCGTGGGTAGGGATGGCGAATGGGTAGAAATCAAAATATTAATTAAATATATCGATATATTTTAATCGATATTTTACATTCGATATATCGAAAAAAATATCGATATAATCTTTTCGATATGTCGGAACTTTTATAATAATAGTTCATTGGTTGATAGTTACAGTCTGACAGTTAACAGAGGCGGCTAAAATGAAACAAAACGTCAGTGAGGGCATGTGCGTAGCAATTAAATGAGGAAATAGTTATTTTCCTAACAAGTGCGCAAAGTGTTACTTTTCCGCACGCAAACACAGTTATACGAACGACGCGAAGCGGAGTTCGGATAAGTGTTTGCGTGCGGAAAAGACACTCTGCGCACGTGTCAGAAACAACATTTTTTCTACGAACTTCATATCAGGTAGATAACAACGAAAATTAAAAAAAAAAAATGATAATTTGTTCAATTATTTTCAATTAACCTGAAGCGAACCTATTCATTCATCCAAAAATTACATAACAAAAAAAAAAGTAGAGAAAATTGAAATCCTCGTCAGAGCTCTTCATCTCAAAGCGTTTAAATTTGATGCGAAAGAAGTTTGTAGATTCTTGCATGTAAAATATGGAGAACACAAATCAGACAATGTGTCAAAGTTAATTATATTTAGTGTTTTGTATGGATGTTGGCTGATATAGAAACAAAGTAAAACTTTGTCATTATGTGTCAAAGTCGACAGGTGCACTTAATGTTGCTTGACAATTATTTTTACTTTTCTGCACTCAGTGCGGATGCAGGCCTTATCCGCACTGAGTGGGGAAAAGTGTAACTTTGAGAACGGAAATGCGTACGGAAAAGTACTACTTTGAGCACGCTCGTATGAAAAGAGATTTTCCGCATTATTGAGGAACGTTATTTTTTCACGACCGTGTGGAGAAGTACTTTTCCGCACGCATTTCAGGACATGAAAGTACCAGTGTGACTTAACATTGTATAATTATTCTACTTTTCCGCACTAGTGCCTAAATACGTGCAGAAAGAAGCACTTCTCGCACGCTCTTAGAAAAAATTTTTGCTTCCCTCTCCCCTATAAACAAATTTATAAAGTTATTCTGCACCCATGAGGACTCTCAAAATTCGGCGCCTCTGCAGCAAAGAGAAGAAATTGAAAATGAAAATCTCTTGGACAATACGGCTTCCACCAGTGGAATTAAAATTTTAAAAGAAGCTTCACACAATTCAAACGTATCGTCCATTGGCAAATGGAACCGTGAGCCTATTCTTCTCTTGATCAGTTTTTTTAAAGAAAACTTCCATAAAATGTGTGACACTAGTGTTAAAGATTCCATTGTATGGAATGACGTTACTGCAGCAATAAATGCTGAAGGTTTTAGTCACACTAAAAAACAAGTTAAAAATAAATTCAAGTACCTATTTAAAACAGAAATATATATTAAAAAAAATAGAATATGGGGGATACTGCTCCAGGATCCAGCCCAATTCAATTTGACTATTTTGACGAGATATTTGGAAAAAAACCCTCCATCACACCGACAGCTATAGCATCAAGCTCTGCTCAGAAAGTCAAATCAGACTCCGAAAATACTGAGAATAACGAACCACCAAATAAAAAGCCAAAAACTAGGTTGGAAAAGGAAGTATCGATATGAAGTAAAGAGTTTACACAAAGGGAAACAGACAGAAAAGAGCGGAGAGGGAACGTCGATACAAAGAACGACAAGAATTGGCAGAAAAGGCAATAGACAGTTTTGAGAAAATGATGACTAAACTAATTGAAAAGATGTAAATAGGTAGATGGACTTTTTGTATTTAGAATTTTGTATGTTGATTAAGTGATTAGATTAAGTATGTATATTTTGTTCTCGAATTTTTTGGAAGAATTTTCATCTTTTAGTTTTCGATAATGTTATGTTTATTTATAGAATTTAGACTGTTAATTTTGTGATTAGATTTATTTTGTTAGAAGAATTTTCATCCTATGGTTTGTGATATTAGGTTTATTTATAGAATTTTGACTGTTTATTTTGTGATTAGATTTAATTTTGATCTCTTAGTTTGCCATTACATTATGGTTTATACTCGGGTTTATATTTAGAATTTTGGCTGTTGATTTTGTGAATAATATGTAATATTTTTCTTGTAATACTTTATTCGAGTTAAATACCTGAAGATATCTTTCCTACAATTAAGTATACCGGGTGCCCACGAGATCACTTTCCTTCTGCCATTTTTTTATTTATCTATCGATATCAACGAAACTTGGTAGGGTTGATATTCTAACCAAATGCCATTTTTATGCATTTATGACAAGTTTTCCTGACTTCCGGTTTCACCGCAAATGACCGGAACTTTTGATTTTTAAATGGCACACCCTGTATATTTTTTGTTTTTCGGATTCTACAGATTGTTTTACCTCCTAATGTACCACTTTTGAATCGATTTTTTTCTAAATTTTATTTTTTAATTAAAGTTAAATTTTTTAACTAGAGTACCATGATCATCCCAAAATGGTAATTTATTTTTTTTCTACTTAAAATTTAATTTGAAATCGAAATTTGGACAAAACTCGATTTAAAAGTGGTACACTAGGTCGTGAAACTATCTGTAGAATAGAAAAAACAAAAAATATAAAGGGTGTGTCATTTGAAAATCAAAAGTTTCGGTAATTTACGGTAAAACCGGAAGTTAGGAAAACTTGTCGTGGATGCACAAAAATGGCGTTTCGTTAGAATATCAAGCCTACCAAGTTTCGTTGATATCGATGGACAAATAAAAAAATGGCAGCCGGAAAGTAATCTCGTGGGCACCCGGTATAGGTACTCAAATTCCTGCAGAGATTTTCTGGAACCAAAATTTTTCAATAAATATACCTATTTGAAATCAGTTTATGTAGTTTAACTAAAAAACCTTCCAGTAGTGAGATCTACTTATTAAAACAAAAATAAGATAGATAGTACAGTTTTTATTTATTTAAAGGAAAAACTTCAGTAAGTTTCAGCTTATTCTGTTTATCTTCTTCTGTTGATAAATAAATTAAGTCAAAGATCATCCCTTTTCGTTCTATTAGCCAAATTACGATTATCTACTCTTTCAATATCATTTCGAACTTCTGCGCCATCTGGAATTAATTCCTGTACTAAGATTCTTCCTGAAACATATAAATAGGTATTAAGATATACTATTTAGTTATTAAGTATTTACTATAGCCCCTTCACCTAATATAACATTATTGAATTTTTATATGGTTATGTTAGACTCTAAATAAGAGTTTGTGATAAAAATTTTTGATGATTATGTTTCTTAACGAGCAGTTTTTAATGAAAATTATTTTGCGCAAATGTCTCAGTTAAAAAAAAATATATAAAATACCTAATTTTTTTTTTTCAAAATGATTGCAGGCCTATTTTTGGAACCGGGAAACAGCATTCTCAAGAAAATGATTGCTCTCTCTTTGTCCGTATTATGGAAATAACAATATGGGCAACTAAGGCAGAACCTTCATTCTCATGAGAACATTGCTCCCCTGTTTCGAGAATACGGGCTCCGAAAAGTAGCTACTTACCAAAAACTTTTTAGGCCGAAATGTTCCAGTAATGTTTCTTTTCAGATTTTACTCACCTTGTTCAATACCTATATGGTTCCACGTCCACATCGTAATCAATACACAAATTGTGCAAGACACAAGCTGCAACAACTGTCATAGGTACTAGTTCTGTACAGGTCATGTCCAATAATTAAAATCTTCTAAACCTCCCAAAAAAAAACAAACAAAAAGTCATTTCTATGACTTGACTTGTCGAGCCTTTGGATGTAAGGTTCGTTTCACCAGGGTTCATACTTGACATTGAAACTTGAAAAAAAAAGGGTTGTCGTAGATTAATTTATATGACACATTCAATTTTTTTGACAAATTAAAATAAATGACTTCTGGTTTAAGAACCGACGAAAGTTTTTGACTTCATTCATTTGTTTCAGTCAATTTTTATTTGTTGAACAAGGAAAGCAAATGCTGGTGGCAAGTACAAACTCTGGCGAAACAAACTTTACCTCATTGAAATAAATTTGTGATGGTGTCAAATTTCCTCTATATTTATATATGGTGTTAAACACCAATCAAGTAGGGGATATGCTTTATCTCCCAATAAAAACGTATTTTCTTCAAAAAACTGCCCTTTTTGTATATATTACTATTTGTAAAAATTCTTCAGTCATCAACGGATCCAGGATATCCTATAAATGTATCAATGAACTTTAATGAAGGCTCACTAATCGCCTAAAGGGTGAAAGCATAGCAACTTTTTCTTGTTAAGAAGGTACGCCTGAGCAGGGTTTTTTTTTTAATTGAAAGTTCCATCAACAGCTCCAATTGTATTCGGAAAATTAGCAAACTGGCTAAATTTTTCCTTAATTAGTAGTTTTTCTTCACAAGATGGCCATTTGATAATGATTGGTGCTAATTCATAGTGAGGTCTGATAACTTTAAAGAACCAATCTGAGAGGCTGGCTTTCCCTAGATCAAACCTGTCTCCTACAGATCTGCAAAAAAAAATTTTTGTAGTACAACATACCAAAAAGTTATTATGTGTAATAATTAACTACACTAATAAGTCTAAGTAGTCCACTAGAAAAAAAGTGCACTAACCTATACTTAAGAATCTGAAGTGGCCAGCAGCCACAGGGCTCCAAATAATTTTTTTCAATATTTATGTTTTGTTTTCAAAACAGAATTAATATTTTATTAGATATAAGCTGGTCTGGTCAGTCTGAAATGGGATTGAAATATTTTGTCATCATAACTCGGAATAACATCTTCAAAGTAATTCTGAATTCTAGGAATTTTTGCAGTTCTCCGAGATAGATTGCTGGACACCCTATTGATTAATAGCACTTCAGTTTCGTCTTCACTATCAGAGCTAGAGTCACTAGTATTATCAGTTATTATAGTGTCTAAAAATCTTTTCGATGCCACCATAATTGATGCCAAAATACATTTTCTTTCCGAATCTCTACGTTGACGTTCATCCATTTTATAAACCAAACAAAAATCACACCACCAAGGCTACTAGGACACAGATACAGATCACCTCTGTCTCGTTTATATAATTATTAAATATTTGATATATTAAATATTCAATTTTTTACTAATGGAAAATGGAAGTTAGCACGTACTGTCAATTCCATTCATAAACAAAACAAATATGGCCGCCTCTGGAACAAACCATAAACCACTTGGTCACCGTTTGAATACCTAGAGCAAGATTTGCACACCAAAATGTGTCGGACCCCCACTCCTTGAAATAATTTTCACACCTAACCAGGTTCTCGAACGCAGCCCAGGGAATTATTGCTATTGAATAATTCCGATTTTTTTCAGGATAGATTAATGATTGATATAAAATGAATCTTGTAGTGAACCTGACGATTGGGGCAATTATTTGCTAATAAAATAAATGTTAATTCAACGTGTATTTGCTAAATTCAGAAATGCCGTACATTGAAACTAACTGCCTCATACCCTCATAAAACTTTATTCAAAGACTCCATCATGTAAGTACCTACCTACAATCGTGCATTAATGAAAAAGTCTCACATTATACCAAGAATCGCGCATAAGTGAAAAGCTAACATGATAACGAATACACTTTTCCAGAATTTTTGTATGCTAATTCTATAGAAACTCACATCAATATAGACCTTATAATCTGTTGTTTAATCATAGGTACATTATTTCAATGTGCAAAATTTAAAATAAGGCACAAATAACATGTTTACTGTTTGCATCATCCAATATAATATATTACAGTTATTTAGTAATCGCGCTATATTTTTTTATCAATTTCTTTCTCATACAAGAGTATCAATATCAATACTATGTTACCCTTTTTCGGTTCATTTAATAAAGTGGCTTTCAATTTTGGGGAGGCCTAATATCGAAAACTTTTGTCGTAACTTATTCAGAGCACGTACCACACATGTGAAAATTTTGGAATGCAATTTCAGTCGAAGAAGTGACGAACCGCTCTGTTAAACTTGTCACCCTTCACCGAATCCTTATTTTTGAATTTTTGCGCCGAAACTTTAAAATATTGAAATATAATTTTAAAGAGCAGATGGATTTATTTTTTGTGATATACGTAACTTACTGTGGTAAACACTAAGTGTTGGGGGCACAGACCCTTGTAATGATGGTTACATGGTAATTGAGGTGAATTGTAACGGAGAAAGGAAACTGGCATCTTTGACTGATGATGATGTCGAATTGCAAGGCTAATGTAATTTGCTGGTGTCGGAGTGTGCTGGACTAACAACCCTCTATAGGGTCCGAATAAACTGCATTGAAACTTCGTAAATTAATTAAATTCTAAAAACTGGTTGAAAATAGTGCTATTTCTCGGCTCCTACATGTTCAATATAGGATATTTCAAATAATCTAAATCTAAAATCATATTTTAATAATTAAAAAAATACATTATGACTTGTTTTTGGATTTTACTATGTAGTAATATATTAATATGTACATACAATTTGTTTTCAAAAAAAATGTTTTAATATTTTATACAATATCTAATTAACCCGTAGTGGTTTGCATAGTCCAACGACGGTTTGCCGAGCGATTATCTATCGCTACAGATTTCTTCTATAATTTGTACAATTTAAAAGAAATTCCGGATCGGCCCGAAGATAGCAATTGGACAATGACAACTGACTCCAAATCGTTGTCTAGAAAGATTGCAACTTGAACTTGGAACGCAAGAACTTGAATCAGGAAAAATACTCAACACGGTCCAGGACAAAAAAATGGCTGAAATAGCCATAATCGGTATTGGCGAATTGATATGGTCTAACTCGAGAAAGTGCAGTGTGGACAACTACATATTTTAGGACGCAGGATAGGGACAGTCACACAGAAATGGAGTTGCTTTTATAGTAACGCCAGAAGTGAACAACGCCGAACTTTAGTCTAATGATTGACCGAATGATAATGCTTCGAATACAAGCCTCACGAGAGATATTAGCTCAAGGCAAGTATACGCCCCCACAGCAGATATAAGAATTTTATTTCTACCTTAATCAGCTACTTGAGCAGCCAAAAGAACACCAATTCTCCATTTCTCTACTTGGAAATCCTGCTTTATGATCCACAAAAAAACAAGACGAAATCAGGTTGATTACATAAAAACTAGTAAAAATAGATTCAGAATCAGAAATGCTCTAAAAGGAGTTGAAACAATTCCGGGTGCTGATGTACCATTAAACCATAGTCTTTTTTTGTCCAAATTCGACTACGATTTAAGATCTCGAAATAGCAAAGGACCCATAATAGAATACATCTAAATATACTGGATGACAAAGAAGTAGGACGCTAGGATCTTAGTGAATTAATTGCCACAAACTCTGAAAGATCAGCGGAGCCAGAACATAATAATATGTAGAATAAAATCAAGACTTCCATTTCCTCTGACGTCATCTTCATGGAGTCTAGTTTCTCCTGTGTGGCCACTCTACACCAGTAAATTAGCTCGTCAGGGATGAAGGGTAAATATACACAGTAAAAAATCTATTGTTAATTTTAACACCCAAAAGTGGTACATATAGGTCCACACTCATGCGTGTTAAATTCACCACTGATAAAATGTGGTAAAATTTGGTAAATAGTATTTAAAAAATAGATTCATTTGACCCATTCTTGCGTGTTAAATATATTTTGGAGGACGTAAAAAGTACACTTGACTAAGTGTTGAATTAGGTTTTAATCAGAGGTAAATTTCATTTACCTAGTATTAAACATATTTTGGTTAATGTAAAAAAACACAGTATTGAGTGTTAAAAGTATTTACTAATCAAGTAAAAATTGGGATTTCGATCAATATGACTATTATCTGATGCTGGTATCCATCACCATAACTGTTTTCTGGTCCTTCATTGGAGTTGAGGAGCCATGCATTAAGTTCAGATGCAGTTCGTGTATTTCCATCAATTGAAAGCATTGAATTTGATGACTCATGATCAGATTCGTTTTTCAGAGGAACGATACTACTTTCCAAATTTTTGTAACTTATATCACCGAGTTATTTCTTCTGACTTTGCAAGTGCAATTTTTTTTCTCGCTAAAACAACAGATCTTTATTTTATAATGGTACTTTAAATGGCGGCGTATTGCGTATGTGCCTTACTTTTTAGTAAATAAGTATGCTTACCTAGATCCACGACATCTTCATACGAAAAATCATCATTTAATTTACAGAACTTTCCTTTGTTTCTATGAGATAATTCAACTACTGGAATGGACATTTTGAGTTTTCAACTGAATTTTAGCCTGGGATGGCATCAATCACGTTTCACGAAACTTGGAAACGATTAAAATTGATTGAAGATGCACCACGCGGGACCGGTACCTGTAGCTGCAACTACAACTGACGAACTGACGCGATTTTTAGGTAAAGGTTAGACCACCAGCAACGCCTAGAGTTGAATCGACCCTGAGGAGTGTTATTTTAACCAAATTTCGGGTTATTTTAACACTAACGCAATTTTTTACACCAGCGTGAAAGAAAATATCCTTTTTGTAGTGTGAAATTTATTTAAACTGTGTTAGAATAACACAAAAAGAGATAAATACATGTGTTTTATACGAAATTTACCATTCGAATAGTGGTCATCGAGTGTTAAAGAGTATAAATAAGTATATTTTTTAGTGTTATTTTCAACACCTCTATAATTTACCTTGTGATATATACTTTTTACCACCGCGTCATTTTTTACTGTGTATAGATCTTTTCTTCCTCTTTGTGTCAACTAAGCATAAATGAGCCTGATCTCAGCTCCATGGCTACAGTAAGCTCTTCTATGTATTTCACTGCTTTACAGATTCCTTCGTTGTTTTTATAATTTTTAAGGCTCTTGAATCTTGGCGAGGCTGTTGTTGCCGGCGCCCCGAAACTCTAGTCGCTGCAGTAGGCTAATAGAATAGATCCTTCGTATGTAATGGTGTCGGGAAGCTCCTTCCAGGTGGCTCCTGCTGAGACTTCGATGTTCTGGCAATGTGCCTTAGCGAACAGTATGAAGCTGCTCACTCAAGTTTCAAATAGGGAGTACGTGAGCGTTCCCCCGACTCTATTCCTGTTGCTCTACTCCTGTTTCATTTATATTTATATTATCGGGGTGTGTCAGACGACCCAACGTCTATGGGTCGTGGTATGGTAGAATTCGCCCTACGTGGACGATGCCACTTTTTCTAGCACCCTTCTTTCTTACTTTGTTATCTAATCAACGTCCCCTGATTTTTCCACTACCTCGTATGAGCCAAACCATTTCAGTAATAGTTTCTCGCTGCTTCCCACCTTTCTCCACTGGTATACAATGTTTTACTTTGTCTTCTTGCGCGAATTCTAGCTCTCTATATGTTACTCATCGTACCTTAGCTTGTCCTTTTTTTGTCTGTTAGTGATGTTTTCTGCAGGGAGTACCGGGTTTCTGGCGTATACTAACATGAAAGGGCTGAATCGTGTTGTTTCGTGTACCGCTGGGTTGTAAGCGATATGTAACAAAGAATACACCAGTCCGTCGGTTGTGTGTTACAGTACATAAACAACATGTCCTCCAATGTATTATTAAGCGTCGCTGTAAGTCCGTCACAGCATGGGTGCTATGCGGTGGGTTTGAAATGACTTCTGTACTAATTCGGATAGGAATACCTTGCCCCTATCACTGAGGATTGTCCTCGGTATCCCGTGGATTTACAAAACTTTTTTTAGCAAGAATTTAGCTACCGGTCCTGTTTTCACATTTAGGAGTGCGGCGGGGATTGTGAACCTTGTAGCGCATTCCGTCATCACTACGATAATCGGTTTTTCCATTATTGCTCTTCCTAAAAGGACCCAGTAGGTCTATGCCAATTCTGTCAAAAATTTTCCTGGCTTTGATCGGTGGTAAAGTTGCTGTTGGCTTCCTGTACGATTGGCCCTTTTAAGCATGACAATCTTCGCAGCCTTTTATTATATATTTTCCTACATCTTCCGCCATATTGGACAAATACTACCTTTCCTACCTTTTTGCATTGTTTTTCCTAGTCCCAAGTGTTGGCTTGTTGGTGCCAATTCCCACATTATCTCCCCGGAACTTGATCATCTTCAGTTCAGGTCTTACATGGTTTTGTTGGCTTTACATAGGACAATATCGACCACTAGAAAGTTATTTGCCCTTTTTTTCAGGCCGATGGGCAGGCTTGTGTTGCCCGGGTCTTGCATGGCATTCTCTAGCAGTCCTAATTCTTCTTCCTTGTATATTCATTCAAATTGCTTCCACGTTCCACGCGGCGTTTTCTTGAACATTCTTCTCATTTTCTATGCCATTGGTTCGGAACTCGAGCTTAGGGACCGTGGGTCTCTTGAGTATGCATCAGCATATCCACGTTGATAAAAGTCACGCACAGTCATCTTCTATTCTAGGACACATAACACAATCAAGTCCAAAGCACACCCAAGTCCTTTGGCGATCGGCAAGTTGCGATGAGAGCAGGTTATTGCAGTCTGGAAACTCTTAGCGACAAACCGGCACGGAGGCGACGGATAGCGTGATCTCCGTTTTGCTAAAGAATTGGCTGTAGAGCAACTCGTGTGCTGCATCCGTGACTGAGCAGCCCTATTTAGTATCCGCTCTGCTCACCCTGAAAGGGAAAGGGCTATAAAAGGTGCCAGCCAACAACTGCCCGACTGGATAACCACGTCCAGAGGGTACACCCCATGTGGTCGAAACAAAATAAAGAAAAACAAACTCAATCTTGTCATGTGGATAATTCGGACACGAAGAACGGCACGGGAACTAACGAGATTTAACATTGATATTGCAGCTCTAAGCGAAACCAGAAAAGCAGGCGAAGGTCAACTGAAGGAGCACGGATGAGGTTATAAGTTTTTCTGGAAACAGAAGGAAGAGAATGAATCTGGCATTCACGGAGTGGGTTTCGTCATGAAAAATTAACCCACGGGCCATCTTGATCAGCTTCCATCCGGAATATGCGAAAGGATCATGATACTGCGGCTAAAACACAGCAACAGCCAACAAGCTACGCTAATCAGCACCTACGATCCAACCCTCACAACTGACGAAAACCAAAACAGGAGTTTTATGCCCAGCTCAGTGAAATCATATCATCTGTACCTAGATCTGATAAACTTGTTCTTTTAGGTGATTTTAACGCCCGGGTAACGGACTACGCCTACTAACCACATGCTCAGAACATGACCTTGTAATAACGAATACACTTTTTCGACATAAGAATATGTTCAAGATTCCCTGGCAAACCACTGGCATCCAATCGATTATATAATTGTACGTTCTAGAGAACGCGAAATGAGGTATGCATTACGAGAGCTTTAACGAGTGCGGATGGCTGCTGGACTAACTATCGGATGTCAAAGAGAGCAAATCAAACGCAAATTTAACACAGAACGATTTCAAGACGTCATATCAGGACGAACTTCCAAGCCTCTCTAAGCCAGAAACTTCCGTTAGGTTACCCAGAAACTAGAAAGCATTGAGGAGCACTGGAAAATACTGAAGTCCACAATAACATCTGCGTCGGAAACGGTCGGCTACATACAAAAGAAACAACAAGACTGGTTTGATGAGAACGACGTGGAAATCAAAAATCTTATAGAAAGAAAAATAAAAGCTTATAATTAAGGCATAGAAAAACGACCCCAGCTTAACTGTAAAAAAAGGCAATACCAGGAAGCAAAAGCAGGAGCTCAAACGCAAACGCGACCATTAAAGAACCAATGGTCGATAACAAAATCAAACAAAATGCAACAACAAGCTGAATCCAACAGTACCAGAGCCTTCTTTCAGACTACTAAGATGGTATACGGACCAGCCACTCAAGAACTCAATCCCCTACGATCCAAAGATGGCGCAAGACTGCTTAAGGACAGCTCCTGCATTAATTCTCGTTGGAAGGAACACTTTCAGGAAGTTCTCAACGGCATTCCACAGAAACCAATACAACAAGAACTGAGCGAGGTTCCTAGATTGGAGGAGGTTGAAAAGGCAACCAGGCAACTAGAGAACAATAACTCAGCTGTTACTGACGTTATTCCTGCTGAATTCTTTAAACAAGGAGACCCCACACTAACTGCCCAAACCCACATCCTAATAAGTAAAATATGGATTACTGAGACCATATCTGTCGAACTTAGAGATGCCTCCATAGTTACATTTTTAAAAAGGGAGACAAGGCTCAATGTGAAAATTACAGACGAATATCTTTACTTTCTCTTGCGGGAAAGATACTTGCTAGGATATTTAGCCCAGGATCAATATATGTACATATTTTTCCCCGAGAAAGGAAATACTTTTTGACAAGCTACACATTTTTTTCCAGGTAGTTAAAACCATCCTTATTAACATACTAAAAGTCCCAAATTCTCCCATTCCGAGAACCATGAAAAATCTTGGCCGGCATTTTGGTTTTTTCAGTTATTTGTAAATAACTCGTTAACGGTGAGTTTTTTTTGGAAAATGTGTGATATACTTTTTCATAGAGAATTGAAAAACACACATTTCGGTTTTTTGACTGTTCCAATAAGATAAATAACAAAAAAGTTATGGCAAGAAAACTTGGATCGAAAATTTTAATTTTTTAGATTTTTCAATTAAAATGATTAATAATGCTTTTTCCTACGAGCGTGCGCAAAGTAGTACTTTTCCGCACGCATTTCGGTTCTCAAAGTTGGACTTTTCCGCACTCAGTGCGGATACAGGCCTTATCCGCACTGAGTGCCGAAAAGTAGAAATTATTGTCAAGCAACAATAAGTACACCTGTCGACTTTGACACATGATGACAAATTTTTCTTCTGTTTCTGTACCAGCCAACATCTATACCTACAAACACCAAATTTAATTAACTTCAACACATTGTCACATTTGTTTTCTATTTATATGCAAGAATCTACACACTTTCTCATCAAATTTATAGCGTTTTCCATTTGTCGAATCAAGGTAAAAAAAATGTATCCTTATCCTTACATGTTACATGCTTTTAGAAAAAGATGCGGATGCACTCAGTGCGGCACTGATGACAAATGGAAATCGCCAATAAACGCTTTAAGATGAAGAGCTCTGACGATGATTTTTTGTTATATTTTTTTTTTTTGTTATGTAATTTTTTGATAAATGCATAGGTTCGCTTCAAGTTAATTAAAAATAATTGAACAAATTATTGTTTTTTTTTATCTAAATTTTTGTTGTTACCTACGAAGCTCGTAGGAAAGTATCAGCGGAGTTCGGATAAGTGTTTGCGTGCGGAAAAGTAACACTTTGCGCACTTGTTAGGAAAACAACTATTTTCTACGACCGTGCAGTTTCCCGCACGCATTTTGTTTCGGAAAGTTAGTCTTTCCCGCACTAGTGCTTTTTAATTTTTTTCCGGCACTAGTGCTTTTTTCTTTTTTTCTCCCGCACGGAAAATATTTGGTAATTATATTTTTTTTATATTTATATCATCTACCTTGGCTAGTAATCAGTTAACATCGTCCGAAACGACCCACCCTGATGATGGATCAGCATCAAGCATCAGCAAATAATAAGTTTTAAACAGTTATTTACATAAAATAAACATTTGGTTATTTTTGGTCTCAAATTTAATATACGGTCGTAGAAAAAATATTATTCCTAGCTGATGCGGAAAGTGTCATTACCGCACTCGACTGCTTGCGTACGGGAAGGTATCACTTTTCGCACCTGTTGGGAAAATAACTATTTCAACCCCTTCAAACAAAATTTTGTTCTACAAAGAATGTTTATGCCAAATTTGAGCCAATTCTGATGATGTGAGTTTTTTTTTCTCTCCAAAAAATCAACACAGAACTGACAAATTTCAATGTTATTAACGCCCCCTTGATATAAGCAAAATACAATTGTGTTTTGTATGACTACCGGTATATTATGTATATGTATAATAAAGTAACAAGCAGGCAAAAACTTGGTGCAAATTTTGATTTAGCAGTGCTACCACCTACCGAAAAAGCAGCTATAGCATATGCTAGAGCATATGTTAAGGTTTACGTTCAGATAAAAAAATAGTTTAGAGTTGATATTAAATTATATTTAAATATTATATATTTTTTTCGTTACGATGAAAAATTGGTGATATCGAAATATTGATTTGATCATGGGGATGGAAAAATGAAAAAGGAGAGTTGTACCCTGTTAAAAAACAGGTGATGTGGCCCCAACGACATTTTAGAGCAGATATTTTGCAATTGCAAAACTCTTTGCGATAAAGGGTGCATATGTAGAAAGCTTGGTTTAAGATGCTCATCAGTGTGGCAATTTTTATGGACTTCCTGTCAAAAATAGTTCGTTTGAAAAAATAGAAGAGATGGAGGATATGGAAGAATGTGCCGAAATGTAATTTGAAATATGAAGGTAGGTTAAAAAGATGAAGACATATTGCTAATAATAGGTATCTTAATATTTTTAGATAAACTCAAGATATAATGTCAGCTCAGGTTAGACTATGTGAGACCCCAATGTCTATTGGAACTTTTTTATTTGTGTCTCGGTACAAAAAATTTAACCAATGGAATATCTTTAAAAAAAAATTGTTTGCAAGTGTTAGAAAAGCAGTATTGGTGACGCAAATGAAAAAAACTGAAAAATTTAAACTTGCGGCCAAAGTTCTACCGCCATAACTTTTTTGATATTCATCCTATTGGAACAATTAAAAAACCAAAATGTGTGTTTTTTAATTCTCTATAAAAAAGTATGGAACACAATTTCCAAAAATCAAATCGTCTAATGCCAACTGTCGAAGAGAACCTGCCAGAGACTTTGTGGCTTTAGAACCAACCGAGGTACAGCTGACATGAGTTTCAATGCAAGAGAATGCCAGAAAATAAAAGCGCCCTCTATACATGGCATTTGATTCAGGTTAAACAGAGAAGCTCTTTGGAGAATATTGGCAAAGGTTGGGTATAGTACATCCAGATACTTGGCCTGCTGCATATAGGCTAGTAAAACTAGGTGGGCAACCCTAAACAAATTTGTTACAAGCTGATTTTTGCGCCATTGTGTTCCTTTTAGTGTTTTTTATAATGGGTAAAAAAAAACACCCCCAAAAGTACATTTTTTAGGTTTGTTGGAATTTTTTCAAAAACGGTAAGTTTAAACAGAAAAGTGCAGGGTACGTTTTTTGTAGAGTACAAAATTTCGAATCAAATGGTTTACCCATTTGTATTATTTAAGAAGGATTTAGTGTTGATACAGGCCTGAGAATTTAACAGATATTTATTTCAGTGACAAACACCAATAAAATATTTCGATTTTTTTTATGAATCATTTGTTATTTGGTCAACTTTGAGAAAAAATACGTATACACTATGTAATGAATTGTTTATACATCTCAAATAACAGCGGACTAACATGTTAAAATCAATAGATATTAATTACCGTCGCGGGGGAGATGAGCATCGCGATCAGAACGCGACATCTTTCAGATGGTACTCGGTTCTCGGTTAAGTGTTCTTTGTTCATTCGAGTCGGCTCATTCTTTTTATAGTTTTATTGCCTTAAAAATTCAATATTTGTAAATTCCCGGCTCTTGATTTGCTTTAAAATTCAATTTTCAAATATTCCCAGCTCTTGATTGGCTTCGTTTGAGGTTTTATAGTTCAATGTTTGAATATTTCCGATTCCTAATTGGCTTAAAAATTCAATATTTGTAAATTCCCGGTTGTTGATTTGCTTTAAAATTCAATTTTCAAATATTTCCGGCTCTTGATTTGCTTAGAATTCAATTTTCAAATATATTATCTCAATTTGATGTTTTAAAATTCCATGTTCGAATATTTCTGGTTATTGGCCTAAAAATCAATTTTTTTAATTTTCCCGGTTTCTGATTGGCTTAAAAATTCAATATTTGTAAATTCTCAGCTCTTGATTTGCTTTAAAATTCAAATTTCACATATTTCCGGCTCTTGATTGGCTTAATTTGACGTTCTAAAATTCAATGTTCGAATATTTTCGATTCTTAATTGACTTAAAAATTCAATTTTTTAATTTTCCTGGCTTCTAATTGGCTTAAAATTTCAATATTTGTAAATTCCCGGCTCATGATTTGCTTTAAATTTCAATTTTCAAATATTCCTGGCTCTTGATTGGCTTAATTTGACGTTTCAAAATTTAATGTTCGGCTATTGATTGGTTTTAAAATTCAATTTTTAAATTTTCTCGGTTTCTGATTGGCCTAAAAATTCAATATTTGTAAATTCCCGCCTCTTGATTTGCTTTAAAATTCAATTATCAAATATTCCCGGCTCTTTATTGGCTTAATTTGACGTTTTAAAATTCAATGTTCGAATATTTCCGATTCTTAATTGGCTTAAAAATTCAATTTTTTAATTTTCCTGGCTTTTGATTGGTTATAACAATAAATATTCCGAATTGTAAACACCAGTTAAGTAATATAGGCACATGTCACTGAATAAGACCAATACAAATTTAAATCTTAAGTACTTTTTTATATTTTTATACTCTTTTCTATCTTAAGCTTAATTTCATGCTCTACAAAAAAGGTTTCTTGCAAATTTTTCGAAAAACTTGTTGATTTTAAGAAAATTGCAAAAAACCAAAAAAATGTACTTTTAGGAGTGATTTAGGGGCTGCGCCCCATATCAGATTTTTTAGGATTTTTAGCCAGTTATATAAAACCTCAAAAGAAACACAATGGCGCAAAAATTAGCTTGTAGCGAATTTGTTTCAGGTTCAGCTCAAAATAAGCCTAGTTTTACTAGCCTAATGATAATATGAATGCAACTGTCCTAAGCAACGATGGAAAAGGATAATCTTTTCAAATAACTACAATCGTGAAGCAGGGCTGTGTTATTGCACCCAATCTATTTGCTCTATTTATAGGATCCATACTCCACCTTGTCGTGCAACCAGGCTTAACGGAGAATCGGCCTAGAGGTCAACTTTAACAAGACGCAGATTCTGTACCAACCCGCACCGGGCATTAATCCCCAAGCCACAAATATTACTATAAATGACCATTCTTTGCAGAACGTAGAAGACTACCCATACCTTGAGAGACATCTGGCAGCAAATCCAACATCCCTTGAAGTTTGCTAGCGCGGCGTTCTAGAGAGAGTCTTCAAGAATCACGACATCAGCATTGAGACCAAACTTCGCGTCTTCAATGCAGTTGTAATACCAACACTTACATATGGCTGCGAAACATGGACCACCTACAGAAGACACATGAAAAGCCTAGAAAAAAAAACACCAGCGGTACCTAAGAAAGATTCTACGGATTAAATAGGAAGACCGACGAACGCTAATGTTTGTCGATCTTGCTATTTAATCCGTAGGATCCTAGCATGGAAGCCCTCATCATTAGGCATCAATTTCGCTGGACAGGTCACCTCGTCCGCATCATGCCTGGAACATGTCTTCCATGACAGATTATCTACAGTCAACTGAAAGAAGGAAAACCAAATCAAGGAGGTCAACAAAAACGCTACAAAGATGTTCTCAAATAAAATATGGTAAAGTGCCGCATCGATACCAACAACTGGGAGACGACGGAAAATGATAGGCCCTCATGGCTTTAAGTAGTCCATAATGGATCACAAACTTTTGAAGAACAGCGATGCGGACACGAGACCGAACAGAGTGTTGAAAAGGGAGATTCAACACTGCTGGTTACGACGGCACCTCCACCATATGTCACATAGGGCCACCTATAGTGACTGTGCGTCAGGGATTAGTGTTTTAGTGTTGATTCAAAGGAGCGTCAGCGAAACACACACGATAATTGTATAACTACTATTACCGAAGGTTCAATACAATGTGCTACTTGAGGGTCACTAGGTAGACCCGCCAAATGGTCTCTGCGTCGGTATACGGCGTTCATAGGGGGCAATCACTGTATTAAACTATTGCGACACTCTGAATGGTCTCTGGGATAAGGTATGCCTGAGGACGATTAGCTACTCTCCAGGGAAAAAATTTCCTGAGGAGAGCTTGCTAAAATCCCTGGGGTAAGTTGTTTTTGAGGAGAGCTCGATCCAAATGGATGCCGATGCTGGTTGTGCATCCATCTTTCACATGTGTAGGAGCTCTACAATACGCGCCTATTGATAATAACACTGACCTACTGAACTGCTGAACCATTGTTTGATGATGATGCATATCTTATTAATTTTATTTACAGGGTGGTTATATTTTACCGGTTGACAATATGTTAGCTATTTATCACATAGTCAAAAGCCTTATTTAGGGCGGGGATTATAAACCTACTTTGAGAGTTAACTTAAAGTTAACTTCTGGAATTACATGTAATTCAAAAAGTTTTCTTCAAGTTAACTGTTAAAGCAGTTTTATAATACCCGCCCTTAGTCTAGAAAAGAGGCATGTTTGTCCAGAAAAGTCTCAAAACCATCCAGGGTACTACTGGAAAAATTCCGTTGCATAAGCAATAATGTGCTTTGCCGCCCCCAACCGATTTAGCTCCGCTGCCACCACAACTCATTTCCAACTTATTCAGTGCTTTTCAAGCGCATTTTGAAATATTGGCCAGAGTCTTAAAACTCTCCATTCTAGCATTTCAAATTTTGATTTATTATCCAAATTCCTAGTCACCGATTAGTTACCAATAATTTGTTTCAGAAATTCAAGACATATTTGCTTTATTTATTTAGAATGTTCTGATTCTATTTTCGTCTTTCTATAACGATTCTTGGGTAATTGAATTATTTGAATTGTTAATTACTTGTAAAATAAGCAACAACAATGTCTCTTCTGTCAAATAAAAAAAAAATCGTATTTGATCAGACATTTCCCGGTAATTGGATCCACATAAATATAAGGTATATATACGCACTGCGTATCAATAAACTTATTTTTTATTTTTATTTTTGTTCAATTAAATAGGATCAGTTATTAGCGTTATATTTTCAATGCTTTAGTCCTTAGATATTTTCGTAGCTAAAATCTAATAAAAAGTAGCATAAGGTAACAGTAAAATAGGGAATAGCGACGATAATTTTCGCTAATAAAATAAGGCGATCCCATCTGGGGACAGGAGATGATATCCGGCGCAATTATTGTTGACCATCAAACGAAATACAGAGATGACATTCGGAGCCGGTTTGCGGTCCGTTTCACCCGTATTATTTGGGATTATACAAACTGCACTATACATCTTTGATTTAACTCTTATTTTTAGTACTTGGTTGTAAGTTAATTGATGAAAATATAAAAGAGATAAAAAAGTCATACCTAGCAATAGCTTTGAATCGTAAAAATTTGCAAATATTGAGTAATTTATGAAATGACTCCAAAAACAACCTCGTTATTAAAGATAGGTTTTCGTTAGGTGAAACGCAACTAAACTCAAGAAGGTACCCACTTCCAGCTGGACAGTTCTCAGCCTGTTCCGCCTAGTAATAATTTGACTTACTGCATCTCACGACGACTTCTACTTTTCTTAAGTGGAGCTACATTTTGACTATCTGTCATATTCGTTAGTTTCTCATTTTCAATTTTAGTCGAACAATACAAGCAGCTTCTCGTACATTGTTAGTAACTTTTTCCATGTCTTCTATATTATTTGAGATGCCCTCTGCAACTACAAAGTCTCAGCCCCCTGGGGCTTAGATAAATAAAGATGTCCTTGAATCGTAATTTCGATCATATCCTGTAATCCACGTAGGTCGCAACTAGTCATTGATCAATATCCGTCTACTGGATGATTACATCAGAACGAGGAATCCACGGAATCCCCGAGATCTTTGAAATTGATTTCACTCGTAAAGCGCGGGACACATCTATCAAGCCCGGGACACATCTATCATGCATCCTTCCGATCCGACTCCGATCATACAATGAGGGTCCTTATTTTTGGACAACAGGAAGCAGCGTTCCCAGGAGAACGAGTGATCCGCTGCTCCCCTGTTCCAAGAATAAGGACCTTGATTGTATGATCGGAGTCGGATCGGAAGAATGCATGATAGATGTGTCCCTGGCTTTATGCATTCTTCCGATGCGACTCCGATCATACAATCAGGGTCGTTATTTCTGGAACAGGGAGCAGCGTTCCCAGGAGAACATGTGTTCCGTCTTTCTCAATGATATGCAACTGATAATATGAGTAACGAAGACGGAACACTCGTTCTCCTGGGAACGCTGCTCCCCTGTTCCTAGAATAAGGACCCTGATTGTATGATCGGAGTCGGATCGGAAGAGTGCATGATAGATGTGTCCCGGCCTTTCTGGAAAATACACAAGGGGATCGAAGAGTGTATGAAAGAGTCGATCAAGTCAGTGCTAGTCAGTGGATATATACTTAGGAGAGGCAGGGAAAAATGGATATGAAAAACGGAAGGAGCTTCTGGCAGTATTAAGATTTCTCTATCGAGGGAAGTTCTTGATTATAGCCGACCATTCTGCTTTGCAGTAGCTGCTATATTTGAAATACGAAGCAGGTCAAATCACGATCTCAGTAGAAAAACTACAAACTCACGACTGGCAAATTAAACATGACAAAGAAAGAAGTAGAATCTGGATGGAGACAGAAACACGTTATATCAAAACACGCGGTGCCGATGAGACTTCAAACTGATCAAAGGAAAACATTTTAGCTCGAAGTATGCAAACATCTAATGAATTTACGGAAAACGAAAAGAAATCTACCTTATTCACAGTCCGACGAAAAGGTCGAGAGGCACAATAGGAGTAGCAGTCGATAGGTACCCACCTCTCGATATTTGTGAATGAACAAACACAAAACTGGGATAAATGGCTCTTCCTTCTAGCTTATAGAAGCACTCGGCATGAATCCACCTGCTATACGCCACCAATGCTGTTGAATTGACAAGAAATTGAGCAGGCGATGAAGAGAGTTCTCTTTCTAATGCATGTAGCTGCCAAAGTTGGTTGTTGACAGAGGAGGCAGAGTGGGCTTGTTTAGCCTTCAGAGATTCCACAGATAATGGTGCTGTCAAAAGTCGCTAATACTTGTTAGCACTGGGCACTGATCAGAATTGCAGAACGTGAAAATACAGAAAAGAGCAATGGTTTATATGAATAGTGAAAGTTCAAAATCCCAAATAGTGGCATTTTTTCTAGGCTCTAGCTGAATCAACATTTGAAAGAAGCTGGAAATGGAAATTTTTAAAGTGAGCAGGCTGAAAGAAATCAATATTTGTACCTTGATTAAAAACTCTTGTCACGCTCCTACTCCGGTTAACATCCTGAATATCCTGGCTTGCCTAGTGAGCACAAGACTAAAACGTTTTCGAAAGATAGGAAGTATGAAACATACTTTCCTGCTAATAATATACATACTCAATGTTCTTAAGCAAATAATCAAATTTACTTTTATTGATCACTCTTCAAGTAAAACAGTAAAGATGATTTTCACTAAATCTAGCCAAATGTTACATCATATATCTGAATTTCACAAAGAAAGGAAGGAAATAAAACCAGATGTTTTTTATTGTAATGACAAATGGCTTTCGGTATAGTCGGTTGAACCAAAAAATAGTCATTAAAAATTGTCAAAACAGCATAAAATTTAAAATACGCCTATACCAATTTCCCCAACCTCGCAGTTCCAGCCTTCCTTTATAATAACAAGAAACAACTAATGTCTTAATCGCCATCAGAAAGAAATTAGAACAGTTAGAAAGTCATAAAGGAAAAATTATTGTTTTCCCGCAGATGAGGTATGTTTTTTATAAAGGGCAATTTACATTTTAATTGCGGAATTATTTGATTTCCTTTTTTCTCTCAGTATGAAAATTTTTTTCGTTATTGAGGAAGAAGCCTGGAATGATCATTAAAATTTATTTTTTAATTAATTAAATGAAACTACGAAATTAGTATCTGATCTGAAAAGTAATTCCAGTTCCAACTTTTTTAGCTTATTGTATATAGTGGGAGTGGGTACAGCATATCTATGTACATCAAGAATCAAGAGCTAGTAAAGTGTACCTTTTCATGCCGAGACGAAACTTTCTGTCTCTCTTCAATTAAATTGAAAAACAGTTTATTCTTCAGGCTTCTATGGAATTTCTTTCTTTTATCTAATTTTGGCAGCACAATTAACATTAAATAATTATACATATTTACAACATAGAGACCCACAGTTAGTTACACAGCTGCACTGTAGAATAATTCATTAATAAAAATTTAAATATTTATTTAGCGTAAGCAGTCTGCAAAAATATCCCTAAAAATTATTGCAAAGTGAAAAAACTGTCCTATCAATAAATAATGACGAAGTAATAGTAAAATTTCTCATTTTAAAATAAAACACCTAATCTGATTTGTCCAGATTTTGCTCTATATTGTCGACAGACCACAAAAATTTGACGAAACCCTTATGGGGGTTGAATTATCCCCCAGGCAGCTAGAGCCAACCCCTCCAAAATTTCAAATGGAAAAGAGGGTCCAGTGATACCTATTTTTATTACACAACTAAATTTAAAATTAATAAAATCAATTTATCAGCCAAGTCAAAATGTTATAAATTTTGTTTTCTTTATATACAAATACGGGTATTCAGTTAAATAATGAGAATAGAAATAATTTAATTAGTTTTATTTTTCCAATTTTCGGTCTAAATCTGTTATGAAAGAAATAGGCATCCTTTTTTGAAATAAATTATTCAGCAAGCAACAAACAAAAATAATTCTCATTCAACATTTTAGTACATTGAAAACATTATTTAGCAGGGATAGGATACTTCAGTGACTTCAGTGTCCAATGAGCAAATAAAATGGGCAAAAAACAAGCTGCGTCACATTCGCGGAAATGATAACATCAATTTTCAATTCATGGAATGTAATCGAGTAAAATAAAGACTTTTAACTTTAAAGTGAGGTATAGCTTGACTCCCTTTCTCATTTGATGAGATAACTATAGCGGTATAAGAAATTATTTTCCCCCACGAAAAGTATATTAAAATGCTCCCTCCCCCCATTAGAACCTTTTGGTGCGTATTGATACCAAGATTGCAAAGGCTGTTTAATATCAATGATAACTCTTTACACTGAAATTCACACGACAGTGTATCATCCAAGGAAAAATCAAGAAGTTAAGAGGTTTCTGGCAACTAATCTTCCTGATAAGTCTAAATAAATGTAGGTATGCGAAAAAGGTATCATTAAGCTTTAGTCTTTCTCACATTTAAGTCTACTAAATGGGGCAGTAAACACCGTTTGTGGTCTGTTTCTTAACGTTAGAAAGTCGTTACATCTAACAACAAAGTTATCACAACTCTAGGCCATTATATCAAGACTAAGCTGAAGTCTCTTAAAGTCGTCACAGCCTAAAGGGTTTGCCATATAATCACCAGCATCAAAATTGGAGAACGTAAAAATACACAAAAGAGCAATGGTTTAAGAATAGTGAAAGTTCAAAATCCCAAATAGTCGCTTTACATCTAACAACAAAGTTATCACAAACCTATGCCACAAACTGAAGACACTTAAAGTCGTCACAGCCCCTCATTGCCATATAGAGCTGTTGTCAATCAACTCTTGTCGACTAACAAATCTAGAGTAGACTTTTGCTACAGTTTGTGAATCCGCCGCAGGCATTTCTGATAGCCATGCTCTAGTTTTTGGGTGAATGATTTCTAGCTAAGCCCAAACTCAAAATACAGCAGTACTCACTCCCCACTTAGATGTAAATTGACGTCTTAAACAATTGAGTTTTTTGTTGTTTTGCATCACTATTTTTCGATTGGTTCTCATTGACAAAACGGCAGAATCCTGGATTTTTTCAAATTCACTTTGAACCAGTTATGGGAGACTAATGGAAACAATCATCCGCTAGAGCCAAACCATCAGATAAATTTTATCAAACTAAGGCATGTGTCCTCCTTTCACAATCAGACGCGTTTATTGCAAGCTTCAACTTTCCTTTACCAGCTTAGCTTTTATTCTACCATTATTTCATTATTTATTTTTCTATTAAGGTAATCTAACGGTCCTAATTTTAGGGAAACTGCTCACAAAGGTTTTCCATCAGGTCGAGACCGTTTTGATTTTGCTTGCTCCCAGTCCGCTTTTCTTAAAATGCAGTCCCTCTGGCAGTGAACCTTTTTTTGGCTGGGTGCCACAGTCTGCCAGTGTTGGTAATGGCATTGGGAAATTTGTGTGGAGACTGCTGTTTAATGCGAATTGATGTATCTACCTTAGTAGTATACTTGCTTCAGGATCTTTAATGAAAATTTGCTCCATAGCTACGCTAAGGTTTAATTTTACTTCTATCATTATTTTTGTATCTCCTCTGCTTCCCTCGTGAAACTAACATTTCTATTTTTGGATCTTATGTAATAATATGTAATATTCAACAAATTTCAAGCCAAATTAATCTCTGTTATCACTTTTAGTCACTATTAAATTTAGGTTTCTTGTTATCTTTAAATTTGGATTTCGTTTGGTGAATATTCAATATTGTGTTATGAGAGGTCCTCCCATAATTGACTGATATGAAATTAAAGCTTTATTGGGAGATTCTTTTATTCTGTTCAGGCAACATTAGGATTGAGTTTTTATCTTTAGGTCTATCAATGATTCAGTATTTGATTTACTTTTTATTTCAATTAATAATACACCCTGTATAGATCTATCTAAATATACCTCTCCTATTTAGTTTCTCTCAGTTTCATTTTAGACTAACGCCTATAAGTTGCAGCCACTAGGTATATCATGAGAAATCTTAAAAATTCTTATTTTTTCGGGATCACAAAAACTTTCTATCGAATATACTGAAGGCTCAGGCAAGCTGCATGCAAAGCTGGTCCAGATTAATATATCAAGCCTCAAATGGATTAATCATCTAAAAAATAGAAAGGCTTTTGTGTAAATACAGACACCCGCCATATTAATTTTACTTAGAATAAATTTCAACTGGTGTGATGACACAATCCATGTAATTTTCAATTGTGACTAATAAATATACAATTCGACTTGGGGGTGTGTTATGTATTCAGCCGCAAATATAAATGACCGTTGCCCGAGGAATTTTAGCTATTTGCTTAATTAAATTTGAGGGTTCGGGGATATAAATGTTACCGGAACTTTCCGAAATAACTCTGCCAATGTTGTATACAAGTTGCGAAAGGTTTTGTCTGCTATCTTCGTGTTGTTACGTTCATCTCATAGAGGCGACACTAACGTGTCCGCACAGCGTCCGCGTTTGTTAAATATTTCAATGGTATATATGTGGCATGTCTTTTCCATTTCTTATCAGAATTAAATTTATATTTATTTTCTATGAATAGATTAAATTTTATTTTAGTTCAAATTATATGTAGAATACCTACACTCAAAAAAATAACCATTGTTGGATCATCAATCATATTTAGTTACACATATTATTGTCGCAATACCAAAATATATCGTAATGCAGATTAAAAAAATATATATATTAAATAGGTAGAATAACAATTAAGTTATTGTTGAGATTTCTATTTTTAAATCACAAATATATCATTGCTGAGGTAACCAAGTATAGATTGTCAAATAAATATATAGTCAAAACAAATAAGTATAAAGAACTAATAGGTTATTTTTGATTCAATTATATAAAATCTAGCCACCGAAAAAATACCGTAAGTGGGATAAATGTATCTGTGTGATTCCGATACCGACACCGGTGAATTACTTTAGCGATATCATTACCGTATATGACCGTGAATTTTGTGGAATCGGCATAAGTTCATGTTGCTCTAACAACATGTTTGATTAGGAGTATCTTACGTACCCGGGCCTCAGCCTCAAGCGCCGACGCGTGACGGCTGCAAGCAAGCTATTTTACCCTATTACACCAATTCAATTGCAAAATGGCCAGGAACCAGGAATAGTTTCTCTCTCACGAGTGCGTTCTCTTACTTTTTAATAATTTGATTCCCCTTCTTAAGCCCTTCTATATATTTTATTTGTGTGTAAAATACCTATATTCAAAGGATAAATGTTCAGGTTTATGTGTAGGTATTATGACTAATTGACTTATGCATGTTTTGTATTTATTTGCGAAATACATTTTTTAAATTTTTTGAAATTGTTTTTTTTGATCTCCTGTAGGTACAGTCGTGAGCATAAAAAGTGGGACACCCGTTTTTTCCTATTGTGAAACGAGCTCATCAGCTATACCTACGGAATTACAGGGATTGTCATATTTGACAAAAAATCCATTTAGAGGAAAGACTGATTTACCCAAAATAGCGAAAAATGACAAGACCTGTTAGTCGGGTGTCCCACTCTATATGCTCACGACTGTACCTATTTCAAAAGCATTGGTAATTCTAACAAAACACATTGTTAGAAGAGCAATAATTGGCATTAAAAAACTAAGTAGGAAATGCGGGTATGATGGACCCCTTTTCATAGTCACCATATAGTTCGAAAACCAATTAACGTAGAATGCTCATTCATGGACAAATCGTTTCGTATATGCTTACCCTTTACCTTGTAGAAACAATTTAAGTGATATTAAAAACTGCTCCGAAGTTAATGATTATTAGAAGAAAATAAGCAAAGGGACTATCATATCAGAATGTATAGGTATGTTGGACCCTGTATGAGGATATGTTGGTCCACCTCTACTTCACACATGTTCCTACGTTATTTTATAGAAATCAAATTTTGAAAGCATGAAAAAAATATTTATTTCTTGTATATGGACAAAAATGACATCAGGTATCAAACTAATCCAATACTTTTCTTATGATATGAGGAACATTTCACCCTGTTTCTACTATTTTAACTTAAGAAAACTAACTTCAAACAAAACAAGATTCCTATTCCATAATAAATAAATTAAAAAATGCTAATTATTGTTCAAAGACCTAATACAAAAATAAGTGTGCTATTCTAGGTATTGCATAAAAGAAAATAAAAATATCTCAACACTAAACTTTTTTGAAAAAAGAAAGAAAAAGAAAATATTTATTTATGGTTTGCATTAAGTCACAGATAATGGTTTTAATCTTTCTGTTCACGTCGGCGCAATCCGTATGTGCCCATAATTTACAATTTTGACACCTTATCCAAAAATCATCTTTTTTGGACTCGGAATAGAGACCATTGCAGTAAATGCATGATGCGTCACTGTCGTCGCTATCATCATTTTTTGAAAATGGATCCACATTTTCTGGTTCATCCTCTATTTTTAGATTTCTTTTTGCCTTTTTTGCTGCTCTTTTCTGCTCAACCTCTCTTTTCTGTCTATGGATTTCCTTTGCTTCTTCTAAATTGGGTGTTGTATTCATAGCTCCGTGAGTCGACTTATTCATCCTTTTTCTTTTCTGCTGATTTGTAACCATAGGGATAGGTGATAGCTCATTTATTAATTTCATCAAATAGCTTTTTGGACTTTGATTAGCCGTTGAAGTAGATGCTTGCTCTGCTTCAATTTCTTTGACACAGGACCGAGCACAGGACGTTTCTGGAGAGAGCTGAGTATGTTTGCGCTGAGTATCATCGCAGGCATCTATCTGTGTAGCAGTATCTGCTGCCATGGGTAGATCAGTATTTGCTGCCGTGGGTACATCAGTATCTGCTGCCGTGGGTACATCAGTATCTGCTGCCATAGGTATATCAGAAGTTTTTGATGGTGTAAACATCCACTCAGGAAAAATATTAGGATCGAACGGATGAATTCCGGTTTTTTTAAATCCACTTGTTGCATTGCCAACTGTTGCGGCTTTAGCATAGGCTTGGCTAAATATTTCTCCCACTTGGAAGTGGCTAACCACACGCTTTTTGTTTTGTAACATCCATGTTCTTATTGCCTGATTATAATAGGTCGTTAGCGGACCAAAGAAACTCACATCTAAGGGCTGAACTCGATGGGTACAGTGGGGTGGGAAGCAGAAAAGTAAGATATGGTTCTTCTTAGCATATTCGAGGACTTCAATATTTTTGTGGCTGCAGTGGCCATCTAATAACAACAAAATCTTGTTGTGTTCTGAAGGCTTAGAATGTTCCTTGAAATGGGAAAGCCACTTTAAAAATATTTCCGTAGTCATCCACCCGTTTTCTTGAGCATATCCCACTGTACCCATTGGAGCTTTGTCTATCAGTTCCTGTTTCATGTATTTTCGCGGGAAAATCATAGCCGGTGGAATGTAATTTCCAACAGCATTCATTGCACATACCGCTATAAACCTTTGTCCTTTCTCAGCACTTGTGGCGACCCCGACCTGCTTCCGTCCTTTTGTAGCTACAATACGTTCAGTTCTAGATTGGACGGTTGTGAAACCGGATTCATCCATATTATAGATAGACTCAGGGCGAAACTTGAATTTATCTAAAAGGACCAACAAGGCATTGAAGTATTTCTCGATTTGAACTTTGTTGAAAGCTGAGGCACGTGCAATGGATGTTGCCTCTGGTGTTCTAAAAGTAAGTCGCGGATGTCTTTTCAAAAAACCTTTCAACCACTGCCACCCTGCCATCTTATTTTTTCTGCTGAATGTTAGTTTCAAAGACTCAGCCAATTGGAAGGCTAATCGTCTTATGTCAGACGAAGTGAGACCAAAAAGTCGATCGGACATTTCTGTTAAATGATTAGCCAGGCCCAATTCTAATTCTTCTGAAAAAACAGACTGATGGCCTCCCAAAAACCCTTTTTGATTGCCTTTGGATATTTTATTTTTCTCTAGAACTCGCCTCTTAAGCGTACTTCTAGGAACACTGTAAGTGTTCGCTGCACGCTTGTATCCCATAGACTTGGACTTAATTGCGTCGATGGCCTCTTGCATATCATTCTGATTGGGAACAAAAATAAAAATATTAGAGTAGGTACTTACTGGTATGATGGCCTACTGAGTGTTGGCATGATGACCCCCTAGACCAACATAGCTTAATATTGAAGGGACCAACAAACCCAAATAGTACATAATGCACAAAATATACGAAAGATTGCTGAATACTAAATTTGGCGCCACGTTTTTTTGTGCGTTTATAGGTTATGTTCATCTCTATACAGGAACCGCATTAAATTAGTTTGAATAAATTAGCTTCAAGAAAAAAAAATGAATTTAACTTACCGTCAGTGAATATTTACAACTGAACAAAATTATATATAAACAATATCCGCTAATAATAATTGAAATCACAAAATTTTTCGTTGAACACTTCTCACACCCATTCAGCAGAAGAAACACTTGGCGAATCTACGTTGCCAGATCTACAACCCAGTGATTTTGAAAGGGGACCATCATATCGAGGGGGTCGACATATCCGAAATTCCCCTATACATTATTATATTTCCAACAAATTATGTGATTGCAAATAATATATAATATGGTTAATGAAAATTAGTAAAAATGTAATTATATCAATACCAGATTTCAATAGCAACAATATTTTTGTTGTTTTTAAAAGATTTATATTTATGAGAAGCATGCAATAATATTTGTGGAGGAACAATAACAATTAATAATATATTCATGATACATTTAACTATATGTGTGGTTGTGCCTATATCAACTGTATTATATTGTTGCTTTATACATATTTCTGGTTGATAGCGAAAATTTCTCTGAGTGTAGGCATGTTAAAATGAAATAATTGGAAGTAATATAATTCAGAATATCTTCCTTTGCGACGCAGGGAGCAATATGAGCATACGCCTTAAGGTATCAGTGATTGAATTTGATTTATTTGAGCTTGTAATTCATTTAAACCTTCATTTTGAGAATAAATATAGGTACTAATTTTATCCACTTACCTTTGCTTCTTTTTCTAAGCAGTAATTGGCTCTGATCTTTTCTTCTAGAGCTCGTTGGTGTCTGATCTTTAAACTTTTTTCCAGTTTTATTTTATTGCAAAGTTGACTTGTTGGAGATAGGTGTGTGTCTATGTGGGACAACATCACATTATTATGTGTTCCATAGGGACTGTGTCGTTATTTCCCATTGAGGGTGTTTAGTGTTTAATTTTGACTGTGTGAAAGCATATTAGCTGTTATATAAACATTTGCCAAAAGCCTCTACTAGAAACCTTAGCAAAAGCACCTGGGTTGAACAAAACAGAACATATAATGATAGTAGATAAGTGATGATGGAGTCCTTATCATAAATTGGCAGTTATGTAGTGGGTAAATTACAAATTAATGAATGGATGTATTTCATATACTTGTCCATTACTCACTAAATACTCGCTAGCACGGCAACAATCCCATATGTTTGGGTTTCAAAATTGAGAAAAACAGGGAGTTTGAAGTCACAGTTTCACAAATTAATAAGTTGATAATGAGATTAGGTATACACATTTCGCCTTTTAGAGCATCATCATATTTAGTACTTCACCTCAGAAAACAACAGAGCAACTATATGAAGATTTCTCACAGGCCAAAAACACAAAAAATACTATGTACCCACCTAAGTACACTACCGGAAATTTTATTGCTAGAGTTGGTTTAAAAAATCAACGTGGTTTCCGAACACATAGATCGAAAGATGCAATTATATGTTGCTAATAAAAGTAGGTACTAAGGTACTTCCATTTGCTACTTATTGATCACCTTCATTTTTAAATCTTGACGTGCTTCTTCAAGTACTTATCATATTCTTGTTTGAGGAAATTATATTTGCCTTGCTTGCAGAAATTAAATATATAGTTGTGTCTTTCTCTAATTTTTGATTCTGAAATAATCATTTTGTTTGATGACATAATTAATCAGTAGCTTTGTGTTTTTACCATAACTTATATCGAAATTATTAAAATTTGTGAACAAAGAAAATAGTTTCTCTGCGTTTTTATATACCGGGTGCCCACGGGATTACTTTCCTGCTGCCATTTTTTTATTTGTTCATTGATATCAACAAAACTTGGCCGGGTTGATATTCTAACCAAACGCCATTTTTATGCATCCATGACAATTTTTCCTGACTTCCGGTTTCACCGGAAATGACCGGAACTTTTGATTTTTAAATGGCACACCCTATATATTTTTTGTTTTTTGGATTCTACAGAACGTTTTACGTCCTAATGTACCACTTTTAAATCTAGTTCTGTCCAAATTTCGTTTTCAAATTGAATTTTAAGTAGAAAAAAAAACTGCCTACATAATAAAACAAAAATGTTTGAACGAAAATTAAGAGGAATGTCGTAGTGAATTATATCGTTGGATTCGCTTTAAAATACTGCATTTAGTAATGTTATGAAAGTGATATGTTTCTATTCCAGTCTTTGAGCTAGGGCAGATATACTAAAATAATGAAGTTTACAGCCCTCTATCAAAAAAG
This sequence comes from Ceutorhynchus assimilis, assembly GCA_917834065.1. Classification (NCBI taxonomy): domain Eukaryota; kingdom Metazoa; phylum Arthropoda; class Insecta; order Coleoptera; family Curculionidae; genus Ceutorhynchus; species Ceutorhynchus assimilis. The sequence goes on from OU892277.1 coordinate 85,092,292, forward strand.
TTTACAAAGATAAAATTGAGTTTGTATTTTTCTGAAATTTAGTAAAGCATGTAGAGTCATTTAAGGATGACTTAAGTTGAAAAATTAAAATTTAATTTAAAAACAAAATTTAGACAAAACTCGATTCAAAAGTGGTGCATTAGGCCGTAAAACCATCTGTAAAATCCGAAAAACAAAAAATATACAGGGCGTGCCATTTAAAAATCAAAAGTTGCGGTCATTTCCGGTGAAACCAGAAGTCAGGAAAACTTGTCATAGATGCCTAAAAATGGCGTTTGGTTAGAATATCAACCCTACCAAGCTTCGTTAATATCGATAGACAAATAAAAAAATGGCAGCCGGAAAGTAATCTCGTGGGCACACGGTATTCCCATTTAATTAGCATTGCGTTTTAGTTATGAAGTGGACAGGATATTTGACATTATCACTCTCACCAGGAAATCAGGTAAATAATCATTTAACAAATTTTCAAAAATAAATTGTGACATTCAAGTATTGTAATAAAATTAGTGTTTGTTGTTCACGACCCGTTAGATGCTCTTGTTCTAGATCACTTAACTTGACCTCAAGTTAGAATTGAAGTTAAGTGGTAGCAATTTCTAGAAGAAAGAAATTAAAATACCTCAATAGACAAAAAAATTAGAAAATGTTAGCATTACGAGAAAATTAGCTACGAGGAAATCTTAAAAGTACAGTGCATCAAATTACCTAGCTCGTACAGCGGCACCAACTCTAATAAAAAGGGATTGCGTACAAAGAAGAGGGTCCTAGGACCTTCTCCACTTATTCACAGCAACATAAGCAAGGGCAGATAGCCCTCTCTTCGTGTCAAACCTTCATGTGTATGATGATAGGGATGAGTTTCCGGGATCACTGGGGATCACACCTGTAATGGGATCAGACTAGGAATGAAGGTACATAATGTCATAGCTAGAATAGCTGAATTGATGTGGAGTTCGACTGGACACTTCGCCTGACAAGACAATTAAAGATGGACCAAACTTATCCTGGTATGAATCCAACTTGTCGTCTAGTGAGCATATTTGTATATTTTTCAAACATGTAACATGTCTTCTAAAAATGTCAGACTTTTGTACTTTCTTGAAGACATTGAAATTGATAAGAACTTTAAACAAATGACAGGTGGTGTCTTACCGCAGAAGTAGGCAAATTTAAATAAACCCTACATGACCTTCATAGAAGACTCTTATAGGATTAACCCAAAATATTAGTCCGGCCGCCAAGTGAGAAAATGGGCTTGGACCTTGAGCTAAGCTACGACTAATATTTTATGATTGATTTTATTACTATTTGATATAGGGGAGATGTGCCCGAGTTGGCATACATTTCGTAATTATTTTTCTTTCCATGTTATTTTTGGGATTTAAGGGTTAAAACTTGGATTTTGAATAGGAAAATACCTAGCCTAACAATATCAAAAATTAATAAAACCCTAACTTTGTTTTTTAGTTAGATTTTTGTTTTCTAAAACTCATCTCGGTATGCCATCTCGGGCTGAATATTCCGGGTAAGATGGCATAATATGCCATCTCAGACTGAATATTTCGGATCAGATGACATGGCATGACATCTTGCCCAAACTACCGAGTTACTTGAAGTAAATAACTATAATATGGGATTAAATTGTCAAATTAAATTTATTCAATAACTGTACTAAGGCCACTTTCATCCATATTGCAAATTTGGTTCGGGTTATAATTAACTTGCTCCAGAGCTCTTTCCAACTGTTCAAAATATTTTCCTATTCGCAATCTATTAAACTACCTGGCTCTGGCAGAACAGGTTGACTTGGGTAACCTGAGTGAAATAATCGGATTGCGCTTCGTAAATCCCTTGAACCAATCCCAGCCCGCCATCTTCTTTTGTGAATTAAACGAGTGTTTAATGTTGTTCTGGACCGCCAGGTCAAATGCAAGTTTGCGGACCTCTAAAGTCGTAAATCCAAAGAACCTAACTTCCATGTTTTTAATATCCTCCTACACTAAATGTATTCGATCCCTGACAGCGTCGTCGTAATGTGCCAAAAGGAACACTGTAGGTTTTGGATGCTAACAACCAGCCCATTGGTCCAGATTTAACAGCTTTTATTGCTGCTTTCATGTTATCTGCAATCTGCATCCCATTGAAGGCGATTACTCTTTCGTTGGTATTTCCCAACCATTTTTACTTAAATTTGCAATAAAAAACCAAATATGTAATTAATTTTATTACGTAAGGGTGAGTTGGCATATTATGCCAACTAGCCCGAAACTTTAGTATGCCAACTTGCCCGAAGTCACTTTTTTAAAAATAAGATCAATTTACTCACAACCACAATAAAACATAGCAACGGTAATACCCTAGAATTTTAGGGTTAGGATTATAAAATCGATTCCCGCTTTTAAAATTTCGAAAAATATTAGGAGTTTTTTATGTTTTGTAGCAAATTATAAGAGTAAATTGGATATTTCTTGCCTTAAAAAAAAACACTATTGGAATTACCATCTTTGTTTATGACCGGAGGACATCTCAAACACATTTGGCGGCTTGTATACAATGGGTTGACGAAAGGAGAAGGTTAATTGCGCCACAAACTTTTTAGAACCCAAGAAAATACCAGCATGCCAACTCGTCCGGTATGCCAACTCAGGCACATTTCCCCTACTGATGGACCTCTGATGAGGGGTGCCAGACTGGCACATTTGGGCAACTTGAAATATTGAAGGTCAAAGTTCACGGGGTGCAAAAAACAGAACTCACCCATTTTATCATGAATGAAAGGGAGTCGGTTAACCAAAATGAAATATTTGTAGTTTAAGAAATGTTTAATATATGTGATGTAATATAACGTATACTATACTTTTGAAACACTGAACACTATAAGATAGCTATTATTGTGATATAAGTAAAAAAAGTAATAGATGGATAGAAAGTATCTAGTTTTATTTAAGTTAAATTACAGAATATTTACAGAATGCATATCAGATAACCGAATATTCAGAGTCGGAAGTAGACATTTCACTATCACTGCTATCAAGCTGAGCCTCGCGAGTTCTCAAATTGCCACACAATTGGCCTCCCTCGCACGTGTAAAATTCTTCACAAGGCAGACCTACATCTGCACAACTGCACCTTGCTGTTAAACATGGCTTCTCACTTGAACATCTACATCTTAAACTTTTCAGCAATTCTGGTGGTACCAACCCTTTGTTACTTGGAAGTTGTATGGGTACCAAAGAGTGTATTGCTTCATTCTTTGCCTATCCATAGTCAGTTTGATTCAAAGGTGGAGGGAACGAAGATGCTGCTGCGTTCCAAATGCAAGCTTGCAAATGGCATCGTTTTATATGTAGTTTGGATGCCTTGTTGTCGGAGGTAGTTTCTTAATTTTAGGAGGCTTTTTTTTTAGATAACCACACTTTATATCGAACATCTGACATGTTGTAAACTTCCTTCTTGTAGCCGTAGCAATGTGCAATAAAGCTTGTACACTCTGCTATACATTGTTACATTGAAGATTCTACATAAACTAACTGTTTAATTTCAATACCAGATCTCAGAACTTGTACAGTTTTAGACTTTCCAATTCCAAAAAATTGTGAAGTGCTATCATAGCCAGTGAGGCAATACGCTGCTAGCAATGAGTTTGCTTGGGTTCCCAGATTATAAGCTGTTGCTGCTATATCTGAGAACTTGGCCTTGTCAACAGACTCCATCTACATAGCGCTTGCATTTAAGATTTAGCTTTCTATAAAAGTGTACGAGCAGAACCAAAACGTCGGTGTCATCAGATAGAATCTTGCAATTGTTCGTTGCACGCCTTGACAGACGAATAGCCTGCTGTACAATTATAACGTCTGCTTCTTCATGGTGAGTTTCCAAATCCGAGCGAGGAATCACAACGCCAGGAGTTTGTAATTCAATTGGGATTGTATCAGTACCAGTAATGACCGACTTGTGTGGAAGAAACTCACTATGTTGTAGTAGTTGATTATAAATTATGGTTGTTAGTTGTATTTTATTGCATGAATGGGTCAATATACTATTGCGACTTGGAAGAGGTGTGTCTACTCTTAGTTGCATGGAAGTACTGTTAACTCCTCTTTTTGACCGCGCTGCACTCTTTGGACTGTACTCGAAGTACCTACCTATCAATTACAAGAAATGTGTCCTGTTCTTCAACGTGCTTCATGATCACTGCAATAATATGTCAATATAAGCTTGTATTGTGCAAACTTTTGGCCAATGAACATGCCACAAAAGAGCACTAGCATCTTCAATCAAGGCATTCACAAATTTACCCGTATAGACGAGACTTGTACTCTCAATTGATTCATTAACTGTCATTTATGGGGAGGACGGATTCATGTCTCCAAATTGATAATTTCCCGTGTACTTTGACCTCCGATATTTCAAGTTGCCCAGAAGTGGCACTCTGGCACCCCTCATATAATGATTCAGTGTATCAAATAGTACTGGAATCAATCATAAAACTTTAGTTGTACCCTACTTCAAGGTCACATGGCTCGGCGACCCGACTATATCTACATCTGTTCAAATCAATGATGAGAAAATTAGGGAAAATATTTTTCGAATAATTCAACTCTTTCAGCATGTAAGCACTTTTGATAACGCTTTTTATACCTGTTGATGAGCACTTGTTACTTTTTTGTACATAACTACCTGACACCAATGATGACCACTTTCGTTTATTTTTTTGTACACCTGACAGGTGAGACGGAGATCAGTCATCCCTTTTCCGATTATTTCTCAGACAACCCAATTGAATAATCTCGTAGGTACTTGGTTTCAAGAAGCACTTTCATAATCTGATTAAATGAAAATTAAATTTTGTGAAATATGAACGAATTTCCTTTTAAACAATCTTTCGTTGGACGGGCACACATCTAACTTCCCAATTTTCTTTTGAAAAAAAAATATCCAACAATAAAATCGTTCTCATCAGCAAACGGCTATCGAAAGAATTAAAATGTATTAGCACTGAGAAAGTATGATTCGCGACACACTCTATTTCACGTAGCGCTTATACAATTGCCTATTTTCTGTATAAAGGAAATATTGGTTTAATAAACAAAATCCAATGTAGAAAATACCTGAAAAACTATTTCGTTACTAAACTAATAAGAGTTTCAACTACATACTTCCATAGGCTGAAAAATGATTAAATTGATGGCATAAAAACATCGTTGACATGTTTTGACTTCATTTTGAGTCTACAATTCTCTAGTTAATACAGGTGGTAACTTTCCAAATGAACAACCGGTATATTATCATATTTTATATACCTTTCCGACATGCATATTAAATACGCCAGGTGCAACAAATCTTAAAGGCGACAGATCAGCAGCTTCCTAATTTCTAACATTTAGTGTGAGGGGTGGTTTACCACAAGCCTATCATTTGCGTGGGAACTAATTTCTCAAGGAAACCGGCTAGACGTATGTATGTCTGGTTCGAAATACTTCCGGAATTCCCCACAGGATCGGGAAGTGAGGTAAGTGGCTTTTAACCAGCGGCATGGTATTTATACGAAACTGCATTTCCAGGTTTGTGTGGGAAGTTTCAAAAATATACGGGTGGCAATTTTTTCAAATCCGACCGGAGTTTAAGAAAAAAACAGGTTAGATTTATGACATTTTGACTTATAAGATATTTTTTTTGGTAATGATTGTCCCTTTTTTAACAGCTGACACCATCAGGGATTTAGAAACCAGACTTCTTATGATTCAAACATTAAAAATTGTACGTAACAAAATATATACAGTATAGGAATGCCTTTATTTCTTGACCAAGTCTGAAACCTATTATTTTTGTTAGGAGGGTATTCAAAATATTGTTAAGATGTATTAGAAAAAATATATTTTTGCCTTCTATCTAGTGATCTTAGTACCTGCTCTCAGTAATTTTTTTCATCGGACTTTAAAAATCATGGATTAAAAAAGATGATTTCTGGAGTACCAGACAGTCTACCTTATTATTGAAAATTAAAGAAAGTTGCAAACATTTTCGGTATCTCAGAAGGTTGCTGCAGAGATATGCAGATGAAAATGTTCGCCGTAGAGATATTGCAGTGAAAGGAGATATTTGGTTGATAACAATACCCAATACAAAGTCAAAAATTCCAAGAGAAATCTTACGTGATCCTGGATCTCTTCCATATTGACCTTCACAAGAAGGACAAGCTGCAGGTACAAGCCTCATGGCCGAATTTCCATAGCATACACACCAATCAATATGTGGGACATAATAACAACATTAGAAGACACGGAAAGTGGAACGGTTTTTCGAAATATAGGTACTTGAAAAACTTTACCGAGGCAAATTCCAAAAAGCCATTATTGCAATCTGAACAAATCAGTTGCCATGTTTGCAAACCATATTTTATTGGCTTCAATCACTAGTCATGGTCCTATGTGAGCAGATCAGCTGGGCTCTGACAATTCGTTGATTTATAGTTTATAAATGGACCATTTCATACATGATTCAATAATAAGAAGTTATTAAAATTGGTTCATGATTTTGTTTCCATGGTACACGGTGTCGAAATTTTCTATTGACATCAGAAAAAATACTTTGAAAGACAATTTTGACAGTTATCTAACCACAGAGCATCTCTTGGAGTAGTTAATATTGATCCAAACTTCCAACAAGTGCTGCATGAAGTTTATCTAGTGCAAATTTTAGATTAGTTCATTATTAATAATTTAGTATCTTCAAAACGTCGCGAAGCGTTTCGCAACAACAGACTGCATCCAAATAATTATTCGGAAAGATGAGTAAAAAACTGTTTGTTCAGTTAGTAAGTCAAGCCTTAAAGCGGCTGCCGTGCTGGCTTTATGAGTTATTTATGCAAATTTTCAACTGCTGTACACCGATAAAGTATTAGAACGAAAAGTGTCTCGTTCCTTCGTAATTATACGATTCCTCCTGTTGACGCAATCTAATTAATATAGGTATTTATCTTACAAATTAAGACGGCTCGCCTCGCTTAGCAAATACCTAGCGACCGACTGAGTTTCGGTGATTAATTACATAAGATATCCTTCATCTCGCCAACTTCCCTAATATAATTCCGAACAGAGCCGTAGTTTAAAATACTAAAATTATTTGACAAAGAAAAAAAAAATGATTTAAGGAATTATTTATTTATTATTCTAATCACTTTCAAAAATATTTAAAAAATTATTTAAACAAAACTGAAAAATAGAGGTAGAATTTATTCATGAACAACTATTAATATGACAATATTGTATATTTTGCACATCACAATTTCAAATTATATAATATAAATTACAGTGTATTGGATATTAGTGGCAGGCAGAATTTTAATTAAAATTGATGAAAAAATGTCTTGCCTCGACTAGAATTTGGACCCAGGACCTTCGCATATCTAGTGCAAGTGCTCTACCACTGAGCTACCGAGACCTGTCTCATTTCTACCTTGTCGGTCAAGTCTTTCAACAATTTTAAGTTGTTAGTTGTGAAGACCAACGGCAACCTTCGGCGGTTACGGTTGGTATTGGAGTTAGTTAGAAGTTATAAGGGGATCACATTCGCAATTTATATGTTTTGAAATCCATTATCCCTTCAACCACGGATGCGTCGTCGACAGATAGCGACAGCAGTGATCCCCTTATATCTTCTAACTCACTTCCATACCAACCGTAACAGCCGAAGGTTGCCTTTGGTCTTTTTCAACTAACAACCTAAAATAGTTGAAAGACTTGACCGACAAGGTAGAAATGGGACAGGTCTTGGTAGCCCAGTTGGTAGAGCACTTCACCGTACCATGAACGACTTCGAAATAGGGATGTGCGATGTTCATCGATTATTGAAAAACATCGATGTTTAATACCTGATGTTTCGACATCGATGCTGAAATTTTAAAACATCGATGTTATCATCGTTGGTTAGGTTTATGGGTTTAATTTATAATTTATTATTGGGGAATGGTGATAAAATAATAGAGACTTTTTACACACTTTAAAATAACAGCAGTTTTCGGATCAGTTATCGTTACCTTTATTGACGATAGCGATTACCACAACCTTCAAAATCAGAAATTTTGCAACGCCACATGTTTACATATTTCCGGTATTCTATTTTGCCTCTGGGCCATGAACTGCGCCTGCGCCTTCGGATGTAAATCAATTTCATAACATTAAAATGATGATCCACACTTACTCTTTCAGATGATTTTAATGAATTATTCATTAAAACGGGATAACATCTATTACATATTTTCATGGGGCATCCACGCAGTTTTACCATAACCATAGGTAAAGCTATAAGCACAAGGTTATTCCTCCTTAAATAAGGCCGCTCGTTGTGGTTATTAAACACAACGAACATTTTTTTGCTACTGCGCATACTCAGTATAATGATAACGACAGCGGAATGGCAAAATAAGAGGTGCAAAAAGTCTCTATTAGTTGTTATTTGTTTGTGCTGATTACAGTGATCTTACTGATTAATGATTATGTGTAATGTTGAAGGTTTGTCATAATAATAATATATATCGACAACTGTAGTCTATTTTTTTATTTTTTTTTTATTGTGGTTAATTTAACTTTGTGAGCAAACACAAAGTGTGAATCGTAAAAAAATGCCTCTAAAAAATAATTTCTGGAGATATTTTGATAAATGCAGCCAGGACAAAGATTATGCAAAATGTCAGTTGTGTTCAAAGAGGATTAAAACTTGTGCAACACCTCAAATTTGAAGGGTCATATTATGGGTATTCACAGAAAATATTACATAGAAGATGAGTCCAATAGTATATTTGGGAAAAGAACTACCAACAAAGTGTCCTCGCAGTCAACAGCTGAAAACACTGAGCTCCAATCTGACATTGATATGGATAGCGATAGTCGAAGCAATAGCAGTTGTGCATTTTCAGGATCTGACATGCAAGAAATATCAACATCATCATCACATTTTGCTACAAACTCGGAAAAATCCGCTTCCCAAATCGGACCACCTTCTACTAGCCCACATAACAGTGAAAGAACATTCATATTCTCAGAATATTCCCTCAAAGTACTTTTTGGAATGTTCTGTTAGGAATATTTATTGAATATTTTGAGATTGTTTCGATTGAAATATTCATTTTTGGACGTTCTATTTATGTACTAGGAATGTTGCTTCTATGCACCTACCGGAAAGATTGTGCTAAGAACCTACTTTATATAACATTATTTGAATATTGTCATATCAACATTATTATAATGTACCCTAAAAAATGTTCTTTCGGCTAATATCTCTATCAAATATTGAGAATATACCACTACCAAGTTGTGCTGAGAAGTTTATGTAGGTAGGTAACCATGATAAGAATATTTTCATATTATTCACCTAATTATCTAAAGTACCTAGCTACTCAAAAATCCTAATTGAACAATTAAACAATAATGCTCTATCTAGAACCTACTAAAAATATTTTAGGTATTTTTTTTTTCTTCTGCTTTGTAGGACTTCCAAGAGAGGGAGCCACGTGCTATTAAAGATCTACATCTTGCCTAGCGTTTGAATCTCCTTGGATCCTGTTTCTCTCAGTTGGCGTGCTTACCGCGATGAGAGCATAACAAGCTGGAAACCGGAGCTTTGGTTAAACACTTGTGTTTTCCAGAGAAGTTTTTCAACAACTTTTTCACTGCCTTTAATATAAAAGAACTGAAAGGAGCATTAATTGCATGCGAAAATTAACATTCCAGGTATATCCCTAGAATCAAACAAGAATGTTATGTCTAGGATGCATATTGGGAATGACATATCTAGATAATATTTCTAAGAATATTTCAAGCATATGTAGGAGGCCTTAGCGAGTTTATCAAATATTTTAAATGAAAGTTCACTCAGTAGTATTCACTTTTAATTGTAAAAAAATGTATAAAATTGACAAAATTATAAAAATTATCTGTCTCTGGGACAACTGCTGTCAACTACCTTTTCACGTGTTGCTGGTCCACGCAATATAAATTGATATCCCGGAGGAAAAGCCTACAACTCGGCTTTCCTGACAAATATAGGCGACCTCGCCTATAAAACATAAAACCTAACATAAATTATTCATAAGATAGACAGGCTTGCTTAATGACATAAGGTATCATAAGGACATAAAGTATCATAAGGATATAAGGTATCATAAGGACATAAGGTATGATAAGGACATTAGGCATCATAAGAACATAAGGTATCATAAGAACATAAGGTATAAGGCCATAAGGTATCATAAGTACATCAGGTATGACAAGGACATAAGGTATCATAAGTACATAAGGTATGACAAAGACATAAGGTATCACAAGGACATAAGGTATCACATTTAAATTCAAGTATCACAAAGATGAACACGTTTATCAGAACGATTTCTTCGTTCCGCACGTTTCTGCAGTCGTCGTTCATTTTATAAATTAAGGCGGTAGCCGTGAAGATACAAACCATAATTTTGCACTGGCACAAATATGCAAACCATAATTTTGGATTGGCACAAATCGGCTTCTTTGTCCCACTAAGCCATGAAGATGCAAACCATAATTTTGCACTGGCACAGTAAATATGCAAACCATAATTTTGCATTGGCACAAATCGGCTTCTTTGTCTCACTAAGCCATGAAGATGCAAACCATAATTTTGCACTGGCATAAATATGCAAACCATAATTTTGCACTGGCACAAATCGGCTTCTTTGTCCCATTAAGCCATAAAGATGCAAACCATAATTTTGCACTGGCATAAATATGCAAACGATAATTTTGCACTGGCACAAATCGGCTTCTTTGTCCCACTAAGCCATTAAGATGCAAACCATAATTTTGCACTGGCATAAATATGCAAACCATAATTTTGCATTGGCACAAATCGGCTTCTTTGTCCCACTAAGCCATGAAGATGCAAACCATAATTTTGCACTGGCATAAATATGCAAACCATAATTTTGCACTGGCACAAATCGGCTTCTTTGTCCCATTAAGCCATGAAGATGCAAACCATAATTTTGCACTGGCATAAATATGCAAACCATAATTTTGCACTGGCACAAATCGGCTTCTTTGTCCCACTAAGCCATTAAGATGCAAACCATAATTTTGCACTGGCACAAATAGGCAAACCATAATTTTGCATTGGCACAAATCGGCTTTTTTGTCCCACTAAGCCATAAAGATGCAAACCATAATTTTGCACTGGCATAAATATGCAAACCATAATTTTGCACTGGCACAAATCGGCTTCTTTGTCCCACTAAGCCATTAAGATGCAAACCATAATTTTGCACTGGCATAAATATGCAAACCATAATTTTGCATTGGCACAAATCGGCTTCTTTGTCCCACTAAGCCATGAAGATGCAAACCATAATTTTGCACTGGCATAAATATGCAAACCATAATTTTGCACTGGCACAAATCGGCTTCTTTGTCCCACTAAGCCATTAAGATGCAAACCATAATTTTGCACTGGCATAAATATGCAAACCATAATTTTGCACTGGCACAAATCGGCTTCTTTTTCCCACTAAGCCATGAAGATGCAAACCATAATTTTGCACTGGCATAAATATGCAAACCATAATTTTGCACTGGCACAAATCGGCTTCTTTGTCCTTGTTATTCCCACAATTATCCATCCATTATCCCACTTCTGAAGTTTGTAGGAGGCCTTAGCGAGTTTATCAAATATTTTAAATGAAAGTTCACTCAGTAGTATTCACTTTTAATTGTAAAAAAATGTATAAAATTGACAAAATTATAAAAATTATCTGTCTCTGGGACAACTGCTGTCAACTACCTTTTCACGTGTTGCTGGTCCACGCAATATAAATTGATATCCCGGAGGAAAAGCCTACACATATTGGTCTTTTGAGAACATAACTATAATGTCATAGAAACATTCTTTGAATGTGAGAATATAGATTTAAAGCATAGTTTTAGAATCAAACAGGAATATTATTTTCAGGATGTTCTGAGAATCTCATAGGTATAGCCTAGGAATATCCTAATGGATTTCCCAGGAAGTTCTTGGGTATTGCAAACAATATTTCTAAAATCTTTTCTCAGGACATTCGCAATGGTTTTCGCGAACATTTTAGGCACATTCCTCCTAAAAAAAGAACATTCCCATTACATTCTAAGGATGCAATTTTGTTATGTTGGAGTGCTCCTTTCTCACGATTATTTTCCATGAGACAGAAATCAATTACTGAATTTATAAAAACAATAGCATTATATAAAGAAGGAGGGGCAAAAAATGCAAAAATAATAATTTTATATACGATTTGATAAAGCAACTCACAGGTGGTTTATATAAAATTCCTTCTAGGAAAACAATTACTAAACTTTTGGACAAAAAATATGCCACAGTATCTGATTTATTCCGACAAAAAACTAAAAACGTAGCTTTTTTCACGCTTACAGCAGATATTTGGACTTGCAAACCAGGAGTTTTCTTGGTGTGACATTGCATTTCAAAAACGATAATGGAATTGAATCCGTAACATTAGGAGTAGTAGGCCTAAATGAAAGACATACAGCTGAATATGTGCAAGAAAAACTTTCTATGTTAATGGAAGAATGGGGTATTACCTATGTCGGAGCAGATTCCAGCAATAATTACTGATGGTGCCTCAAATGTTACCAAAGCCTCAGAAACAATGTTCGGGAAAAAAGGCACCTCCACTGTTTTGCTCACCAAATTAATTTAGTGGCGGAAAGAGCTATTGGGGCAAATAAATCTTTGACAAATTTAATTAAAAAAATGTAAGACATAATAACTTGGTTTAAGCAAAGTGTAAATGCAACTGACGAGCTAAGAAAAGCAGAAGGCCCAGATAATTTCAAAAAACTCATTCAGCAGGTTCCAACTCGCTGGAATTCCACCTTCCATGCAATTAGTAGATTTCTTGAGATAGGAGATGTTATCAATCAAATTGTTAATCGTCATCCAACTGCCTCTGTTATGATCAGTGCCCGAGAAGCGGAGGAACTTAAAAAAGTTCAACAAGTACTTATGCCTCTGGAAGCTGCCACCAAACAAATGTTTGGTGAAAAATACACCACAAGTAGCGTTGTCATACCAATGATTTACACCTTAAAAAAAAAAAATTGAAGAAAATGTGCCTTCATATGACATTGGAAAATATTTGAAAGACTTTCTTTTGAGGGAATTTAATAAACATTTTGGATCAGCAGAACAGGTATACTTGCTAGGAATCGCGACGCTTCTAGACCCGCGCTTTAAAAAGCTTTACTTTTTTTCGCCAGTGAATTGTGCAAGAGCAGTTCAAAATTTACAAGAAGAGATGCAGTTACAAAATAACAGAGGTCCTGATAACGATAACTTTGCAGTGATTAATGAACCTGAAGTATCAGGTAAATTGTAAATTAACTTTAATTTTTTTAGTTATAACATCAATGTACCTATATAATATTTTTTAGATCTTCCAAGTCCTAACACTTTTGATATATTGGGAGATCACGCTAAATTGATGCTAGAAAATCGAAAAGGGACACCATCATCCAATCCTTATGAATTAATTATCGCTATATCTAAGAAATCCAGTTGAGTCCATAGCCACAAACCCATTCGATTGGTGGCATCAGAATTCCTCCATTTATCCAATTTTAGCTAAAATGGCATACAAATTCTTGGCAGTTGTGGCCACCTCGGTTCCATCGGAACGCCTGTTTTCCAAACCGGGACAAACGTTCACACAACAAAAAAACAAGATAAGGAATAAGTTATTGTCGAAATTACTTTTTCTTCAAGGTATATCAACAAGAGTTACTGGGACATTTGAACCTTAAATTTACCTGAATATTCTATTCTACATACTTTAGACTGTAGGAAACGTGATTGTTTTTATTTACTTAACAAAAATAAACTATTTTTTTCATTTTATTATTAAGCGTTCTGTAAAAATAGAAATTTTCCATGTTTTCTCTATCTCCTCAAAACATCAATGTTTGTAAAATATCGATGTTACCATCGATGTCCAACATCGACATCTGTGCTTGATGTCGCATCCCTACTTCGAAACCACTCTGTATACTCCAGGGAAATTAGACTTCCTCTTCGGAATGAGGCCGAACAAGCTGAATTTTTGCAGAGACCTTCGTTTTCATTTTATTATGAAGCACAAAAAAATCTCATATGCCTACCCTTGTGCGTCTTGACATATCGAAAATCAAAGGTCATGAAAATCGATTTCTCGCAAAAATCTCGCTTCCAGTACATCTGACGTCGAAGAACTCCAATTTGGTACGACTAACATTTTTCGAGATATCGTGATAAAGCGGGAGCGCGCATTCAAAATAGGTAATACTGTATTATAGTGCGAAGCTACAACTATAAATGCATTTTTTCTGATCTGTTAGTAAGGAAAATAAATCTTGCAATAGTAAAACTGTTATAAATTTGTTTATTATCATTTTTTGCACATGCCTTCCTCCTTGTCTTCGTCGGGTTCCACTAGCACCTTGATCAACAAATTATCTTTGTTAGACGCTTCCTCTATATCTGCTGGCTTTGTGCTTGTTGGCAAAACCTCTCTAGGCTCAACGTCACTGAAGTCTCCGATGTTTAGCAACTCTGTTGACGTGTTCAGGCATGCCTGAAAACATGGATTAGGCCTACTCAACTGGGTATACCATGTCAAAAAAAAATAACCCGCCTTGCATTCTACTTCAAAAATGGTGCGGAAAACAATGTATTTTTTGTTATGCATGTTATGTTATTAATTATTTATTATATATTTTATCATAAATAAACAAATTTCTAACAATTTTATTCTTGAAATATGACAGGAAAAAATATATGATAAATAATTAATAAGGTAACATGCATTTCAAAAAATACATTCTTTTCCGCACCACTTTTGAAGTAGAATGCCAGGCTGGTTATTTTCTTGACATGATATACCCAGTAGGCCTAATCCATGTTTTCAGGCATGCCTGAACACGTCAACAGAGTTGCTTAACATCGAAGACTTCAGTGACCTTGAGCCTAGAGAGGTTTTGCCAATAGATATACCTAGAGGAAGCATCTGACAAAGATAATTTGTCAATCGAGGTGCTAGTGGAACCCGACGAAGACAAGGAGGAAGACATGTGATATTGTTAAAAAAACTTTTCCTAAAATCGAAAACATGGATTAGGTCTACTGGGAATACCATGTCAAAAAAAAAACCCTTTCATTCTACTTCAAAAGTGGTGCGGAAAAGAATGTATTTTTTTTATGCATGTTATCAATTATTTATTATATAGGTACAGGGTGTCCCACTAAGATCGACGAAGTACGATATTATGGAATAGTTATTTGCATAATAACTTGAAAACGAATGCAGATATTGAATTGCGGTTTCCGCCAAAATGTACATATTTTTTGCTCTTTAAGCACAGCAATAAAAAAAAAATATTATTCCATTTGGATTATCCAACAAAATTAGAAAAAACTGGATCTTGGTTAAACAGCACCCTTTAGAAGACGCGGTGGGAACTATCGACCCCGAACGAAGTGGTACCTATTATTAATAACAATGAAATTCTCTTCCAAGTGAGCCCAAATTGAATGAGTTTGGATAAGAGATATGGAAGATACAGCAATAATTTTTTCACCAGCTTCTTCCACCTTTATTAGTGAAGATACGAAAAAAGCCTAATAACCAAGCTGGCGCCAAAATTATTAAACTTTTGATTTTTGTTGTTAAAACAGTATCTTAATATAGCAATTTTTAAACAAAATTTGAATTGTTAGTGTTATCATCGTAATTGCGCCCCCTAGCGGTCATCTTAGAAACTTGAAAATAATTTTCATCAATTTCTCTTGGCCGATTTAGTGAAGAAAATAAAAAAATCCCGAAGCCGTAAGGTCTATGGTTTCCATAATGTCGTACCTTGCCGATCTTAGTGGGACACCCTGAATTTTATTGTAAATAAACAAAATTATAACAATTTTATTATTGAATGTTTTATTTTCGAGATTAATAGATTAGGAAAAATGCATTTATAGTTATGGCTCCGCAGTAAAATACAGCATGACCTATATTGAATGCGCGCTCCCGCTTTATCACGTTATATCTTAAAAGCGGTTGGTCGTACGAAAAAAATGTATATGAGAAATTTTGTAGAGAATACTTTTTTACGTGAGTTTTTTTGTGATTCTTTGACGTCAGATGCACTGGAAGCAAGAGTTTCACGAAAATCTGATTTTCATTACCTTTGACCTTCGATAATCAAAACGAAGGTCTCTGCAAAAATTCAGCTTGTTCGGCCTCATTCCGCAGATGGCTCTTTTTTGGTCTTATTTCCCTGGGGTAGTATAGTATCCGCCAGAGATATTCCAGATTTCTAGAAAAAAGTATGTTTATATCAACAGCCGGCCTGCATTTAGTCGGGGAGCACGTTTCAGGAACCGCTTGAGTACAAGATTATATTGGTTTGAAATTATTCTGTTTAAATTGTTGCAAATAATGTTTAAAATAATAGGGAATTTTCATATTTCTCAATTTATTTTTTTTAGATACTTCTAGCGATTAGATATTACATGGTTTAATTTTTCTCCATTTTAATTTATACGTTGTACGAAAAAAAAATTATTGAAATTCAAATCAAAAACTTTGGCGCGAAAACGCGAGGTTTCAATATGACAGCACTTGTGACATCAATATTTCGTAAACAACAAACGCAGCAAACGAACTTCTGCTGACGCAGTGCTATTTTTGTGTTATTGTTGAAGCATTGTATAGGACTACCTACTTTTGGAATTTTATTTCACTTGCAAGTTCCCTTTTGACAAGCTTGTTTACAGAATCGTGACGTCAAAAAAGGGGCCATCATGGAAGCATTGTTTTGGCGGGAAATTTTTTATTTCAAATTTAGTATTATTTTTTGTGTAACAAGGGCAGTATTACTTAAATGAAAACTGGTCATATGGATATTGTACAGTATAAACTATCGATTTAAATCAAATTTGGAAAATTTTATTTCACTTGCAAGTTCCCCTTTTTTTCAATTTTCTTAAAAGATTTGTCAAATATTTAATGCAAGAAATTAAGTACTCAATCGAATCCAGAACAATACAATAATACTATACGCAAAATGAATTTAATTGATACTCTTGAGTAGATAGTCAAAGCGGGTCTCACTACCAAATTCCGACCATAACCTCAATCTTTCATTCTTGACACGTGGTGGATGCGCCGCCGTTGACACGAAGGTGGATGCATCGTCGGCGCCATCTTGTCAAACGTCATGGCGCCATCTAGCGTACATAGTGTGAAGTTCGTACTACAGGATGCTGTAGTTGGGGGCCCGTAGGGCTCCGCCCCCGAAAAAGGGGCCCGCAGGGCTGCGCCCCCCAAAAAGGGGCCCCCGGATTTTAATATGGGTACCAGAAAAAGGGGTGGGGGGGAAATGTTTTCCCGCCATCTTGTCAAACGTCATCTGTCAAACGTCATCTGTCAAACGTCATCTGTCAAACGTCATGACGTCATAGCGGGAGTTTTGAGTCGTTCCGGGTTCTGTGATGACGTCATAGCGACCTGGGTCACGTCCGTGGAGTCATTTAGAGTACATGGTGCAAAGTTTGATTCCGGATTCGGGTTCTGTGATGACGTCATAGCGACCTGGGTCACGTCCGTGGAGTCATTTAGAGTACATAGTGCAAAGTTTGATTCAGGGTTCAGGTTCTGTGATGACGTCATAGCGACCTGGGTCACGTTCGTGGCGCCATTTAGAGTACATAGTGCGAAGTTCGTTCCGGGTTCTGTGATGACGTCATAGCGACCTGGGTCACGTCCGTGGAGTCATTTAGAGTACATAGTGCAAAGTTTGATTCATGGTTCGGGTTCTGTGATGACGTCATAGCGACCTGGGTCACGTTCGTGGCGCCATTTAGAGTACATAGTGCGAAGTTCGTTTCATGGTTCTGTGATGACGTCATAGCGACCTGGGTCACGTGGGTTACGTCAGTGCGGGTCCGTGGCGCCATTTAGAGTACATGTGTCAAGTTTGATGTGCCTTATAACAGGATGCTGTGGTGGTGACGTAACTATGAGGGTCCAGCAGCTAGCTTTATGTTGTACCTGGTAGAGGGTGTTTGAACTTAAGGATGATACACACATACAGGATTGCTTATTGACCTCGTGTGCTACCATTTACGATGCCATAACTAAGTCATCAGCTGTTTAAACAACCTACGTCAAGGCGAGAAATAACATGCTGCTTACGTCACAACTGGTGATTTAACGTTGGGGAGAGAGTGGATTTGTTCCACACAGGCCTTATGAGGATAGGCTATCCTGTAGTAGTAGTGTGTATTATCCTTGGTTGGAACCAACGTTTGATGGGAAAGGGGCCTCGTTTTTTTATTAAAAACATACATTTTTTAAGACAACGATTTCAAAAAGCGAATATTTTCCATCAATAAACTGCTTAATATGATCCAATCATTTTGGTGGTACGTCTTGGGAGAAACACTGCGTTACCGTCAAATTCAACGAGTATTTCAAATCCATAGCTAAAAATATACCACATCAATTGTATCGAGTACCTAAGTATTTAAGATATTTACTTACTAGGTTAAAATAATAATTTCTGTACAATAGTTTTATGATCTACCTTAATTTGTATAGTTTATTGGTTCCAGTAAAGATTTGCAATTATTTTGAGGTCTCTATCGTAGAAAATATTGGGAACTTTCACTTTATACCAGGTCTTATAATTTTCTCAGTGTTTTTGATCCTTTGTTATAAAAAGACAGGCCTTGTTGATTGATTTCAAATCCATATCTAAAATATTCCATAATTGTATCGATATCAGTAGGTATATAATATATTCACTTACTTGGTTAAAATGATAATTGTTGTGCAATAATTTTATTGTTGTTGACGAGTCTCAAACAAGACTGAAAGAGCTTAATTATTATAAAATCCGATTCAAACCTCGAATTAACAACATAACATACAAAAAACGCTGTCAAAATATTGGGAATTTCACTTTCTATGAGGCTTCAGGTCTTGTAATTTTCTCAGTGTTTTCAATCCTTTGCTAGGAAAAGATAGGTCTTGTTGTTGATTGATATTAGTATATAAGATATTTACTTACTTGTTTAAAATCAAATTAATTGTTGTGCAATATTTTTATATTTTTCACTGGTGACGAGTTTGAGTAAACTGAAAGAAGCTTGTTATTATAAAATCCGATTTAAACTTCGAAAACTTTGATATCACATACAAAAGCACCGCCAAATGCAAACGCTTAATCGGCAGTTTTTTTATCTGAATTATATCAGGACCATTCGCAGAAGCCGCCCGAGAAAAACAACAACACATTTTAAAGATAATTTTTTAGTTTAAGGTGTAATTATTAAGTTAGATAGGTATTAATATGTCCATTTTTATTTTAAAAGGTGACAAATTCAAACAATTTATCAAAATTTAAAAGAATAGATTTAAATTAGCATCGTTGACATTTTATGAGCCAATACCCTTATGCAATACAAAATTTCAGTGGATACATTGTTACCTGTAAAAGATGAGGATTCAATTTTTTTTTCTTTGTACAAAAAACGCAGCATCCAGTACCAGTACTTTGAGCCTGGATTTTCAAAGTTTAGTTTTTTGGGCGATAAGTGTCGGTTTCGAAAAACTGTAAGTACTATTTTTAAATATCTAAGTGATGTAGGATAAATCATGCCCCGAGACATATTTTGAATTAACACAAACCTCGATTTTTGAATTATTTTTATTTTCCTTAACACATAATCATATTGTTTGTTTTTTAAAAATACAGACAACCCTGAGTACCTACCTATTTCTTAATTTAATTCCAATAGTTTTTTACGCAGCAACTTGAATTTACTTTTTCACTTACATTTGCACAAAACTCAAATTTCTTTTTCTAAAATTTAGGTAGGTTCTTTAACCAATTTAAACTGGTTTTATTTTTTCATTTACTTTAAAACAAACCTCCATAAACAGCGAATTTTTAATTTTGTGTACAAAATGGTTCACCAGGAAGGAGATAACCTGAAAGATCATGAGGATTGCTAAACATCTTCCAAGATCTGTAACCAATGTGGTGGGATTTTTGAAGCAGAGGGGGCTATCCAACACCACCCAAACACCCAGCTCCAAGAGAGCCTCCAAACGAAAGGCTGGAGATCCCGCCGCCCCATGATGAAGCAAGCTAGACTTTTGCGGGTAAGTTGACATTAATCGAATTTTTTAAATCTAAATCAATTATTTTCAGGACCCTCAATATCAGCCACATGCCGGTGGTGTGAGTATTGCGATTTGGAGGCACCGATAAATCAATGGGTTGGTCATCTTCGGTGTCTCTAGCACCGAGCCAACACCTGGTGAAGCAGGAGGAAGACGTTAGTCTTGTCAAAACATCTTTCAAGAACCGAATTGCAACATAGCGGCTTTCATCAAAGCAGGACCCTATCAGCGTGAAGCACGTTTTGAAATTAGCTGTGGCATACCTATTCAGTATTAGGACGGACGGAGGACTGAATGATTTTATGACACACTTACCAGGATAGCAGAAAATGCGTATGCGAAAAAATAATTTAGAGCAAACAGTTAAATAGCGCAAGGATATGAGCAAACTAACTTCGCACATTCTTGAGCAACCGACCCACCGAATTCAACAAACATGCGTATACGTAAACGAGAAGAAGGGGTTTTAAAACTAGTTTTTCCTTCAACAAATCAGGGTAACTATGGAATAACATAGAGGACTAAAATATGACAACCACTTTCAAGTTGAAACTGGAAGTGGATACCGGCTGCCACTACCACCCCCTGCTCATAAATAAATTTCGTCATTTAGGTTTCCAGTCATCCTAAACAAAAAGTTCACAGAATTCCAGGAAAAAGAAAGCGGTGTGTATCATTTCAATTGCAGTGTTATATACTAAACAATGTCTCTTACAGGCTGGACGCTCCAACAACTTTAAGCTCTAAATATGAGTATTAATAGGATCATAACCCTCTAAAAGCCTATTCATATCTGCCAGTACCAGGATAACCTGTAACGTCATGGGAGTTGCCGAACATCTGCCAAGATCTGCAATCAATGTGGTGGAATTTTTAAATCATGTCATCCAGAAATAATATGGGTTGAGGAAAAAAGTATTCCAGTACTTCCAAGCTAGATATTCAGGAATGTGAGAAATTAGCAGTTTATACGAATTACTTCCAGAGGAGTACGTTCGCGGATTTCGTTCGCAGGCGGAAATTTGGGATCTGTTTCTATTTAAATACTCAATATATATTGAAAAAAAAAAAAAAATTCAAGGGTGCCGATAAAGACGTATTTCATTTTTATGATTATGAATATTGCTACAATTTAGATGGTAGTCGCACTCACAGTCCTATTAACCATATTGGCAATGATTGTTGAGAATAAAAATAAGCATTAGTATAAACTATGTTTTATTCTCCTGAGAATGGCAGAGATGAAGCCACCATTAATCTCTGTAGACCACCAACCCAAACCCACAGTCAAATAGCGCCAGCACACACTTAAGATATCCTACAACTTTTATTTATGTTCCAAAATTGTATCAAGATTATTTCCATTTCAATAATTTTTGAAAAGAAACTTCTTAAACGGCGTTCTGCTATTTGGACGACAATGGAGAGCGATTTGAAAAACGCGTCACGGGCAAATTTCGTTACTCGAGAGACAAGAAAGATGTAACGTAAGGGAACAGAGAAAGACAGCTATTGATTGACACAAACCAAGGATTATAAGCGTCGAGAGGACTGCCCATTATTGACAAGCGCCGATATTGACACAAACCAAGGATTATATGCGTAAGGATGATTGCCTATTATTGACAAGCGGTATTGGAAAAATAAAATCATTTCTGGCGAATTTCGGGGTTTTCCGGATATCTCTGGAAAGCACTCGGAATTTTTGAAATATCAAAGCAGCATAATAATGAGCACAAAGTTGCACTATACTTTTTTCTGATTCAACCGACGTCGGGTCTCTTTCCGTAGGATTCTAATACAGGATTCGAATAGGATTCAAAATAGCTAGTATTCGAATGATACCCAAGTCTCCCAAAGTACCAAGTGTTATCACAGGAGTTTATTCAAAACATGCCGCATTAGTAATAATTATCAAACTTCAAAATTGTATAACAGGAGACTTTCTCATTGAAATCAAGCATTACGTTGATAGACTTGATACTGTTTACAATGCCAATCCCCATTAAGTATACATGCCCCAGATGTAAGGGTGAAACTGATATACCTAATCGACTTTGTTTGCCTTGCGAATTTTCACAATTTGTTGAACAAAAAAGGATACCATCTAATTATTTTGCAAAACCCGAACGTAGAACCTAAATTATGAAGTTGTACAAGTAAATTTTCTGTTAAATAAAATTTTTGTTATTATATTTTTCTGCTTTTTATTTATGGCCTCTAGACTAGGTTAGGCTATTAATAATTTAAACAAAATTCAACGAGAGCATTGTGCGCAACATTAGGATAGGCCATCGAATACTATATTGTTAAGCTTTTTTTTAAGTCGACACTTTCCGTATGGGGAGCAAAAGAAGGAAGGATACGGCAAAAAACAGGTGTGAGATCAGGTGACCATTGACGTACAATCGTAGGGAGCCACACCAACTCATATTGTATTGGAGTATCAGCTAGGGGATTCTTATCTTGTCACAAGTCGCTATGGCTCGCTAGCTGTCATTCGATACCTATTTCGATATCGGATGGAGAGTGATTCATATGTATTATTGTCGAATTTCGTATCGACATCAAATAGACGGTGGTATGAAAAACGAGAGAAAAATCGACCTTCAAATTTGAATGATAGATGATAGATTATGTTTATTATTTTATAATTTATTTTTCGCTTCAATTCAAACTATTTTTACTTCTAAAGATTCCTTTCGCGTTGAAAAAAATTTCAATTTCTACTTATTATGTTGCAACGAAATTTTAAGGCAGCACCGTCAACAGCAAAACCTTCACTCTAGACGCACGACTCGTAGGGTAGGAGAAACTTGATTTACATTTTTCTTCTCGCCTCTCAACTCCACACTCCCGTCTTCCTTATGTGAGACTGACCACGTCCACCAGCACTCAACATGTTGAGTGATTAGTCAGCGGCTTTGTTGAAAAAGATGAAATATAACGAAGGATTACATACACAAACGTCAAACATAAAACATAAACATAACACATGACACCACAACTTGTCACTTCAAAATAAAAAAGGATAGCCAATCATTCAAACAAAGATCAGCAAATCGGAAAGCCGAAACGCGACCTCTAACTTACGCCAGAGAGTCGATACCGAATCAGCAATTCGACATCGAATTGGTCTTAAAAATTCCGCAGGATTATAAATGATGGACTGTATACGCATGCAATTTAATTCATTTTACCTACTCATCAATAACTGATAGACCGTGCCTGACTCATCCATATAATATTATAGGTCCTGCGAAATATTAATGAAACCGAACAAACAGACTGCATACATAAAACGTCCATTTTATGTCATGTTCACGTTCATACGTCCATATGACCTATTCACTGATCTCGTAAATAAATGGATAAACAAAGAACGCTCCTAATGGTGCTAATTTACGAGGTCGAAATCTAAATAAAAACAACTGACTGGGACAGCTGTGAGCATGCGCAGTAGATAAATGTATTGTGCGTAGACAAAATATGGCCAATGAAAATGAAGGAATTTCGAAACTTAGAACAGTTGTTCGAAAGATAAAACACTGCGCAGGCGTTAGGCTGTTCCGTTGCACAACTGTTCGTAGAATATTGACCCCAAATTTTCGCACAAATTATGCAAATCAAGCCGTATGAATTGTTTATCCATTTATTTTTTAGATCAGTGGACCTATTCAGAACATACATAAGACGTACATTTTAGTAAAAACATTCATATTACGTACATTTACATCCACCATTTTGGTTTTATGTTAAAGTGTAAAACACAAACAAGTCACTGTTTATTTATTTAATTCCTCCTGTCTAAGTTTAACTTTGTTTGAATCTCTGTTAATCCTAGTAATTCAAATCATTGGCTTAGAAAATCGTGTGTTTTATTTAGTGGCATGCAGACGTAATAATTAGAAATTGATAAAAAAAAAAAATCTTGCCTCGACTGGGACTTAAACTCAGGACCCCTGAATTTCCAGTGCAATGCTCTAACCAACTAAGCTACCAGGAGCTGTTTCATTTCTACATTTTCGAATGTGGATCAAATCTGGAACGCGAAATAAATGAAAAATAGTATAGAAGGACTAACCACACAGCGTTTTTATGCCTAGGGAGTTTATCGATACCGTGGAAAAAATCTAGATCGACGATGCATTTGATCTGAAATTTCGGGGTTTGACCCGAACCAAACCCAAATTTTTGGGGAGTTTCCCGGAATTCGACCGCAGCTCCTTATCTCATGTTATCATCATCAAAACACAGTTATCGTCCCGCCATCAGGCGTCATCCTCATCGTCGTCTCGTCATCGATCGATTGCAAAAAGTCTAGCCGGGGAATCGAGTCCTCAGACCATCACACCAAAATCCAGCACTGTAGACAAGGCACTAGATCATTGAGTAATTATTGATAAAAAATGTTTGTAAGTAAAGTCTATACCAAGTCACTTGGACTAGCATAAAAACTAACTAAATCCCGGCATCCATCGGCTTTTTCTTTGTCAAACATGGGCGGCGTAATTTCAAAAAACAGTACTAAAATTAATAATCAATAGACAGTATGTCAATCAATCATGATCGGCAATGGCCAATCAGATCTATTGAGTCCACGTTTACTGGTATCGAACGTGTACATGGAGGATGAAGCCAATCAGATAATATACCTATCCATTCTTACTTGTCTGGCTTCCAACGGGTACGAGGAGCAATCAGTATAAATTTTGCTATATTTTTCAATATGTGATGCAGTATATTGACAATACGTCTATTTTAGGCTTAGTCCAAGTAACTTCGTATAGACTATAAAACGTTCTAACTATACAGGTCCAGAGACAATTATAAGTGTGTAGACAGCTATACAGGTCCAGAGACAGGTCCGATACAGCTTTTCGAGACAGATCTGTCTACACAGACTGCTTTTCGAAACAGCTTTCCGTGACAGGTCTGTCTACATAGACTGCTTTTCGAGACATGTCTGTCTACACAGACAGCTTTTCGAGACAGGTCTGTCTACACAGGCAGCTTTCTGAGACAGGTCTGTCTACACAGACAGCTTTTCGAGACAGGTCTGTCTATAGAGGCAGCTTTTCGAGACAGATCTGTCTATAGATACAGCTTTTCGAGACAGGTCTGTCTACACAGATAGCTTTTCGAGACAGGTTAGTAGTAACGGGGGCACCTGAGCCTGAGAATTTTTTCGATACCGTGAGAAAAATCTCTAAATCGGCGGCGCCATTGATCTGAAACAGCTATCCAGGTCTAGAGATAGGTTTGTATACACTTATACAGGGCTAGAGACAGGCCTGTATACAGCAATGGTAAGCAAGGGTTAGTTTGGGTTAGTTATAGGTTAACATAGGACCCCCCACGTCGTTGGGTCAGTTACGAATCTTCCCTAATTGACCCAACGACGTGGGGGGTCCTATGTTAACCTATAACTAACCCAAACTAACCCTTGCTTACCATTGCTGTATACAGGCCTGTCTCTAGCCCTGTATAAGTGTATACAAACCTATCTCTAGACCTGGATAGCTGTTTCAGATCAATGGCGCCGCCGATTTAGAGATTTTTCTCACGGTATCGAAAAAATTCTCAGGCTCAGGTGCCCCCGTTACTACTAACCTGTCTCGAAAAGCTATCTGTGTAGACAGACCTGTCTCGAAAAGCTGTATCTATAGACAGATCTGTCTCGAAAAGCTGCCTCTATAGACAGACCTGTCTCGAAAAGCTGTCTGTGTAGACAGACCTGTCTCAGAAAGCTGCCTGTGTAGACAGACCTGTCTCGAAAAGCTGTCTGTGTAGACAGACATGTCTCGAAAAGCAGTCTATGTAGACAGACCTGTCACGGAAAGCTGTTTCGAAAAGCAGTCTGTGTAGACAGATCTGTCTCGAAAAGCTGTATCGGACCTGTCTCTGGACCTGTATAGCTGTCTACACACTTATAATTGTCTCTGGACCTGTATAGTTAGAACGTTTTATAGTCTATACGAAGTTACTTGGACTAAGCCTAAAATAGACGTATTGTCAATATACTGCATCACATATTGAAAAATATAGCAAAATTTATACTGATTGCTCCTCGTACCCGTTGGAAGCCAGACAAGTAAGAATGGATAGGTATATTATCTGATTGGCTTCATCCTCCATGTACACGTTCGATACCAGTAAACGTGGACTCAATAGATCTGATTGGCCATTGCCGATCATGATTGATTGACATACTGTCTATTGATTATTAATTTTAGTACTGTTTTTTGAAATTACGCCGCCCATGTTTGACAAAGAAAAAGCCGATGGATGCCGGGATTTAGTTAGTTTTTATGCTAGTCCAAGTGACTTGGTATAGACTTTACTTACAAACATTTTTTATCAATAATTACTCAATGATCTAGTGCCTTGTCTACAGTGCTGGATTTTGGTGTGATGGTCTGAGGACTCGATTCCCCGGCTAGACTTTTTGCAATCGATCGATGACGAGACGACGATGAGGATGACGCCTGATGGCGGGACGATAACTGTGTTTTGATGATGATAACATGAGATAAGGAGCTGCGGTCGAATTCCGGGAAACTCCCCAAAAATTTGGGTTTGGTTCGGGTCAAACCCCGAAATTTCAGATCAAATGCATCGTCGATCTAGATTTTTTCCACGGTATCGATAAACTCCCTAGGCATAAAAACGCTGTGTGGTTAGTCCTTCTATACTATTTTTCATTTATTTCGCGTTCCAGATTTGATCCACATTCGAAAATGTAGAAATGAAACAGCTCCTGGTAGCTTAGTTGGTTAGAGCATTGCACTGGAAATTCAGGGGTCCTGAGTTTAAGTCCCAGTCGAGGCAAGATTTTTTTTTTTTATCAATTTCTAATTATTACGTCTGCATGCCACTAAATAAAACACACGATTTTCTAAGCCAATGATTTGAATTACTAGGATTAACAGAGATTCAAACAAAGTTAAACTTAGACAGGAGGAATTAAATAAATAAACAGTGACTTGTTTGTGTTTTACACTTTAACATAAAACCAAAATGGTGGATGTAAATGTACGTAATATGAATGTTTTTACTAAAATGTACGTCTTATGTATGTTCTGAATAGGTCCACTGATCTAAAAAATAAATGGATAAACAATTCATACGGCTTGATTTGCATAATTTGTGCGAAAATTTGGGGTCAATATTCTACGAACAGTTGTGCAACGGAACAGCCTAACGCCTGCGCAGTGTTTTATCTTTCGAACAACTGTTCTAAGTTTCGAAATTCCTTCATTTTCATTGGCCATATTTTGTCTACGCACAATACATTTATCTACTGCGCATGCTCACAGCTGTCCCAGTCAGTTGTTTTTATTTAGATTTCGACCTCGTAAATTAGCACCATTAGGAGCGTTCTTTGTTTATCCATTTATTTACGAGATCAGTGAATAGGTCATATGGACGTATGAACGTGAACATGACATAAAATGGACGTTTTATGTATGCAGTCTGTTTGTTCGGTTTCATTAATATTTCGCAGGACCTATAATATTATATGGATGAGTCAGGCACGGTCTATCAGTTATTGATGAGTAGGTAAAATGAATTAAATTGCATGCGTATACAGTCCATCATTTATAATCCTGCGGAATTTTTAAGACCAATTCGATGTCGAATTGCTGATTCGGTATCGACTCTCTGGCGTAAGTTAGAGGTCGCGTTTCGGCTTTCCGATTTGCTGATCTTTGTTTGAATGATTGGCTATCCTTTTTTATTTTGAAGTGACAAGTTGTGGTGTCATGTGTTATGTTTATGTTTTATGTTTGACGTTTGTGTATGTAATCCTTCGTTATATTTCATCTTTTTCAACAAAGCCGCTGACTAATCACTCAACATGTTGAGTGCTGGTGGACGTGGTCAGTCTCACATAAGGAAGACGGGAGTGTGGAGTTGAGAGGCGAGAAGAAAAATGTAAATCAAGTTTCTCCTACCCTACGAGTCGTGCGTCTAGAGTGAAGGTTTTGCTGTTGACGGTGCTGCCTTAAAATTTCGTTGCAACATAATAAGTAGAAATTGAAATTATTTTCAACGCGAAAGGAATCTTTAGAAGTAAAAATAGTTTGAATTGAAGCGAAAAATAAATTATAAAATAATAAACATAATCTATCATCTATCATTCAAATTTGAAGGTCGATTTTTCTCTCGTTTTTCATACCACCGTCTATTTGATGTCGATACGAAATTCGACAATAATACATATGAATCACTCTCCATCCGATATCGAAATAGGTATCGAATGACAGCTAGCGAGCCATAGCGACTTGTGACAAGATAAGAATCCCCTAGCTGATACTCCAATACAATATGAGTTGGTGTGGCTCCCTACGATTGTACGTCAATGGTCACCTGATCTCACACCTGTTTTTTGCCGTATCCTTCCTTCTTTTGCTCCCCATACGGAAAGTGTCGACTTAAAAAAAAGCTTAACAATATAGTATTCGATGGCCTATCCTAATGTTGCGCACAATGCTCTCGTTGAATTTTGTTTAAATTATTAATAGCCTAACCTAGTCTAGAGGCCATAAATAAAAAGCAGAAAAATATAATAACAAAAATTTTATTTAACAGAAAATTTACTTGTACAACTTCATAATTTAGGTTCTACGTTCGGGTTTTGCAAAATAATTAGATGGTATCCTTTTTTGTTCAACAAATTGTGAAAATTCGCAAGGCAAACAAAGTCGATTAGGTATATCAGTTTCACCCTTACATCTGGGGCATGTATACTTAATGGGGATTGGCATTGTAAACAGTATCAAGTCTATCAACGTAATGCTTGATTTCAATGAGAAAGTCTCCTGTTATACAATTTTGAAGTTTGATAATTATTACTAATGCGGCATGTTTTGAATAAACTCCTGTGATAACACTTGGTACTTTGGGAGACTTGGGTATCATTCGAATACTAGCTATTTTGAATCCTATTCGAATCCTGTATTAGAATCCTACGGAAAGAGACCCGACGTCGGTTGAATCAGAAAAAAGTATAGTGCAACTTTGTGCTCATTATTATGCTGCTTTGATATTTCAAAAATTCCGAGTGCTTTCCAGAGATATCCGGAAAACCCCGAAATTCGCCAGAAATGATTTTATTTTTCCAATACCGCTTGTCAATAATAGGCAATCATCCTTACGCATATAATCCTTGGTTTGTGTCAATATCGGCGCTTGTCAATAATGGGCAGTCCTCTCGACGCTTATAATCCTTGGTTTGTGTCAATCAATAGCTGTCTTTCTCTGTTCCCTTACGTTACATCTTTCTTGTCTCTCGAGTAACGAAATTTGCCCGTGACGCGTTTTTCAAATCGCTCTCCATTGTCGTCCAAATAGCAGAACGCCGTTTAAGAAGTTTCTTTTCAAAAATTATTGAAATGGAAATAATCTTGATACAATTTTGGAACATAAATAAAAGTTGTAGGATATCTTAAGTGTGTGCTGGCGCTATTTGACTGTGGGTTTGGGTTGGTGGTCTACAGAGATTAATGGTGGCTTCATCTCTGCCATTCTCAGGAGAATAAAACATAGTTTATACTAATGCTTATTTTTATTCTCAACAATCATTGCCAATATGGTTAATAGGACTGTGAGTGCGACTACCATCTAAATTGTAGCAATATTCATAATCATAAAAATGAAATACGTCTTTATCGGCACCCTTGAATTTTTTTTTTTTTTTTCAATATATATTGAGTATTTAAATAGAAACAGATCCCAAATTTCCGCCTGCGAACGAAATCCGCGAACGTACTCCTCTGGAAGTAATTCGTATAAACTGCTAATTTCTCACATTCCTGAATATCTAGCTTGGAAGTACTGGAATACTTTTTTCCTCAACCCATATTATTTCTGGATGACATGATTTAAAAATTCCACCACATTGATTGCAGATCTTGGCAGATGTTCGGCAACTCCCATGACGTTACAGGTTATCCTGGTACTGGCAGATATGAATAGGCTTTTAGAGGGTTATGATCCTATTAATACTCATATTTAGAGCTTAAAGTTGTTGGAGCGTCCAGCCTGTAAGAGACATTGTTTAGTATATAACACTGCAATTGAAATGATACACACCGCTTTCTTTTTCCTGGAATTCTGTGAACTTTTTGTTTAGGATGACTGGAAACCTAAATGACGAAATTTATTTATGAGCAGGGGGTGGTAGTGGCAGCCGGTATCCACTTCCAGTTTCAACTTGAAAGTGGTTGTCATATTTTAGTCCTCTATGTTATTCCATAGTTACCCTGATTTGTTGAAGGAAAAACTAGTTTTAAAACCCCTTCTTCTCGTTTACGTATACGCATGTTTGTTGAATTCGGTGGGTCGGTTGCTCAAGAATGTGCGAAGTTAGTTTTCTCATATCCTTGCGCTATTTAACTGTTTGCTCTAAATTATTTTTTCGCATACGCATTTTCTGCTATCCTGGTAAGTGTGTCATAAAATCATTCAGTCCTCCGTCCGTCCTAATACTGGATAGGTATGCCA
Organism: Ceutorhynchus assimilis; assembly: GCA_917834065.1. NCBI lineage: Eukaryota > Metazoa > Arthropoda > Insecta > Coleoptera > Curculionidae > Ceutorhynchus > Ceutorhynchus assimilis. Next base: position 85,123,040 of record OU892277.1, read on the forward strand.
CAGCTAATTTCAAAACGTGCTTCACGCTGATAGGGTCCTGCTTTGATGAAAGCCGCTATGTTGCAATTCGGTTCTTGAAAGATGTTTTGACAAGACTAACGTCTTCCTCCTGCTTCACCAGGTGTTGGCTCGGTGCTAGAGACACCGAAGATGACCAACCCATTGATTTATCGGTGCCTCCAAGTCGCAATACTCACACCACCGGCATGTGGCTGATATTGAGGGTCCTGAAAATAATTGATTTAGATTTAAAAAATTCGATTAATGTCAACTTACCCGCAAAAGTCTAGCTTGCTTCATCATGGGGCGGCGGGATCTCCAGCCTTTCGTTTGGAGGCTCTCTTGGAGCTGGGTGTTTGGGTGGTGTTGGATAGCCCCCTCTGCTTCAAAAATCCCACCACATTGGTTACAGATCTTGGAAGATGTTTAGCAATCCTCATGATCTTTCAGGTTATCTCCTTCCTGGTGAACGATTTTGTACATAAAATTAAAAATTCGCTGTTTATGGAGGTTTGTTTTAAAGTAAATGAAAAAATAAAACCAGTTTAAATTGGTTAAAGAACCTACCTAAATTTTAGAAAAAGAAATTTGAGTTTTGTGCAAATGTAAGTGAAAAAGTAAATTCAAGTTGCTGCGTAAAAAACTATTGGAATTAAATTAAGAAATAGGTAGGTACTCAGGGTTGTCTGTATTTTTAAAAAACAAACAATATGATTATGTGTTAAGGAAAATAAAAATAATTCAAAAATCGAGGTTTGTGTTAATTCAAAATATGTCTCGGGGCATGATTTATCCTACATCACTTAGATATTTAAAAATAGTACTTACAGTTTTTCGAAACCGACACTTATCGCCCAAAAAACTAAACTTTGAAAATCCAGGCTCAAAGTACTGGTACTGGATGCTGCGTTTTTTGTACAAAGAAAAAAAAATTGAATCCTCATCTTTTACAGGTAACAATGTATCCACTGAAATTTTGTATTGCATAAGGGTATTGGCTCATAAAATGTCAACGATGCTAATTTAAATCTATTCTTTTAAATTTTGATAAATTGTTTGAATTTGTCACCTTTTAAAATAAAAATGGACATATTAATACCTATCTAACTTAATAATTACACCTTAAACTAAAAAATTATCTTTAAAATGTGTTGTTGTTTTTCTCGGGCGGCTTCTGCGAATGGTCCTGATATAATTCAGATAAAAAAACTGCCGATTAAGCGTTTGCATTTGGCGGTGCTTTTGTATGTGATATCAAAGTTTTCGAAGTTTAAATCGGATTTTATAATAACAAGCTTCTTTCAGTTTACTCAAACTCGTCACCAGTGAAAAATATAAAAATATTGCACAACAATTAATTTGATTTTAAACAAGTAAGTAAATATCTTATATACTAATATCAATCAACAACAAGACCTATCTTTTCCTAGCAAAGGATTGAAAACACTGAGAAAATTACAAGACCTGAAGCCTCATAGAAAGTGAAATTCCCAATATTTTGACAGCGTTTTTTGTATGTTATGTTGTTAATTCGAGGTTTGAATCGGATTTTATAATAATTAAGCTCTTTCAGTCTTGTTTGAGACTCGTCAACAACAATAAAATTATTGCACAACAATTATCATTTTAACCAAGTAAGTGAATATATTATATACCTACTGATATCGATACAATTATGGAATATTTTAGATATGGATTTGAAATCAATCAACAAGGCCTGTCTTTTTATAACAAAGGATCAAAAACACTGAGAAAATTATAAGACCTGGTATAAAGTGAAAGTTCCCAATATTTTCTACGATAGAGACCTCAAAATAATTGCAAATCTTTACTGGAACCAATAAACTATACAAATTAAGGTAGATCATAAAACTATTGTACAGAAATTATTATTTTAACCTAGTAAGTAAATATCTTAAATACTTAGGTACTCGATACAATTGATGTGGTATATTTTTAGCTATGGATTTGAAATACTCGTTGAATTTGACGGTAACGCAGTGTTTCTCCCAAGACGTACCACCAAAATGATTGGATCATATTAAGCAGTTTATTGATGGAAAATATTCGCTTTTTGAAATCGTTGTCTTAAAAAATGTATGTTTTTAATAAAAAAACGAGGCCCCTTTCCCATCAAACGTTGGTTCCAACCAAGGATAATACACACTACTACTACAGGATAGCCTATCCTCATAAGGCCTGTGTGGAACAAATCCACTCTCTCCCCAACGTTAAATCACCAGTTGTGACGTAAGCAGCATGTTATTTCTCGCCTTGACGTAGGTTGTTTAAACAGCTGATGACTTAGTTATGGCATCGTAAATGGTAGCACACGAGGTCAATAAGCAATCCTGTATGTGTGTATCATCCTTAAGTTCAAACACCCTCTACCAGGTACAACATAAAGCTAGCTGCTGGACCCTCATAGTTACGTCACCACCACAGCATCCTGTTATAAGGCACATCAAACTTGACACATGTACTCTAAATGGCGCCACGGACCCGCACTGACGTAACCCACGTGACCCAGGTCGCTATGACGTCATCACAGAACCATGAAACGAACTTCGCACTATGTACTCTAAATGGCGCCACGAACGTGACCCAGGTCGCTATGACGTCATCACAGAACCTGAACCCTGAATCAAACTTTGCACTATGTACTCTAAATGACTCCACGGACGTGACTCAGGTCGCTATGACGTCATCACAGAACCATGAAACGAACTTCGCACTATGTACTCTAAATGGCGCCACGAACGTGACCCAGGTCGCTATGACGTCATCACAGAACCTGAACCCTGAATCAAACTTTGCACTATGTACTCTAAATGACTCCACGGACGTGACCCAGGTCGCTATGACGTCATCACAGAACCCGAATCCGGAATCAAACTTTGCACCATGTACTCTAAATGACTCCACGGACGTGACCCAGGTCGCTATGACGTCATCACAGAACCCGGAACGACTCAAAACTCCCGCTATGACGTCATGACGTTTGACAGATGACGTTTGACAGATGACGTTTGACAGATGACGTTTGACAGGTGACGTTTGACAGGTGACGGTTGACAAGATGGCGGGAAAACATTTCCCCCCCACCCCTTTTTCTGGTACCCATATTAAAATCCGGGGGCCCCTTTTTGGGGGGCGGAGCCCTGCGGGCCCCCTTTTTGGGGCAGAGCTCTGTAGGCCCCCAACTACAGCATCCTGTATTACGAACTTCACACTATGTACGCTAGATGGCGCCAAATACGAATTTCACACTATGTACGCTAGAGGGCGCCATGACGTTTGACAAGATGGCGCCGACGACGCATCCACCTTCGTGTCAATGCTGGCGCATCCACCACGTGTCAAGAATGAAAGATTGAGGTTATGGTCGGATTTTGGTCCTAGAACCCCCTTTGATTATCTACTCTCTTGGACTAAATTTATTTCCAACCGTTATCTGTAGAGTTGTTGCTGAGGTTTTTGTTTATCCGGGCATCGTCGACAAAGAATTCATTTTTTGTAGGAATCTCGAATATCTGTGGCGGCGACTATAGACTATTTTAGGGTTTGCGCAGAATCATGACGGTACATTTCACGGTTTCTTGACGTGTTGGAACAAAGCTAATGAGTATTAAAAATATGATCATATTTTTAATAGGTATTGTTTTGAATTAGCTATGGTGTTTCTTGCTGTTTCTTCTTCGAAAGACCAACAGTTTCCAAATAACTTTGCACAACACTCGTTTTGGTCTATATACATTTATTTAAAATAAATAAAACAAAGATATTCCTTGAATCCTCAACTGAAAATAAGAATTGGCCAATACTCTTTGAAGGTATAGTAGTAAATAGTATAAATAGTACATTGTGTATCAAGGGCGGAAAGGAGACGATTCCGACGAGTATGAAGTTATCGGCCCGAGCGAAGCGAAGCGAGTGCAGATATCACACGAGTCGAAATTATTTTCCGCCCGTGGTGCACACAGTACTTTTTGCGCGACTCTTTTTGGAAACATTTTTAATAAATATTCTATTTATATCAACTTCAAAAATTTAAAACTGAGAATGAATGAAAATCAACACTCTGTCAAACTGTCAAAGTCAAATTGAAAACATTTCCGCCCGGCTAGACGGGCGCAAATGTTCTTGTTATCCCGGCTATGAAATGCGCATGCGTGACAGTTCGCGGGCTGCAATAATTGTCAACGTTCCGCCCGCTTCACATGCATCGTTATTGAGCAGGTTCCAGGTTGCGGAAAAAAATCTGATTTTATAGTTTTTGAGATGAAAATTTAAATTAATTACGCTTCGATACCTACTTGAATCGTGAATGTCTTTTTTTTGTTCCAGTACAGAAACGGGTTGTCACAAACAATAGATGCCGCATTATTGAGACCACTGTTGTGTTAATTCCTGTACCTATTCGTATTGAGTTTTCTTGTTTATAAGTTCACACATTGAAACCCTAACTGTTATTTCCACCGCTACAACGTAAGTTCAGCCTTAGACTTCCAGTGGACTTAAATAACGATTTTGCTTCCCACCACGGTTTAAGTTCCACCTCAAGTCTAGTTAGTTGAGCCTCAGACTTTCTTCGCTTGGTTTCATCCTAACCTCACTTTTGGTTCGGGTTTTGTTTGTTTTTTTTTTTTGACAGAATTCCGCTTGACTATCGAGTATCGGTGTCTTTGTTATTTGTAATTTTCACGAGCTTTTTTCCGAAGAGCAAGTAAAAAGCAGATTTTTTTTTCTTCTCATAGCAAAAACAATGTAGGGTATTCTAATTTTTCGCTAAATTGAACACTCCTTTCCCAGTTTTCCGAAGTATTTTTATGGTTGTTGCTGTAATTGTTTATTACTTTTTTTTTGTGCGTTTATGGTTTATCACTTTCACAGCAAAATGGCAACTTTGAATTTTGGACCACTAAATTTTGGAAGATAATTGAATTTAGTTTTTTATGGTACCTATAGTCTCGACAAAAATTCCTTTGAAAAATTTTTTTTAGGGTTTGGTAATTTCACAGAAATTTGCACAGGATTATCAAAAATATATTCAAAATAATATAGAAGCCACCTCTTGTGATATAAGTTGAAAGGAAAAACGAAATTAACGAAAATATTTATATTTTAATCGCAAAATTCGCAAAAATAGGTTAACAATAAATTCCTTGAAATAGGTATAGGTACTTCTTCATTTCTACCGTGGGCTACGCATAATAGATTATTTTTGCGCTGTTACCAACAGCTTTTTATTCTTAGCCAAGATTTGGTGCACGATGGTGCAAAACAACCCACTCTTAAGGTTCGTCTTAAGCTTTTTCCTCTACCTAACTTAGTTTGTTTTTAAGGAACACCGGTGCAAATAGCTGTGAAATAAACAACAATTTACGTGACTTCCAGAGATTTCATTATTGAATTGTTTTGCAGAAAAAAAAAAAATGTTATTCGTAGAGAATTTTTGTAAAGTCAATTAGTTAGGTCCTGTAGGTATCAAACCCCAAAAACATCAAAATCTGATTAGTATTTTTCGAGATATTCAAGAAAATCTTCGTAGGGATATTTCCTCATAAATGGAAGATATTTTCTGGGGTATCAGTCTGGGTCTAAATAAAAGTCTTAAAATTTTTTAGCTACGCCGAGCTTTCGAAACATTTTATTTTCTTCTTCAGGGCTATATAAAAAGAATAATATTTATACAAATAAATATTAAAAGGAAGGCTTACTTACTGCTATGTGTTTTAAATTGAAAAGATATCATTTACAAGAAAATTTGGCATACTTTTTAAATAAATTGTTACAATCTGACTTTTTTAGTATTACTTTCAGGTATGAGTATGATTTGAAATTTAAAAATAACAATGGTTCAAGAAATGGTGGAAATGCTTTTAAGAAAAATTTCAACATTATTCCAAAGAAAAGTTAGTTTATGTTTTGATAAATTTATAAAAATGATATATTTTGACTATAAGTGAAATTATTATTATTTATAGGTTTCATTGTTACAATATTTGAATAGATAATACTTAAATCATCTATGTCTGATCTTTTATTGATTGAATTGATAGTTAAAAAGATTTCAACCATCTCCAAAAACAATCTTTTATTATAATTTTGTTCCCTATGTAATATTTTGGTTTCATTATAATTAAAACTATGATCTAATTCATTGAAATGTGTGGATAACATAGAAGTATTTTTTCCTAATCTACAATCACTTTTGTGAGAAGTGATTCTGTCTTTTAAAACTCTGGATGTTTGACCTATATAACAATTTTCACATTGATTACAAGGATTACTATATACAACATTCGAAGATTTTAGATTTTCCTCTTTGTCTTTAATTTTTGTAAATAATTTTCCGATTGTTTTAGTTTGTTTATTTGCGATTTTTATTGATGGTGTATTTTTAAATAATTTGGTGATTTTATTTGAAATTTCTTTTATAAAAGGAATAGAAAAATAATAAGTTTGTAAATTAGTAGGTAAAGGAGTTCTATCTTCGGTGTTATTATTATTTTCTGTATCTGTATGTTCAAAAGTATTAATAGAAGTTGTGTTAAAAATATTTTTTTTTTTTATATAACCCTGAAGAAGAAAATAAAATTTTTCGAAAGATCGGCGTAGCTAAAAAGTTTTAAGACTTTTATTTAGACCCAGACTGATACCCCAGAAAATATCTTCCATTTATAAGTTGCCAGTCACGAATACCTACACTCTTTAGATATTTCCTCAGATATTTCCTATGCATAGCATAGCAGAACCTACGTATTTTGACTAGCTATATCTGCTATCACAGATATACCTCCGATCCTCTTCACATTTCAATATTTTTTTTTTCAATGATGATACCTTTAAAATATTGAAATTTGGTTAAAATTTACGGGGGCCTATTTTCAATGGTAAAATGGATAATTTTCTCGAAAAAAATCGTATACGATAAAAATTTCCTGTAATCAATTCAAGAACGAGATTTGGTCAGTGGCGTAACTAAGGGCCCGCAGGGCCCGCAGTTGCGGGGGGGGCCCGTGATCTTGGGGGCCCCGTGATCTTGGGGGCCCCGTGATCTTGGGGGCCCCAGGCCAGGCGACAAGAAAGTACTAAACTGGCGACAAGAATATTACTAAACTAAAAGAAAATACTTAAACCTAACCTATAAACCTCATAATACATACCAACCATTGAAAAAATATGTCTAACTCCTGATGTCTTCAACGCTTAATGTCCGACTATTTTTTTTTTATATGAGAAAATTTTGAATTAATTAATCTAAAAGAAATCAAGGGCTAGCATTAACCTGGAAAAAAGTCACAACGTAGGTTATTAAAATAGTCATAACGCCTTAGGGCGTTATTTTCTAGCATAAAGCCCTAGGGAATTGTTTCGTATTTAACTGACTTTTATGTAATTTGTCATTATTCATCAAATAATATAACAGTCGGATATTAGCTAAAATAATGTAGGTACTAGAATATTAGGTCTGTTTCTGCAGAAATCACAAAACCAGTCAGAGTAAATTTCATTGGTTGAAACTATAGTTTTCTGACTGTTTTCAACCAATGAAATCTGCTCTGGTGATTACTAAACTAAAAGAAAATACTTAAACCTGACCTATGAACCTTATAATACATACCAAGTATGTCTAACCTATGTAAGAGATCTCAGAGAGAAATGTTTGGACATAGGTACTCACAGATGCAAAATCAACTGTGGCCGTTTTAAGTGATATACTACTATTGCTATCTCCGAAACGGTAAGAGTTACGGGGTCGGTTAAATTTTAAATTAAACAAAAGTGGCAGATTTTTGTATCCGTTGGAGGTAAGTTCACAGGGTTGCCAATCTTTTGTTCATTTCCGAGATATGATATAAAGGAAAATTTAAACACAACTAAAAGCCGTGTGAAGATAACAATGACACCATTTTATAGAGAAGAAAGATCTTTTGTATGAACACTTTTTTCTAAAGTTGATAGATTTTGAAATATTCATTAAATAAGTTTTAATTTTTTTACATTTTCCCTTATATCTCGGAAACGAACAAAAACTTGGCATTCCTGTGCACTTACCTTCAATGGATACTAAAATGTGTTACTTTTATCTAATTTGACCGACTTCGTCCCTCTTACGGGTTCGGAGATAGCAATAGTGGTATCACTTAAAACGGACACCCTGTATAAAGAAAAATTAGATGAAAAAAAATATAAATCATCTCTTATGGGCCCCGGGAAAATCCTTGCGGGGGGGCCCCGGATTTGAAGTTACGCCACTGAATTTGGTGAGTGTTAAGTTCAAGGTTCAAAACTTTACTCCAAGTCAGTTTCTGTATCACAATAATTCACTCTGCGCGCAACCATCCCTGCGTTTTGAAAACTCCTAATGACGTTAGTCAACAGTTCGAAGGAAATCGCCCAGCGGATGGAGCGACACCTGTGACAACAAATTAATCATTCAGCAACTTTTGTCTTGTCCAGTCTTGTCCCCTACAATTTGTTAATATTTTTGATAAACTTGATTGTCAAACCTAACGATAATTATTAAAAGTGAAGTAACCCAGAGATTCTATAAGTGTTTGGTTTTATTTTTATGTTATATGGTCTTTCCTACGATTAACATTTGGTCGTTTCGAGCCCGATGTGGATTGTACAGCTACAGCATGTTACAGCTACACAAGAGCGTCGTTGAAAGTTGGAAGAATTTTCTAGAAAACCGAGTGAGTCGTTCCTTTTTGTAACGTTTTTATATTTTTCCCAAGTTAGGGGGAAGTCGGGTAAACGTGCGCAGCGGCTAATGGTGCGCACCATAATACCATACGAAAACGCCTATTATTTGATCAAATTCGTACACGTGGCGCCGTCTCATAGATGTCTTTGAAAGTAACGCTGACTTTCGTGCGATTTGCTGCTTAAACATATCGGTGATCGTGTTTGGCGGTTTATCCGACTGTTTATATTAAAATTTAAGCGGGTGAAAACAAGCGATAACTTTGAAAATAGGAACATTCCTGTTTCGGAAATTTCACCAAAATAATCAGTGGGGTTCCTACTATGTGCGCATCGCGCACAATTATCCGTCCTCTTACAGAAATCCGAAATTTTAACGGAGACACCCAATAAAGAAGTTTTGATAGTCTGGGAGTCAAAAAAAAAGATAGGCAAGCAAATTTGGAAAAAAAAATTAGAACAAAAACCGTCAAAAAAAGCTAAAGCGAGTGCAAAACATCCCGCTAAAAATAATAAGACCGTTAAAAGGAAGGTTTTTGAAGAAAGTGAATCTGAAGAAGAAGTCTCAGACAGCCAGTTATGTGATGATGATGAACTTGATGACACGGAGGTCAATCTCGGAGACAGATGCTTGGTTTGCGACGACTGGAGCAAGAAAGACGAATACTGGTTTCAGTGTGCGATCTGCGGAAAATGGGCCCATGAGCTTTGCAGTGGGGTAGACTCCCCCGAATGTTACATCTGCGACTTTTGTGACCACTAGTTATGGTTTTTATGCAATAATTTAGTTTAATATTATGTTTGCAATAAACGTATTATGTACTTTGTTTCACTTGTTTTTAATCCACCCTTTATATCTGATAGTTTTCAATAGTTTTCTGTTGCGCACAATTGCCCTGACTAGTGCGCACCATTAACCGCATAGGATGGATAATCGTGCGCAGTGTCAGTTTTCATCTAATTTTGTCCCTAGGCTCAGAATATTTTCTTTGTGATCTTTGGTTGATTTGGGCTGTCAGCTAAAACACAGAAGAATATCTATGCCAAATTTCAGAGCTCCATGAGCCATATTTTAGAAAATATCTTTCTTTTTCCTTAGGTGCGCACAATTCACCGACTCTCCCCTACTCTTATATTTGAACCAAACAAGTGGTATCCGTTGATTTTATTGTAAATCGGCTGCTCGAGAGGGCGATTTATGAGGTATTTGGCTGAAATTTTGAGGTTACGTTTATCATTACATTTGATTTTACAAGTATTTGCGATGAACAATTGCGATTTGACGACTTTCATTTATATTTTAGTAGGTAGTACAATTAATACAAGTTTTATCACATTTTATCATTCATGACGATATTATGCCATAGTTTGGTAAGAGTGTTCAGTGCGGAACAATAAATTCTGTTTTTCGACTGAAGTACGGTTTACGAGGGTCAATTACTAGGTAAGTTTTTTGTAAAGGCCGGTTCAAACTTTAAACGAGTATTGTTTGGGCCAAGTTGTTGAATTCATTTAAGATTGGTTTGAAGGCATATTGCTTGAGAGTTTTAAGAATCAATTTTTAAATATATAAATAAAGGGTGATCCAACTAGTGCTTTAGTATTTTGAAATGAAAAAAAACACAGACATTGCTGCGTTGCCAAAATATCCTCATTTTATTGGAAAGACCAACTAATTACAATCATGTTTTAAAAATAATATCGGTCAAATGACTTCCACGACTTTATTCACAATAGCGAATTCGATCTAGTCCAATTTATCATTACGTTTTCACACATTTGGGCCGGAATCCCAGGAATAACCGCTCTTGTAATAACGCCATGGTTTCGTTATCGGTATGGCGCGTAGCGCCATCCTGTTAAAACCAAAAACCTCTCCAGTTGGTTTTTGATGAATATTGGGAAGGAATAAATCGTTGCTGAAAACGACATCTAACACAACCACACCACACACAAATTTCCTCACAACATAACGAATTGTTTATTCATGGAGTCGATCATGGGGACCATAAAGTGCACTTAATCCGCGCCAAGTTGACTTCATACAGCTTTGGTTTTGATAATAAATTTTAATAATTTCACAACGTTGCTGTGGTGTTAAGTGTTCCACTTTGTTTTGTAATACTAAACTAATCTAAAAAACTGCCAATTAATTTTTTTTTTGACATGTACAGTGTTGCCTATATTTCACTTTGATATCCTAAAGCACTAGTTGGATCACCCTTTATCTTTGCATTTTGCGATACAATGGACCCAAATTTGGATCCAGATATTTTGAGGCTTAGACGTGGACAAATAGAGTCAGGTTTGAATAAATTCGAGGATTTCATCTCTGACAAAAACAATTACCCTAAAATAACCGAAATAAACACTAGGTTAGAAAAAATAGAAGATCTATATTCTGAGTTTGACCGTTTGACATAGTTCAGTCCAATTTAGAATTGAGAGATATCAAGGAGTCTGATAAACGTGCTGCTTTGGAAAACAGGTTTTATAGAAATATAACCAATGCAAAAGATTTGATTGTAGCTGATGTGACGCCAGTCAGTACGAATCAGAGTAGTGGTATACAGGGGTCATTTGGTGATGTTGTAAGGTTACAGATTCTTTGGTTATAGTCTATTGAATTGCCAATATTTGAGGGTGTTGGAAACAATATTCCAACAGTAAATTTAAAATTCAAATTTTAATTTTCCCGGTATTCACCGGAAGTGTGCGCGTATGTGTCAAACAGTGTCAAAAATCACTTGTCAAAGTTTTTGGTAAAGTGGCTTCCGGCATCTACGCGAGTGAACCAACGGGAACAGTCAGTGTCGAATCGAACCTCACCGAGCGCACCAGATAATTCTGGGCAGGTCCTATATGACCATTTTTACAGACTCTATAAGTCTAAAAATGTAAACAAAAACGAGAAAATGCAAATTGTAAATAGTGTAAATAGTCGTGTGTGTAAATAAATGTAAATAAATAATACAGTCCACTCTCATTATTTTAAAGAATCCAACATTCTTTTTGGTCCAATCGTAACCGGATAAAGTACCGCGAAGTGAAAAGTATGAAGCAAAAAGGTGATATGTGTTGTTTGCAGTGTCCAGAGCTTGCCCAAAAGTGCCTTCTATAAACGGCTCAGTGAAAAAATAATAAAATATTGTGCAATGCAAAATGCAATGTGGCGTCATGGTTTGTGCAAGAAAAACAAAATGGATTCCTCCTTTCCTCCAATGAAAAGCGCGGAAATTGGCGGGAATGATCAATCAATAATAAGGATCTGTCAGGCTCACTCCACTCGCGCCATCTTCAAGTCAACTATAGCGACAACAAAACCTCTGTAAGCAGTAGCAGAGGTTCAAGATTACGCCAACAGATGGTGAGTCTGTTCCAATTTTAAATTTCAAAAGCAACTGTCAACGGCCAGTCAGGCAGTCAGCTGAACAATTTCTTGTTTACGTTTACTATTTATTTATTATTGCAATTAAAATTAAAGTGAACACAATAATTTATTTATATTGGCACAATCCAAATAATTTTACGTATTATCCTGGTATTATCTAATTTTTTAAAAATGTCTAAGGCCGAAGCCAAGGCTATAAATAAGAAAAACATGGAAAAATTAATTGAAAGAGAAAATTTGTGTACAAAAACAATGCAAAGAATTCAAAGATTTCTACTAGAGCATAGGGATGATGAAGTTACTAATCTTTTAATTGAGAAGTTTCAAGCTCGCAAGGTAACAGCTAATGAATGTTATAAAACTTTTATAGAAATACAAGTCGAAAAAGGTCTAATTAATAAAAATGCAGTAACTAATGACGATTTTGAGTCAGATTATCTTGATTTAATTGCAGAAATTAATGAGTTTATCTCAGCAAATCGAAATAATGAGCCTATAGTCTCGCCATAGTTAGCTATATCTAACAATAATTCTGCCTCGAATTCTGCAAATAATAATGTATCAACTGCCAAGCTTTCGCATATTGAAATTCCAACCTTTGATGGAAAAAACCTAAATGAATTTAAACCTTTTTTAGACATGTTTATAGCAGTTATTCATAAAAATAAAAGTTTGAGTGATGTTGAAAAACTTTACTATTTAAGAAATTATCTAAAAGGTGAAGCATTTGCTCTCATCAATAATCTTCCTATTGTAAATGACTCTTACGATGAGGCTTTTAAAATATTGCAAAAAAGATACAATAATGAGTCACTGTTAGTTAACTCCCATATTTATGCTCTCCTAGATATTCCTAGCATTCAAAAAAGTTCTTCCCATAGCATTAGGGAATTCATTAGTGAAATACGACAACAGCTCGGTGCATTAAAAAATTTAAAACAGCCAGTGCAGGCTTGGGATGCTCTTTTAATTTGCATACTTTCAAGAAAGCTCGATCAGTTTACGAATAGGGCTTATCAAATAGATAGGGATCAATTGCAGATGCCCACATTGGATAATTTTCTTATTTATTTGGAAAATAGAGCTGCTGCTCTCGAAGCTGTTGCTCTACCTGAAAATAAAGTAGCTCACCATAATAAAAATGCAAATTACAGCCATGTAAGTACTAGTTCAAATTATAATAATAACCATAATAAGTGTCCGTTTTGCCAAAACACAGGTCACAAACTTTACAGTTGTGTATTTTTTAAATCAAAACCAGTTGGTGATAGAGTTCCCTTTATTGACAAAAGTAAAAGATGCAAAATGTGTCTAAATAGCCATAATGGAACTTGTAAATAGTCTTTCAAATGTAATAATTATTGCCATAAAAATCATAACTCTTTGTTACACTTAGATAGATCTAGAAAAGAAGAAAACAAAAATAATATTAACACAGATATGGACCAAGTCCAGTCCTGTAGCAGTGCTGCAACAGCACATTCAAAACATTGCTACTCGGGTGGAAATTTTGATTCGGTTTTACTGCCTACAATAAAGGTAGGTAAAGGTTTTTACTAGTAACGGAGAGTGTTTGATTGTTCGTGGGTTAATTGATAGCGGATCACAAGTGTCTTTTATAGTCACAGATTTAGCTAATAAACTAGGTTATAAAACGTTTTCAAACAATTTAAATATTATAGGTATCTCGAATAATTCAACGAACGTAAAAAAGTCAATTGACGTAACACTTAGTTCTTGTGTTCAAAACTATAAAATAAATGTCTCCTGCGCTATAGTAGATGAGATAACAGGCATTTTGCCACAATTTGAATTTAGTAAAAATTCTATTAACCTTCCAAAAAACATAAAACTTTCTGATTTAGAATTCAATAAACCAAATGCGATACAAATTCTTTTGGGAGCGAATATATTTTTTGATATTTTGTTACCTGAAAAAATATTTTTGAGGAAAAATGGATTAATTTTGCAAAATACTTACCTGGGTTACGTTGTAAGTGGTTCCATACCTAGCAACTCGAAAAATATCCGGTCCAGTTTAGCTGTAGCTTCATTTCATTGTATTGTTGATAATGAACCTAAAATGGAAGAATTAATTTCAAAATTTTGGGAAACAGAAAAAGTACCTTTAGTATATAAAGAGTATTCTAGTGAGCAAGAAGCTTGCGAAAACATTTTTAAAAATACTGTGTCTAAAATAAATAATAAATTTGAAGTGCACTTACCTTTGAAAAGAAATATTGAGGATTTAAATCTAGGAGATTCTTTCTCGGTAGCTTTGAAACGATTCGAAAACCTCGAAAAACGATTCAAAAATAATCCTGAACTACACGCAGGACAAAGACAGGTCTTGAGCAGTCTTAATGAATATTTTTGGATAATAAATGGTGTCAGAGAAGTCAAGAAAAATATACACAAATGCGTGATTTGTTTTAAAAGTAAAGCTCGTTGTTCGCAACAGCTTATGGGCTCGTTACCTCGCGATAGAGTTAACCCTGCAAGAGTATTTCAAAATGTTGGTATTGACTTTTGCGGACCCTTTTATACTAAACAGTCAAGAATTCGAAAACCTATAATAACTAAATCTTATATTGCGCTTTTTATATGCTTTTCAGTTAAGGCAATACACATGGAAGTCTTGTCGGACTTGACTACCGATAACTTCCTAGAGGCCATCAAAAGATTTATATTTAGAAGAGGGAAACCCTCACAGGTTTTTTGCGACAATGGCGGAACGTTTAAAGGCGCAAAGAACAAATTAGATGAACTTAACCGGTTTTTCGAATCTGAAAGCAGAAATAAAATAATACATTTTGTTGCAAATGAAAGAATCGTTTTTAGGTTTATTCCTAGCTACTCGCCAGTATTTGGGGGTCTCTGGGAAGCCGGGGTCAAGAGTGCCAAGCACCACCTTAAGAGAACAATGGGAGAGCGCAGATTGACCTACGAGCAATTAAACACTCTAGTAGTCCAAGTGGAAGGAATTTTAAATTCTAGGCCACTAACTCAATTAACAAACGATCCTTTCGATTTAGAATACTTGACGCCAGGTCATTTTTTAACCGGTTCAGCTATAACAAGCTTTCCTGAAAAAGATTTGACTGAAATTCCGGAAAATAGGTTGTCATTTTGGAATATGGCTACTCAGGTGAAGCAACACTTCTGGAAGCGGTGGCACAAAGATTATTTAGCGCAGCTTCAGAGTAGGTTTAAGTGGCAACACTCGGTCTCTAACATAAGGGAAGGGCTTTTAGTTTTGCTGAAGGAGGATAATGTACCCTCTCTTCAATGGCCGATTGCCAGAATCACAAGAACAATACCTGGGAAAGATGGCAAAGTTCGAGTCGTTGAAGTTCGAACACGAACAGGTAACTATTTAAGGTCGGTAACAAAAATTGCCGTCTTACCCATCGAGTGACTTGTGACTCAATGTCAATTTTATACATATTTATACATATTTATATAGTTAGATACTTAAGGTTTTTACTATTGTCCATAAAATTGTACATTTTTGTAGATACCTAGATCTTAAGTTGCCTGAGATAGTTTAGGTTCTTAATACTTTTTATAATATTTGTACATTTTGTAAATACAAATTTCAAGTCGCCATTACTAAATATTTTTTGTAGAATAATTTCTAGCAATATCTAGAAGTATTTGACTCTATAAGTCAAAACTTTAAGCTCTATAAGCTGTCTATAATTTATGTATAACTTTCTAAGTTATATAAAATAATAACTTGATTCTATAACTCAAGCCTTTAAGCTCTATAAGCTATCAATAATTTATGTATAACTTATTAAGTTATATAAAATAATAACTTGGCTCTATAAGTCAAGCCTTTAAGCTCTATAAGCTATCTATAATTTATGTATAACTTATTAAGTTATATAAAATAATAACTTGGCTCTATAAGTCAAGCCTTTAAGCTCTATAAGCTACCCATAATCTCTGTACCTATAATGTAACTTTCTTAGTTTCATAAAATATGTAATAACTTGACTCTATAGGTCAAATTTTTGAGGCTCTATAAGCCATTTAATAAGTGCTATATCGCTTAATTATTTTGTGCAACGATGCACATATATTTTACTCTCGTTTAATTTAAGTTTACAATGTTGTAGTATTTGTAATAATTTTAAGAATCTTTCTTGGCCGCGAGCATGTTGGAAACAATATTCCAACAGTAAATTTAAAATTCAAATTTTAATTTTCCCGGTATGCACCGGAAGTGTGCGCGTATGTGTCAAACAGTGTCAAAAATCACTTGTCAAAGTTTTTGGTAAAGTGGCTTCCGGCATCTACGCGAGTGAACCAACGGGAACAGTCAGTGTCGAATCGAACCTCACCGAGCGCACCAGATAATTCTGGGCAGGTCCTATATGACCATTTTTACAGACTCTATAAGTCTAAAAATGTAAACAAAAACGAGAAAATGCAAATTGTAAATAGTGTAAATAGTCGTGTGTGTAAATAAATGTAAATATATAAATAATACAGTCCACTCTCATTATTTTAAAGAAATCAACAGAGAGTAGCTAATAAAAATGGACGAACTTCTATGTTCACGAAAATTTGCGTTAGGTTTTCGAAAGTTTAAAGAGCAGCGGGACTGTAGCGCTAAATTCAATTTTTGCCGCACAAATATTAATGGACATAAACCCGAGCCATACAAAGACAATGGAGGATTGGCACTTACTTGGTTTATGCTGGTTTTCGTCTATCCAGAGGAGCTCCTCGTGTCCAGAAAGTCTGCTTCTCAGCGACACACCGATACAACACAGTCTTAGAAATAAAAATAAGGAATTTTTGCCTTGAATTCGATAGGTTTTTTGATTTTGATAACGACCGAAAAAGCGGACGTGGTTTTAGAGACACGGCTTCGTACTGTCTCCTTCCTTCTCATAAATCACATATTTTTCACATACGCCGAGTCTGCGCGAGCGGTGCCAATTTTGATTTGAACTTGTATGGCTTTTAACGGTTTTTTCTTTCGTATTTTTGAATAAATATATAAAATAACAAAGTTGCATGAACATTAACCGCCCACTTAAAACGGAGTTTTACGTTGAATAAATGAGAGAAAAAAATATATATAATACTAATAATAAAATAGAATAAAATAGAATAAAACTACAAAAACAAAACACAACACACAGAGATTGCTTATCTGAGTTTAACGCGAATCTAATAACAAAGGGCACAACTTTACCACTGGACGAGTAAGGAGCCCGTGCTGTGTTTTTACTGTAGCAATTCTAACGTGACCATCCGGACCAGGATGCACGGTTACTATTCTTCCCAGTGACCAGTGCAATGGTGGTCTGGATTCATCCTTGATTAACACCAAAGCGCCAAGCTTAATTTCGACGGAAGGATCGGACCACTTGCAACGTTGTTGCAAGGTGTTAAGGTACTCGATTTTCCAACGCTTCCAAAAATCTGAATGAAGGCGTTGAACAAGTTGCCAACGATTTAAAGTGTTCAGTTTTAGGGAAGAAAGGTCCGGATCAGGACAAGAATTTAATGGTTCTGTGGTCAGAAAATGACCAGGTGTCAGTGGTGACAGGTCATTTGGGTCTGAACTCTGTTCCCAGAGAGGTCTCGAGTTGAGAAGAGCCTCTATTTGTGAGAGAAGGGTATAGAGTTCTTCGAAAGTTAAGATTTGGTTGCCAATTACGCGATATAAATGAGTTTTGACAGATTTGACTCCCGCTTCCGCTAAGCCATTTAGGTGGGGAGCACCAGGACTATTCAGGTGCCACTTTATGTTCAGACTTTCCGCAGCTAATCTTGACAGGTTTTGGAGTTCTTTTATAGCTCCGACAAAATTGGTTCCTTGATCACTTACGATTTGAACGCAAGTGCCACGTCTAGCTACAAAGCGTCGTAACGCTGCAATGCAAGCTTCCGTAGTCAAGCTTGAAACTAACTCGATGTGGATAGCTTTGACACAAGTGTCGACAAACACCGCAATATACGATTTCGTGACTTGCGCTCCACGACGTCTTTGACCTACAAAGGATTTTATTGGACCAGCATAGTCCAGACAAACGTGGGAGAAACACTTCAGCTGGGAAGTTCTGAAATCGGGTAGATCTGCCATATATGGTGTGTATGATTTAGGTTTTAAACGAGCGCATCGAATGCATTGGAATAAGACCTTTTGAATTGCTTTACGCGCAGATATGATCCAAAATTTTTGGAGAATAAGATACTGCACTGTATTAAGCCCAGGGTGCAGATTTTCGATATGAGTTTGAGTTATGATTAAATTGGTAAGACGATGAATTTTGGGTAATAATAAGGGATGTTTCGCCTCAAAAGAGAGCTGAGAATGCCTTAATCTACCGCCCACTCTGACTAAACCCGACTCATCTAAAAACGGTGCGAGCTTGCGGTACGGCTTAGGTAATAATTCATTATTTTGTATTTTCGAAATTATGTCTGGAAAACACTCTTCTTGGACCCTTTTGACTAAAACAAGCAAGGCTTTGTGCAATTCGAAAGCTGCAAAGGGTCCCAAGATTGGATTTTTCAGGTTTTTTCGATTATGAATAAGTCTTAGAAAATGGCAAATAATTTTTTGAATTAGGGTTAGGTTAGAAAACTTACTTATTAGATTGTCGAAAAAGTTTGGAGTATGCGATTCTGCCATTAATACGGTATTGTTAAGTGGCTTTTCCTCTTTTATGACTTCATCAGGTGCTTCCTCGGAAAATTCCTCTACGAATTTCTTTATTTTCCACTCGGAAGTTGGCAGGATTACCCAAGGCGGACCATGGAACCATAGAGGATGATTTATTAGACTGTTTGGGGTTAGACCTCTGCTGGCACAATCAGCCGGGTTTTCGAGTGAAGGAAAATGGTACCAAGGAACTTGAATGGTTTCTTGAATGTGACTGACGCGGTTCGCTACAAAAGTTTTCCACTTGTGAGGAGATGAGGTAACCCAATGCAGCGCAACACGTGAGTCCGAAAATGCAAGAATTTCATCGATTAGGATCAGCGAAGAATAAGTTCGGATAACTAATTCGAGCAAATCAGCTAGCAGGGTGGCTCCAAGAAGCTCCAAACGAGGAATGGATTTAGTATGAAGGGGAGCAACTCGTGATTTCCCAACGACTAGTGATGATTTGATAATATTGTTAGGTAGCTCAACACGAATGTACACGCAACAGGCATATCCTAGTTCTGATGCGTCACAGAAACCTAACAATTGACAACGTTGAATTTTATTTGGAAAAATGTGTCTAGGTAGACAGATACTCGAAAGATTATTTAATTGATTACTAAATTGCTTCCAAAGGGTAGTGATCGATTCAGGAGGTGTTTCATCCCAGTCAATATTGCATAACCAAAGCTTTTGCATTATAACTTTCGCAAAAAATGAGACCGGAGATAAGAATCCGAGAGGATCCCAAATTTTTGCAATAGCGGATAGAATGCTTCTTTTAGTGCAAGTTTTTTCGGATGGGGTGCATGAGTAGGTGAATGTGTCGGTTGAAGGGTGCCATTGAAGGCCCAGAACCTTGATAGAGGCGGAGTTATCATTCTCGAAAGTTATTGGGATTTGGCAATCCGATGGGGACAAATGAGAGATGAGTTTAGGGTTGTTTGATGCCCATTTACGGAGTTCAAATTTTCCTAATTTGAGCAAGGTGATTAGATCTTTCTGAAGCGATAAAGCGCCCTCTAGGGATCTAGATCCGCAGCAAATATCGTCCATGAAAATGTTGTTAAGCAATACTTGGGAAGCTTCAGGAAATGTTTGATTTTCACGAGTGGCGAGTTCTCTAAGGGTTCTAATTGCCAAATAAGGACTTGAACTTATACCAAACGTAACAGTATTCAACCGGTATTCCTGTAAGGGTTCGCTGGGATGAAAGCGCCAAAGTAGTCTTTGGTAATCTCTATGAATTGGGTTTAGTTGGATTTGCAAAAAATGTTGCTTGATATCAGCTAGAAGCACGACAGAATAGAATCTAAATTTGAGTAGAATTTCGCAAATATCATTTTGCAATTTAGGTCCCGTTAAAAGGGTTTCGTTTAGGCTTGTGCCGTTTGATCCTTTAACGGAGGGGTTAAAAACCACCCGGAGTTTTGTGGTTGATTTATCCAGACGAAGCACTCCATGATGCGGTAAATAGCAGCATAGATTTGGCCTAGATTCGGTTTTTGGGATTAAAGACATATGACCGTTTTTGTGGTATTCGCTCATAAAATCAGCATACAAGCTATAAAGACTAGGATTTTTTAAGAGTCGAGATTCCAGCGACATGAATAAACGATAGGCTATTGAATAGGTATCTCCAAGGTTAGGAGGGTCGATGTGACGAAATGGTAAATTGACTGCAAAACGACCAGATGTATCCCTGGTGGTTGTCTTTTGGTAAATTTCTTCACACCTTTTTTCTTCGGGCGATAGAAAAGTTTTGGGTTTGATTGCCTCTAATTCCCAGAATTTTCGGATACTTGAATCGAGAGATTGCTCACATGAGATGAAATATGAGCTGACATGGGGTTGAATATCTATATTTTGGGTTTGTCCCAAGAATACCCATCCAAAGATGGTTTCAAAGGCAGAAGGTTGACCTGGTGGTCCTTGAATCCTCCCTGTCCGAAGAATTTCGGTGAATATTTGTGCTCCTAATAGCATGTCTATGGGAGCAGGAATGTTGAATTGGTCATCAGCAAGCTTTAAGTTGGAAATGTGACTCCAAGTTGAAAAATCAATTTGCATTGAAGGCATATTTGCACAAAGTTTTGGCAGGATGAAAACTTGAATATGAAAGGTAGGTTGGGTTTGACCTAAAGGTCGAATGGTGCAAGTAGCTACGCCATTTGTAGATGACGAGGATTGATTTATACCTAAAACCGGAATTGCATTTTTATTTCTTCGAATGCCTAGGCGATTAATACAAGAATCGCTAATTAAATTAATTTGGCTACCACTATCCAGAAGGGCTCTAACTGTTTGGTAATTGCCTCGAACATCGAGAACTTCGAGCTTTATGGTTGCCAAAAGTACTGTGGTTAGTGTCGACGGCGAAGTACAAAGATTGTTTGGATTAGGATCGATCGCGATGAGACTCATATTTCTTTGGATTTCATTTGGATTTGCTTCGATTTGACTTGAATGTTCTTGGATTGCATTAAAATTGCCTTGGTTTAAATTGGGATTCGTTTGTATTTGACTTGTATTCGCTAGGAATTGATTCGACACTTGGTTTTGATTCAAGGTAAAGTTTGGATTCGAGTAAACTAAATTGGAATTGTTCGAGTTTGAATTTGGGTTTGACGATATTTCAATGGATTGATTATAGGTTGGGTTTGGATTTTGGCGATAAGAATCAGTTATTTGGGGTAGGTGCAATAATGTGTGATGTCTGTGTCGGCAAATTTTACAGTTGAAGGTACTTGTGCATTCTTGTAAATAGTGATTTGCGCGCAGACAGTTCACACATGCGTTTTGTTGTTTCACGTAGTTGAAACGTTCCGAAGGTGTTTTTGTAATAAATACTCCACATTGAGATAATGGGTGATATAAGTTGTTGCAAAGTTTGCATTTAGTTGAATTTTGATTTAATTGGGGTTGATTATTAGTTGGTTTATAGGCTAGAGCTGGTTTTCGTACCAACAAATTGGAAGGTGTATTCGATTTGTACTGGTTTTGGGAATAGGAATTATTCTTTTTGAACTGATAGTTTGAATTGTTATTTTTTGGAATTTGTTTTGATGTCGAGGGTTGCATATTTTCGCTCTGTGGGATGGTTTGCATTGTTTCTAGGGCTTTGCACTGGTTAGTAAGAAATTGGATCAGATTTTGGTAGGTTGGAATTTCGGTAGTGCTAAACTTTAACTCGAAAGCGGTTCTTGTAGAAGTATCAATTTTTGACAATAAAATAGAAAATAAACAAAAACACCATGCATCCACCGGGAAGCCTAGATTCTTGAGTGCTGCAATATTCTCCACGAACGTGTCTACTAGCGATCTGAGATCTTTTGGTGCATTATTTTTTATTGAATTTGCATTATAAATTGAGTTCCAATAAGTGCTAGCCAAAAGTCGTTTGTTTTGATACCTTTCGGTTAGTGCATTCCATGCAATGTCGTAATTGCTGGATGTTAATTTGATTGAGTTAAGAATATTTAATGGTTCGCCCTCTAAACATGAAAGTAAATGTTGAAATTTTTTGATATCTGAATAGTTTGTATTATCGTGAACAAGTGACGTAAAAACATCAAAAAACGTTGGCCATTTCTTGAGGTTTCCGTTGAAGGTCGGTATTTTTAATGGTTCTAGTTCATCTCTATATGAATTATTGTTTACAATCGAGGGGGTGAAACCGGAATAATTTGCGCTAGGAAACATCGTAGAAAATATTGCCCTTGTTTGGTGATAAAATGAGTCAGTATCTTTTCGAATTTTATCTTGAGCATCAAATTCTGCGTCGCTATCTCCAAGAAGACCGATAATCTCATTATGAATGGTTTTAAACTGATCATAGTGATCGTCTAGTGATTCATAGGACGCTTTAAAAACTAGCTTTACAGTATCATCGCTTTGAGATTTAATTGCTAAGTTGAAAGTTTCTATAATACGAGCGATTGATACTTTTCGTTGGTTTGTTAACTTTTTTGTTGCCATTTTGTACAATTATAAATATAAATAAATTAAGTTGAATACTCTGATTAGATTGTTTATTTTCTAAGAATTGATTTTTTCCTTTTGAATATAGAAATAAAAAATTTTACCTTTTTGCTATTATTAATCCCAAACAAATGCACAAAAGTACACCCAAAAACACAGCACTAATTAATAACCGAATAAAAGATTTGAATTGTTGAATTATTGAATTATTTATGCACCTTTGATTCTATAAGCAAAGCAAGCTCCTGTGTTGAATTTTTTCTTGCAAAAACCAGAATAAATGGAATCTTGTTTTTCTTACTAAAGGAATTTAAAGGTAAACGTAAACAAACTGTGTACCGAAAATTGGATAGAGTGAGACCTGAGTTGAAAGGAGCGCGGACGAATCGGACAGCACCTGCTTGAACCTTGAAACTATTTGAAATTTAAAAATGACGATAAAAAATTTAAATGATATTTTATTAATATTCGCGAGACCAAAATTATTTCTTTTTTGAAATTAATCGGGTCGTGGGACCAAATAATGTTCACGAAAATTTGCGTTAGGTTTTCGAAAGTTTAAAGAGCAGCGGGACTGTAGCGCTAAATTCAATTTTTGCCGCACAAATATTAATGGACATAAACCCGAGCCATACAAAGACAATGGAGGATTGGCACTTACTTGGTTTATGCTGGTTTTCGTCGATCCAGAGGAGCTCCTCGTGTCCAGAAAGTCTGCTTCTCAGCGACACACCGATACAACACAGTCTTAGAAATAAAAATAAGGAATTTTTGCCTTGAATTCGATAGGTTTTTTGATTTTGATAACGACCGAAAAAGCGGACGTGGTTTTAGAGACACGGCTTCGTACTGTCTCCTTCCTTCTCATAAATCACATATTTTTCACATACGCCGAGTCTGCGCGAGCGGTGCCAATTTTGATTTGAACTTGTATGGCTTTTAACGGTTTTTTCTTTCGTATTTTTGAATAAATATATAAAATAACAAAGTTGCATGAACATTCTATGATACATTTAAATCACTTGTACATTGCAATCAGTCATTGGATGATGTCCAAAAATTTCATTATTTGAAATCTTGTTTGAGAGGCGAAGCAGGACAAGTAATAGATTCATCGGAGGTTACTGCTCTAAACTATTTTATTGCCTGGGATTTATTGAAGGAAATATATGAAAACACTCGATTAATTATATAAGGTCACGTCAAGGCTTTCTTTGAAATTTCTCCTTTTGTTAAGGAATCTGTTGCAACTTTGAGGGCACTTGTAGACAGTACTTTTAAGCATACTCTAGCACTTCAATCCTTGGGTGAGCCCATTGATTAGTAGAATACCATTTTAATATATTTGATTTCTTCCAAATTAGATAATTTGATCAGGCGAGAATGGGAAAGCATCATTATAGTCTGGTAAAAGGCGAGGTGAAAGGTAACAAATGAAAAACTATTGATTTGTGTCTAGTGCTCTGGTAGTAACATGCCAACATTGGAGCAAATGATGAAATTTCTAAAAAAATCGTTGTTCACATTTAGAGGCTGCTGATTTTAATAACCAGTCAAAACTCGAGTCAAAACCAAACTATGTTCAACAAGGTGGATTCTCAGATAATCGAAATAAACGTCATTCATTTGTAGCCATCGAAGAAATTCGAGACAATGTTAAAGAGCAATCACAATCGAGGAATTTTTACTCAAAGGGTCTGTATACAGAGGGTTCACGGAATCGGTACAATAGTGGCTCAAGTTCTGGCTATTTTTGCAGTAAAAATCACGCTATTTACAAGTATGAAGAATTTTTAGATCTTATAGTCAAAGAAAAAATAGTTGAGGTCCAAAAGAGGAAACTTTGTTTAAACTGTTTACAAATGGAACATTTCAGAAATGAGTGTAAACATACATGTTGTCATGCTTGTAATCAAAAACAAAATACCTTGTTACATATCGATTAATCTAGTTATGAGAATAGTCAAGTTTTACAAACATCCAACATTTCTGCACATTCAACTTTTGCTATTTATGTAGTTTTATCATCTACAGCTGTAATTTATATTTTTGATAGGTTCAACCAGCCTCATAAATGTCGTGCACTATTGGACTCAGGGAGTCAGAACAATTTTATCACCAAGGATCTAGTTGACAGATTACAACTGTCACAAGATAAGATAAATATTTCCTGGCTGGAGTAGGTCAAAAACAAATGGAAACTTCTAAGATTACAAGTACAACAATAAAATCAATCAAAAATGAATTTAACGTTAAATTGTCATTTTTAGTTTTGTCAACAATTACTGAAAATATTACATGTCAATCATTTGATTTGAGTAACATTTCGTTACCAAAAAATATTACTCTAGCTGATAATCATTTTGATAAGTCTGGGCCTGTTGATGTTTTAATTGGTGCTCAAATGTTTTATAATTTATTAGTACAGGAGCAAATTCAGTTGTGTCCAGGTGAGCCAATTTT
This sequence comes from Ceutorhynchus assimilis, assembly GCA_917834065.1. Taxonomy (NCBI): domain Eukaryota; kingdom Metazoa; phylum Arthropoda; class Insecta; order Coleoptera; family Curculionidae; genus Ceutorhynchus; species Ceutorhynchus assimilis. The sequence continues at coordinate 85,148,263 of OU892277.1, forward strand.
ACAAAACACAAGGTTTGGCTGGGTATTGTCAGGCCAAGTCACTAATGGCTTAGAAAAACAAAAACAAAAAAGACTATGCCATTTCAGTTTGAATAAACAATTATCGAAATTTTGGGAGCTGGAAGAGATACCCAATACACATCATCTATCAATTGGCGAGCAGTTTTGTGAAACTTATTTCAAGGATGAGGACAACAAGAGATGATGATGGACATTTCGTAGTTAAGTTACCTTTTAATGATTTAGTTTATAATTTGGACAATTCTAAATCAAGTGCTCTTAAACGATTCGAAGCACTCGAAAGTCGTTTCGATAAGTCTTTTGATTTCAAGGCTTCATATGTGGAGTTTATTAATGAATACCTTAATTGATATGGGTCATATGTCTATTGTCGACTGTGACAGTGATAATTCTTTGAACTTTTACCTTCGTCATCGCGTAGTTCGGAAAGAGTCTAGCACAACCACCACACTTTGGCTTGTGTTTGATGGTAGTGCTACAACCGACAGTGGCCTTTCACTGAATGAATGTCTACGAGAAGGGGCCAACAATTCAGGAAGACATTTTCAATATTGTTATTCGATTTCGATCTCATGGGTTTGTAATTACTGCTGACATAGCAAAAATGTACTGTATGGTTAAGGTTCACCCTGATGATAGGAACATACAACGCATCCTCTGATGTTCTTCAAAAAATCAACCAATTGAATCCTATACCCAATAAACCGTAACCTACGGTACTAGCCCAGCACCACTTTTAGCTATACGATGTTTGCATGAAATTGCACATCAAAAGATGTCTCAATTTCCCACTACATGCTAAATAATTTTGAAAGATTTCTATGTAGATGATCTCTTGACAGGAACAGAAACAATCGGGGAGACATTTCAAGTGAAACAAGAGATTTCATCAATTTTGAGTTCTTATGGTTTTCATCTTCGAAAATGGTCCTCAAACAATGTCAATATTTTACAAGATCTAGATAGTGCTCCTTCTACAAAATCATTTATCGGTGACAATCACGAGAAGGAACTAAAAACCTTGGGATTAGTGAGGAATTAAGAAAAGGATACATTCCATTATGCAATTAACGTTATTTTTCGAGAAAAATACACAAAACGTCAAGTACTTGCGTTCATAGCCCAGATTTATGATCCATTGTGTCTGGTTGGTCCAATTTTGTTTAAGGCAAAAATTTTAATACAAATTAAGGTTGTGGCAATGCCAACTCGGTTCGGACGATAGTATTCCTCAACAATTTCTTGTTGATTGGCAAACCACGATTTTGTCTTGTATCTCCAAGACAACGTACAGAGATCCACGGATTTTGTGACTCATTGTGTGTTGCATTTATTTCCGCTGTGTTAGTAAGCGTAGTATTTTGGTCAGGTTATTGTTACATCTCGAGTAGCCCCTCTAAAAAAGGTCACTCTTCGTAGGTTGGAACTCTGTGGAGCTTTATTGTTGGTAAAGCTTTTTGATAAGGTTAAGAATGCATTACAGTAAGAAATTGATCAAGTATTTTTATAGACAGATTCAACGATCGTTCTTTCTTGGATTTCGACTGAGACTTGTTATTTGAAGACTTTCGTAGCAAATCGAGTGTCTGAGATAAACGAGCTTACAAATATAGAGGATTGGCGATATGTCAGCACAGTTGACAACCCTGCTGACATTATATCTTGTGGTTTGAATCCTGATATGTTACAGGAAAGTCGATTGTACTGGTTTGGTTCTAGTTTCATCCAGGATGGTATAGAAAATTGGCCCAATGTCATTCCTGTCCAAAGTGAGATAACAAGCATTCCAGATATCAAACAAAAAACGTTCACCTTTGCCACATTCGAACATGATTTTTCAATTTTTACAAGATACCCTTCTTTAACAAGGTTACAACGTGTTGTTGCTTTTATATTACGCTTTAGAATGAATTGTCTGTCGAAATTTAGCGAAATTTCTAATTTAACTGTTCAGGTACTAAAAAATGCACGATTATGTCTTTTGAGGTTAGCACAAAAACAAGAATTTCCTAAGGAACTTTTGGCTTTACAAAACCAGAAGCCTTTGAAATCTACAAGCAAATTGTTAAATTTAAATCCATTTTTGAAACACGGACTTATCCGAGTAGGGGGAAGGTTAAGGAACGCCGAGTATTCTGTGGATCAGAAAAATCCAATCTTACTTTCGCAAAAACATGTCCTAACAGAACTAATCATTGAACTTCGTTGACCAATCAGAAACAACTACTCCGAGGGCAAATACCCCTACCGGCGTTGAATTACACTGATTGGTCTGAGCTTTCGTTGGCAATGAAAATTGTTAGAAAGTTTTTACAGGTAATGACCAACGTGAATTCAGGGACACAACGGTCCCTGTTTGGGAATCGACCCACTGAGTAGTGGACTCAGGCTTCCCGTGCCAATCCTTGACGCGTTTCGTCCTTGTTAGGACTCATCAAAAGGACATAGGCTGAAGCTCACTGTCCAAGCAAAATTGAACTTCGTTGACCAATCAGAAACAACTTTGCTTGGACAGGGAGCTTCAGCCCATGTCCTTCTGATGAGTCCTAACAAGGACGAAACGCGTCAAGGATTGGCACGGGAAGCTGCTCAGTGGGTCGATTTCCAAACAGGGACCGTTGTGTCCCTGAATTCACGTTGGTCATTACCTTTAAAAACTTTCTAACAATTTTCATTGCCAACGAAAGCTCAGACCAATCAGTGTAGTTCAACGCCGGTAGGGGTATTTGCCCTCGGAGTAGTAGTTTCTGATTGGTCAACGAAGTTCAATTGTTGTTCAATCATTGTTCATTTTCATCAAAAACATCTACACGTACGAACACAGTCCCTTCTTGCAATAATTCGTTTACAATATTGGCCACTATCTGGTAGAGATGCCATAAAACGAGTCTTGTGAAAATGCGTGCGTTGTTTTAGAGCTAACCCTTTACCACTGACTCAGCTGATGGGTGACTTGCCACCTGCAAGGGTTTCTACATAAAGACTAGTTTTTAAATGTGGAGTGGTCTATGCTGGTCTATTCATGAATATGATTAAAGGATGGTGTATTGAGAAGATCTAAAATTATTAAGGTATACATATGAATTTTCGTATGTTTTTCAACTAAGGCGAATTGGTTTCGAACTAAACATCAGAAGGTTTTCTCAATGCTCTTAAGCAATTTGTTTCCAGACGTAGGAAGCCATCCGACATATTTTCAGATAACGACAATAATCACAATGCAATGCGGTTTCAAGTTTTCTTAGTCAGGATAACATTTCTTGGCACTTCATCCCTCCTAGATCGCCTCACATGGGCGGCTTATGGGAAGTCGCAGTGAAATCAGTGAAATATCACTTGACACGAATCACCTGCAATAGTGCTTTCACTTTTGAACAAATGTACACTCTCTTGGTTCAAATTCAGGCCTGCTTGAACTCCAGACCTTTTACCCTGATTTCCAATGATCCTATAGACTTTTCCTGTCTTATCGCTGGCCATTTCCTAATGGACGACTCATTGATAGCAGTTCCACAACCAAGCTTGGGAAATATCAAGATGTCAAGGCTGAACCATTACCAAAGTATTCAGCAAAATCTCCAACATTTCTGGACCCAATGGTCAAGGGAGTATTTTTACCAATTGCAAGTACGAATACGATGGAAGCAAAGTCATACGGAAATGGTACAACCAGGAACACTTGTCGTTGTGAAGGATGATAATCTGCTGCCACTAAAGTGGTTGACTGGTCGAATCACCGAAGTTCATCCTGACGCAGATGGAAAAGTGCGTGCTGTGGTATCCATTCGTATTTCTAGTGGCACAGTTATAAAACGTTCCATCTCCAAGATTTGTGTACTCCCAGTGCAAAAATAACTTGTTTGTAAGACTATTGTGTTTCGTTTTTAAAAGCTTAAGACCTTTAAAGGTGGCCAGCTATGTTAAGTGCAAGGTTCAAAACGTTACTCCAAGTCAATTTCTGTATCACAATAATTAACTCTGCGCGCAACCATCCCTGTGTTTTGAAAACCTCTAGTAACGTCAGTCAACAGTTCAAAGGAAATCGCCCAGCGGATGGAGCGACAACTGTGGCAATAAATTATTTATTTAGTAACTTTTGTATCCGTGCTTTTGTCTTGTCCAGTCTTGTCTCCTAGGATTTATTAATATTTTTGATAAATTTGAATGTTAAACCTAACGATAATTAAAAGCAAAGTAACCCAGAGATTCTTCAAGTGTTTGGTCTTATTTTTATGGTATATGGTCCTTCGTACGATTAACAGTAAGAAAATTTTAAATCAAAATTTTATTATTTCAAAACCTGACTGGCATGAATTGAAAGTACCACAACGTGTGAATTTGATATAATAAAAAAAAATTTAGGTGTAATTCCGCCCAGGGTACCCACCAAGAGAAAAAATTCTAGTTGTCAGTTGTGTTGTCGAAAATTTAAAAAGTAAATAATTTAATAATGCTTTCTTTTATATCGACGCACTTCGTCCCGTATAGGGTCTATTTGTACAAATTAAAGTTAAGTTAATATTATTATAAATAACCCTTGGATAGACAGATAAGTTATTAGGTGTCCCTTTACTTTATTTTTTTTTAATATAAAATATTTTGTTACTCGAGAAATCGAATGGTAAAAAAAAGAATATTGTTTGTGCCATGCGTTTCAGTACCTACTGTAATAGAAGACACCGATAAGTACAATTATTGATTAATTATTTTATTCAACTTTTTGCCATAAGTACACAGGATTTAGAGAGATTAAACAAAGTTTTATAAACCCATAACTCAGAGGTGATTAAACCCTCGCTAGGCGCTTGTGGTATAATAGCAACGATTTCGTTAAACATGGATGTTGCAGCTTATGTAGTCTTAAACAGAAGAAGACTATTATTTACAGAATAAATTTATGGGGACCCACCTATGAAATATAACTTCCATAAATTGCAACTGTCTCGTTTTGAAACTTATTGGCACATGTGTTTCAGTGAATGAAAAAGAAAATATGATACATAATCTGAAAAGTCCTCGACTTATTCGCTCCAAATCACCCTTGTCATATAAATTAATGTAGGTATGTTCAAAATGATATATTGTTTGGTATTTTGTTCAAAGGAAAACTGAATATCCTGATCTATTTATTTGCGGTATGAGGTGGAAAAACCTAATGAATGATGGAATGTCCAATATATAAAAATATTCCCATTTTGGATTATTCAATTAAAGTTGAACAAATGAGAAAAATATTACATTTTCTACAGGCGTCAAAGTTTTGGCAACTGCGGAAAATCATGAGAGTTGAAAATGTATATTTCACGTGATTGAACGGCACATCAGAATTGGCTCAAATTTGGAATAAACATTCTTTGATCGATTATCTAAAGATTTATGGAGTTATTTTTTTCAATTTCTAGCGTGGCATTTTTTTATTTTTGGGAAAAAAATTATAACAAAATCTTCTTTAAAAGATAGGCAACCAAAGAAACAGCGGAGTGCTCTTCCCACCTCAAAGGGAATGTGCACAGATTCATGAAGCCAATGCCAAGTTTAAATATTATTAAGGCTTTTTCAGCGACTCATATTGTAGCCGATTCTATGTTGTTCTATATGCTTAAAGGGGGGTGTACCCAAAAATGAAAGTTTTGATGCAAAAAATCTAAAAATAAATATTCAAACCACATCTTGCTACGATGGTCCGTTTTTGAGCTAGGGCGGTTAAAAGTTACAACTAGGTGTTTGTGACGTCACACTGGATTATCAGGCACAGTATTAACACGTGTAAGAATTTTCCAAAACAAAATATAATTATTTAACTAGAGCGAATTGCAACCACTCAAAGTATAGGTACGGTTCATTGACGACTGAACAAACAGAAGACTACGATTTCGGTGGTTGTGACGTCACAAGTTCCTGGAAAATTTATCTTCACAAGGAATTTTGTCAGGGACTATTTTGAATATAGGACTGCGGTTTTCACGAGAGATCTTAGATTTTTTTCTTGATTTGAGTAGCTTAAGTCGTTTTTTTAGGGTCACACCCCCTTTAAGTAGTGACCAATGTAGTTTTGGATAGAATATTTTCACGTTCTGCAATTCGTCTAGTCATGTAAGTAGTCGACATTTTTGATATTCACTGCTTCCTATATTGGTCTTTCAGATTGTTTAGCAAAAAGATCTGTTTTCTCCAAGAGCATAATTTATTCATAATTTGCACTAATTTGTTCATTTTACAGTTTTTGTTCAATATTATGGGTCTAAATTTTTGCATAAATAAATACGGATTACCAAGTATACGGGTCTGCTTGCTACACGAGCGTCGATGTCCGAAACAGTAAAATGTGTGTCGAGTGACCTGATATCGATTTGACATTTAAAGTAAACAAATTTGACATACATCAAACATTTATAGTAGCAGCTACGCGTCGGCCTTCAAACGTTGAGCCCAACATAAAAGTGGCCTAATGACATAAATAATTATTATTGTTTGTTTTTGGGGAAAAAAAAAATTAATGCCTCACTTAGCATATTTTTGTATCACGTGCATTTGTTACAAATCGTTGAATTTCCCCCGAAACTTGTTTTTGATTTGTAATTATCTGACTACCCCTAAAATCATCAACATCATCCTTCACATCCAAAAAACCTATGGGAAACTCAGACCATTAACCTAAAGATAGTGTTTTTGATTCGTATCATTTAATACCTGAACCATTTTCCGAACCTTGCCATTCAGTTCAATAATTGTTTGCATTTTTTTATATTTCCCTTTGAAATGCTCGGCAGTACCGCCACTACTGCTTTCTTTTCTACTCCTAGAGGGAGTAGTGCAGTTTTTAAACTAGAAATTGTCGCTAGCTGTTCAATCAAAATCACAGTAAACAATTTGTACGATGCGGATTTGTTCATCTATTGCAATCAATATACAAGCCACATAGGTTCTAAAAATAACCTGTAAGTACTGCTGGAAGCTATGTTCCACTTGTTGCTGTAGATATACTTCTGTACTCACCCTCTACTTTGCGTCACAGCTAACTTATCCTGTCTCTGCACTGAGGAAGCGTCTGATCCCATGTTAGAGCCGGTTGATGGGTTGATGTACTGTCTCATCAACAGCTCTGAGATATCCAGTCGTCGTAATTTCTATAATAGTGGACTTAGATTTTAAGGCTGTCAAGGATCGTGTAATTCTTATCGTAACAACACTCACGCGTAAAAAAACCTCAAGCACAGGCGTCTCTTGGAGGACACTATAAGTCCAACGCAGCAAAGCCGTGCGACATTCAGCAAGTTGCAACGGGTGCAAGATTGTTTGATCTAGAAGTCTTTTGTTGGTATCCATAAGCGAGCGCACATTCCAGGTGGGTATGTTTAATTCTCGAGTGATTTTTGTGTTTCGACTGCATGTGGTGTACCTTCTGGACGCGCTTGTTCAGTCAGGAAATGGTTAGGCTGACTATGTTAAGCTCCCTCCCAGTGTAGGATGAGGATAAGTGTAACTTAGTCGCAGGTGCTGCGCACGAGTTGCTTTGCAGCCTACGGGCTCCTGGAAAGAGTAGAACAGCCGTCCCTAACATACGTTGTGACTCTGTGGAATGTCAGCGCCTAACACAGCATCTGACTCTTTCTCACTGCAGAGGTTCATAGGCATATTTTCATAGCCGGTGAGCACCGTAGGTATATTTACGTTTCCTAGATTGTGAACGCTACTGGTTGCGCTGACAAGTTAGGAAATGTACTGCGCACCAAACACTCCGTTCCCTAGACAGTGGGCGCAACGCTACCTGCCTTATTATTTCTCACCTTTTTCTTTGCATGCTGCCGCATCATATTCATTCATCTGCTATGGTGTCAGCGTGTCTGAGTCGTTCACGTGCAAATTAGAGGCGTTATTTCGTATATTTTATTTGTGTTGTGAAAGTAGACTTGTCAATATGAATCAAGGCGGAGAAAAAACTGTTATAGGAATAAAACCGTTTGATTGTTATATCAGAATAATAACCATCGACTAATCCAAAGTTATTCTAAGAACAAACTTCGAAGAAGATTTGGATATGACTGCAACTGACAATTTTACATGGTATTTCCAACATAATGTCATTTAGACTTTTATCTTCAATAAAAAACAGAGTTTAGTTATGTCAGTACAAAACAAGTCAGTACAACTAAATATTCAAATTTGTTTTCAAGCTGCAACCTTCATGCGTACACGCACTGTTGCGCCCACTGTCTAGGAAATGGAATTTGTGGCCAGCGCAACTAGTCACGATCTAGGAAACTTAAAAATGCCCACCGTAGTCCCTCAGGTGAGGTCTTCCAACTTTTTAGTCTCCTTTGACTAAGGACAGGATATACACTTAAGGAAACCCACGTATTCAAAATATTATCTCTTTGAATCTTAACTTTTCAAAAAAACATTTACTGAATAAAAGTAAATGTTGCAACCACGTATGCGCCGTCAATTTTAGGGTTGAACGGGGCGCGCCAGAGAAAACGAAGGTACCGAAACCGAAAAGGATACAAGAGAATGGAAGAATAGACTAGAGAGAAGAAGCTGGACTGGTCCCTTAAGACGCTTGTCTGCCATTGTTCATTATTAAATTTTTATTTTTATTTTGTATTAAACTGATTGCTCAATCCAATTTGTGATTAGTTTGTGTGTCAAAAGGAGCATTCCCAGGTTAGTTGAATAATTGTTATTTTATTTTTGAGAGTTCAATTTATACAAGTAGTATTATTTTTTATTTTTATGATTTTTTGTTTGGTTATAACATTTTTTAAAGCATGTGCATTGTTCATGTATTTAACAAAAATCGTTTCATGCTGTGAACAACTCAGATTAATAGTAAATTAAAAATTAAACCAAAGAAATTATGTGCTGTCTTTTGTGCTGGGATTTTGATTTTGCGAAATCAGAGCGTACATTAGGGTCTTGTTGAATTGACTAACAATTTCCTACCTTGACGAGCGAATTCCTAGCAAACAAAATGAAATAATCAATCTAGAGTTATTGGCTCAAATACAACTATAGCTGAGTAGCTTCCCGTATGGGACCTCAGTACGTGCTGGTGAAAGTGGCTAACTATCAAAAACTCTTCAGTATTGAATACAGGTAGTGTTGTGTATAGAATTATTATTTTAGCACAAAGAAAGGATGGTACCTAATTTAAACTTCCATTCTATTATTGAATCATTGACTTAAATTATTGATTATTGAATAATTACATACTCATAACTATTATTTAAAAAAATGACACAGTATGTTTTGATTTTTGACAAATGTTCGATCGAGGGTTTCTCTGCCGTTCTTTTTCCCCTCGAGAATTCCAGGTCGAGAACGGTACGTTTTTTTAATAATAAATTAAACGTTTCACAAATTTTTCCTTTATTTTACATATCACAGCTTCCCTTAAATTTCCCGAATATTTGCTATGTCGGGCGCATGTACAGTAAGTAAAATTGAGTAAGTTTCTACAACGTAGGTCCTATTTATTTATCATTTCGTTTTTCAGAAGATTTGTTGTTCAAAAGGTAATAAACATTCACACCGTTCAATCTTACTGCTTACTACACACTGGTCCTACGAAGACTAACCCTTGCAGGTAGTTGTTACTTTTTCAGAGCTAGAGGAAAGTGAAGAAACAAGAATGAAGAATCCTCCGGTTATCGTGAGGGTAGGACACAAGTATCACAAGGTGGAGAATTAATGGAAGCAAGGTGAGGGCAGCAGACATCTAGAGTCGCTGGCTGGACCATCTACGCAATAATCAATATGCTAATGAGATAGGTGCTTATCGGCCAGACCACCATAGATGTAACTATCGCAAGGAAGCTCTGATGCGTAGACGATGTCCGTAGGGCGGGTTGCTGTCATTGATTTTCTGGAACCTAGTGATAGTTAATCTGCTAAGCGTGATACGATACTAGACATTCGATAATTTAATGTGAGTTCGGTAAACATGTATAGATTAAGTACCGGGTTTACGGGCGAACAAGAATTTATTTAACAAGCGTTATCTCAGTAGAACCTCAGTGGATTTTTGAGCGGATTTTCGAATGTTGTTTGCTAGTCAAAATAAAGAGGTGGGTGAATTATTTTATTTTATTACAAAAAATGTTGAACATGTGCACCCTCTACTTCAATATAGTTCAAAACCCTTTTTCTTACAGAAATGGACACATTTTGAAGTGGGTATCTGAGGATTACTCGATGGCTAAGCTCGTCTAAATTGTTGACCCGAGTGAAAAATATTGAATTTTTCAAATGTGGCCACCAGAAAAAATCGCATGAAGTTAAATCGAACGATCTGGAAGGATAAGTAGTCTGCATTTCTGCTTATAGTTCAGTCATCAGGCTACTCGTGAAGCACATTTTGTTGATATTGACCAAGAAAATTAAGGAACAATTATTAGGTAGTTACCCTCAATAAATATGGGTCCAATTATTCTTCTTGCGTCAAATGAACAAAAAACAACAGCCATCGACTAACGCTGATTGGGTGTGCAATCAATGTAGGTCCAGATGAAACTCATTCATCATCAATAGGCATTCACATGACGCTGATGATCCTTCAAATCTCCGGTTATCTGCTGGGCACCTTCTTCGTCAAGGTCTTCGGCTAGGATGAAGGCTTCAGGATTTTCATAGCCGGCCACAGCAGACCACAAAGGGTCCGGCGTATGCCCTTCAGGACCATCACGCCGTTCAAAGACCATGTCTTTTGTTTGCTACTGAAAAATTCTTCAATATAAACGGTTTTCAACTCCATAAAGAAGTTGTGGACCACTTTCGGTTTCGGGAACGTTATTGTAATTCCTTGATGAAACTGGCAGCATGGTTGTCATCGTTCTTAGTGGATGAATTGCCGTGAGCGCATACATTCTCCAGAAATATGTAGAGGTTGTCGTTACAGCATCTCTGTGGCTGTAGCTCACCAGTTTTTTTTTTTTTTTTTTTTTTCTAGCAGAACAATCTCCTAGTGAAACTGTAGGAAGTATCTAAGCGCGTCGGTCGACATATTGCCATTTGGTCGCTGCTTTGAGCTAACGATGAAAACGCTTGACCATGATGCAGAGAATGGAAAGCAGTTCTCCAAAATGGCGCAATGGCGAAAGAACTGATTAATCATGCTGACGAATAGTAAAGAACTTGAGTTAGGACGATGTATTTGGATATGCTTGAGCTGAAGGATTGAATCCTCTAGTCGCATTTGTCCTAGCTCGTTCGAATATGTGTTGATTGTTCTCGAGTTCATCAATGCCTGAGAGAAACTTGCACTCTTGAAGCGCATCAGAAATCCATAATAACCAGAACAATGCCAAGAAGGTCAACCGGAGTTGGTACTTCCTTGAAGATAGAGATATCTGGTTAACAAAAACCGGAGACGCCGAAGGGAATACTGAAAGGGATAGGATATAACTAAACACGAAGCACATTTCAAAAATAAGGAAAGTCTCTAAAGGATTCAGAAACAACCGATGGGATAAGAAGTACAGCATGATTGCTCTGCGTGTCACATGCTGGGAGTATCTGAGAAGAAAAAGAACCACCATTCGACCATTGCACGGACTCGAAGGGAAGAGGTACTTACTCTGAAAAAGAAAAAGTGGAAGCTGTCGCAGAAAATGTAGAGCGGGCAGTTGTCCTTCATGACCACCCAGATAAAGATTACCATCACTTGGGCGACATTATTCAATTTGACGACAGACTACGTGAACAGGAAACGCAGAGGCGTACCAGGAATCACGTCAGTTCCCAGAAAATTCAAAAGTACACCGAAGCCGTGAAAGCTAGGAAAATTCCAGACCGTGACGCAGTTATTATCGAGATGATAAAGGAGATGCCTAGAAAAGCTGTACTGGCTTTTACTAAAAGTAGTAACTTTCAAAGACTAGAAGCAGGCGAAAGTGATGATGTTCACGCGAACGTTTTTGGTTTTTGGCTGGAGAGTCGTGGTCCATAGGTATCATCCTGACATTTCTACTGGTGTGGGCGATACTAAAGATGATGAGACAAGGGAAGAAGAATTCACCGTGGTGTCGCACTATCGACTGATGCTGGTGGGAAACATATTCAGGGGTCTGGTGATATTCCGTGATTTCTGTCTCTGGCATATGAGCTTCTTCAAGTTTGAAATTCATATGTTGTAGAGTTGAATGCCTCCTGCCTTCTTATCATAATTAAGTTTCTTCTTCTCGATTTTCATGTCCATCGGTCCAAAGCTTGGGTGTTGTGAGAACAATATACCGTGGTGTTCTTCTGAGAGTAGTAGGTTTACAAAAATATTCGTTTTTGGTTTTTGGCTTAACACGTTGACTGCCGTGAGTAGCACGTGTGCTTCACAGACCTTTGGTATACCTGGGCCGTGAGAAGCAACGTTGCTTCTCAAGGTTTGATGAAATATCGGCGTGTGTGATACAGCGCTGCTTCTCAGTTGCGGCATAGGCTTATGGAGCATGTTTTTCGGTGGCCTGGAGAACTATTTTATGTATTTAGCCCATGTAATTCTCGTACCTGTGTCGAGTAAAACAACACTGACTCAAATGAAAATTTATTTGTTCAGACTGTTATAAAATAATTATTACAAAGATAACCAAACCCTATTTTGGTAAATAAAAGACCAAACTATAATATTTTGTAACAAATAAAAACGCATGGGAACTCTTTCTTGAAAAATATAACTAAAAAACAAGTAAAAACTAAAATTCTAATTCGAAAATAGTCCGCTTATATGGTGCAGCTATGAACATTACAAAAACACGTAATGCAATAAAATTTCTCGCACTGAATGCACCTAAAGCGAGAAAAAGGTGATTTGTTTTGTGCAAATTTTCGTCCATTTTCAGAGGAAAATTTTGCGTAACATGTCCCACATCTTCTTCGGTCCGTAGTTGGAACTTCTTCCAAGTGGTGACCATTGCGTGTGCGTGAACTGGGCTCATTCTCAAGCTTAGGAAGGTCTAAGAAATTGCTTACTAACTCCTCTTTGAATGAAGTTATAGACATTTTCTGGTTGGTGATTTTCTGATGCATTATATAGGCATTCACAACTGCCGATCCCAAAAGAAGCTCAATTGCTATTTTACGGTACCACTTTGTTGATTTTCGTAATGCAGTTGAGTAGGACTTCATTTGGTCTGAAATGTCTATAAACCCTTTACTTTTATTGTAGTCAACAATCGCGGATGGCTTTTGTACTACTCCACCTCGTTGATGAACGTCTACCATTTCAAGTGTGTGTTTGGTACTTAGCATCAATACGTCCCTTTTGTCTTTCCATTTACTTACTATTACACCAGTGTTACTCTCCCTTCCAATTATTTCTCCTTTTTTGAGTTTCGCTTGTGTCACTTCTTTTGGATTATGCTTGCGATTCTGCCTCAAAGTTCCCACTAAATGTGTGTGTTTTTTTAGCAAACTGTGCGCTAGTGTAACACTGGTGTAAAAGTTGTCTGTATATATTGTACGGCCAGAATCTAATAAATCATTTGATAGACGAAAAACAACACTGTCCGGAACCGATTGATTTTCAGTCTTGTCATTACCACTATATATTTGCAGGTCGTACGTAAATCCTCCATCCAAGCAAAGCTTGTACAATTTCACACCGAACTTGTGTTTTTTGTTTTTTATGTACTGCCTAAAGGATAGACGACCCCTAAACGGCACGAGGGTTTCGTCAATGCACAGACTTTCACCCGGTACTATCACTTTTTTGAAGTTTGTTATCAATTTCTCCAAAAGTGGGTTTAGTTTATAGAGTCTCGTTATTTTGTCGTGGGTTTCATTATCACTGAAGTGTAAATTAGCCAGTAACAATTCAAATCTATTGCGCGACATGAGACTTGATATTTTATTTGAGTACAGCGCACTTTTAGACCAATAAGCACTGAGTTTTGGTAAGTTTTTTAGGCCCATCCATATAAGAATGGAGAAAAAGGTTTTTATTTCCTCTTTATTTGTGTTGCTCCACTTATGTATTCTTGCTTTTGGGCCATGTCCACCCTTACTAATTTTTTGACCAGCATATCGATTGGTTTCATCAACGATCAATTCAACAATGTCATCGTCCATGAAAAGTTGGAAAAAATTGTGAGGTTTCTTATCAAACATCTCAAAATATTCATTTTTGAAACCTGCGTCTTGAATATTACAGGGAATATTGTGCAAATTTTCGCCATCAACTACTTTCCATAATATTTGTTCTCTTTGGTCAGCAACTAACTCTTCTTCTGAAGAACTTCCATCCTCTGTGATTTGGTATTGCGATATAACGTTCTCAATTATGTCCCCTATTGTAGAACTTCCGCCTGCATTTTTTGACGTTGAGGGCATATCTTTGTAACTTGGCAATAATTCGAGTTTTTTTCTTTGTGGAACCTCGTTTGATGAATCACTGGAGCTTTCGTCGTAACTCGATTCTGTATAGTTTTTATCTCGAAGACTATCATCACTGTCTTCGTCCGAAAGAAATTCCTCCATCAAAGGTTGAAGACGCGCTGTTTCAGTTTCGTACGACATTGCAAATGATTCAACGATACTATTCTGTGCCGCATTCGACTGGAAACTAAAAATAACCCACCGCACGGGCGTTGGAGAAGCGAGTGTAAACAAGTCTGGACGCGATTATACTGTATTCACGTGAGAAGCAAGTTTGCACCACATGGCCCTCTAAAGTAGAAATGCTTATTGGGGCCATGTGGTGCACACGTGCTTCTCAAAAATCAAAGTGCCAAAACATTATCAAAAATCGAAAAATAAGTATAAGATTAGGATAAAATCGATTTTAAACGTTGAGGCAGACATTTTCAACCCCTTTCCCTTTTTGGCTCACGGAACTTTTTTTTTGATACCATGGTGGCAGTCAACGTGTTAAAGGTCGTGGTCCATAGGTATCATCTCGACATTTCTACTGGTGTAGACGATACTAAAGATGATGACAAAAGGGATGAAGAATTCGCCGTCGTGTCTCTCTATCGACCGATGCTGGTGGGGAACATATTCAGGGGTCCGGTGCTATTTGTAACGTGTAAAGTTACTTGACTAACATTCAACATAGAGGGTTCCTGCTACTCATAATGTTAGCAATTATTGAATTATTACACTAGAGGGCACGATTTTCATTTAAATTTGACGTACTGGTTTGTATCAACGTTCTCCGTTGAGAGGAAGCGCTGTATGCTCATCTTGTCCATTTCAATTCTCTTCCTTTTCGAATTGTGTCGTCGAGCTGCAAAGTCGATCGGCCATCTTCTCGAGACAACCGTGCCGTAGAAAAATAAAGTACCTTATCGGCCTTCAGGCATTATCGTAACGAAATAAAGTTGCGTAGAGCTATAATCCATTGATTAGCAAAAAAACTTAATTGAAAAGTCCCGTGATTGCCGTTTAATTTAAGTTTAAATTTCAACGCTCCTCGTGGTAAGTTTTTTTAATTTCTTTTTAAGTAATAGCTTTTCAAGGAATGCCTTATTACTTAGAGTCTTTCGGAGAGCCGTTTCTCGCTACAAGTCCATTCCAAAAAGGCCACATTTTCGATGGAACACCATTTCCGAGGAGGGTGGCATAGAGCTTTTGAAGGGATTCCTACCCTACAAGAATCAAGACCCTCATAAGTCGATACGTGTGCCACACATTTGACGAGAATTCTAGTCCTCTATCTGCCTGGATTCTGGGCTGGAATCCGCAAGTTCCATTTACGGTTTCCTTCGTCAAGTGACCGAGGATGGATGGCTTCCGTGCTCTATCTTATGTTGGAATGGAGGCTTGTATTACGTTTCTCTAATACTTTTAATACCTTTTCTTTTATTAAGTCAGTTCTATAGTCAATTAACAAATTTAAGATACTTTTTTGTGGTGGAGAATTATTATGGATTTGTCTTTGCATAACTTTTAATATTGTCTATATTTTATCATTTTTATCAATAATAATCGATACGTTATCTGAACAAAGGTCAAGGTTGGACAACATGTTCCGAATTTAAAATTGTTGAGTAATAGCCTTCCGTCAAAAATGGATCAATTTTTAACCCTGGGTCCTACGCCTTATATATTTGAGGATATCTATTATATCTCCAGACCATTTAACGGTTATATAGCCCAACTTTCGATTTCTTTCAGGTAAAATTTGATTTTATTGAATTAATTTTTTTGCAGAAGCTGTCCATATTTATCAATACAATTTTCAATAATTTATTTTTTTTACTTGACATGAAGTGTCGAAACGTAGGCTTTGATTAGGTATTAGTCGTTTAGAGTTAACCATGTCAGATGTCAGATTTCAATTTAGGAAGTTGCATAAAAAAGTTTGCATCTATAATTTTTATCATTCCACGTCACTGTGCCACATATTCCACCAACTCATTGTTATAGAAATGATATCGTTCCTATATTATGTATGAATGCC
This sequence comes from Ceutorhynchus assimilis, assembly GCA_917834065.1. Taxonomy (NCBI): domain Eukaryota; kingdom Metazoa; phylum Arthropoda; class Insecta; order Coleoptera; family Curculionidae; genus Ceutorhynchus; species Ceutorhynchus assimilis. The sequence continues at coordinate 85,164,674 of OU892277.1, forward strand.
GTCTCTTTGCGGCAGACCGCATGTGCCCCTACCCCAATATCCCTTTTATCTTTATTCATAAAAAGTCAACGAGCATAGGGTGAGCTCGGATTTCGCCCAATTAAAGACCAAACAACTGTCAACCTATACCACATCAATAGTATTTTGGAAATTAATTTGGTAGAAGGCTTCATATTGTGTGGCTTAAGAGTTTGATATCCGAATTGATAATAAAAATAAAAGAGCTTCATTAAATTAATTATTTTACGAAGCCTATGTACTTTTCATCTCGCCTAACGAATTTGGTACGAAATTAACTTTTATTTATATTCGTAACCCTGCTACTATGTAATTTCTGGTTCCAAGTATGTAAAGAATAGGTAATTTCAAGCAAAAGTTTTGGATTTTCTCTGTAGTTAAAGGACTTCATAATTATTTTTTTAGTTAAATCGTAATCTCAATGAGAAAAAAAATCTAGTTCAACTCACTAACTGGTAAAATATCAACAAAAGACTTGACTTTACTTGAGATAGATACATCCAACGCAGCTCATCCTCGAACGAGTATGTACCTAATATTTGACATGAATACGATTTTATCAAATACACTTTGCTGCCAATCACTGCTTATTCGCTAGAAGAATCCATAACAGCGTACGTGTGAGAATAAAATTGAAGAATATAAATGCAACGATATTTTTATCTGGGGTTTCCATTTCGCTTGGTCGGATATTACTTAGATATTTTAATTTCCATACGATTAACTCTCCATCTGATTTGGACCATCAAAAGTATCACTCTTCCAACGAGAATAAGCTTAGAATTCATCAGCAAAAGCGCATTATCGTCGCAGATTTAAATTTTCGAGAATATATTTCTATGCGTAAAGGGATTTTTAGGATTCATGCAGGGCGATAGTATAGGTGTTGCTCGAGTGAAATGCGCCTTAATAGTGTTTCCGAATTTTTCTATTTTGACTAATTTGGAACTATATACTGTTATAAAAGATACACAGAATATTTCAGTTTGCATTCTTTGTTAACTAGTTATTATATGATAGTAGGAATACTTTTACCCCGCCGACTTTCTGTGTTCGTTAATTATTATTGACCGTTATCTATTTTTTTTTTTTTGGTTTTGCAAATAAGCAAAAGCAAACATTTCAAGCTAAAGGCTAGATACAACAAAAACATTTTTGTGGAATGATTGTATTAGCCAAAAGCACTCGATAAATCCACCATTCGAACCACAAGTTAGAATAACGAACTGAGATTTTTAGAACATGATTCAGTTCCAGCAATTCCCACCAAGGGCTTAATCCAAACACAATAGCATAATTTCTATGACACGTTATCTGGAATGCTTCTAAAAATCGGAAAATAAGCTACACTTTGCATTAAACATGACAAAATCTGAAATCCAGACTACATAAGTACATAAATACAATGACATGAAACCACCCAAATTAACAATAAAATACGAATTCTTGGTGTGTTATCTCACATTGTTTTATCGGAAGGTACGGAATTCGGTATCGTAAATCTCAGTTTTGGTGGCATTTTTTCCGCGTTACTTGAGAGTTTTTAACTTGGCACAATAGCACCGGTGGGGCGAAGATAGTCAATAGTTCCATAGTTGATATTTCTGAGAAGATCTTCCAGTTCCACGACCTTGAACATGTACCTACTTCATGAAAATTGTAAAGAGGCGGCGTTGCATCACCTCACCGGATACCTATCAGAATTATTTTATCTTTCCAACCAATTTCACGTTTGTTGGTGGTATGTCTTCCTATTTTAAATGTTTCGAGCGCTTCCAACATCTCAACGTGTTTAATGGAGTGATCGCTTTTTCATAATCCATAAATATTAGCATGAGTGGCGTTATACCTGGATATCTCTTCAAATGTTTTTGATCTATTGAGAATCGTAGGTTGAAACTTTTTTTTTGCTGTTGTTATCGCGGCCAAGGTGGTTCTGACCATGGAATAACACGGAGAGTTTTACTGTTATTTTTTTTTTTTTTTAATATTTTACTCTAGGACATAAAGTAACACTATTTTGAGGAGGATTTGCGGATTGTCGTTACTTCATCAATAAAAATAAAAAATTCTACTTTTGAGGCAGAATTCAAAACGCCGAAACACCCGCCAAATATGACGTCACCTTGCACCAAGCAATAAACGCTGTCAGATTTTCGATGTCAGTGTGGATTTCCAAGAAATTTTTCCAATAGTTACTTTTATTGTGGTTTCGGAATCAGGAAGGAAAGATCTTTCATTTTATCACATAATATACTGGGTGTCCCATTAAAAAAAAAGTTGAAATTTTCTACGTTTCTCCATTTTCCGAAGCGAATTTGTTTTTTTGATAACGTTGAAAGAAAATATAGAAAAAAACTGGCAAGTTTTGTATGTGGATTTTTTTTCTATCTTAAATATTAAAGGCCTGATAAACTGTCAGGTATGCAATCTGGCCGATAAAAACGCAATCTGTAATCCCATTGGTTGGCCAGTTCTCTGTGGACCAATAGAATTATAGAACGGTAAATTTATCTTGCAGATATTTACCAGCAAGTTTATCTGAAGATGAATGAGCCGGGCTTAAATATAATAAAATATCAGTTGTTAGAAGATTTCTTTAGAAAACACAAGTGTTTAACTAAAGATCCAACACACTGCTGATTACTAATACTATGAGTTGCTTTGCTCTGACACGGTCGGATTTACACAATACTTGGTGGTTTTGCTGTATAGGACAATGGAGAAACACAAATTCTCATTCATTGGGTACTATTGCTAATTGCAGACTGGTTTGGGGCTTGTTATGCCCTCGTCAGTGCAATATAAGCGAAAAGCGCACCTATTCAGAGAAAATTGTCTGCAGAAGATTCACACGCTAAGCAAGATGTAGATCTTTAATGGCGTGTGGCTCCCTCTCGTAGAAGCCTTACAAAGCAAAAACCGTAAATAGCCCGTTTGGGTATAAAATAAGATTTTTGAAAATAAATTTTCAAAAATACTTGGTAGTGTTTCGAATTTAAGTTGCTAGAGTAGATATTTCTTTAAAAATTGGTAAGTCTGACCGTGTCAGAGCAATACAACTCATAGTATGAGTAATTAGCAGTGTGTTGGAGCTTTATTGGTTAAATACTTGCGTTTTCCAAAGAAATCCTCCAACAACTTAGATCCGATACACTGCCAAGTATTTTTGATTTTAATTTTTTTTTTCTCCTGTGAATCTCCTGCAAACCTGTTTCTCTGAGTTGGTGCGCTTTTCGCTTATATTGCACTGATGTGGGCATAACAAGCCCAAAACCAGTCTTCAATTAGCGATAGTAACGAATGATTGAAAATTCGGGTTTCTTCATTATCGTATACTTAAAGCAAAACCACCAAGTATTGCGAAAATCTGACCGAGTCAGAGCAATACAACTCACAGTATGAGTAATTAGCAGTGTGTTGGAGCTTTGGTTAAACACTTGTGTTTTCCAAAGAAATCCTCTAACAACTTAAATTTGATACACTGCCAAATATTTTTGATTTTTTGAAAATTTATTTTTAAAAATCTTATGATCAAATACCCTGTACTATGGTTTTGAAAACAACCCTATGAAAATTTTTGGAATAAAAAAACCCAACCTTAAAAAATAATACGGTTTTCCTTTAGATCATAATTTTTTTTGATATTAGAACAATTATAAAGTTATTGTGGTTCTAAGTACCTACTTTCAGTTTTCAGTTGTACTACAATAACTTTTGTAGTGTTTAGAAAGCATCTATGCTGAAGTCATTTTAGTTTTAAAAAATCAGGACAGTCTGTTTGGCAACGTCGCATTCTCTACTGTCAGAAATGCGACACTTTTGAAAGTTTCATATCATCTGCAAAGAGTTTAGGCGATTTCGACAAGCTTTGGTTGGTATACCATTTGGTTAACCAATTGGTACCTGCAACGTCATAGTAATGACGTAAAACACCATTTTGTTACGAATTCGTTTGGTAGGTCATGAGAAAGGGTAAGAGACGAGCCTTAACCTTGTTCTTCTAGTTTTAGGACTGACTGATAACTAGGTACTGACTGCACTGACTAAAATCTATAATCACTAATCAGCACTGTCTAGAGAGAGTACCTTTGAGTGTCCTATTGGCTAACTCAGCGTTTTCTGTAAATGTAAAGCTTATTCCATAATTCATTCAGCAAAAAAGTTACCCCATATTAATCGTTCAAAGCCATTTCTCAAATGATCGTTAAACATTATTTGGCAGTCAAAACATACGAGAAAACAGGAAGATGAAGGCGAAAAAATAAACATATTTGTTAAAAATTTCAAATTATTCAAATTCTGATGAACTTCCAATTATTTACATTTCCCAGAGCAGGACAAAACGAAAATAGACGTAGATAGCACTACACCAAATGAGAAGAACCTTGCTGCTGACCACGGTATCCTATTTGACAGACCAAATATGGTACCAAACCATGTACCAAAGCTTGCCGAAATCGCCTTTTATGATCACTGTGCTTAAAACGTGATCCGGCATCATTTATAAAGCAATTAAAGAGCAGTGCTGCTAAATGGGAACCTTGGGTGACTCCTGAGGACACCTTTATTGTATTAGACAAAAAATTGTTTACTTTTATAATCTGGGTACGTCCAGTCCTGTCACTTTCAATCCAGTCAAGCATGGAACCTGAAATTCTCATTAATTTAAGTTTGTGGATTAAGGTATTGTGAGGCACTTTATCGAAGGCCTTTGCAAAGTCTTTATAAATGGCATGTACTTTTAATTCATTTTCAATGATATTTGATTAGTGTGACAACAGATTTAGTTCCGTATTTCGGCCAACACAAAACCAAACTGGTTATTTGAGATCAGAGGTGAGAGTACTGATGTTAAGTAATTTGTTACTTATTTTTCAAATATCTTGGGAATTGTGCTCATAGTAGGGGAGAGTGGGGCAACTTCGACATGCGGGGCAAGTTTGTCACCGCGCTTTACTAGGAATCGGTTGGATTCGGAAATTCCGAAACTGGCTTGAGGGTGCATCGTACGTATCAGTTAGTTGCTCCTTAAGTCTGGAGAAAGTAGCTACTCAATTTGTCGCATAAAACGCAATTATCGAGTTTTTAAATTTCTGATCTAAGGATTGGCTATTACTTTAATAATACTTTCGTTCCGTTAGAGCGTTCTATTTCGCAAGTTAATTTTTACAGAGTGACTTTGACCCATCTTTTGTAGAAATATTTGATGATAGGCGGTAAAAAATGCTTCTGTAAGATGTTTTTAAATATTTTACTAGAATCCGCTTGGGTGGGGCAACTTCGCAAATCGTTATTTCGGCACTGTCGAACTATTATTTTTGTTTCTGGGATGCTTAGAGATTATTAAAAAAACGATCTGATGCATACGAAGAAGAGTAGTTAATTTTTGCTGTAATTTAGGTAAAAAATAAAATTAAGGTACATATTTGTATCAGAATAATGCTGTCGAATTTGCCCCCTAGGGGAGGGCAAGTTTTTCATTTGACATTGATGCAAAAAAAAAAATATTTTTCTCTTTCAATTTATACGATATTGGTTTTAAATGCCTATTACCTACTAAAGAAATATTATCACTATGTTTAGATAAAGTTGTGTTCATTTCTGTAAATACAAATCGTATTTAAAATCTTGCAAACGTTAACATGTCGAAGCTGCCCCACTCTCCCCTACTGATTGGCCTGTAGTTCTTTACGTCTCCACTGTCTCCAGACTTGAAGATGGGAGTGACATAACTAGATTTCCAGACGTCTGAAAAGTGACCGGAGCTTAGAGACTTGTTAAATATAATGTGCAGAGGTCTGGCAAGTATAAAAGGGCAATTTTCAAGTAGAATAGCGTGAATTTTAACCGGACCAGGACCCTTGAAAGCACTTAAGTTAGATAGCTCAGCATATATGTCAGATATTGAAAAAGCATAGGATATTAATTTTATTTAGTGAGGTTTTTTTTTGTAAATTTTGGATGATTTTGAGAGTATACTGATCCGAAGTAGTTTGCAAAAAGGTTGGCTGCATCTACACTAATTTCACATGTTGCATTATCAAGGGAGATTATAACGTACTTATTTTGGCAATTGCCTAATTATACTGCAAACGGCTAGTCAGCATCAGTCCGGAGGCCATGGGTCTAAGGGTTCCTTGTATACATCTTACCTTTGGGCGCCACCAAGTTAATTGTGACTTAACTAGGAAGATGGAGGAGAGCTTATCAATAAAACAACTAATTAGGTACAATAATGTATCTGGCTTCTTTATTAAAAAATAATAACAATAATGAATAGGGATGGCCAGGACATCATTATGGCTTGTACCAATTTATAAATATTTGATTATAAAAAAATTAATGTAAATAACGCATATATAAATATGAATTTTAAGTAAACATGACTAAAAACCTTTTGGTATTTACACTTGTGAGTGATAAGAAAACTACAGTATGGGTTACACTTTACCAACAGGCAAATTAAACACAGAAAGATGAAAGTTATTGTTAGGGCAACCTCAGGGTAAAATTCTAGAATTTTATTTAAGGGGCACTTACCGAACCTGATTTAGTATCAAGTGATTTACATAGGATTTGCCTAAATAGTAAAAGGTGTAACTTACATGGGATACAAGTGTTAGTTATCTTCAAATGTATGTGTAACTCCAGAAGTTTTGAAGGGAGATTATCTACAGGTTTGGTCTCACTGTAGATGGACTATGGTGTGGTAAGTGAGTCATGAGTCCTATCCACGTGGTATCTGTCCAACGTAGAACTCGACGTGGTTCTGCCAGAGTGGCACCAAGAGAGTTGCTGAAGAATGGCTACCAAAGCCCCAACTGAGAGCAATCTAGATCCAGTCTAGAATCTCTCTAAATACAGCTTAGCTGTCCAACTATAGTCTGAGACTAGGATTGTCCAACTATAGCCTGAGACTAGGATTGTCCAACTATAGCCTGAGACTAGGACCCTATAACGATGTTCGTATAAAAAACAAATCGAGCCCCAAATATTAGAAATAATCTTACCTCAAATTGAGGGATACTCTAGACCAAAGGTGGAGTCTTGAACTTCCAAATGCTGCTCGGAACAGTCCTATTAAAAAAAAATGGAACACGTGTTGTAGGTTAATATTTCCTGAAGAAAATCTCAAACTTACCGAAACAGAATCCAAAAATAACAAAGGGACGACTCTAGACAATTATCAGCAAGAAATTAGTCTAAAACTTGAGCTCCCTGGCACAAAATTCCAAAAAGTCTCGCCCCAAAAACAATTAGGGCCGAGGCCCGAGACCGGACGACTACTCAGCGTGAGGTCGCAGATCAAAAAGGCAGATTCTTCATTTCGAATTTAGATTTCGGAAGAAGACTTTCATCTGTCAAACTTCTAATTTTGACATTGAAGAAAATTATAGAAAAGGACGTGTTCAGTTTCACCCCAAAAGTACGAACTGAGAATCGGTTGTGTAAAAAATGACTGGTGAATGTTGAAAAGTGCCTATAGAACATATATCAAAAGGTAGAACAGGTCTAAAGAAAACGCCTAGACAAAACAGCTGTTCAATGACATGATGGAAATGAAAAGTCAAAGAGTCAAAAAAAACAACAATTATTATCATAACCTCAGATTATTGATTGGATTTGAGAACAGAGATGGTGATGGTACTAACTCCTTTTCCTAAGATTCTAATCAATAACAGCGGGCCCTGCCGTACTGAATCAAACCTTCCTAGATCAATTAACCAAACTTGCAAACCTGAACCAAAAAAACTTCTAGTAGAAGGCAATACTCAAGGTAACAAAATCGGGGCACAGAAAAGATAGTTGTTTATTCATTTATTTCATTGTAGTTCTATATGGAATCATATCTACTAAAGCAAAACAAGGTAGCTTATTAGCCAAGAAATTGAAAACGTTACAAGATGTTAGAGGGTAGGCTATGAGAATTGCGTTTAGAGTTTATGTATTTCCAAAACTGTTTTGGATCATTGTTGATAGAGACTTGAACATCTTGAACATAATTTTTGAAGCATTGCTGAGATAGGGACTTGCATAGAGTGCGCAATTTAGAGAATGATTGATAGTTTTGTTGAGATGGTAAGGAGCGAAAGTTTTTGAGGGTAATTTTTTTCTCAATAGTTAAACTAATGAGTTCTTGTATAAACCACTTTGGAAATTTCCTACTAGCAACTTTTTTGAGAGGAACAAAAAGGTTTATTGCACTGTTGAGAATATCATGAAATTTCTGTACCATGTCTTGTATGTTTAAGCTAGACAGAATCTCATTAAAATTAAAGAAACTCAGATAATTGTTACCAATAGTAATAGTCAACGGATTTGGAGTACCTAATGATGGAAAGTTTCTGCTTGAGGACTGATAGTTTATTTTATTATGTGAATATTCGAGGTAAAAATGTAGAGGTAGGTGATGTTTGTCTATTTTGACCAGGGGGTCACACTGCTGCACATCAAAAACTTTTTGTGAAAGCACTTAATCTAATATGACATTGTAAAAATTAAAAACATGATTTAATTGGAAAAGATTATTATATGCACACATATCTGACACTGTACCAATAGAGTCAATGGTTTGAGGTCGTGGAATATACAGATCAGTCCGAGGTAGAGCAATGGAGCAATCTTCGAAAGGGTTCCATTCAATTCGTGGTAGATTGAAATCTCAGCACTAGGATATTTGTCTCGAATAAAATCAATGGATTCACTTACCATCAGGTAGGTGGAATTTGGGGTGCTTTTCTTTATCCAACACATACAAATATTTGCTCCAGCTCTGGATTTGTAGGAACAACATAGCAAGGCAGTGACTTGTAAACAGAAATCATTCCTCCCATTGATTTCTTTGTGCTGGTTTCAGTGGATCGGCCTTTTCAGAAGACAATGTAGTTGAGCAGTCTCAATTCAGCATTGGATATGGTGTTTGATAGATTGGTTTCAGTAAGCATAATTAAATCGAAATCATTTGTTGAAGAGTTGCCAAATTTGTTCTTAATCCTTGAACATTCTGGTAATATATATGAAGTTTTTTTATTGATTTTGATGTAGGCTTATGTCCGTCATCTACTAGTTTTCCTCATCTCTATCAGAGATAATTTGAGGAATGCCCTGAATATATTTAATTTTAAGGGATTACTCCACCCTCTGACTCTCGTTGTTTTAATTCTGAGCGTATTTTGTTTTCAATTTGTAGCTGTTTTGCAGTCAGATCAAGATTCATGTAAATGTTTTTTCCCCTTGAGCTTACTACAGTAGCGCATGAGAGACTGCACATCATTTACAGGTTTTAGGGTAATTCTTACTTACTTACATTTGATGTTTTTTCTACCAACTGTGGAGAAGCCCTCTAAAGTTGGAGGTGACTTGGTTAAGCTGCCAAGCAGGGTTGCTATATCTTCTCATCGTCGTTTCTTTCAGGCACTTTGAATAGCATGACATTGTTGGGTTGGCCCTGGATTGACGGTCTTGAATTTCTTGCCAAATGGTCTGAGTGTCAGCCGGGTTTGAAAGGCAGGATATGTTAGTGTTGCTTGAGGAACTTGCTGTTAGCACGGCAATTTGCGGCTCTAGTATTTTAGTTGAAGTCTCTAGATTTTTTTCTAAGTCGATTGTGATAGAAAATTAACTTGTTCATTTATTCTACGATTCAAGAGGCGATTATCTTCCTGAAGTGTGTTAAAATTTGCCATAAGAGATGTAATATAAGCGTGCATGCTTTGAAAGTTTCTAATCATCAGTGGAATAGATTTAAATGCATCGCGGCACTCATGTCAGAAGTACATTAAAACACTGAAGAACAGCGACTCTTATTTCCGATGCAGACTGCAGACAGCTGACTGCATTCTTTGTTAAGGTGGGTTACACAGCGGCAGCTATCGCAAGCAGCAGCGATTTTTCCAAAAATCATATAAAAACAGGATGTTCCAATAAAAAACACCTCATCCACGGCGTAAGTTTTTTTTTTTTTTGAATGTTTTTTTAATACAATTTTTAAATTCTGCAGAAAAAAATACCACTTGGATTGGATATCATTTGGATTTATTCAAAACTAAAAGGTGAAAATAAGACCTCTTTCAATCATCGTTGGAACACCCTGTTCAAGTAATCGGTAAAAATAAATTAACCCCGTACGCCACTTCTTAGAATAAAATGATATTTCCTCTCACTGTCTCATTCAAGGAATCTTAAATCGTAATACGTAAGGTAGCGTATTGTGTTCAGATTAAACTTCTCTTTGATCATCCTAATCTTGGAAATTTCGGGAATCTGGGAAAAAAACACAAAACCCTTCGCAATATTAGGAACCTTAATATAGAGCCCCTAACTCACATCATTTATCCCTTTTAATTGATGTGTTGAAAATAAATTTCAAGACTCATCTCATAACTTAAATAATGTATCAGAATGAAGATATCTAAAAAATAGGACATTTATTATTTTAACGCGCTTGTGATGATTGCGGCTGCGGCTCGTAGTGCAAACTTCATCCTCCTGAATTTTTTCTATGATAAATGAATAATAGAAACGTGTTATGCAATATTTTATTCAATTTCTTCCTTGGAAAATTAATTAGGCTCTCCAAACCACGTGATTCAATATGGCGTCTGTAGGAAAATAGTTTCAAGATGTGCATTAAGACTGTGGACGTTATTGTGTTTATCCTGAGTTTATTTGAAATATTTTCGAGCTAATTACCGTTTACTTTGTCATAATATAGTTTTCGAGATTCACAGTAAGTAATTAAAGATGCAGGAAAATGAGGATGTAAATGAACGGTAAGTTTTAAAAAATGCCCAGTTCACATTTGTTTACATCTCTCTAGTTTATTTCTTTCACAGAATCTTCTAAAATTGAAGCTTATAAATGATGTAGACCCTTTCACAATAAATGTGCATGATAGAAACTCTTGCATCCAAGCAGCTCCGCCAGTTACATACATGGATATAGATGCAAATTCATAGTTTTGACTCACAGTTTTTACAGTAATAAGCAAATAAGACCTACAAAAGCTTAGTATTTTGAGTCTGGCTTTGTATAAGATGCAGGGACAGTAGCACTGATGAAGTCAATAAAATAGAATATAAATAGAGTTCAGTCACAAAACAACCACACAATGCACTTTAAAAAGCTTTAAATTCATACTCTCATACGGGATAATGACCTTGCTCGCCCACAGACGCCATGTTGGAAAAGATTCGACAGGTCGTTGGAATGTCATGGATTGTCAATTGGACGTGATCTGTCAGCCGGTTTCGGTGACGTCGACGCGAGTCCAGAATCGAGAATTCAGAATCACGCGAAATGAACAACATATCTACCAATAATAAACTAAAACGTTCATATTTTATTTAGAAATACTCAAAATTGTCCAAAAAGGGCTATAACAACAAGGAAATAAAAATAAAAAAAATAGGTAATCATAATAATAATAATAACCCAGGACTCGCGTGATATTTATTATTTATTATTTGACCTTCGGTTTGTCGTCCAGTCTAGTCAAAATCAGCTTTTTCAAAATGATCGATTTGAAGCTTGACGTGTTGCCAACGTGCAGGGTTTTCTGATTGGCATGATAGTTGAACAATGACATTAGATATTTTCATTGGTTGAAAATAATTATTGTGTTATGAAAAAAATACTTATAATAATAAATAGAAAGTGAATGTGTAATACGCATTTTATTCGATAGTCATAGAGAAATAGAAATAATTATGTAGGTTTTCTAATTCCAAAGCGAGAAAAATCTAATGCCGACTTACATTTCGAAACTGGATACTAGAAACCTTTTTAAAGACAGTGGCCTTACCTCCAAATGCATAAAGCCCGTAATATATGTATAACGATGTTATCGAACTTAGTGATTTGCGGGGGTTCAGACCCTTATTGCTTTGTTCCCACTTTGAATTCGGGGTGGTCCTAAGCTGATAACAGAAATCTAGCATCACATTCTCGATCTTTAAATCCCATTTCTAATTTGCATTATAGTCTATGGGCTTTTTTGTCTTACGGTTTTCTTCGACTAAATAAATTTTACTTTTGAAGTTTTAGTTTAGTGTGAAAAGAAAGCGAATGATTTATTAATCGACAGCATAATATTGGAAATATTTATTATGAAAATAACATCATATCTAAAATATGGCCCCAAGCAACTTATCATGGAGTTAGGGTTCAATTTTCAGCTTGTCGGTTTATTTTGTCTATTTTAGCTGTAAGTAGGTATAAGATTTGAGTCATTTGAGGATTTAATCTTTGGGAAGGATACCACTGGTATATGGAAGGATCTGCTACTGATAATATAATGGTTGGAGGTTGGAGGAGAACGCGCCATTCTGTAGCTCGAAAAAAAAGTCTAGCAATAACAGCCGATTCAACCCTGCTGCATAGATTGATGAAATATTGTTACGAAATTGCATCGAGAGCCCGGCCAGATGCTGGAGTCCAGTTGCCTACGTCTAGAGCGCCTCTGTTCTGGGAATTCTATTATATTCAAATAAACAAATTCTGGAATACAATGTCGTCTATAAATAGCGCGTGACGAGTCAGTCAGTCGGTGTTGCTGAACTCAGTTTCAATAAGAGATTTGTTGTGTACATTTCAATAAGTGAATCTTTATAGAGTAAATTTATTCAATAAAAGTTGTTACTGCTTGCAAAGTGACTTTTAGTGAACCCAGAATCCGTGACAATTTCGCGTCAAAAGTGAGAATATTAGCAAGACAATTGGTGCATAATGCACTTTTCTTGAAGTGGAATAGTGAATTCATTACTGCTTTCGACAACAAGAAACAAATCCAAACAAGTCCTGGAGAATTCTAGTAACTTTTGTAGACTACCATTTCGAAACCGTAAGTGATACAAGAATAGTGTTTAACCGCAGCACGAAACACATACGATGAGATTGTATTGCTCTGGTCACAGCCAGATCACCAAATACGTGTGGTTCTACTCTATAAAACAATGCAGAAAACCTGATTCTCAATAATTGGATACTTCACTAATCGCATACCGGTTTCGAGCTTATTAGCTCTCATCAGTGCAATAGTAGCAGCTCAGAGAAACAAATTTACAGAAGGTATCCATTCATATCCATAAAGGTATTATTTGTAGGAGTGATAAGAAAAATTTTTCTGATAATAAAAGATTGAAAAAATAATTCTAATGACGTTGAAGACCGAGTAAAAATATACGTAGTTATACAAAGCATGTGTAGTTTTTTTGAAGTATCCACTGTATTCGCTAACACTAAACAGTGTTATTAAATTCCTCTAGTAAATTTATGGATTATGACATTTAATTTGTTTATTATTGACGAGTATTTCGACGCAAATATATTAATTCTGATTTTATCAGTAGATAGCTATATTTTGTTCGTTATGGTTATGAAATATAGCTACAAAAGATCAGAGATTTTGACATCCGTACCCAATTTATTTAAACTGATGCCTAGTAGGCAAATCAATTGTCGCGTAAAGAATTACCCATGTCAACTAATTAGGATTTTGATAATATTTTATGCGAATAGAAGCTGTAAAAGTGACTGGATGCAATATATATGTCCAGTGTTGTCCAAAGTTTCGTGCTGCAGTGATAGTCCAGAGCTTTCATTCAAAAAATAATATATAAACTGATGCAATTTTTAGAAAAAACAATGCATCTTTCTGTATTCCAGAAAAAAAGTTTTTCACTCAAACAAGATATACTTAAGTATAAGTTTGTTTTATCATATTTCATTGGAGAGTTATTAACCTGCCAAATGTGCCACTTTATTGATAATTCATAAATAATTCTGTTGTTGATACTGGAATAAAAATACCAAAAAAATAAATGAGAACACTTTTTATTTTAATTAATTTACTAGTACACTATTGTATTAATATAATAAAGGTGAAGATAGAAAGAGCCTAGGGACGCAATACCAGACCATTTGGTTAATTTTGGTTTGATATATGACCCTTCAGATATAATATAATTAGGAAAAGCTTTGCATCCACCCTTATCTATTTGAATAGTGTCGGAGGGGGCGGCAAAAACCTTATTAGTTACCCTTTGCCGCGGTCGTATTACATACAACCACAGATTTGGCAATCTTTGAATGTCGGTCATTTGTAGATATAGAGTGACTCAGAATAATAGTTGGAACCAATAATTTGCCATTTTATTATTTAACAGTGAGTAAAAAATGAGAAATAGGTAGGTGCTAGAAATTGTTAGCTTCCATAGAATAGAGGTACATTTCTAGGAGAAATTTGGAGACCTTGATTGAAATCATCAATTAATGCTAATCAAATAAAATAATAAATTTGATACCATTTGTTATTATTGATTTCATTGAGCCACCTTTACATGTCTCCGAATAGTGTCAGATATTGTAGGAATATTTCATGTGTAATATACTACAAGCCCATATCCATCCTTATTAGTTTGGTGTTAACAAGTGAACTAGCCTTTATTTAACCCGAAACTACTTTAACGAGCTACAAGAGATGTTGACAAAGACAATAAGTCAGTTTTGATGTGAATTACTCGACAAAGGTACCTCTAGATATTCGTATGGTGACAGCAATTCTCAATTTCATTTAAACCAGAATCTGCGAAAATTGATCCTACAAATTATTGACAATTTTCAAAGAGAAAAGAAAGAAATTTTGCATTTCCTGCATTTTCTTCAATCATACATACCTATCAGAACAAGGCGTTTCGGCCCCAAGATAAGTGCAACTTGAAAGCAAGTAAATATTGGTTATTTTTTGTTGACATTTTCAAGTTGAATTGGGAAAATCTCACCCCCACTTATGAATCGTATGTAAAGTTTCAAAAGTTATTTAAATACTTCCTCAAGTATATTTAGAGAACCAAAAAGTTTGTGAACAGCTAATAATATCGGTACCTACATTTTTCACAGACGGAGTAAAAAGTTTATCACATATTGCTAAGGTACCTAACTCAATAAGCTTGAAATTTTCGAATTCATATACGCGTAGCATCATTGGATTGTTGGAAGTATTGTTTCTGGAGCATTTCTATACTCAAGAAAATTGGTAAATTGTTCTTTGAATTTGTTATTTCTTCTCACAAAGATAGTATAGGGGATAGATGGTAAAATTGTTGTTTTCTGAGAAGGTTCCCATTTTGGCACACACAGTCAAGTTTTTCAAGAACCACAAAACAACAACCCTTGTCTGCTTTGGATATAATCACATTTTCCTGTTAGTTTTGGCTTAAAGTTTTTTCAAGACTAAAGATGGCCTGCTTCTCCTTCATGTTATTTAAAACATTGTGTATGTTGTTATACATATGTATACGTACGGGTTCAATGATGATGTTTAATCCGATGAGGTTTAACTTGCCCTTAAAAATTTGAAAGGTATCTCAATTTCTTTCTTTCTTTCTTTCTTCCATTATTTTTTTAATAATTTTTTCTCTTTGTAAATCAGTGCAAATTAAATTATTCTAGGATACTTATGTTTAATTTACTTATAAATCTAAGTACATCCACTCTCTCTCTGGGTTAGGTGGAAGAACAGACACCACCCTAACTAAACATTAGTTTAGTAGTTAGTTATTTTTTTTTTTTTGGATTTCATGCCTCATCAAAATATTATTTTATTTGAAAATTTTCTTTGTAATATTCTTATGAGCTTTTTCTTAATAAAGACCTTTTATTATTATTATTATTATTATTATTATTATTATTATTATTATTATTATTATTATTATTATTATTATTATTATTATTATTATTATTATTATTATTATTATTATTATTATTATTATTATTATTATTATTATTATTATTATTATTATTATTTTAGTGAGGATATTGCTACGCTTTTGAAATTGATTTAAATTTAACGAAAAGCTTTTTGACGAAAATAAAATGTTGGTAGGTACTTACAAAGCTGTCTTAACTATTGGGGATGTTTCCTACATTCTTAAAACACGTTTTAAAATGTGCAGAAATATATTATTAGCAGCTCTAATATCTTTTTTCAAAAATATTGAAATTTTGATATTTTCAGTCAATTGTTAAAGCTTTTCTATACAGTTAATTTTTTATTTTTGTTTCAATTTATATTTTAGTTGCTTCAACTGACCTGCTGGTCGCTTTTTTTTTGTTTTTTCTTGGGGTTTATTTCTGTATGGATTTCTTTTTGCTAGTCATGAGTTGTAGCATGGTCTGATGTGATAACTAACTGTGTAAGTATCTATTGTGGAAGCTCTGATCTGCAGGATAAATGAAACTATTTTCTATAATTATTATTAGTACACCACCACCAATGACTATAGACCATAATCGCCGCAGTAGATATGGAGGTGCCAGAATTGTTGGTGTACAGATCCCAAGCTGCGGCTCTTAAGCCACAGTTCTGCCAAGCTGAGATACTCACTGACGACTGTGAATTCCACCAAACCGAGGACAGTTTGAACAGCGAGTCTCTACTAAATGTCCCAGAAATTTTGCGGAACCCAACAAGAAGTAAAGCCTACGAATAGTGATGCCGCCGAGACGAGAGATTCTCGTCTTGCCCTAGTCCCGAAAAGTCACTCCGAGATGAGACGAAAGAATGCTTTCTCTTGTCGAGAATTTATCGAGCTCTCTCGAGCATATAATAATTTTATTTTTATATTGCTTTCAAATTCTTAAAACATAATTAAATAAAGAGTGTTTTATTTTGTGCTAATATAACTTTCTACCTAAACTGTATGCAAAATATGTTTACGCTACATCAAAACAACAGCATTTTGGTTCAATAAATGCTATAAATCAATAGCTGATGATACCTTCAAAAGATTAGGCGAGCTCAAATATTTCCAGTAGCTCTATAAAAATTTTACCTTCGAGCTTGCAGTGATGTGCGCACTTCCGCACTTATTTGCAAGTGGAAAGTAGCACTCTACCGCACACTATGCGGTAAAGCTACTTTATCACATAATGTGCGGTAAAGTCGACTGCATAGTGTGTAGTAAAGTTGACCGAACGACGCGAGCGAAATTCTACACGTCTACTGTCAAACGTGACAGACAGTCAGCCAGTGACGCAATATTATTTTCTATAATTTTCAAACTTCTTTCGGATATTCTTCATCGCACGGTTGTAGATAAAAAAACTGTATGTAATACTGTATACTAAACTGTATATAATACCCTCAGAGATTGCAAACCGGCTCGGGTTACAAATTATATTATATAATAAACTGATATATCACAAAAACAAAATTGTCGATTTCATTGAAACTATTTTTCTTAAAATAGGCGATTATTCCAGTGGCGTTCCCAACCCTTTGTTAACACTTTCGTTGCGTCGACGCGGATCCGTGCAATTGAAATTTTAACCTCAGTACGTTCGGCGCGGATCCGTGCTACAGGTTTCTTTGCATTCAATTGCCTGCACCTACAATTGTGAGTACTGCGATTGAGATTACGTACCTGCAGTGGCTTGTAGCCAAGACACCCAGGCGTCTAAACATTTTATTCGTTTTGATTTTTTTTTTTTTAATAAGTGGCTTAACGTG
This sequence comes from Ceutorhynchus assimilis, assembly GCA_917834065.1. Classification (NCBI taxonomy): domain Eukaryota; kingdom Metazoa; phylum Arthropoda; class Insecta; order Coleoptera; family Curculionidae; genus Ceutorhynchus; species Ceutorhynchus assimilis. Next base: position 85,182,204 of record OU892277.1, read on the forward strand.
AACACTAGCGAGGCGGGTTCTTCTAATGTAAAAAAACAAAGTTTACATTGCAGAACCACCCGAAAAAGCTTACAGAAACGGATTTATTAGAAATTTTGAAAGATTCGAGTGATGTGGAAATGTTGTCACTTTGTTATTTTGTTTTTTGTGGTTTATTATTATGTTTTTAATTTTATTATTATTTTTTGTTTATGTATGTATTTATTCGAACCAATATATTTTTTTTATTTCAAATTCTTTTCCCAAAACAAAAGAAAAATCTTCGTCACGGATCCGTGACGGTCATCACTGTACGATAAAAATGTTGCCCCAGTGCGTCTGGCACAGATCCGTGACACATGACAGTCAAAAATGACAGAAATATATTAGATTTACATGAACAAAGACAAAAAATAACATTTCTTTAACAAAAAAAGAACAATCAAATAAAAGAATATAAAAAAAATTGAAAAAAAAAACACACAATAAAAAAAAATAATATTAAAAAAAAAAATCCAAAAAAATAAACAAATTTAAAAAAAATATATTATAAATTAATATTTATTCAATAATAAACACTGAACAGGCCCAGATGCAACACTAAACAAATATTTTCAAAAAACAGTACCTAGGAAGGACTCGATAAAAAAAAAAAACTGAATAGAGAAAGGGATTTATCTAGAAAAACCTGGCGCCGTACTTGAGGAGAACTCTCCGAATTGTTTACGAGACGCGCAGACCATTGCATTTCTTAGAATCCGGCCGAGGCAATTTCCTAACAATATATTATTGTTTCCTGTTGTTGAATTTTCGCGGGCGCATATTTTCTCAACCGTCTCGCACCAGCGAAAGCTTTCGACCTGCAAACGTATGCAATATTATGAGGTATATTTAAAGCTTAGGTAAGTTTTGAAACTGCTTTTTGCACCGGTGTTCCTTAAAAACAAACTAAGTTAGGTAGAGGCTAAGCTCAAGGTGAACCATTAGGTTGAGTTGCTTCTCACCGACCAAATCTTAACTAAGAATTAGAAGCTACTGGCAACACCGCAAAAAAGATTTCATGTGCGTTAGCCCAAGGCAGAATTTGATAGAAATGAAGAAATATTTAACTTAGTGATCGTTTCACTGTGAACGAGTAAAGTCCTTGCCAGTTTAAGAGCTCTCTGACCTTGGGCATTCTCACTAATTTTTTGTGGTCTACGTGTCTTTGGTAAGTTGAGCATCATATTTTTCAATTGCTTTTCGTATCACTCATTTGCTTGGAGTTTTCATTTATTTTTGCTTTGCTGTGGTTAGCTTGATTGACCCCTGAAGGGGTCCTTGTAGAATGGCCGAGCTAGGGGGGGGGGACCCCCTGATTTTGTATCTCAAGAATCTCAAGATATTATTTCGCAAACCGGTGTTCAAGTTGACATTCCACAAAATTTCAATAAAGATATAAAAACTGAAATCTTTTACGATTCCGCTGATAAGGGACCTTTTATTGTATATTTGGAATCCACGGAAAAACTGGGTTTCAATATTGGACGTGCCAATAATATTAAAATAGCTAGGGATATTTTCAATCTTCAATTGACAGATGTATTTAAAATTTCCAACAAGGGACTAAATAGGATATCAATCCAATTTACCACTTATAAAGCTGCAAATTCATTTCTGATTAATAAAGCTTTATTAAGGTTATAAATTATATATTCCTTTCAATTTTGTCACCTCCAAGGGCATTGTTAGAAGAATCGACTTAGACTTAACTGAGGACGAGTTGTTAGAAGCTTGTGTAGCTAGCGATAATGTAAAAATATTGAATGTGAAAAGACTGAATAGGAAATTGATTAAAGACAACAATGTTACTTATGAACCGACAGGAACGGTGCTTTTCACTTTTCGAGGTGTTAGAATACCTAAGCATATTAATTTTTACTACTTGGAATTTCCAACCGAAATTTATATTCCACCTGTGACCCAATGTTTTCGTTGCTTGAGGTATGGGCACACTCGCAATAGTTGTAAGGGCAAAGAAAAGTGTTTCAATTGTTCTGGTGATGTTCATGTTCAAGAAAACGAAACTCCTGATTGTGATCCGTGCTGCTTTTTCTGTAAAGACAATCATAAAACTATTTATAGAAAATGCCCGGAATATACCAGACAAAAAAATGTCAAAGAATTGATGGCCTTTGAAAATCTAACCTTTTTTGAAGCAAACGAAAAATGTAGAAAAACATACATATCAAAAGGTGACTTTATTTATAACCCTAGTGATTATCCTAATATTAGGAATAAACACTCGGGTAATAACAACAGTACAGCGACAGGGTCTATCATTGAACCCAATGAGAGAAGAACACAAGCATTCAGAACAAGTACAATTAAAAGGTCATTTCAACAGGTGGCTTCGACAGAGGCTAATAAAAAAAGAATAATTCATAAGGGATATGATCCTAAAGCTCATGAAGATAATTTATACTTTCCTAATTCTAGATCAGAGAATCAAACAGGGACCGTTTTTCAGACGCGGACTCAAAATTCTGTGGTTAATCAGCATAAGAGTCAAGAAATAGCGCCTTTGCCTTCTACTAGTGCACGTTCAGAAATTCATACTTCTAAACTTTTTGATTTACAATCAGTAATTAATTATCTCAGAAATACTACAGATAATAATAAAAATATTTGTAGGGAGCTGCTACTCTCCGAGTATCGACCGGAGTCTTATATGGACTTCGATCGGGGTTCGGAGTCAGGGTAGCTTGCCTTGCAGGTATAAGTACATAAATATCAATGCAGAATCTAAGACTTCCGTTATATTTTTTTTTACTCTAATATATATTTTTTTTTTATTTTTTTTTATCATGGATATTAAGAACAAATTAAAGTTTATTCAATGGAATATTCGCAGCATAAACGCAAACAGGGATAATTTGATAAATTTAGTAACGGAAGAAAACCCAGATTTTTTGCTAATTAATGAAACATGGTTAAATGCAAATTTTAACTTTAGTCTTAAATCATATAACATTGTTAGACAAGATAGAGAAGACGGGTATGGTGGGGTAGCAACCTGTATTAAAAATAATATAGTATTTTCTACTATTAAAAAATTTTCTTCTGACTCAATTCAATATATAATCATTAAAATTGGTGATTTACACATAGTTAATATTTATAGTAATTTAAACACTGCTTTTGACTTAGCCTTTCTGGAAGCGATTTTAGAGGTGGTCGATGATGGAAAAATTATTATCATGGGGGATCTTAACTCTCATCATCCTTTATGGGATAGAATGCCTATTAATAGAGGTGGGAAAACAATTTCGGATTTCGTTTTTAAGAATGATCTGGTCATTATGAATAATGGTACAGGTACAAAGTGGCAGGGTCCAGATGATAGAATTAGTGCGGTAGATTTGACTTTGCTGAGTGGTCAATTGGTTGTGTATTCATCTTGGAGTGTCATTAAGGATTGTGGGAATAGCGATCATTTTCCCACTTTGCTTGTTTATCAAAGTAACAATGATCAACATCTGAAGAAAGTTTTCACAAATTCTTATCAAATAAGAAACTTCAATAAAGCTGATTGGGCATTATTTGCGGATAAAATTCTATCACAAATAAATCCGGAACATGAGGATTTAAATTATAAAGAGATAATGGATATAATGAATTCTGCTGCAGACGAAGCAATTCCAAAAAAATACTGTAGTAGGTCAGGGAGATCTGGTAATGCTTGGTGGGATGAAGATTGCAGCTCATGGATTAGGACGAGGAAGGAAGCAATTATGTTGTTTGATGAATTTCCATCATTGAATAACTTTATTGAAGCAAAAAAAACCATAGCGATTACAAGAAGAACTCTGCGTCAAAAAAAAGAGAAAAATTCATTGCTTTTTGTCACACCTTAAATAGAGAGTCAAATATAACGTACGTTTGGAATAAGATTAAAAAATTCTCTAATAATGTTAAAAACAAAACTAAAGATTACATTATTAACGATAATATTAAACAAAATATTCTCTCACATATGGCAAAGATCAATACTGATCCTGGTTTTAATTTGATTCAACCATCGGAGGATAGTAATGTTCAACTTTTTAATATAAATGAATTTAATAATGCCTTGCAAAACAAAAAAAATTCAGCGCCTGGCATGGACGATATTGCATATAGTATGTATAAAAACTTGCCATTTTTAGCTAAACAAGCATTAGTGAATTGTTACAATAGTTTTTTATTGGGAAATAATATTCCAAACTCCTGGAAAAAATTCAATTTGATTTGCTTTCTCAAACCTAATAGAGATCCAACGTTAGCAGACAATTATAGACCAATTGTCTTATCTTCATGTGGCTGTAAGCTTCTTGAAATTATGATTAAAAATCGATTGGAATGGGGGGTAGAAAATCAATCTTTTTTGAGTGTCCAACAGTCCGGTTTTAGGAAGGGAAGGGGTATAAATGACAATTTAACTTATTTATCGTCTTTTGTATTCAATGCATTTACCTTATCAAGCACGGTTCTTGCAGTTTTCTTAGATATTAAGTCTGCATACGATAATGTTAATATTTTCAAACTATATAATAAAATTTTAAATTTGAATATCCCTATAGAACTAAACAATCTTATTCACAAAGTTTTGCGTAATAGACTTTTATATACTAGGGGTGATGATGGTACTTTTTTGGGGCCCGTTATGGTTACCAATGGTATTCCTCAAGGTTCTCCATTAAGTGCTTTACTTTTTAATATATATATAGCAGATTTATTCAAAGTTAACTTAGAGGGAGTACGAGTGATAGGATATGCGGATGATTTGGCTCTTGTTATTGAGGGAAGAGACATTAATTCGATGGTAGAAAAAATGAATTTCGCTATTCAAGTTGTAAATAATTATTTACAAGATAATGATTTGTCGTTGGCCTCTAACAAGTGCGAAGCGATGTGGTTTGCCAAAGGAAGAAGAAAAGTTGATCCTCCAAGGATCAAAATTAATGAACATTATATAGAATATAAGGTCTGACCGTGTCCTTATATTCTATATAATGTATCTGGGCGTTATTTTTCAGAAAAACCTCAAATGGTCCACCCATATAGATAATATGTCATATAAGGCAGGCAGAGCTTTGAATGTTTTAAAGGCTATCTGCAGGGTATGGTGGGGAGCTGATCCAGACATCGTATTAACAATCTTTCAGGCTCTTGTTGTTTCACAATTGGATTTCGGAGCAATTTTGCTGAATCCAGCCAGTCAAAGGGATCTTAACAAACTGGATAGAACTTTCTATGAGGGTCTGCGCATAAGTATGGGCTGCATGAGATCAACTCCTAGAGCTGCCCTGCTGGCAGAAGCATCAATTGTTGATTTGGAACAGAGAAGGAAGATCTTAACGGCTAAGTTTTTGTCCAGTCTGATTAGGATACAAAAACATCCGACTGTAAATCTCATTGTTGAAAGTCGGAGAAGGATATTACTTGAAAAGGGAGCTGTCGCGGATGATAAGGTGACTTATTTAATATCAATATATCAACACTTCCTACCTTATCTTGATAAAATACACAAATCACCCAATCTGCCTTGTTATGAAATAGATTATTTAAATTTGATCTCTCCTCTGGAGATTATCAATTGTAATTTGCAAAAAGGTGAATCCATGATTAAAGAAAAATTTAATTTCGCGGTGGAGAAATTCCGTGACAATTATACATTCATATTTTCGGATGCTTCAAAAAAGGATGATAGGGCAGGTTATGGAATTTCTATCCCCGAGTTGAAATATAAGTTTTCTTGTAGGTTGAACAGTTTCCTGTGTATTTGTAGTGCTGAAATTATAGCGATTCATGAAGCAGTGAAAACGATAATCAATAAAAAAATTAAGAGAGCAATTGTCTTCACAGATTCTAAAAGCGCAATCCAAAAAATCAACAACAGTTTATATAATGCAAAAGCAGATTTATGGTCTCTTAGAACCAAACGTTTGATTTTAATGGCAAATCAACACAATTTTAACATAAAAATTTCATGGATACCCGGTCACTCCGATATTCCTGGTAATGTGGAAGCAGACACTCTGGCTAAAGTTGGTACAATACTTACTGTCCCGCAAAAAACAGGAATTGATTCCTATGAAATATATAATATAATTAAATCTAACTTGAAAGAACAGTTCATCGGAAGATGGGCACGTTGGGTAAATGATAAAAAATATCGATACGGTAAAATTCAGAACAATTTTCCAATTAAAAGATGGTTTTCCAGGATGACTTACACGGATCGCAGACACATCACTACAATCATTAGAATGCGCACGGGTCACTGTCTAACAAGGGAATTTTTGTATAGGATTGATATCAAGGATAGTCCTTTGTGTGAGTGCGGTCAAATTGAGGATCTCAATCACATATTTTTTGAGTGCCCTATAAATATTATCGGGATTTTAAATTTGCATAAGGAACTTGTCAATTTGAATTACAGTGCACCATTATCTATTGAAACAATTTTATATAGGCCTTGCAAAGAGTCAATCAAGCTACTGGTTAATTTTCTTAAATATAATAAAATCAAGCTATGATGCTCAATTGTGATCCTTTGTTCATTCCAATGAGCCTAATGAATAAAAAACAAGCAATTGCTTGGAGCAATTGCTATTTAGCAAAAGCAATTGCTAATTAGCAAATTGCTACAAGTAAAAGCAATGGCTAGATCTTCATATGAATAAAGTTTTAAGCAAATGCTGCTTTTCCAAACATCTTTCCAGCAATTGCTTACTGAAAACAAGTCCAGGCTTGTCTTATTTCACTTATCATTTCATTCCGGTGCCGCCCGTATTTTGTTAGTTGAGTACAACCCCGCGGATTAGTTTGCTACGATTATTTATATTTGTGATGGCAGATTTAAGTGAAGAGGGAAGTAGTAGCGATGAAGAATTTGAAGATATTAAAGACAAGCAATTTATATTTATACAGAAACTGAAGGAACATAAAATAGTTTTCAATAAGTCACAAGTGCCCCAAGTTAAACTAGAAAAAGAGGCCGCTTTAACAATCTTAGTAAAGCAATATAGAGAAATATTCAACGTCTTACTAACGACAAAACAGTTAGCAAAGAAAATTAGTAACATGAAGGCAGAGATAAAAAAGAAGTTTGATGTTAACAAGACAGGCAACAAACCATTGATCTACAAAGATTGGGAAAAATTGTTAATGGATATGCTGGATGTAAAAAAAAATCCCGTCTTTAATAAAATACCAGGTATAGTAGCTAATTTTTTTAATAATGCCCCTTGAAACAAAATAAAAAATACAATTTTCAGGCGCTATTTCCGTCGGAGATGACGAACAAATGATTCGTGATAAGCCTTCTACATCATCGAATGACATTTTTATTACTAAAGATGAAGCTTGCAGTACCACTCCTAGAAAAAAAATTAAAATATCAGATAAACTACCTGAAACTGATGAAACGAGAAATTTGTCAACTGTTGAACTACAACGATTAGTTTTATTAGAACAGCTTAAATTATGTCGTATGCAACAGGGAGAAATCTTGAGGAGAAAACAAGAATCTGATGATACATTTCATGTCAACAATGTTGTTGTGGAAAACGGCAAGAAGTTCTTCCAGTTATAGTGAGAGTGCACATATTTAAGAAAATGTATTGCAATCATAATTGATTAAGTTGAAAATACACCTGTAAAATTAGTTTTCATATTTGATTGTTTTCTTCGAATATTTAATTTAAGATTTTGATTAAAATTTGATTTTGTTATCGAAATTATATAATTAGATAATTATTATTTGTTGTTTAATAAATAAATAAATTAAATCTAATACATACATGATTAATTAAAGAGCATTTGAGTTATCAATTCTCGTTTTTGCTGTCCTAATTGACGAATCACATTTGTCGTTAGATCGTTTGGTGGTTGTGCGTCAATTCCAAAATCGTCATCTTGAATCGAATAGTTCTTGAAATCTGGATCATTCAATTGTTTAGCGATATTATGAAGGACAACGCAGGCAATTATCGTCGATGGAATTTTATCTAATTTGTTCCGAACTTTATACCGAAGGACAGGGAACCTTGCTTTCAACTGTCCAAAACATCTCTCAATTACCACACGTTCTCGGCAGAAAACGTTGTTGTAATTTTGCTGCTCCTGGGTTGCAGGATTTTTCCAGGGAGTCATAACCCAAGGCGATATGGAGTAGCCATCGTCTCCTAATAATAAGCAATCTTCTGGGCTATTTTTAAGAATGTTGAATACGTTGGAATTTTTGAAAATTCTGCTATCGTGCACAGAGCCTGGCCATTGGCAATCTACGCTTGTAAACATTTCTCGTGCATCACAAGTTGCTTGCACGTTGATGCTGGGGTACCCTTTTCGGTTAATATATTCATCACCAAATTCTTGAAACTTTGGAATCCTGACGTGAGTACAGTCTATCACACCGATGGCATTTGGAAAACGGTATCTGTCTGACCACAACCGTTTAGCTTCCACAACAGCTTCAGCACTCCTAGGGAATTTGATGAAAATATTGGCCTTCTCAACAACTGTATTGAGTACGGAAGTGTATGTCTTACACACAGAAGTTTGGTGAATTCCAAGTTCTTCACCAACAGAATTTTGATAGCCAGGATCTGCCAATTGCCGCAGAAAGACTTTCATCTTAGTTAAAGGTGATAGTGCGCCCCCTCGCGTTTCCCCCACATCAGTCAAAAAATAATCTGCCAACCATTGAACATTCTCGCGATCGAAGCGATATAACTTTTTGAAATTATCGTCTCTGCAATTTTTTCGTACACTGTAAATTTTTCTCTTACCCAAATTCATATATTCAGCCATAATTATACGCTACAGCAACTATTCATCACAGAGAACTAAATTTGACTGAAGTCAAGTAAAGTAAAAGATGCAGGGGTCAACCTAGCTTGAACATTTGGAAGCAATTGCTACACTAGAAAAAGCAATTCCTTATTTTATTCATCACATTTTAAGCAAAAGATAGCAATTGCTATCATTTTTTAAGAAAAAGCTTTGACTAGAAGCAATTGCTGCACTTCTAAGCAATTGCTGGAAGCAAAAGCAATTGCTTTGGTTTTTATTCATTAGATTCCAAGCAATTACGCCACTTTTATAAGAAAAAGCAATTGCTACGTTTTTATTCATTAGGCTCAATTTCCATTGTCTACGTATTGAATGTGTTCCATAATAACTTTGTTGTGTTGTTTACTAATATTTGCCCTCATCTCAATGTATATAGTAAAGAGATTTAAGTGTTAGCTAAAGTCTTAGTTAAATTCACAGCCTTTTTAGCAGCTCAGAAAGGACAAACAAACTAGGTGGTCAGGAAATGGCATAGAGCCAGACAAATCGTGGTCACTACCAAATGGTGCTGGCAACTGCCTAGTAGCAACGCCATAAACAATCTAGGAATAAGAAGAAGAATATTTAACTATAACCTAACTTTGCGATGAGAGTTTGTTTATGTTTTTTTTTTCATATAAATAAATAATATAAATAAAGGAAAAGTTCAAAACAAAAATAGTTCCAAAATTAATGTTTTTCTACGTATATAAAATAGTGCAATGGTGAGTATAGAGAATAGTAGTTAATTCCGTATTCAAAAAATTAGAAAAGATACAAAAGCGCGATAAAATCTATAATGTTTTTGCAATAAAAAACATTTAGATTTTATTTTGCTTTTTCTTGCAGATTTTTGGAGTTTTTCCTATTTATAGATTTGTACTTTTGTAAACAGGTTTACTGTGATGGAAGGAGAAAGAAAAAGGGCCCCCAATTTTTCAGTTAATAAAAAAACTCCGTTGTTAAATATTATTCATAAATTTGAAGACATTATTGAGAATAAAAAAACAAATTCCGTCACGTGGCGTGAGAAGGATGATGCTTGGCAAAAAATTTCCGAAATATTCAACTCCAAATACATATCTAAGAACCAAAGATGCGTTACGGAAGTTCTATGACAACATCAAAAAAAAAAATGTGAGAAAGGAAGTGACTGAGGAAAAGAAAGAGATTTTCAAAACAGGTGGTGGAGTAATCCGGTGTGTGCCAAATCCTATTAAGGACTTGGCATTGAGCCTTATGAACCCAATAACTGTCATCGGATTAGGAAATGAATTTGATGGCAACAGATCAGATAATGAAATTAGCTTTGATTCAAATCAAGCATGTGTGGGATGGTGTGGGGTACCAGAAACTGATAAAGGGAATTCCGACACAGATTCGGATCTTTTTCCCATTAAACGTACCGAGCAACATGCATATGCTAAAAGCCAAGATACACAATCATTTATTGAGATTGGTGAATCCTCACATGACCAGGCTGCCTCATTTGCTCCTCCTTCATTGCTTTCAGGCAATTTTAGCAGGATTGAAGATAGGAGAAGTCCTAAGAATAAATTTCAATCCTTGGAATCAGGAGTAAGTAACTATTAGTACCTACACAATTTTATGTAATAATGTATAGGGTATGTAGTGAGAACTAAATTTATTTTGAATAGAAATCTTATTTATTTCGAGATTGTCTTCTGGAAGTCATGGAAACATAATATAATAATGTAATGCCTCTATTCCAAATGGAAAGGAAATTGTCATAAACATGAGAAAATTACCTTCCTTTTTTACATTTTAGATTTTCTAGATCACAAAAGACTTATGAAACTTCAGTCTCTTACGTTTGTTGTATTTTTTTTGGTTTAGAAGTTCAAAAGTGTAATCTTGCATTTTTATCAGTTTCAACTAATATGGCTTATAGGTAAAGGATAAAAAAATAATATTTTCAGATTTTACAACTTACTTAAAGAAGGAACTTGGTAAATTTCTTCAGCAATTTTTTTAAAATTTTATGCCTAGGTAAATGAAATAGCTACTTTATCACGTCATTAGACATTGGTTAATTTCAACGTTTTTGTTTACATAAATAGAAAACCAACCGAGCCAGAGCTGTTCATATCGATAAACCGAAAAGTGAATGCTTGAAAAGAAGAGAAGAAGACCAGCCATTGAGCAATTGCCATCATCAAAATTATCAGAAGAGTATTTGTCTTTATCAAAAATAAAAATTGAGTGTTTTCAGGCTGAAAAACGGAACATAAATTCGAGAGAGAAAAGGGAACAAATATTATTCGAACTTCAAAAAAAAACTTTTACTTGAAATTGAAGTCGAAGCAGAGAGATTAAAGCAGCTAAAAAAATAAAATAATCATAGTTTTTAAGGATTTTTTGTTCCTATGACAACCAAATTTTTTTTTTGTTTCTATATTTTTATTATAGGTTAATTTTTTAGGTATAATTTATTATTAGTTTTGTTTTATTTTTCTACTTTTTGTTATAGTTTGTTTTATAGTACCTAGGTTAATACACTACCTATTTGTATCCCTAATAACACAGTAACATCGCAGAAACATTCCAGAAACATCCATCAGGGATAATGAAGACGTCCCTGGGAGGTCCCTATTTTCCTGGGGACATCCCTGGGATGTTGCAGGCAACAGCCGTGTCATCATTTGCGATGTCCTATAAACATCTCTCAGGGATGTTTCTAAGATGACGCGAGATGTACCTAATACATCCGGGGCAGGTGTAAGAAACATCCTCTATATGTTTCTAGTATGACTTTAATAGGTGAATGAATTTTAGGATTATGGATTAAAAATTACCTAATTCAATAATTTTCAATTTTCGTTCTATTTTCTGGAAGTCAGAACTTTTTCCAAAAAAAAAACAAAAATTGAAAATTATAAAATTAAGTAGGCACATCAGTTTCCAATAACATTTTTTATTGAAAAAATAAGGTACATGTATACTTATATTGATTATCTATCAACTAATAATAATCGACGGACAATTTTGCCTAAATAATGTAGTATTTATGCCCCGTCATGTCATCGAAAACCATAGTTTGGCAGTGGCAGCATGTTGTAGTAGGGGAGTTCGGCGTTTTCTTTTTTTGTTGGTGCTCCAATTTCATAAAGGTACCATTATCTAACCAAAACAACCACAGAACCAAAATCCAAAGTTCTTGAAGTACAATTCAACTTGCACACCTAGAATGTAATCAACTATGAAAACAAAAAATAATTATTGGTTATTTTCTCTTACCTAATGAAGAATGAAGTTCGGGTTTCTAGGGGCTATTTATCAGAAAAGTTAGAAATTTCCTAACCGACGCCATATTGAAATTAAATAAACTAAGCAATTGATAGTTATGCGACGTTATCTTTCAACAAATAATCTTTCTCACCAACTAATAAGCACTGGTAGGTCGCAGAGATCCTTTCGAACACAAAATGGCACAACTAGGTGTAGCGAAAAACCACAAATTAACAAATCCTCCACACAGCACGACGCCATTACGAAATAAAATTCCGCCCAACAACACAAGCGTAGCGCACAGGACGACCCGTTCGACTGATTCTGCCCGTCTGCGCTGGCTGCGGCGCCGACCCGACGTGGTGGCGTGCCCTCCTGTCCTGACCGGTACAAGTACAAATGCCTGAGCACGCGCCTGCGCCATACACTTCGGCTTCACGAATATTCACGATGTTTGAAAGTTGAAAAGAGAGAAGACTTTTATCAATACATATTTTATTTTATTCCAAGTTGTAAGTCGAATGAAAAATTAAATATTGCTGTTGTTACAATACAAAATTAATATTAAGTTCCTTATTATCTATATACATTACAGGTATATTATGGAATTTGAAATTAGTTTGTGTGTGTGATAGAGACATTTTCAGAAATCACACAAAATTGGCAAATTTAATACTGGGTCCTACCGGTCTGAGGTCCTACCTAGTTTTGTAAAATAATGTTAGCCATTTTTTAGCTGTAATAAGTATCTAATTTTGAGAACAAAAAATCTTTTTGTCGATAGATATTTACGAAAGGATGTTTCTAAAACATTTCAGGACAATCATCCTAGAGATGTTACATTACAAACATCGCAGCGATGTACCATTTATGTCGGAAACATAAGGACCTTAATGGTACATAAATAGGATGTTTCTGGGAGATCGGTGTTATTAGGGATTGTGCAAATAAAGTAATGGTTTGTGATAACTATATTAAAGTACAGTTGCTCCAGAAAAATTTAAGGAACTAAAAAATTAAAATAATCACAGTTATTAAGTTTTCTCCTGTGATAACCAAATTTTCTTTTGTTCCTATATTTTTTTTATTAGTTTATTTCCTATCCATAATATTTATTATTTCATTTATCTACTTTTTGTTATGACTTTCATAGTACCTATGTGAGTAGACTGAATCTTTTTTATAAATAAAACTAGCTGACCCGGCGAACTTCGTACCGCCTCTGAATTATTAAATATACCTATTAAATGTTGTGTTAACGTATCTATTAGCTAAATTAAATTCAGTTTTTTTCGATGGTGAATTTGGCTTTGGTTGAAGAAAATTAATGTTTACTCTCTGGATCAGAAGTCACCTAAAATTAAAATTTTACATCATCCTTTTTTAGGCAGTTTGTGGGCATTATTCTTGTAAAGTGTACCACCAAATAAATAAACTCAGGCACAGGAATGTTCAAACAATGTAAAGAAAACAAAAAAAATCTCTAGCGCAGCCCTGTTTCACTCTATCTGCACTGCATGCACTGCACTACTCCATCTGTTCTACTCTATCTGCACTACTCTATCTGATCTACTCTTTCTGCACCACTCTATCTGATCGGAATAGTAGAATAGTTTTGTTCGAAATAGCTCCAGTTCCTGAGCAGCATTGTTCTACTGTATCTGCAATGCCGAGCTTCGTTCCAGGTATCAGAGATGGCGCGGTATACAAAATACAAAATAAACGTGGTATCGGTTATAAGAGATGGCGCCGTATGCGGGCTTAGTAATTTTTTTTCATAAATAAATAAAATAAGTAATGAAATGACCACATTAATGACATAACAACATGCTGGTACTGTCAACGCTGAAAAAAGTTTCAATTTGACAGCAAAATCCCCATTAACAAAATGATCCTCCATTTATTGAATAATTCATTTATTACAAAAAATGTGATAAATGAAGAACCGCTCAACCGATTTTGTGCAAACTTCACATAAACCATCTAATAAATAGTCCGAACAAAGCCTAGACATTTGGTTTGGCTAGGTGAGCCCGTTCTTGAGTTATAAAATTACAACGAAAAGTGGCATTAATTTTTATACATATATATAGATAAGAGTTCGTAATAAATATTATAAATACTATATTGAAGTTTAGTTGTTTATGTTGGCAATTTCTATGTAGCTGTGCCTTGTACCTACATGGTATGCATGAACACATTACATGTTTTTTTCTCAAAACCTTTAATTAAAGTATTTTGTGTGGCTAATGTTTTTTTTTTACAATGTGTGCCATAAAGCACACAAGTAAAAAAATAACACTGTTTAGCCATGTGTGAAACAAAATATTTTTTAGCCTGCAAAATACAAATTTGAATTCTCGTTGTTGCGGTTGGGAAAATTTGAGGGAAAATTTCACTTTAGGTATCGGTGATATAAAAAACATTATTAGAGACAACTAAAAAATAACATTTATTTAAACTTAAAAATAATCAGGGTTTGAAAAAATTATTTTTTATGGTAATATACTTATTTCTATAATTTGGCCTTAAAATATGATTTTTTTCTTTTGGGATTTGGGAACCCAGTAAGCCCCATAAAAAGAGGGGCTAAAATACAAAAAACAATATCATGTATCTATAATAACATTTTCTCAAAAACTCAAAAATAAAGGAGATAGGTAATTTTAAATAATATGGAAAATCAAATAAGTGTGCAAAAACTATATTTACTTAATACAAAAAAAAAGGTGAAATTCTAACAAAAATTATAGAAAATCTGAAAGATAATAGAAAGTCAAACACCTTATCTAAAAAAATCAAATAAATCCCTATGCAATAACTTAATTTAATACAAAAAAGGTAAAATTCTAACAAAAATTTTACCTGTAAAAGCACTCTTCATTTTTCAATGTGTGCGAAATAGTTATTTATTAAGTTTCTTTGAACCTGCACTATATTATTAGCTTCATTTTGGAGAGGTATATCTGGTACTTGATCCTGCTGCATTAGTTGTTGAAGAATCTCCACATCTTCTGGTGGAGGTGCTTCAGGATCATTATTTTGTATGCATATGTTATGCAGCACACCAGTAGCCACAATAAGCACAAGTGCTGTATCCAGCTTCAGGCGGCAACCATACGCAAGTATTGTAAATCTCATTTTCCATACTCCTAACTGCCTCTCAACTGTGTTGCGAGTCCGTATATGGGACTCATTGTACAGCTGTTCAGCTCGTAATGTGGGGTTTAACAGAGGTGTCAATAGGTAAGGCCTCCAAATTTTATCCACTGTCTCCTGTAAGAAAAATATAGGCAAATAAATTATTTTCCATCAGAAGTTATCTTTAGGCATTAGGGACTGCAAAAATGTTCAATATTCACCTATTGCAAACTTTTCAAGCACATATTCACTGATATTATTATTTTTCCTTACCTAGCAAAATACAGTTTTGGAAATCATCATTTTCAAATCCCTGCCTAATTCTTGAAGTATTGAATATAGTTACATCATAGGCAGATCCAGGCCACCTTGCAACTATATCCAAGATTTTTAGCTTGGCACTGCTTATGGTCTAAATATTTATCGAAAAATATCCTTTCCGATTCCGAAATACTTCAGCATCCATTCCACCCAAAAGTTATACATAAGTTGGCTCATGAAAATAGAATAAGCATATGAGGTCACCTGGTGATTTAATTTTAACATGGCTCCCATCCACAGCTCCAATGACTCTTGGGAACCTAGCAATTTGGTAAAACTCATGCTGAGCTATGGCAATTTCTTCAGGAGTGTCTGGCATCTTAATAAATCTTGGAGCTAGACGAGCCACAGCCCTAGCTACTCTATTTGCAATCCTGGAGACTGTTGAAAGATGGGCACCGGTAAAATCTCCTATACAGGAAAGATGAGATCCTGTAGCACACAGTCTCAGAAACATTAATAATTGGTTCATAGGAGCAACACTGTTGTTCTAAAAAAAGATTGCATTATTAGATCAGGCATAACAAACAGAAGGAATTGATGAAAATTGAAAATTCGCAATGTGGCGTATAAAATTTGTTATGTACCTAGTTAAAATATGAGGTACATATTTTCTTCCATATACTTAGTACTTACAAATCATAGCCTCAATTAGGTTTAGGATAAAAAGAGCTGTTGGTTTAGTCACACTGAATCGCCGGAAAAATGTTAAGTCGTCAAATGTGTGAAAATGATCTGCTCTCTCATATACGCGCCTAGGTATCCCATAAAAAACTAAATTCAATTCATCCAGGTCATCATCGTCCAAAATTTCGTGATGCAAAATTCTTCGTGCCATTCTGTTACAAAAGTGATAAACCACAAAAATCAAACCAAAACAATAAACAACAGCAAGCAAAGACAGTTGGGAAAACAGTCTTCGGAAAAGAGCACGCGGGTCGCGAAAAACAAATACACCGATCGGCACGCACAAGATTGGGCAGTCAAAAACAAAAACAAAACCCAAAAGTAAGGTTAGAGTGAAACTAAGCGGAGAAAATCTGGAGCTTAATTAACTAGACTTGAGGTGAACCTTAAACAGCGGTGAAAGCAAAATCGTAGTGTAAGTTCCACTTAAGTCTAAGGCGGACCTTAAATTGTAACGGTGCAAATAGCAGTAAGTATGAGAAATACAATAATATTTAGCCCAAATTACTGCAAATCCCAGTTCCAAGAGTTTCTACTAGTGGTCTTTCACTTGATATTAGGCTAAACGAAAATCATCCACGTAAACACAAGTGTTTTTAATTATAACACCAACTGTCAATAACTTTTAGCAAATATTGTATTGTTTCTGGTCATAACCAGATTACACAAAACCTGTGGTTTTGCTGTAAAAGACGAATGCAGAGAACTTGAAATTTTTGAAAGCTCGAAATTATATTAAGTAAGGGTACCTAGTCCCATCAATTTTCTCCGTACATAGAAAATCAAAGTACGACAGTATATTCCCAATAAGTATTGTGAGTAGCAAATTTGGCATGACCGACGAGTCGTAGTTGCTTTGCAAATCAATTAATAGTAGACTTATTATTATATACCTACTATACAGGGTGTTCCTAAATATCATGTATAAACAAAAGGGGGTGATTCTTTGATTTTCTTTATGACTAAAATTTCTAATAAACATAGGTCCGCAAACGCTTCGTTACCGATCAACAGGGTGTTGAAATTTTAATATTTTTTTAGTTTTTTCTTTATAGCCCCTGGAATTTTTGAGAGATTTAGCTCGAATTTGGAATATAGGTTACGCAATAGGAGCTGAATGATTACACATGTCAAACGTTTGCCAGAATCTACAGGTTGATGCTTTTTTAAAGGTCATGCCCCCTTTTCTGCCCCTGAACTTTTTCGCGGTGCGCCGCTGGTCAATCCTAAGAAACAAGATAATTTTTCTACCTTATATAGAAACTTTTTGTTTTCTTGTAGTTAGTCTTGCAGTATCACCGACCCTTACCGAGAAAAAAATTAAAAAACAAATCTCCGTAATTAGCTAGATGAAACTAAAGTGACTCAATAAACCTTTTCTACCTACAGTGGCGACAATAGAGGTCCCGCAGCCATATTCTTGCTCATTTTCAATAGGAATCTAGAAGTAAGACACCCCTCGCCGCCATATTCTTGCAAATTTTCAATATGAATACATTAAAATTTCAACACCCTGTAGATCGGTAACGAAGCGTTTGCGGATCTGTTTGTTAGAAATTTCAGTCCTAAAATAAACCAAAGAATCACCTTCTTCCGTTTGTACATGATATTTGGGAACATCCTGTATATGTAGCTTTTCTTTTATTTTCCCGAAAAACCATTCAAATTATGACCTCAGTTCCAAGAAAGAAGTTGCATAATAATTGTATCTTATATATATTTGGTAAAAAAGGCAATACATAGGTAAGTCATAAATATTTTATATCGATGCAATGGGATAATAATGCCTGTAAACAGAAAATTTAAGTCTCCGCTCTTACAAAATGTCCCATTTCAGAGATAAATTGTTTTGTATTTAGGGTTTAATTTGAAGTATGTCCGACGCGATGGGCTCAGATGGGCTACTGTCACTGCTAAAAGTCTCTCATTGGTCATAACGACAAATGACAATAGCAATTTGCTAAACGCCTGGCTTGATATGGATTGAATCCAATTAGTTTAAGTTCATTTCTAGTTGATACCACGTATTATAAACCAAACTGGGTGAATATCTCAATTTTATTTTCAGGACTCAGGACTGACAATTTCATTTTGCAATTGTAATTGTTTTCTGTGAGTAAAAAACATGTGTTGCAATTAAGTACGTCTCTTAAAAAATTACGAAAGCTTATCAAAATTTACTATTTTTATTTATTTTTTGGTATCATTAAAACTTTCTAATGAAAAGTTACCAAGCCAAAGCCATTATCAAAAATGAATCTGTTTCTTTTTTCGCTTAAGACACACATTCTTTTTCTCTCAATACAAGTTTAAAACGCCCATCATAACCACTGGTTTTCAAAGTCAAATGAGTGACTCCTGGATTAAAAATTCGCCGACGTTTCGGCCTTATATTAGGCCTCCTTCAGGGCTCTTCTTCAAGTTAGGAGCTTTCGTAAATATTAAAAACCCCACATTGTACATAATCATTTGTGACATGATTGAAATAAAACAACACAGACTTAACGACGAGATTTCGATGACACACTAACAACCCACTAGAGTCACAAATGATTATGCACAATGTGGAGTTTTTAGAGTTAAGTCTTTACGAAACCTCCTAATTTGAAGAAGAGCCCTGAAGAAGGCCTAATATAAGGCCAAAACGTCGGCGAATTTTTAATCCAGGAGTTTGATTTTTGTACTAAGCCTCACTATTGTCATCCACTATCCAAACCAAGGACGCGAATATCTAAACTCTTGCTTGTATTTTGCCTAAAGCATTTTCAACTAATATGTAATTGATAAATTTGATGTTTTTTGTCAAATTTTCCAATAAACTTTGCATCACAATTCTTAAAACTATGTGTGCTAAATGGTTGGTGGAAGCTATCGACCCTTGGAAACTTTTGTGACTCATATTGCTCCTTGTATCTCAATACCTAAATAAATATTGAAACACAATACAGTATTCTATTCCGTTTTGCGTTCCTAGTGCTATGCATGATTCGGGTTCGTAGATCACTGAGACTATCTCAAAACTTATTCACCTTTATCACAAAAGTAACACAAAATCAAGACAAAACTAGCACTATTACAACACTTTGTAAGTCCAATTAAGCTTATCTAGCCCTAACTATAGCCATACTATTAACTTATACTCGTTAAACTTACCAGTAACTGATTCTAGATTTAATTTATTACCTACTGAATTATTCCTCAGCAGACTCCGTTTTATAGCGCGTCGTTGCTTCTGGAACTGTCTAGATAATTCGCTTCCATTCGTTTCGAATTTGCTGGACTATTCCACGGTAAAATTCAATTTGCAAATTTTGCAGTCATCAAGCAGTGTTACAAGATTGTACACAATTTCTCTAACATGGGAGAGTTATAACACTGCCCCCTTCCTAAAAGCTTTTGAGTGGTCGCATCCAAGTCGGTATATTCTCGCCTGTGTGAACGCCCAGCTTTCCTAAGTATACAGCCTCTGACTTGGCTTTCGGAGAAAGTTGAATCCAGTGGAAGTCGTTGATCTTCCTAATGATCCTTTATGGCCTTTCCCACGGTCTTTGTGATTTCGAGCTAAGTCCCTTCCTTTGCTGTGGCTGATACAACCAGACCGCGTCGAGTTTATTTATTTATTTTATTTATTTATTTATTTATTTGTTCCATAATAACAAGTACATAAAGCAAATAAAATATAAATTCTAATGATAATTTCCCCACTTGTCAAAATGAAGTAATAAAGGGACTATATTTAGGACAGCCGGTATCGAGGATACCATTGATAGTCCCAGTCTTCCATATAGCCCCATGTTCAGTTTATTGCGATGTGTTCAGTTCCATCTATATTCGGTCGCCGCTCAGACGTACCTACTCTGTTCCTGACGAAGTCCTGATAAACTAATCTGAGCATGGAGATCAGTAACGTGAACTGGAAGTACAGCTCCATCTTCATGAGCACCTAGTAATAACAATCTCTCTCTCCCATACACGAGCGAATAAATTATATCGCAGGCACAATGGAATCCATTAGAGCAAGTATCCCTTGACCGTTGGACTGAAACTGGAGAATTCTTACCATCCAGGTCGTTTCGTTTGCTAGCGCAGTGATACGAAATTTCCAATTACTTTTTATCTTCTATCATTTTGCTTTTTCTCGGAGTCTTCCTTGGTCATATTATACTCGTCAGTATTAGTATATGTGATCTGAAATTTAATTTTCGTTTTTTAACGAGGGTTTTTAATGACAGAAAATAATCAAGTATGAGATTAACCAAGTGAGTGTTTTATATACTTTTCTCCAATCCGGTCTCCTACATCTAGATTTTTTGAATTCTTAAAAAAAAAATTGTGAGTGAAATTTGACCAAAATTCAAGAAAAGACCACGAATATTCCAATTGAAAATTGCTAAAAATAAACTCTTCAGCAAAAAAACGGACAGTTTAATGATTTTAGAGACATACCATATAAATTTTTTAAACTTAGGGATAGAAACGCCGATCAAAATAAAGAGCGAACACGAAGAGTTTTATGTTGAGTTTTTTTTTCAAGTGCGCGTTGTATCTACTCTATCCTGAGGGCCATAATGGTTTTTTCTTTGTTACATACCGTTAAGGAGAAATCAAGAATTACTATAAAAGTACAATGATGTTATCCAGCTCTGCATACGCAACTTTGTTTCTATTCAGATATGACGATAATCTATTTAATCATCCTTACCACTGTATAATGTAGAAGATCTGTTTAAATCACCTGATATTAATTTTACTATCTTGTTGCAATTTACTGAAGTCACAAAGAAATAAAATAGACGCAATTAACAAGTACCTAAAAATATCCTTACCTCAAAAGCAGATCCGCATAAGGCATCCAGCTCTTTGAAAGATCCGATAACCCCAATTCCATGCGAATCCATTTATTTGCGTCCATGCGATAACGAAAAATCTGCATATCAGATGTTTTAAATAGCGGGTGGGGGACTGACACTGAAAGCTTAAGTGATGTAAAATCCCCACTTATTCTAAGGCTTAAAGTCTCTTGTAGCCAATTTTCAAGTTACTCCACTAAAATTAGGATTCTAATTTTTTTTTTCCACGCACTTTTTTTTTGGCGCATATCACGTAAGGAGGGGGTTGTAACAAGCAAATTGCACACGAATGGAAAAGTGATGGATGCACCTGAGGAAATCACCTATTTAAAATATTATTTTTTTGAATCTTAAGTTTTTTAAAAAAACGTTTACTGAATAAAAGTAAATGTTGCAACCAAGTATAATTTTTTTCATTTTTATGTTTTTTTGTTTGTTTATTACATTTTTTATAACATGTGCATTGTTCATGTATTTCACAAAAATCGTTTCATGCTGTAAACAACACCGATAAAGAGTACATTAAAACCTTGGAAATTATGTGCTGTCTTTTTGTGCTAGGATTTCGATTTTTGGACTTAGAACGTGCATTAGGGCCTTCTTGAATTTACTAACATTTTCCTATCCTGGCGAGAGAATATCCTCACAAATTGAAATAATCAATCTAGAGATATTGGCTCAAAAACAACTATAGCTGAGTAGCTTCCCGTATGGGACCTCAGTACCTGCTGGGAAACTAGCTAACTAACAACAAAACCTCTTCAGTATTGAATAAAGGTAGTGTTGATTGAATGTAGAGTGTGTAATTGAAATTTTAGCACAAGAACAGGGGCGGTACCCAATTTAAACTTTCATTGACTTAAATTATTGAATTAATGACTCACAATTGTCATAAACATGACACAGTATGTTTCGATTTTTGAGGAATGTTAGATCGAGGGTTTCTCTGCCGTGCTCTTTCTCCTCGTTAGTTCCAGGATGAGAACGGTACAATTTACTTTAATAATAAAATAGACGTTTCACAAATTTTTCGTTTCTTTTACATATCACAACTTCCCTTAAATTTCCCAAATATTTGCTCTCGGGCGCATGTCCAGTAAGAAAAATTGAGTTAGTTTCCACAACGTAGATCCTATTTGTTTTTCATTCCATTTTTCAGAAGATTTGTTTTTTTAAAGGTAATGAAAATTCTCATCGTTCAATCTTACTGAACGAACCCGGGTATGTTATACTACACACCCCTTACCGGCGAGTGCATAATTTTAGACATGCGCAATTGCGCGGCTACCTACTCCAATTATGTACTGTAGGTACATTTTAGTCGTTTCGAAATGGACTGGCCAGCCTTGATATTCATACAAAAATTGTGTGTCAAGATCCAATCACTCTTAAGCCAAATATCTAATTTCTTTCCCTTTCAAAGAAATGCCGAAATCCCCCATGGAAAGACCTTTCCCTGGTGGTAGGAATTGTAACAGGCAATTTTTTTATCAAGCAATTTTCTACTTAGAGACACTATATTAGCATCTACATGGCAAAAAACTTTAGCACAGTATTCTGATTGCTTATCACATGCATCTAATAATTCTTGCAAATTTACCCTAAGCTTTTAATATTGAACGCCCGGAAAAGATGAAACTTGGATCCAAGGTTTTAAGAGGGAACTGCATAATCTTGGGCTTTTTGATGCAAGGTAGGTACGAAGGTATCTACGGTTCTCATATCTGATCCTTACATATTGGAATAGAATATTCTGCACCCTAACTTTTGAAAAAGTTTGGAGTCCTTTTTTTAAAAAAATTAATTTTGAAAAACTCTCTAAATAAAAACACGCAGTTTTTATTCAGAGTTAAATACCGAAATTGATTCGTCATGTTCACTTCAAATATTTCATCATTATTAAAATCAAACTATGTCCAGTATTTAAATGAATGTATTAAATATGATATTTAAAAAGTTTTAACTCTAGCATACCGCTTTCCCAGAATTTTCAACCAACAAATACATATACATAGTAATATATTATATTTTCGAGAACATCCAATCCTGTAGGATTATGCAATATAATTGGGAAATTGATCGACCCACCTGAAGATCACTTGAAATTTTATGAACAATCTCGTCCGAAAAATCATACCCTTGGGCTTTAGGGGTGATAGATAGGATGGAAGAGGGATAGAAACTCGCTTGGCTATATAAAATGGTCTATACATTAAAAAGGTTATCTTCGGTATCCCGATAATAGAACTTTGTAGTGATGGGCCATGATTTATCCGCTATAAGGCTGGGCTCAAGGGCAGCGCTGACCATGACCTATATCATTAGCCTGCCCAAAATCTTAACTCATAACTATTCAGGCAGGAACCTCAATGGACTACTTAATCGAACAAGGGCGATAGGCAGGAAACCTATGAAAAATTAGGCAAGAAGTTTTTGTGGTTTTATTACTTTAAATTGGAATGCTAACAAAAGTGTCCTTTTCGCAGGAAATCTTCCCAGATCATCATTTTCTTTTACTCGCATACTTATTAGCATCTTTCTCATAACCAACTGTCCTGGATTACCCTTTCCTTTTTTTCGACAAATCATGTTCTCTGTCTATTTTTCTAGTTTGCGAAAATAGGTACAGTAATGAATATTTAGTTACAGTTATTTCTCTCCACGTGGCAACGACTAAGAGATAGAAACTATTGACTTTTTCTTTCAAAGATATCAATATTTGATCCATTTTCGGAGAAAGTACTTTTTTATCTGTTGCCAATAGTGGAATTTAACTTTAACGTCAAGGAATTAGTATCAAAATTCCAGGCTTCCTGATGTTTGAGGATTTTTTAAAAAATTATTTTATAGTCTAGAGTACGTTATTTCTAGCGACAAAGACAACGCGACGTGAAAGTAACCAGATTCATAATCCATGCTGATGACTGCTGGACTAATGACCAAATGGTCCAACTGGACTATACAAATACCACAAAAAAGATGGAAACAAAGAAAACGACCACATCGCGGGTTAAATATTGAGCGACTGAAAGTTGAAAACATCCAAAATAAACGTCCAACAAAATTCGTAGTTAATGAGAAACTGTCTGATGAATATTTCGACGATATCGAACGACACTGGTCAATGCTTAAAACAGCTATGCTGAACAGCCTGCGAAGAAGCAACGGTCTTCATAAAAAGGAGACATTAGGATTGGTTGACGAGAACAATAAAGAAATTCAAAAATTATCAATCAGAAGAAAAAATACAACAATATCTGTCAAAATGACAAAAACCAGCTTGCAAGAAACAAACCTACCTTCATACAAAGGCTGAAGTATAGAGAATGACAAAAACGCTAAACAACCAGTCTATTGAATTGGAACATTCAGCAGCCACTACCAACATCAAAGCCTTGTTCAGAGCCACGATAGCAACCTATGGCCCTCCTACAAATGGTCCCAAATCCCGTAGATCTAGAGACCTACTCGAAGATGATTCCCACTCCCATTAACTCCCGATGAAAAGAGCATTTGCAGGAACTCTTGAACATAGAGAGAACTGTAGTCTAAAATACCCGGGTTCGTTCAGCAAGATTGAACGGTGTTAATTTTTTATTACCTTTTAAAAAACAAATCTTCTGAAAAACGCAATGAAAAACAAATAGGACCTACGTTGTGGAAACTAACTCAATTTTACTTACTGGACATGCGCCCGACATAGCAAATATTTGGGAAATTTAAAGGAAGCTGTGATATGTTTATTATTAAAGTTAATCATACCGTTCTCATCCTGGAACTAACGAGCGGAAAGAGGACGTCAGAGAAACCCTCGTTCTTCTAACATTCCTCAAAAATCGAAACATACTGTGTCATTTTAATAATAATTGAGTCATTAATTCAATAATTTAAGTCAATAAAAGTTTAAATTAGGTACCGCCCCTGTTCTTGTGCTAAAATTTCAATTTCACACACTACATTCAATGAACACTTCCTATATTCAATACTGAAGAGTTTTTTTGGTTAGTTAGCCGGTCTTGCAGCAGGTACTGAGGTCTCATACGGGAGGCTACTCAGCTATAGTTGTTATTTTGAGCCAATATCTCTTTCCTTTGTTTGGTAGGATATTCGCTCGTCAGGGAAGGAAAATGTTAGTAAATTCAACAAGGCCCTAATGCACGCTCTGAATCCACAAAATCTAAAATCCCAGCACAAATAGACAGCACATAATTTTTCTAGGTGTTAATTTACTCTTTATCTGTGTTGTTTACAGCATGAAACGATTTTTGTTAAATACATGAACAATGCACATGTTATGAAAAATATTATAAGCGAACAAAAAAACATAAAAAAAAAAATGATACTTATATAAATAATTGAACTCTCAAAAATAAAATAACAATTATTCAACTGACCTGTGGATGCTCCTTTTGACCCACAGACTAATCACAAATTGAATTGAACAATCAGTTCAATACAAAATAAAACTACAAATTGAATAATGAACAATGGAGGACAAACTTGACGGTGCATACATGGTTGCAACATTGACTTTTATTCAGTAAACGTTTTTTTAAAAAGTTAAGATTCAAAGAAATAAATATTTTAAATAGGTGGTTTTCCTCAGAACGTAGATGTGAGGTCTTCAATAGAGTCCCTCAAAAATCCATTCAGAACGATCTGAGTGACCTTCTCTCTCATCAAGAGATTGAAAAAGATATCAACCAACTAAAGCTACTGGGTTAGAGGGAGCAATGCTGAATTTTTAAGGGTGTGGGGCGGTGCACTGGTCGAACATACATATAGGTTCATTGCCAAAGTATGGAACACCGAAACAATTCCCACAGATTTTCGAGACACCTCTATCGTCACTAAGATATGCGATAGGGCACAGTGTGGAAATTACCGAGAAATATCACTGCTCTCTGCAGCTAGAAACAATCTCGAACCGACTTCTACCCCTAGCTTCAGCTAGAGGCATCGCTACCCCAAACAGAGTGTGGCATTAGACCTAACCAAGGAACAGCAGACATCATCTTTGGAGCAAGACAAATGCAAGAAAAATTGGGAGAGGGAGAAAGAAACAAACCTTTGTATATGTTATTTATAGACCTTCAAAAGGGGTTGACGCTGCTAATCGAGACGCTGTTTAGAAAATACTGGCATTGCACTGCACGGCTGTTCACCTAGATTCCTCACTATACTTCGTGCTGCATGACAACCTGAACGCCATTGTTTTTACCAATAATGGACCCAGAAGAGCCTTTAAAATCACAATTGAGCAAGGACGTTTCATTGCGCTAAGCCTACTTTTTATAATTTATAGAAGTTTGATCGTCTGTTATATAATTTACAGTGTGTTCAATTCTAGTGGCATGCAGAAGTTTTAATTGAAATTGATGAAAAATTTCGTTGCCTCGACTAGGATTTGAACCCAGGACCCTCGCATATCCAGTGCAGCGCTCTACCAACTGAGCTACCAAGACCTGTTTCATTTCTACCTTAATGTCGAGTCTTTCATCAATTTTAAGTTGTTAGTTGTGAAGACCAACGGCAACCTTCGGCGGTTACCGTTGGTATGGGAGTGAGTTAGAAGGTATGGGGAACCGTTGGTCTTCACAACTTACAACTTAAAAAACCGACAAGGTAGAAATAAAACAGGTCTTGGTAGCTCAATTGGTAGAGCGTTGCACTGGATATGCGAGGGTTCTTTGTTCAAATCTTAGTCGAAGCAAGGAAGTTTTTCATTAATTTTAATTAAAACGTCTGCATGCCACTAAAATTGGAGACACTACTTTTTATGTCTGTACGAGCCTTACTCGTTCTTGTTTAAGAAAACCTGCCATTGGGAGTTGACCTAAAGAATACGGCATACCGAAGCATCAAGGATTAGAAAAGAAAAACATATACGAGCCCTCCCCAAATACGAATACACCTCTAGAAAACATAGAATACTCCGCATACCTCGATGCGTAGTCATATTTCGATAAATGCAAATATTGTCGCGGAAATGCAATAGTGACCAAAGTGCACTAGCACAGCTTTTGGGCGACTCTTGAAATGGGTGTTCGTCAACCACGACATAAGTGCCCAAACTAAGGTACGGCTCTATACCGCCATCGACATAGAATAACTTCTCGAAAGATGAAAAACCTGTACCACCTACAGGCGGCACATGAGGTATTTAGAAAAGTACCATCCGCTTTTGAAGAATACAGACTAAACTGGCAGGATCGTCGAACGAACAACAGTATCTTTGAAGAAACCAATTCCATCGGCATTGAGGCGATGTTTATCCAGCATCAACTTCGCTGGGTTGATTATGTCGACCGCACACCAGACTCACGCCTTCTTGAGTAAATTATGTTTACCCAACTCAAAAATAGCATTCGCAGCAAAAGACGGCAATTTAAACGATGCAAAGATATCCTCAAGGCAAACATGAAAGCGTGTCAGATCGATGTGGGTGACAACGGAT
Source organism: Ceutorhynchus assimilis (assembly GCA_917834065.1). Taxonomy (NCBI): domain Eukaryota; kingdom Metazoa; phylum Arthropoda; class Insecta; order Coleoptera; family Curculionidae; genus Ceutorhynchus; species Ceutorhynchus assimilis. Next base: position 85,209,747 of record OU892277.1, read on the forward strand.
TTGAATAGAATTACATGGTGACGAACTATCCATAGTATCCATCACGGCTCGAAGTATTTCTAACGACAAACATTTTGAATGTTAGAGTACATGCCTAGCTTCCCCTTGTGGATATCGAGAACATGACTCGTCTTCTGAAAACTAAGTAACTAACTAACTAACCCAAACTAACCCAATTGGGTGCCTGAATCCTGGATATGTGACCACAAGATATAAGGAAAGGTTATGGAAAGAAGCCGATGACTGACGAGTTCTCGAAGATGAGGGAGCTCATATGCTTATATTTTGTAAACTTTAATAATATGTAACAGGCAAAACCAAACGATTTTTGTACCTATATTCACTTTTTCTCCAACTTGAGTTATGTGTGCTATTCGTGGGAACATGCTGACTATTGCATCGCCGACATAGGCTATTTCCTGAGAATTGATTTTCCCTGGAATCAAGATGCCTCATCAGCTGTTTAAACGTTTTTGATTTTAATTTCGTAACTTCTAGTTTAAGAAATAAAGTAAAATTTTTAAAAAAGGTTTTTTTAAAAGATACCGGAAAGATAAAGCTTGTACCACCTACAAGAATATCGAAAAATTTCACACTAACTAGACACCCTTTATATTATTGCAATTATCAATGCGACAAGAATTCTGGTAAGTCCCTTAGGGCAAAGTCGTGATATTTATACCCCCAGGAAGTGGTAATTCTAATTACAAGTTAGCCAACAGCCAAGGTTATTTAATTTCTGGATTCCCCTAGGAACTAACTGATTGAATGCGCCTCCGCTTTTATTTCCTCTGACATTACGACTGTCTAAGATATTGATACGTATCGTTTTGGTTTAATTGGCTTGTATTTTTTAACGTTAATTTGGGGATCCACGAAAATAAATAGCACATGTTACAGGTAACACTGAGAAATTTTTGAACTATTTCTTGGTTCCTTTTTTTTGGATAAATCTCTCCAGTTTTTTGAATTCGTGTATCTGAGTTTCCTCCAGTAAATTTATGGTTTTTAAAATATCTGAATGTCCAATTGGATCGGGAATTTTTCGCGTCTTGCTGCTTGTAGAATTGTTTCTCTGAATTGGGTTATTCTTTCCAGTTATGCATCTTGAATACCTATATCAATCGCGTCTCAAATAATTGGTAAATTTCATATTAATATGTCATACAAATCCATCAATAATTAATCGCAATATTTCATAGCTATCAAAAATTTCAAAAGTGTTGAAAAAATTAATTGAAGGGCGGATGAAACGCCCTGCGACTTTTCGAGAACGATCATCAGCGTAGTTTGGAAAATATGGCAAAGTTGGTGTTGTACATTTCGCAATTTTTCTCCTTGCAACTTTCTGCCTGCAAGTTTATTGCTACTATAAATTTGTAGCGGTTCTACAGTTTGCGATATTTATCTCCAATTTATGATGTCATTTTCAGAATAAGCAACCACAGAAATATTGATGAACGAGCTCTTTTTTAAATTAGGGTAATATTTCCCTGTTTGTAATTCTAAATTAATTGAAAATAATCTATTTGAATTAAAAATCCAAAGAAAATATAAATAGTTCAAAGCTAGATAAAATAAACCACGTTGTCACTTTTAAGGTTATGTCGTACAGTTGGAAATATGAAAAATTTTGGGATCCGGAGCTATTTGCTCTCTGTCAAAAAAATCCCTGCAAGTTTTTTCCTCAGAGATGAAAATAGCGAACTGTAAAGTTGCCTTAACAATATTCACCGACGGGCCTGACGATCCCGATTTACCCGAGCTAAAGTAGTTTTTCCTTCACCTGTGCACCTATTCTTGGAGAGTGCTTCATCTTCTTCTCCTACCTTTCCTCTCTGGTCACCCCTGAGCATTTTCTTCCCATCATCTTCCATCACTTGGAGGGGGAGAAGAGGTTTTCTTCGACTGAGATAGTACCACCCCTCGCTTTCATGTCCTGTAAATTCGATTCAAATTGTCTGAACCTGGAGCGTGACGATTTTCAACAATCTATCTTTTTTCTCTCTTTTATTTTTATCCTTCTTTTTCACTTTTATTCTCACTGATTTTGATTACAAATGATGACGGACATCTTTCGTGTAAAGAATTCCGGAGTTAAAATACCCTTTCATTCGGATCTCTGAGAGAAGGATGTACGAGGGGAGTCTACATCAAGTTACAAGTATAAATAGGTAATTGAATTCTCTAACATCAGAGTTATTTATGCCAACTTAAACTCAGTGCGCCAACATTTTGAGCACAAAATCCACATGTGCTGGTCTCAACGGAGACGCAAGTTAAATCTTTTGTCAACCCATAATCCATCTCCAATCTCTCGGCTATGAACTTTATACGCGATTTCGCTTAAAAAGGTGACTTTGCGTCTTTTTTAGCAGTGAGCTCTCTTGCCACAGAGAGGATGATCTCGAATCACCTGATCACGATGTAATTTGGCTAGATATTACTTCTACGAACATACATGGTCAAGTTTGTTTGCTGCGTGTATCTTTCACCCAACATTTCTGGCATATTCATTTGATTCCATCCAGGAGACCCATTCGAACTCCTAGATTATATTCTTGGGAGATTTTATTGTTCATAACTAAGAGTGGCGTAGGTTCCCGAACAAAACAACCCATGCTGGAGGGATTGCTAAAGCATTTGCCATTTCACACTTCCTAGCCCAGTTCGTAGAAGAGCCCACACGTATTCCCGATTCTGTTTCTCAACAGGCCTTACTTACTCGATTTGTTCCTTACCACTAATCGCAATACTTAAAAATCGATGTGTTTGCACCCTTGGGCAAATCAGACCACAAATTGATTTCCGCTCGAAGTTCGTCGGTATACCCTCAGCCCCTGCGCCAATACCTCGTAGCGTGTGGCATTATGGAGCTGCAGACTGGGAAGGCCTAAAACTATTTTTTTCGAACTTTCCACCCGAGGCTGCCCAAGAGTTTACCGAAATCATTTCCTTAGGTATTGAATTGTACATTTCACACTGAAGTGAAGCTTAGGTCCCTTTCACATCTTTTTCCATTCCACCTTTAGTTAAGGATAATAATCAAAGGAAAAAACAGTTCTCTTCACCAAATAATTTGCATCCAATTCCATGATGGAGGACAATGGCAGAGCACCAAAGGTAATGCCACACATTGGTTTTCACATGGACAACGTTGAGTTCAGACTTTAAACTACTAGGAAAATTCTGCTGGAACTTGACACGGGGAAGTCTTGTGGTTGCGACGGCATTCCACCATTCATATCCGCGTAATTTCGAAAGTTATGGAAAATGCAGTCAACCTGAAGCTGGTTACACTTCTCACTGGGTCATTGTCCACCAAACTGACCACTCCAGTATGCAACAGCCGGAAATCTCTGGGTAACTTGGACTTTCCATCTGAACCTTGCCCTATAAAGATCGCTACATAAGCAAACTACATACTAAATATCAGTATTCTATGATATCAGTTTTTGGAATTGACAATTTTTCGTGGCTCGGTCGTCTTTTTTCATCAAATTTTGAAGTGTAAGTGATGCAATCGGCATCCTTCGGCAGTTACCGGGCGATTGGTGTGGGGTTGGAGCTTTTACATTTATGATTAATGGTTGTTGGAATTCAGTTGATGTTGATGATAGACTTGACCGATTAGGTGGAAATTAACCGAAGGTCTCGGTAGCGCATTTGCTAGAGCCTCAGACTGGTTTTCTAGATACCTTAGGTTCAAATTCTAGCCGAGTTAGTTTTTGCGTCAACTTCTTCCTCCATCCTCTATTTCTATTTACACCCACTGAAAACTCAAGACTGAAATTTTTAACATATATAAAGTCGGCAGTAGTCAAAATTCCAGGAACTGAATGCGATGAAACAACCACACAATTCTTTTCCGGAATTCGGAATCGAAACGTCAGAACTTCTGACGGAAATTCGCTGACATGGAAGTATAATTTAAGCGATCAGATTTAACTGAATGCTTCCCATGATTGTCGTATAAAATGACAATCTTCAACTGGATGCAATAAAAAAATCTTTATTCAGTGAAAAGCGGTATTTGATGAGTGACACTCTACGTGTGAGCGACAATAGATCTAGTGATAGAACTCCTGTCTACTCACCTCAACATAGCATTACGTTGTCTATTGATAGAGGTTTTATAAACAAAATCGCAAAAAGTACACCCAACTAACAAATAATTAGACAAGTTCAAGTACACAGTTTAAATTTAACTGATTATACTTTGCTTTATTGTCGGCAGGTCTGGTGGAGCTTAGTAGATCAAGCGACCCCTCAATATAGAGGTACTACACGTTTTTTTTTTTAAATTTATTTTCATTCCAGATAGACTAGTGACATAATGAAGCGGCTTCTTATCAGAAGAAATTTTCAAAAAAAATCAGTCGCTAACGCGATAGGAAAAGGCATTCTGGGGATCATTAAGGAAAACCTCTAAAGTATTAAATCCTAAACTGATTCACTTTTGAATTTCCAAATATTATTGTTTGAAATATGGTAAAAATTAATAGTGATATACTGGCAATATTTTATCAGTCCCTTATGTATAGTTGCGTAAAAACCCAAGACCTAACTAATAGCCGTTTATTAAAAAGATAGTAAAGAAATAAAAAACTCTCTCCCAGGCAATTCTCGGCTATCCGTCATCGAGATATTTTTTATCTGCTGTCAAGCCGCAACATAAAACACAGCAAGATAAAGTAGAGTAGTTTCCTCTAGAGAGCTCTAACGGTCGAATTCGATATGAATGGGCCTGGATGGCGGTATATTATAACTCGATGGCCGAGAGCCCTAAACTCATACGTCAAAACTTACGTCGACACCCCATGTCACACATCACATCTTATAATTTACCTCACCTTCCTTCATTACATTTTAGACTAAAAAAAGCAAAACCAATGGTATGTTGAAAATAAATTTTTTATTTAATTTGGTAGGTCCATTAGCGATGATGGATGTATTGGAATATAAATACGATACTAAAAAAAAAAACGGCTTAAATTGGAATGCCGTTACAAATTTTTGAAACAATTTCATTGTAAAATATACAACAATTCACCTCAACTGAAGCGCTTCAACTGCCCTTTTCAGTGCTATTTAATTTGAGGCCTCTGTTCCAACTTTGAGGCTGGTCATGATCAACTCTCAAAGCCGATTTTGTCATATTTATTGCTATAGCTGAGCGTTGAGCTATAAATAGTGTGAACGAAAGAGTTTTCAAGTTCCAGTTCTTTCCACTCCACGTGACATATAGAATTCTCCACAAAGTAGCGTTTATCACCATTGTATTCAGCAAAACAGATTTTATAATATGACATTTCAAAAAGTTCTGATCAAAAACTCCAATAATAAAACAGCGTTGTTCCTTATTCCTTGTTTAATGTAAGTTTTCATGGGAAGAGTTGTTGGGTGGGCAGTATGCTTTGTTAACTGTAATAATTTACAAAGTTTTGCTGTCTAGCTATCTATTACCTGTATACAGTATTTACATATTTACAAGTTTTAGTGTCGAATTAGTCAATTACCAGTGTTTTGTGCAGTGGATGCAAAGAGTCTCTCATTAAATCAAAAGTTCGAATAGTTGTTCGTGTTTTAGATTTTTTGATATTCTGTTTGGAAGAGATTTTTGATTATTTTGTTTTGGGATGTGAATCTTGTATGTTTGAATTCCATGAATTCCTGTATGGTTTCTACTCTTAGGTCGTTATTTATATCCTCATTTGTTAAAAACCATAGGGCTTTTGGTAATTCTGCGGAGTATTTTGTTTTGGTATGTTTGCACTTTTTTTTTGTTTGTTTTAGAAGTGTTATAGAAAGTTGATGAACATTATAGCAGTTTAGGCCTTATTACTTGCTTATATAATAATACTTTGTTTTTTATTATTTTTTAAGTTTAATCTGCTTTTTCTGTGAATTAGTGGGTTCGGCAGGAAGGCTGTGGAATTGCATTCTGAAATTTTTTGAGTTATGTGGTGGTTATACTTAGGTTTTCGTCTAGGTGCAGGCCTAGATATTTTATTGTGTCTGAGCATGGGATTGTGTTGTGCAGCGAGACTGGTCTAACATTGGAAATACTTCTGGTTTTGTATATTAGGATGGCTTTGGTTTCTTCCGGCTTAATTTTCATTTTCCATTTTTCTACCCACTCCTGGACTTGGTCTAAGTGGTGTTGGAGGGTGTTGTGGATGGTGATCGGGAGTCTGAAGGTTGAGTAAATGCATGTGTCGTCGGCAAAGAGTAAGAGTTTCGTTCTATCGTTTAATGGGATATCTGCTTGATTTATTATGTATATTTAAAAGTGTGGGTGAGAGCGAGGAGCCTTGTGGTACTCCTGCTTCCAGTTTGAACATTTTGTACACTTTATAGATCAATCCTGAGTACCTTGATATTACCATTCCTGTTGTGTATTTCCTGTTGAATCCATTTGTAATTTCTTTCTTGTTGAAGTTTTGCTAGTTGTAGATCTGTAGAGTGTTCGTTTCTAAAGCCTAATTGTTCATCTGAGATAATTTTAAGTACTTCTATTGCTGTGGTAATTTTGTTCAGGAAAATTGATTCCAGGAATTTGCCTAGACAGGATAGAAGACTTATGGGTCTCCAGTTTCGGGCGTATTTCTGGTCTTTGTTTGGTTTAGGGAACAGGATAATTATTGCCGTTTTCCATGCCTTTGGGAAGTAGTTTTGTGTGAAGCACGCGTTGAATATGTTTGTTATTGTGTTTATTGTTTCTTCTGGCAAGTTTTTCAGGACTCTATTTGTTATTTTATCTAGTCCTGGCGCTTTTCTATTGTTGAGGTGTTCTATTATTTCTGTAATTTCTCTTGCGTTTGTATGTATTTCTCCTGCTTCTGCGTCGTTGTGTTTTTTTAGCCTGTTATGAGTCCTTTCATTTTCTGTTTCGAGGTCAGAGTCGTAATTTTCAAATCTGTTTTCTGAAAATTGGTTCTCTAAGGAGTCTGCGAAGGCTTCAGCTTTGATTTTATTTTCATATACCTACTATTCCATAATTTGCGCTATGATTTGGGGGGAAATTTCGAATGGGTTTTTTGCCTAGTAGGTTATTTTGGGTCCTCCAAATGTAATTTATATGGTCATTGTCATTTAGTGTTGATAGGAATTGTTCCCATTTGGTAATTTTGTATCCTTTAATGCTTTTGTTGATTGATTTCGTTAGCTTATTTGCGAGGGTGTTTGGTGTGGGGTCTTTGATAAGTTTGGCACGCCTTTTCATTCTGTCCCTTAGTTTCATTTTCTCTCTTACTTCTGGGGGTAGTTGGTAGGGGTTTTTGGATTTGGTGAAGATCTTTATTGTGGATTCTTCTATAGTTGATTGGATTTGGAAGGCTAGGATTTCTATGGTTTGGTCTATTTCTTGGATGTTTGATGGCAGGTGTGTGGTTGGGTTTGTTTCTAGGATTTTTTTTTTTGAATTGATTCCAGTTTATAATTTTTTTTGCTGGGGTTCTGGAGCTCATAATTTGTTATTTGAATGGAAATTGGGGTATGATCTGAGGAGGCTAGGTCGTTTAGGTTGTCTATTGTGATTGTTTGGCGGCAATTTTTCATTAAGGCAATGTCAAGGATGTAGAATTGTTAGATCATGAGTTTTTGGTAGTTTGCTTATTTTTGGCAGCCGAAAGTGACACTCTTAGCGTTCAGATCCCCGGCTACTATAATTCAGTCTTTTGTTTTAAAGATTTTATTCAGGTCATCTTCTAGTAATGGCTTCGGCGCTGCTTTATATGCCGGAATTATTATGATGTCTCCGTCTATATGATTGATTTTAATTCCTGTCATTTCTATTCTTGAGCTAGTATCAGGAGTCTAGATTTTTGAATGAGGTAGGTTCTTCTTTATGAGTATTGCCGTACCTCCTCCGATACTGTTTAGTCCATCTTGTTAGTGTATTTTGTAATTCTGGATTTTAATTCTGTTGGGGGTTTTAGGCAAGTTTCTTGTATTAGAATTATACTGTCAACAAGCAAAGCTACTTAGGCTTAGCACTGTATATTATTGACCGACTTATTGATTGGCGAGTGAGCGATAAACGAATATAAATAGTGGTCGGCAACACACGGATAGGCAAACTTGAGCCAGCGCAATTACCTCTTTTGGGAAAGTTCCTCTGGCCTCAATTCTCCACCCAGCGCAATTACCTCTTTTGGGAAAGCTCCTCTGGGTGTCTTCAGTCTTCGTGTCGTCCAGTGCAAATACCTCTTTTGAGAAAGCCCCTCTGGAAGGCCCTTTACTTTAGCGAATCGCTCCTAACGTAGCTTTGTGTCTTTCAGGTAGCTCCCCTGTGCCCCATAGAAGAGGCACTATGTACCATAGGGCCATCCTTTGGTAATTACTAATTATAACCGCCACTACAATATACCTTAAACTAAATACCAAGCGAGTCTCTATCCTCCTGACCCCACGCTACGCACCCATTCACGACAAGATAAAGTTGTGACAATATTAATATGTTTTTTTCAGTAATGAAGTCTGAAAGCTTATGTCTTTTTGGATATAGTGAGTTGGCATTCCAGCTCATAATAAATAGATTTTCAAGTTTTAATTTCTGACTATAGGCTAGTTCTGTAATAAGGAATTTGCATTTTTTTTTTAATTCTCCTATTAAATTCTTCACGTTGTAAAAAGTCACTTGTCACATAAATTTCAAATTTTCAACTAATAGTTTTTCTATAAAAAATATGGAAATTCAAAATAACTCTCTTCGCGCCAAAACGCAGTCGTAAATCAATGACGTCACAAGACGATATCCGTCAAAACGAGTCTCTGTACTCCCTCCCTGTCTTGCTCATTGTCAATTGTGTTTTATGTCATTGGTTACATGTTACAGGTGGTTTATTTTGTTGTCAAGTTTCCCCTCGTTTTTATTCTAATCGGTGACTTCACCGATGAGTTAGCTATATTTGCTTAGTGATTGGAAAATGACAATTACCGACAGAGAACGGTGGACACATCGGTAGAATTCGATGTAAACACCAGCGTCTGACGGCTCACGTCTCACGTTAACCTAACCACACATTTGTTCGTGTATCGTTCCATGACGTCATAACCAATTTGAGAACGTTTTCGCGCCCTTTGTTATCCTAACCATAATATTATAAATGCGAATGAGAGTTTGTTTGTTTGTTTGTTTATTTGTTATGCGTTCTCAAGTAAACTACTGAACCGATCATCATGACATTTTCTACACATATTTTCAAGAGTATAGTAAAGAACATAGGACACTTTTCTTTTCATAAAAAAGAACAGTTTTGAAAAAAACAATAAAAATAATAAATAATTATAAACAAGCTCATTCACATACAAAACCCAACTTTTGGAGTGCGTTCGAAAAAAGGGTAAATTGTACCCTAGGATGAAAGTGGCTATATAGTTACGTGATCAGGGCCGGTTTCTCAATAGCAAGTCACTCCCGGCTTAAGCATAACTCCAAGGTAAACATTGCAACTGGTCACGTTTGCCTGGAGTTAAAACCAATCCGAAGGTGACTCGCTATTGAGAAACTGACCCTCAGAAGCGTGAATTTTATCTGGTGTGTTCTCGAACGTACTGTTGAACTTTTTTTTTTGATATCAACATGAAACAACGTTGCCACATTTATTTGAGTTGACGCATTCAAAATAATGTAACTGTATTATTTTTTATTGAAAAATATAGAAATTCAAGTTTTTTATTAAAAAATATAATAAAGCTGAAGAATTGGTTTGTGCGCTAATATCTGGAACTACCACTGACTCATTATAACTCACTCATTACGAGATCCCCAACTCCAAAGCTATACGTCCGATTGACTCGGAATTTGGAGTAGGTATACTCATTTCTCGACGTAGACACCCACTAAAAACGGATCATACGGAACTCCTATCCAAAGCAGATTCGTCAAACAAACAAAAAATCTCAAAAATTCAAATAATCCTATTTCTTTCAAATTAAACGGCAGGTGAAACCGCGGGGAACAGCTAGTAGATATTCAATAATTGAATAATTATTTATTTATTAGTGGTTCAGTATAAAGTGGATTTAAATATAGAAATATACTTCTAGAGTATTTTGCTTCACTTCAAATACATTCTCCATTAAAATAAAATTTTCTGCAACTTCCTCATTGTGAAAGAGTTGTTAGTAACGGGTTTGAATTTTTTTTTTTTGGTTTAACTTTTCTATTAAAGTGTCATTTTTGTTGTCAATTCCTGAGAGATCCTGAAGGAGCACTAGGAGTAAGGGGTTTTGGGTAGGTGGATAGGGTTGGTTATTTGATGCGGGTTGGGAGGTTTCAGGTTTGGGTTGATTTTGGATAGGGTTTTTGACTGCTCTTACGAAATTTAGTAATGGATTTGTGGATTTTAGGTAGTTTGGCATTTGTTGTGGTTGAGGTTGAGTATCTTTGATTGGTTCTGGGAAAGTAGAAATTTAAGGTGGCCGGTTGAGGTATTTCTGCTCCTGATGCTTGCTTTATACCATTCTGCTTCTTCTGGATTAAATTTTAATTCTTCTAATTCATCGAGAATGTTATCTAATGGAATTTCTGGACCTTTAATAATTATGTTTAGTTTCAAGTCTTTTTTAAGGAAGTGAGTGTGATATTGAATGCCATTTTGCTTTAGGATTTTTGTGGCATTTCTGTGGTCATTAGAAGATTTGGGGATGATTGCTATGCCCATTGGATTTTTCTTTGAATCATTGAAGTTGATGTTGCTTTTTTTTGAGAGGTTTTGAATGGAGATCGAGTTTTTTGGCTCTCTAATGATTATTGGGGGATTCTATCTTGAGTTTTTGATTGCTCTCTTTGTTGTGAGGCTTGAGATTGTTGTTGATTTTGTTTTGGTTTTATTGACATGTTATTTTGTGGCATATCAAGGGGTTTGTTTGTATTATTTTTTGTTATTCTGGAAAATTTACGTTTTCGTTATCCTCTATACGACCTGGTTTTGTGAGGGAGGGTTTTCATGAATTTCTGCTATTTCCATGGACTGGATTTGTTGATCATCTTCTGATGCTGATGAAGAGGAATTTGGGCCTAGTGTGAGTCTTTTTGCAGTTTTTTTGACGATATTTGTGGTTAATTTTTCATTGTGTTTATTATTTAGTTTTGAATTTAATCATGAATTGATATTTGTTGTGCTTTTGTTGCACTTTCATGGTGCAGATGGCTTCGTTCAGTTTAGCGTGTTGATTTTTAAAGTCAACGATTAAATTTCCTATTTGGTTCTCAAGAGTACCTAGTCTTGAGCTTTAGGTCGGCAATTTCTTTTTCTTGATTTTCTGTGCTGTTAATGAAATCCGCAATTTGTGCGTCATTTTCAGTGATTTGGCTTTGCTTGACCTTAAATTCATGATTATGATTTGGGATAGATTTAATTTTTCTGCTTAATGAGAGAATCTTTGTACGGAACTGTTTCTTCGTCAAAGATTCTAGTTTTTTAGTTGGGATTCTGGTAATTGACTTACCTTGTGGCCTCTTGTTTGTTGACTCGTTTTCACTATCACTATTGGCACTTTTTTTGACACTTTTTTTATCGGACGAACTAATCGCGGGGGCTTCGATAGGCCCTATTTCATCACGCCCGAGCGTGGTATCATTGGAAATTTGTGTTTTTTCGCCGCTGCTCATGGGTTCTTCTGGTTGCTGTTGGTAAATTGCTTCTGTTTCTATGGTTGCCTTTTAGTTAGCCAGCAGGCCACAAGTCGCATTTTTCAAAAGCGCCTTATGACTCTGCTGATTTTTAACTAATTGGCTGGTTTTTCTTTTGGTTGCACTCGGATCGACTGTTCTCAATTAGATAAATCCCGAGTACACAATAACCCCGGAATCCGTGACAATATAAATAGGGCTCGCCCTGTTCTTGGGTATTGGTTACGTCAATGGTGAACCCAATAACCTGGTGATCACTAAACCGAAATGCTAAGTCAGCCTCGGATGAGAATGCTCTCTATATAGGAGGGATAGATTAAAACAATAGTATGCAAAGCAAAATTACACTTTAAAAGAGTTATCAAAATGTTAAAAATAAGTCTTTGTGGTCGTAAACGTAACTGCACTTTTTCGACTAACGCACACATAAGAACGCATGACGGTATGAATCGGGTGGTTATTTCAAAAGTGATTCATATGAAGAGGAAAGTAGGAGAAGAAAATTGCCGAGAACCCAAACTTTCACCAAACTTGGGCTACTGCTTTTAACAATGTTAACTGATCTGATCTATAGGACATTGAGTCAACACGAAAAAAGTAATTTTTATATATTATTGTCAACATTAAGTTCATAAACACTAGAATTGTAAATGATCTTTATAGAATTCAGACTACTTAGAACAAACATTGGTATGTGCAATCATAACCCAGGCTTCTATAGTATTTAACAAGTTACTCATTAACATAAAGAACAATGGTACTTATAGCTTTTTTTGATAAACAATTACCTATTTTGCTCTTGGATAATATTCAATGTCATATGCACTATGGCCTCTATAAGATAATTATTTATCCAATATAGCATAGCACATAGGTTTAAAATATGTTCGATGCCCAAGGCTCCTATGTAGGGTCAATAGAGAATTATTATGGAAAATAAAGGACTGTGATAAAACTTTTGAAAAAAAATCCCTCATACTCTGATAACATATTTCAAATGGTATTCTATTTTTTAACAGATTTTGAGCATGTTGGAATGGAGAGATTGGCGTGGAGGGACGTTAAAGACCTACATGAAGGATTTGCGTACTAGGCTATGTCTAGAAGAAACCTTCAGCTTAAGACAAGGTTTTTGATCGGACACATAGTTTTTAAAGTTAGGTTTTAATGATTTTTTCAAAATCCTTTCATTTATCTGCGAATTTTCAGCTGATAGAGACATGTAATTTGAAATAAAAGTACCTACTTATGCATTTTTGTAGCTATTCCAACATGGCCTCTTCATAGTGACTTCTTTTAATAATAACACATGTTGCAATGATATTTTCGATTTTCTTAATGCATCGCTCCACCATACCCTTTGACTGATAACAAATCAAACTTCCACAAATTGAAAAATTAGAGTAAATTAAAGTAGGTACATATTATTAAAAAAATAAATAATATAGGAACTTAATATTATGAATCGATACGTATATCCGTTGGTAACGATCTCATGGTGAATATCCTGCCTAACAATAGAAAAGCAGTAACATAAAAAAATATATACTTCGCAGTATCTTATTTTTGTCCATCACTGCACTTGATGAGTTTTTCAAGGTACGCTAATGTACAGAATCGGGAAGTTAGTCGGGTGCTGGAGTAAATTACGCTTGCTGAAAACTGAAACCCTAGGCATATAGTGAAAACCGTAGAGAATCCAGTAATGTTTGTTCGAGTGGTTTGATCGCATCACTTCCATCTCATGCCAAGTCCCTAGCATCCACTAAGCTTTTATTTGTCGAATTCCCCCACGCTTTCATTCTAAAAGCTTTAAATTGAATAAGTCGAATTTCTGTTAACAGTCAGACTATCTTTTGTGCATTATAAATAGGATTATTGAGAGATTTATAAGGATAAAAAGTGTGTAATTATAAAACAATATTAAAACATTTTTAGTCCTCTATTAATATCTTAATATCAAAATGTGATGTATCTTATTTATTGTGTTAATGTATCTTATTTTTATTTCTTAATTGTATAGTATAAGAGAAGGAATTGCGAAGTAGCATATTAAAATTCCTTAATTTGAGAGACTCCTGAAGAAATGAACTGCTGGTCAATTGCTTTCGAACAGAAGAGAAATTTCGCCTAACTTTCAATCTCAATATTTTTGGAACAACACCAAATATCGGCCTCCGGTTTTCACGGGCCAACAGATTGACATTTTGTGAAAAAAATTGTTTATGCAACCCAGAGGTTGATGCTTTGGTTCCAAAAATGTCGAGCTTAAAAATTAGGCAAAATTTTTCTTCTGTTCGAAAGCAATTGTCCAGCAGTTTAGATACGATAATTGGTGGTTGGGTGTACGTTCCCGCAATAACTTCTAAGCAACTTCAGAAGCAAAAATTAAATTTGGTACATGAAATAGTTAAATTGCGCAAAATTCGACTTTGCTGATAGAATGTGAATAAAGTCTTTTGCTAAAAAGCAGAACCGCATACCTCCTCAGTTTTATCTCACATACGACCTTTCGATGTTGTGTAGAATACGGATGAGCACGGAATGATAAAAAATACAGCTAGTAGCAGTACTTTTGACTTGTGCTCAATTGCAACATCTAAAGAGTTTTTCGGATTTCGGACACCTACTTAATTGAGTTATCCTTGTTAGGATTTCCGAGAGAGGCTGTGCTTGGAGGCCCAAAGGCAGGGCGCAGAGTTCGACTGTGAAGTTCGTAAACTCTCATAACACGCACGTGTTGCCGCTATTAGTGGCAATTAGTAATCAGTGACACCGCCACAAACGAGTTTCAATCCCTTCTAGTTATTCTTCTTGCCTTTACATTTGATGAATTTAATATTAGTCAGGTTTCTTGATATTTCTTTACTGCTATAATTTAATGAAATGAAAAAAATAATAATTATCAGATAAGTAGGTGAATAAAATTTCTTTAAAATCTCCTCCCAGTAAATATATTTCGAACTCGAACCACTTGAATTTGTATGAAAAAATAAAAATGATGCTCAATAGTATCAAAAATTTATACAAGATAACTTTAGAATGATGGGTAGGTATTCTGATATCTTTTTTGAAAGTTATCATCCTTTTGATATGAAATAATTCTTGCCTTTTTTTCATTGGTTTGGATTGGAATACAAAAAAAAAATACCTTTGAATTTTACTATCACATACATGTTGAAATGTTGGAACTTCATTGGCCTCTATTATTAGTACGGTATTTTTGGTCTTCTGACGTATGTTTGAAATGACTGATCTTTAACTTCTATTATTAAATATGTGGAATGATTTGTTGGTACTGTGCCGGCCGCCAGCCAGCGACCAGATACTCTGCCATGAAGTGTAAATGACTGGCCAAATCGTTAGAACATCTCCCATGGTAATATCGATAGAATAATGACAAGTCGGCCACCTTGCGTTTATGTTTGATAGATTGCAATGAATCGGTGAGAATTGGAGTATCGATCATTTTTATTGTTCTTTTTTGCACTCCATCTGATAGAGCTAATGAATTCTTGGGAGCATCGTTTCAGTTGTGGTAACAGTATTCTATAGATAGTCTGATTTGAGCCTTAAAAAGGAGAAGAAGTTGTTCAGAAGTAAATAATCTTTTTGCACGAAACAGAAAACCTAATTTTTGAGAAGCGATTTTGGCGATCGAATATGCATGGTCATGCCAAGACAAGTTGGTCGATGCGGTCACCCCAAGAAGAGATACTGAGGAGGTGATAGAAGGATTTTATCCCGACATCCTTAAAACTGGGTTTCCATCGGCAGAAGATTCCTTATTTGAGAATACTGTTGCTTGAGTTTCTGACTAGGTTTTCAAGGCCCCAGTTGGTAATAATATCAAGAGCTCTGTTGATAGAGTGAATCTGTTCTCGGTCGAGGAGCATGGAAGTGGCTGCAGTTAGCGGTTTGTCAGGAGAGGAAGATGCCATCAAGCTACCATCCTAGGCGAAGCTGTATATGAAGTCTTTTGTCACATTTAATAAATCATTTAGAAAAATGAGAAACAGTGTTGGTGGAAGTGAGCCTTGGGCAGAAGACACACCATCGAGCACAACATCCAGTGAACTGTCTTCCAAAAGCTACCCAGCCAATGGCAAAATTTGTTCCAAATACCATAATATGGAAGTTTTCTGAAGAGAAGTTTGTACCACACCTGATCAAAAACCTTGGAGATGTCCAATGTTATAAGTCGGTATTCGCCATGTTTTTCGAGAGTCGAGCTCCAAATATGCCTGACGTACGCCAGCAGATTCCATGTTAATCTTTTAGAATGAAAGAGTACGGCTTCCAACAAAGCTGGTACTGTGTGTCAGAGATTTTTTTCCATTACTTTTGAAAAAACAGATATATGTGAGATGGGAAGATAATTGCTAGGAAGAGTTTTCTTGACCTTTCGGGGTGGGCTGCTCTGGCAGACTTCCAGATAGACGGGAAAACGCATCGACTGTAAGAAAGCGAAAACAGTTTGCGAAGAACTGAAGCCAACTCTTGTCCTAATAGTTTTACTTCTAAATACAACGTTGTCCATGTAAGAATCAATATGTGGGAGTACCTGTGGCATTCTGCCATTATCCTCAATCGAGAAATTGGATGCAAATTGTTTGGCAGAGAGGTCTGCTTTTTCCTTTGACGATTCTACAATGGAATTATTGTCCAACTTAAGGTGGAAAGGAAAAAGACGTGATTTTTCGGATTGTACCAGAATTCCATACCTAAGGAAATTATTTCGGTAACCTCTTGTGCAGCCTCGGCAGAATCTTTAGATTTAAGCAAACATCGGACCATAGGAAGGCCGAGAAAAAGAGGCTTATGCTTTCCCGGTCTGCAGCTCCATAATGCCACACCCTACGAGGTATTGGAGCAGGGGCGGAGGGTATAACAGACGAACTTCGAGATGAAATCAATTTGTGTGATTTGCCCGAAGGTGTAAACACATCGATCTTGTAAGGAGCGGGATTAGTGGAAAGGAACAAATCGAGTAAATTGGCATGTTGAAAAACAAGAATACGTGTGAGCTCTTCTACCAACTGGGTTAGGCCGTGTGAAATGAAAATGCTTCAGCAGTCCTAGCATAGGTTGTTTTGTTTGTGAACTCAAGCCACTCTGAGTTATGAAGATCAAAATTCACCAAAAATATAATCTTGGAGTTCGGATGGGTCTCCTGGATAGAATCGAACAGATTTGCCAGATTTTCAAATACAAGTTCATAACTGGAGTCGTTGGGTGAAAAATACACGCAGCAAAACGAACTTAACCACGTTCGTAGAAGTAATTTTCAGCCAAATTACATCGTAATCAGGTGATTCGAGAGGATCCTCTCTGTGGCAAAAGAGCTCACTGCGAGAAAAGATGCAGAGTCCTCTCTTAAAGTGAAATCGCGCATGAAGTTCATAGCCGGGACATAGGAGATGGATTGGGTTGACAGGAGATTCTACTTGCGTCTCCGTTAGGACCAGCATATTATGTGGATCTTTGTGCTGAAGATGTTGGTGCACTGAGTTTAAGTTGGCGTTGATACCTCCGATGTCAGAGAATTCAATTAATAAACTTGATGATCTGTAACGCACTAGTACGATAGCTTTGGCAACCTTTCTCCTCCGGACGAGATCGTAAAACACCTGTACTGTGGTATGTGGTACTCTATGCCAGCGAGTTCTATCTTGTATAATTATTAGAATCGTTAATAGTCTTTCGATTCAGGAGCAGCGGATACCTACAAAAAATTCTCAAACAAAAAAAATCTCTTAGAAATGACATAAGAAGAAATGGCAGATTTGCCTTGCAACATCGCAAATGCTACTTGTTCTTTTTTCTTTCAAATATAATTATAATATAAATTTGAATTATTACCTTTAATTTTGACAGTCTGACTAGCATTAAAAAAAAAGGTTTCTACTGCTAATAATATTGGCAAATATTAAACTAGAGGGCACGATTTTCGTTTAGGTTTGAAGTAGGTACCAGTTTAGTACCAACACTTTCCGTTGACTATTTTTTGAGGGGAAGCTCTATCTGTTCATCTTGTCCGTTTGTTTCCTCGCCTCTTCAAAATTTTGTTGTTCGTCCTGAAAAGGTCGATCCTGCGCTGAAAACCGCCATCTTCCTGAGACAACCGTGCTCGTGGAAAAAATACCTTATCGGCTATCAGGCGCTGTTTTAACGAAATAAAGTTGCGTGAGGCAACAATCCATCAAATGCCGAAAAACTTTAAATCGAAAGTCTTGTAATTACCGTTTTATTTGAGTTTGAATTTCGAACCCCCTAGTGGTAAGTCCTTGTTAATTTTTTTAAAGTAATGGTTGTTTATGGAATGCCTTTATTACTTAGGGTTTTCCGAGGAGCCGTTTTTCCGAGGAGCCGTTTCTCTGTGTTTGATAAGTTTGTCTTGTCCATGTACTTTGGAGTTTTGGCGAAGACATCATTGAGCTCATTTAAAAGGTCTTGTAATGCTTTTTTAGTGTTTTGGTCCTTTATGTTTACTAAGTTATGGTCTTCCATTGTAACTCTATCTTTATTAACCTCTAGCTGAGAACTCCTAGCCTCTGAAACTTTGATTCAAGGCTAGAATAGGCAACCTCCATAACTTCCCTTGTCAAGTGACAGAAAATGGAGGGCTGGATGGCTATCGTAATCCACCTTTTGTTGGAATGGAGGCTTGTATAAAGTTTCATTAATAACTTTTAATTTTTTTTTGTCTTTATTATCTATTTTATGATCAATTAGCATAATTGAATTTTTACTGATATGACATTTGAATATTTAAAATTTTAATATTTAAAATTTTAATTTCGCATTCTTGACACCGAGGTGATGGTGGAATAATTGATTTTCTGGATTTTCGATTTATCGAATTTATTATAGATTTATCTTTACCTAACTTGTAATACTGCCATGTTTTAGGAATGTAAATGTTATTATTCATAATCAATATTCTGAACTGAAGTCAAGGTTGGACAACATGTTCTACATTTGCAAATACACTTTCTGGTTTGGCTTCCAAGGCATTTCCTCTTCTTCTTCTTTCTCAACCCGTAGCTATCCACTCCTGGATAAAGGTCTCTCTCATATGTTTCCATGTCTCCCTGTTCTGTGCTGTACTTAACCAGTGCGTGCCTGCCACCTTCCTAATGTCGTCCACCCATCTTTTCTGCGGGCGTCCTATGCTTCGCTTGTTCTGTCTAGGTCTCCAAACTGTTATTCTATGTGCCCATCTACCTTTATCTAATCTGGCCAGGTGACCGGCCCACTGCCATTTCAACTTAGTCCTATCAAAAAAAAGCAACATAAACCTTGGACTACTAACGAATGCCGTGTATTGTTTTGAATTTTCCTCTACCGGCACTTGCCAGTATCCTGAGAACATGTCTAAGTACTAAAATATCTCGCTTTGCCCAGGTAACTTAATATGCCATCGATTTGAGGTAATGGATAATTTGTTTTCTTTGTTACATTATTAAGTTTTTTATAATCTATGCAAAATCTTGTAGATCCATCTTTCTTGGTTACTAGCATCACTGGGCTTGTCCATGGGAAGTGACATGGCCTGATGATATCATGTTCTAACATTTCCTTTATTTGTTCGTCTATCTTTTCCCTTTCTAGCTGTGATACTTTGTAAGGACGCCTTTTTATTGGTCTGGTGTCTGTCTCTATTTCAATTCTGTGTTTTGATAAGTTTGTCTTGCACATGTAATTTGGAGTTTTGGCGAAGACATCATTGAGCTCATTTAAAAGGTCTTGTAATGCTTTTTTAGTGTTTTGGTCCTTTATGTGTCTTCCATTGTAACTTTATCTCTATTAACCTCTAGCTGAGAACTCCTAGCCTCTGAAACTTTGATTCAAGGCTAGAATCTGCAACCTCCATAACTCCCCTCGTCAAGTGACAGAAAATGGATGGCTGGATGGCTATCCTAATCCACCTTTTGTTGGAATGGAGGCTTGTATAAAGTTTCATTAATAACTTTTATTTATTTCTTTTCTCTTTATTATCTATTTTATGATCAATTAACATGATTGATTGAATTTTTACTGATATGACATTTGAATATTTAAAACTTTAGTTTCGCATTCTTGACACCGAGGTGATGGTGGAATAATTGATTTTCTGGATTTACGATTTATCGAATTTATTATAGATTTATCTTTACCTTACTTTCAATACTGCCATGTTTTAGGAATGTAGATGTTATTTTTCATAATCAATAATCTGAACTGAAGTCAAGAGGTTGGACAACATGTTCTACGGAAAGTGTCAGATTAAAAACAACGGACTTTACGATATTACCTACATTTCGCATTTTTACAAGCTGGTACTAGAATTTTTTGCGTCACTGTCAAAGTAAATTCTGAAAAAGTCTCTCAGCTCTCAGAGGTTTTAGAGACCGACAAAGATCAGCTAGCGAAACAAAGAAATTACTTAATACAACTTTTCCAAACCAACAGCCTATATCAAAATCTACAATTGTGAGAACAGTTCAAAGATTTGAGGAAACCGGGTGTTGCAGGGATAAAGTTCGTTCCGGAAGACCAAAATCGGCAACTAGTGATGAAATAGTTATTTAAACAAGTTTTGAAAACGAAGTTTTTCGCACGGTCGAGACAGTTTGTTGAACCGAGCCGTAAGCGAGTTCCACAAGTCGAGCGAGTGTGAAAAAAGGTGCAAATAAATCAACTAAATACATATGTAATTTTTATTTGTTAGAAAACATATCATCAACATCAAAAATTGGTGACAATCGCAATTTATGCGTTGTTATGTCAGGATGATAGCACCAAAGTAAATAAAAAACTAATTAGCAGCGTGTGAAAAACTTCTTCACACGCTGTGTGGAAAACTAAATTTTCAGAGGTTGCATAGCGTGTGAAAAACTCCATTTTCAGAGGCAGTTCTAGGAAAAAAAATTAGAGACATTACTTAATTTTGTTCAGGATCATCCACATTTGTCACTGAGAAAAGCTGCTACCCAAGTTGATGTTTGATTTAAGTCAATTGGGAATATTTTGAAAACCAGTAATTTTCACCCCTCTAAAATAACTCTTGTCCAGGAATTATCGGAAGACGATTCTGATCGCAGATTGGAATTTTGCGAAGTAATGATGCAGAAACAGAAAAAAATAACAATTTTTTAATCAAATAGTTTTTTCGGATGAGGCAACATTCATGTTGAACGGGACTCTCAAACAATAATTGTCGTTACTGGGCTGATCAGGATCCACACTGGACGAGGGAAGCACATACTCAGCACCCCCAGACAGTAAATGTGTGGGCTGACATTATTGGCAACTTTATAGAGGGAAATTTGACTGCCGAAATGTATCTTTGCATGCTGCAAAATGAAATTGTTCCAGCAATAACTAATGAAGTAGGACCACTATTACGCCATAGGTGGTTTCAGCAGAATGAAGCTCCTCTTTTTTTTGGGCAAACTGTTAGAGGTTATTCAAACGCCACTTCTCGTAACCGCTCGATAGCGCGAAGAGGAGCCATAGAATGGCCCGCTGGGTCGCCATACCTAACGCCCCTTGATTATTTTATTCGGAGACATTTAAAAAATAAAGGGTTTGTGACAAAACCTGCAGCTCTGAGCGAATTGAGAAGAAGAGTTATTGAAAAATGTGCATCTATTAAACAAGGAATGTTACAAAACGTCATCAATAAATTTTATTATAACCTAGTCTGTGGTCAAACTGGAGCACATTTTCAGCATTTAGTTAAATAACGACTCACACCTAATTATAGTTTTGTTCTTTCAAAGCTATTGTTAATTTTACTACATAGGTACTTGTATTTAATAATTTAGTTGTTATTAAAATTTTGACGAAACTTTAGTGAGGTACATTTAACACAAGTTTAATATTTTTTTTTTCAGCAAGTTTTAGCGTGAAACATTTCGAACCGACTCGGAACAATGCAAAATGTAGGTATCTAATATCGTACTTATTTCTGAATGGGTTTAGCCATATGACATGTTTCATAACTGTTGTTAAGAATCTTCAAAAGAATCAGAAAATGTAATTAAAAGGGGTCTTTCCAACAAAATGAAGTTTGGTGTAGCACAACTTTTTGGGCCACCCTGTATAATCACAAAAGTCCTATTTTAATAAATTTTATTAAGACCTACAACTTTTATACAGGAGGTTTTTCTATATTGTGCATCATTTCCGAAATAATTGACTGTTCTGGTACTTTTTACAGACTGTGTACCTATAGGAAGTTTTTTTTATATTGTGCACCATTTTCCAAATAAATGACTGTTCCGGGACTTTTTACTCACTGTGTTGGTAATAGATCCACAAAAAAGGTAAATATGCTTGATCAAGCTATGCTGCCAAATACAATCTCTGCCTGTAAGAACATTACATTTATAGAATTACTCTAAAAGTTTTATGAATCTCAGCTAACCTCAATACTGTTTTCCCATAAAGCAACTTGTCATTGTGACCGTCCGCCAAAAAAGCGCTGTTTTTTTTTCGTCTGCCTATTTCACTAGACTAGAATGTTTTACACTAGCAAAATGTCATAGGAACGGCCGGTTTCCTACTGACAAAACTCCTAACTGTTCCTACCTGCACAAAACCAACATAATAATTTCTCAGCAACAAAATTTTGTGTGGTTAGAGTAAAAAACTAGGGGGTTTGACAAGTGTCACCTAAAAAGAATAAATTTTCCAAATAAAAATTTGGCTTGTTTTTCTTGTGAAATAGTCCAGCCGAATACCACTCAAGAAAAAAAAATGTAGGCAAAATTATTCACCTGGTTTTATTCAAGTTTGTTGCTTTCTGATAATTTCCCTCATGAAATTTTTGACAAAACCACTTGCCTCGTGATTTAGTCGAAAATGTCATTCGCGAAATTGCCAAGCAACAAACTTTCATACCAGTCGAAAATTTTGCCAGCAAATTTTTTTCTCTTGTGGTATTACATATGATATTAAAGTCTGTTTTTTTTTTTTAAGATAAACGTCAAAATGACATTATGTTGGCAATACAATGTAAAATTGTCAATGCTTTTGAATTTTTTATGTAGAAAACGCTTGTGGTGCCAAAATGGTTACTAAATTTTTGACTTGGGGAATTATCTTTAAAAAATGAGTGAATAGAATAGATCCGTAAAAAAAAAATCCTTTGATAAATGTCGTTCACCAAAACTTGAAAATTACAAAATTTGATAGACGTCTGTGCTGTCAAATAAACCGTCTGCTATTTGAATTTGGAATACACTAGAGCTGCTCTAAAGCTTTCATGAATACCAGCTATTATCCATATTGTATACCAAATCGACTTGTCATTATGCCAGCGTCTGCCAAAAAAACGCTGCCGTCTTTTTCGTCTGCCGATGATTTTTCTGAGAGTACGTTAGTAAATGAATCGACTTGCAAAAAAAAAAAAGATAAATGTCATTCACTAAAACTTAAAAATTACAAATTTGACAGGCGTCTGCCGAAGTTATGCTGTCAAAAAAATCGTCTGCCTGTGTAATTTTGATAAGCCCTCAAACTGTTAATTCGTTTCCGAAAATTTCGGTCATGATAAATATCGTTCACCAAAATGAAAATTCATCCCTTTTTGAAATTAAACCCCCGAATAAAGCTGCCACCCTGAAACGGCAGACAGTCATTTTTGGTGTGTTCAGGTAACTTACACTCATGATTTATTAATAAAAATTTTGATAAATATCGTTCACCGAAAAACCTGCCAGCTCCTATACTAAACTTATATGGCAAGTATATACATCGTTATATAATTTTTTTTTTTGGAATTTGATGAATCTGAGAGTTAACCTCTATTTATTGACACATCACTAAATGTGATCGAAAATTGTGGCAAAAGAATTGTGTGCTGTGAGAGAAGTCGCGGTGGCCATTTGTTGAATATTTTGTTTCACGTAATTGTAAACGATCATGTTACTTATTGCTATAAAGTATTAAATGTTTCCTAATTTGCTTTTCGTTTGAATTGAAAAAAAACATCCGGAACCTCTTATTGGAACACATTTTGGTTAAATATTTACATTGCACAGAGCACCACAACAAAGAAAATGATGCTGCAGATGGACCACCACCAAGAACAATTTTCTGCTATTATTACAATATCAATGAAATGTCAATGGCATCTGATAATGCAATTGAAGTCTCGAACCAAACGAAGAGAAGTAATAGTTGCTCTATCTAATAAATAATTGTTGAGAATTATAACCTACACTGATCATCAGTCATTATTGCTCGTACATTCACAAATTGCTACATTGGCAAAGTAGAGGCTCCAATTGAAATTGAGAAGATTGAGTGGAAAACTCGTCAAATTGTACCAGACGATAGAGAAAAACTGGAAACTATTACCCGCATTACCAAAGGAGAAGAGGGTGCTAAAATCAGAATACCATATAGAAAATAAGATCTTTACGATTTGCCATCCTTAAGAGATACATCCAATGATATATGGACGATAAAAACTACTACACATTTAGAGACGCCTCGATATGTTACAACTGGTTTTCAAAAATTGAAAAACAGCAAGGAAGAAGATGCGACAGCATTTACTGATGCAAACATTCGAGACATTAGATTTGATTTAAATTCTAATGCGTTGGAATCTCGATTCCACCAAGAAGTTAGTTCCATCAGTCTATCACTCATATGAAAACTCCCAAAGCAGCTATTTTGGAAATGATCCAATATTGGATATTGGAGATTTTTTTTCTAACCCTGTCTTTGTAGTGGACGGCAGCGACCAACCTGCGAAGTAGTCGCAACGTAATAACTGAGATATCCCTGCAGCTGGGGAAGCCGAACAGGACCGGCAACACTGCTGGACCGACTGCTAGAATCCTACGCCAACCCGCTAGGGTGCCAGTCGGCCCTTACCATGAACTGTGATATTAACGTATAAGAGAACCTCCGTCTGTGATAGCCAAAGTGGCGTTAAAAAGAACCTGTTAATAAACCAAGGTTAATATTTTGTCGATCGGTGTTTTATTTGTATCCAGACACTACAAATTGGCGACGCACGGAAAAGAATCGGCCTAAAAACCTCGAAAAAGTGAAAGTGGTAAGCAATATGGCCGCCGGTATCCATACCCAATTTCGAGAATTCGACGTCAATCACGATGATTGGATTATATACAGTGAACGACTAGAGGAATATTTCAAAGCTCACCAAATCAAAATCGAGTTACAAACTTCTACATTATTAAGTTTGATCGGACTGCAGTCATATAAACTCTTACGCGATCTCTGTTTTCCTGAAAAACCCAGTTCAAAAGGCTACCAGGAGTTGAATAAACTTCTATCAGAACATTATTGCCCCAAACCACGGATGTGGGTAGAGCGAAAAATTTTCTGGGACGCAAAACAGACGGAAGATGAATCAGTAAGTAAATTCTACGCACGGCTCAAAAATTTGGCGTCTGATTGCAAATATGGTGAGAATCTGAACACGTTTTTGAAAGAAAAATTTGTGACCGGCTTGAAATCCACCACAATTTTTGAGAGATAGGCAGAAGAAACAGACGAAAATAAAGACCTTAAAGGCCTTTTGGCACTGGCCATGTCGAAAGAAAGTTGCCGTAAGCTAGAAAAAAGTGTCCTCTTCACAAAAGACAAAAATTCTCGTGAATTTCCCCATGGTCAACGTGACAACGCTGCGATGTCAAGGAACCAGTACGCACCAAGGCGCCAGAACCTTCAGAAATCATGGAAGGAGCAAGGTAATGGGGAAGAACTGTTCACGCGCAGACCATCCACCAATCAGTACCAAGAACGCGGCGATCGATTTTCGAAAAATCAGAGGGGAAGAAGTCGCATGCGCAGCTACGAAAATGGTGCAAGGTTATGCAAGGTTTGCGGAAGAAAACACGAAAAAGAGTGCATTTACAAGGACTATATTTGCACAATCTGCAGGAATAAAGGACACTTAGCAAGGGTTTGTAATCGTCGACGTAATTTTAATTACGTAGATGAAAAATACAAAGAGGATTCTGAGGTAAATAGCGAGAATGACAGTATGACAGACGATTTTATCGATGAATGTTTTCATATAAAAAAGATTAGGGCCGATTCAAAATGTAATGTAAATGTATCGTGTAATAAAAATGTTTGTTTAAGTTTAAGGAAAAAAGAGAATAACACTGACCTGGAGTGCGTTCAAAGACGGCAATGCTAATGCCAAAACCTACTTTTCCCCTTCTACCGGCAATACCAAATCTGATGTGAATTTGCTGGAACGCCAAATACCGTTTCTCAATTAGACAATCCAAACCACGTGACATTCAAGATGGCGTGGCGTCCACACATGGACGAAAAAACACAAAAAATATCTGGTTTCTGCCCAACTCAATAGTTTACGTACCTACAAATATTTTATTGAATAATCAAAATCAAAGCTGCAAGCAAAACTCGAAGTAAAATAATTGAAATATGCATGAAAACACATATTCAAAACTAACTTGCTGGCCGCCACGCCATATTGAATTTGGTCTCATCCAATCAAAATTCGTATAACCATTTCTAGACTCAGTTAAAAGCACCTCCAAAAGTTACTTTACCGCGGCCGATTCTGAACGTGTAAAGCCGGCCGTTTTTGGCACGCTGAAGCCGAACTTGAACGCAATATGCCAATTTTGGCTTGGCTTTAGCCGTTTTTGAACGCAGCCCTGAGCAATTTTTGTGAGAATAGTTTTGAAATTGGACTGGAAATAGCAAAAACAAAATTAGTATTTTTTATAGATACAGGCAGTTCAGTTTCAGCAATAAATAAACAAGTTTTTGAGCAGAATTTCGAACAAAATTATATATTGCAACAGGATAATATAGTACTGAAGGCATACAACAGTATTTTTAAACCTATGGGTTATTTTAAAACAAATGTAATGTATCAAAACAGGAATAATAAAATTAAATTTTATGTTATAGGTAATGGTGGACCTAACATAGTGGGAAGAGATTTCCTTGAGGCATTCGACAATAGAATGGGCATAATAAATCATACCTCAGCTACGAGACAGGTAGAGAGCTTGGTTGAGAAATTTTCAGATGTATGTAGTGAGAAAATTGGTAAGTTTAAACCGTGCAAAGTTAGGATATCTTTAGAGGAGCACGCTACACCTGTATTCTGCAAGCCCCGTCCTGTACCCCTAGCTTATAGGAGCCTAATGAAGGAAGAGTTAAATCGACTAGAGAGTGAAGGTATAATTTCACCTGTGGAAACGAGCGATTGGGCCATGCCATTGGTTCCGATTTTAAAAGATAATGGAAAAATTAGATTATGCGCGGATTATTCTATATCTTGTAATAAATATGTCAAAAATATGAGTTACCCGCTACCAACGGCATCAGAACTATTTTCTAAATTGAATACTGGTAAATTTTTCACTAAACTGGATCTTATTTTGGCATATAATCAATTTGAATTGGACGATGAAAGTAAAAGGGTGTTAACTTGGAGTACACATAAGGGTTTATATATATACTATGAATCGGTTACCTTTTGGAATATCCGTAGCCAGTTTTATTTGTCAACGGTTGCTTGAACAGCTATTTATAAATATCAAAAATGTTGTTAATTTTTTAGATGACATACTTGTGGCGGCGTCTAGCGAACAGGAACATTTAGAGACCCTAGAAACGGCGTTGAAAATACTACAGGAGGCAGGTTTAACAATCAACATTAGGAAGTGCGAATTTATGAAGCCAGAATTAGAATATTTGGGACACCGAATCACAGCTTTCGGTTTAAAAAAATCAGACAAGAAAATAGAAGCAATTGTCAAAGCGAGCCGCCCCAAAAACATAACGGAGGTGAGGATGTTCATAGGTATGGTAAATTCGTACCAAACGCCTCACAAATTTTAAAACCTATTTATAATCTCTTGAAAGCCGATAGGGAATTTTCATGGTCAAAAGCGTGTGAGGATGCGTTTATTAGGATTAAAAACATAATTTCATCTGATTCAGTTTTGGTTCATTTCAACCCAGAGTTACCAATAATTATTACAACAGACGCTAGTGATGCCGGCGTGAGCAGAGTGATTTCTCATCTGATGCCAGATGGACAGGAAAGGTTAGTTTCATGCATGTCCAGGACCTTTATGCCAGCCGAAGAGAATTATCCAAGTCTGCATAAACAAGCACTAGCCATATACAGGGTGTCCCAGCCGAAAGTGACCCATTTTAAATGCTCATAACTTTTGAACCAGGTGTGCTAGCTACCTGCGGTTTGTGCCATTCGATTTCTCTTGGCCCAAAGTTTTTTTTAGTAGATTGCAAATTTTTTCGAAACTTATACAGGGCGAGAAAAAAAAAATCCGTTTTTCAACATCGAAATTCTCCACTATTTCTAATGGAAGTATATCACAACGTCAAAAAAAAAGATTCATGTTCAAGGTATCCATATAGCTATAGACATCGTCCCTGAAACTTGAAGTTTTAGCCGTTAAAAATCAAAATCGAAATCTTCGTATTTTTGCAAATGCATGCAATGCTTGATATCAGTATGATACAACATAGATTTAATTAAGTTAAAATACATTTTCTGAGAAAATTTAACGAGTTCCAGAGTATTTTCTCTGGAACTCATTGAATAGAGATACCCCAATAGTAAGTAACGGTTTGGTGTACAATCTCTATTGAGAAAAAATACAGACCATTTTCACTATTGAACCCAACGATAAGAGAAACTGTATACACTGATATGTTCTTTTTCCCACAGTTAAGACAGGAGGGTATCTTTGATGATATCTATTTTCAGCAGGATGGTGCCCCCACCTCAAAATTCTTTAATAGTAAGGGAATCACTAGATACGACACTTAGGGAAAGACGGACAAGGAGAGCCTTTAGAATGGACACCCTACTCTCCTGACTTGAGAGTTCTAGACTTTTATCTCTGGAGTTATGTTAAGGAAAAATGCGGTAATACTTTGCTCAAATAACCTGGAAGATCTCAAGCGGAACATTTGTAATGTCATTGAAGCGATTCTCCAGGAAATTTTACACAATTCATTCAACCATTTACTGATCCATAAATTCCTGGAACAGAATGGCTTACATAAACATATAAAGCACTTTGTATAGTTTTATGCAGTTTTTATGAAATTTTTATTAGTCAAACATACGTTCCAAGTTTTGAAAATATGCGTTTCCAAAAATACCAAGATTTCGATTTTGATTTTTTACGGCTAAAACTTCAAGTTTCAGGGACAATGTCTATAGCTATATGGATATCTTGAACATGAATCTTTTTTTTGACGTTGTGACATACATGGTGTTCCATTAGAAATAGTGGAGAATTTCTATGTTCAAAAACTTATTTTTTTTTCTCGCCCTGTATAAGTTTCAAAAAAATTTGCTACCTACTGAAAAAAACTTTAGGCCAAGAGAAATCGAATGGCACAAACCGCAGGTAGCTAGCACACCTGGTTCAAAAGTTATAAGCATTTAAAATGGGTCACTCTCAGCTGGGACACCCTGTATTACACAGTAGGTGAATATTCACAATTTTTACAGGGAAGAAAATTTCTACTAAGAACAGACTGTAAGCCTTTACTGGGAATATTTGGTAAAGATAAGGGAATTCCTCAAATGCATGCAAACAGAATTCAAAAATGGTCAGCCTATTTGAGTAACTTTTCTTACGAAATGGAGCATATTCAGGGTAAAAATAATGTATTAGCCGACTATTTAAGTACAGCTTCAGTAAAAATTAAATTAACTAACAAAGAAAATCCCGGAAAAAGTATGTTTCTCAATTTTACAGCCTCTCAAGACGAATGGCCCATAAACAACGAAGATATACGCAAGAAAACTAGTGAGGACAAGAAGCTGAAACAGATTGTGAGGTATGTGCAGCAAGAAAATTGGCCAAGCCGAATTTCCGCAGAGATTCGTCCATACTACATCCGCAGAGAAGAGCTATACGTGGGAAATGGTGTACTGATGTGGGGATATAGAATGGTAATTCCTAAAGCCTTACAGTCAGATTTGCTGGGCGAACTTCATTTTTATCACTTTGGCATGGTTAAAACCAAGGCATTAGCCAGGTCATATATTTATTGGCCTAATATGGATCAAGACATAGAATCGACATGCAAAAGATGCAGCTATTGCCAGCAGAATAAGTCCTTACCTCCCAAAACTGATTTAACACCTTGGAGAATCGAAAAAGCCCCATGGCAGAGAATCCACATGGATTATTTAGGGCCGATCCAAGGGAAAATGTTGCTTTTGGTGGTGGAGGCATTTTCGAAGTGGATTGAGCTGATACCAGTAAATTCTATGTCGTCTTTGGAAACAGAAGAAAAGTTGAAAGAAGTTTTCGCTAGGTTTGGCTTGCCAAAGGTTATTGTATCGGATAATGCAACACAATTTAAGGCCGCAAACATACAACAGATGTTAAAACGAAACGGCATAAGGACCATGTTCGCCCCTCCAGCAAATCCAGAATCAAATGGCCAAGCGGAAAATGGAGTAAAAACAGTTAAAACTAATATTAAAACTAGGCTTTTGGACCCCAGGAATAACGGCAAGAGTTTGAATATGATTATTTCAGAAGTTTTGTTTTCTTATAGGAACACCCCCCACATCTCTACTAAAGAAATGCCGTCCAAACTGATGCTTGGAAGAACAATTAGAACAAGATTGGAAATTCTGAGAGAAACCCCAATTTTAAACCAAGTCCAGAATGAACAAAACAACTATAAAAACAGTATAGAAAATCTGGAAAGGGCTCAAAAACGACAGATAAAGCAGCATGGGGACACAAGAAGGAGTTTTCGGGAGAAAGAGAGAGTATTTGTAACTGACTATAGAAGTCAAAACCACAGGAGCTGGACCAAAGCAGTAATCCACAAAATCATAGGTCGAACTACCTATTTGTGTGAAATAGAGTCAGGACAAATATGGAAAAGGCACGCAAATCAAATCATAAGTAGAACACTGGATGAAGAAACACCAAAAGAATTAGGAAAAGACAGGCGAGGTTTGCAGAGTAGAGGGGTGGAGAACCAGGTAACAATTAAAACCAGATACTGTTACCACGGGCCGCAGAAGGACAGCCCTTCAGGCAAAAGACCAATGAATGATAATATTGTAAGTTCACCTAGCTCTCTGAATGTCTCTGGCTGTTCAGAGGATAGCCAAATGTCATTAATTTTAGGTTCTGATAAAACGCCGGAAAACAGCCATCCTTCTTTTGTCGATGCTAATAGTTCTTTTTCCACAGATTCCCAAATCGAGAGCCCGGAGTCAGTTGTAGATGATAGTTTCAACGAAGTTGACAATGTTGACAATGAAGCAGGCATACCTAATTCCATCAAAATTTGTAAAGATACAAAAGACAGAGCAAACACGTCTACACCTGGCACAGGGCCTGCGAAGGTCAGTAGTTATGGAAGAAATATTAAGAAACCAACATGGGGAAAAGACTACTCGTTTGAGATTGACTAACGAATTAATTAGTCTAAACAAAAAAAAAAGTAATAGAATTAAGATATATAACTTGTACACATTTCGGTATGTAACTTATTCCTTAGGACTAGAATATAGTAATATTGTCTCTAATTGTTTCATGTAGGAATATTAATTTGTAAATTTGAGCTTTCAGGTACTTATAAATGATAAACTGACTAAAGTTGAAATTGGTTACTGTTGGAAATTTAGGACAATGTTAATTTGTGTAATGTAATTTTTAGCAATTAGGTTCCGAGTGTATGCAAAGATGTTGATTGAGCATGGCTTGGAAGTGACCTGTTCTCAAGAATGGTAACAACCAACATAGGAGGAGAGTGAGATATCCCTGCAGCTGGGGAAGCCGAACAGGACCGACAACACTGCTGGACCGACTGCTAGAATCCTACGCCAACCCGCTAGGGTGCCAGTCGGCCCTTACCATCAACTGTGATATTAACGTATAAGAGAACCTCCGTCTGTGATAGCCAAAGTGGCGTTAAAAAGAACCTGTTAATAAACCAAGCTTAATATTTTATCGATCGGTGTTTTATTTGTAGCCAGACACTACAATAACCCAAAATTATCTTTGATATTAGTTTCTTTTTAATTTTTTATGAATAAGTAGCGAATATTGATTTTAAAATACATCACGCGTTTATGGCCGTAATACCGTGGATAGACTTCTATTTCAACAGACAACCTGTTTAAGAATTTCCAATAACTAATGGCATTACAATCCTGACCCTCATAGCGATTTTTTTTTTGTTCAATTGTACTGTCACACTATATAAATTTTCAGTAGATAAAGTCTATAACGTTATTGGCCTTGAAAACTCTAAATCGTCAGACTGTTTTTTACTATGCTGCGTTTTCATTTGGAAAATGGACTATCAAGTAATCCAAACTAGAGTCTATACGTGACAACTACCTCATCTAAAAGCTTTTCACTTGCTTTTTGTTGGTATTTTTTAGGCGTTTCGAGCACCCCCAAAGAAAAGTGCTTTGGACGAATAAAATACGCTCTTTCTGGATTAGTATATTTGGTCATGTGGCTATGGGAAAATAAATATAACTTTCTTCAAGATACAATTTATATCCCAGACAGGTGAATTTAATTCAAATTTGGTTCGAAATCAGCTGAAATTTTATACGAATAATAGACGACATCATTTAAAATGTCAAAATCTTTTTTGAAAGAAACATTTTCAAATTTGCTCGCTTGTAGCAAAGTTTCTTGTAGAATACCCACATAAATAATACTAAAATAATTTAAGATGCCTGTCCCATCCGATAATTTAAAAAATATGGTTAACAATATGAGCCGTGAATTTTGCTTTTTTATGGATTATTGAAGTCGAATATAATAACGCTGAGACAGACGCTAACATAGATTCAGTTGTAAAGTGTGTATAGTAGGTATTCTGTATTCTATTGATAAAATAATTATTCTACCCTATGAAATTGTTTGTTGATACATTACGATTACGCAGCTCTATAGCGTTGATTTTTTCAATAATAGAAATTTAATTGGTCATCACGTTGTATATAATTTTATTCTCAATCAATTGCTTTTATTCAAAGTCAATTTGACCAAAAAAAATTGTATAAATGATTGGCCATAGTTTAGGGTAGGTACCTATAATTTTATGTTTTTTTTTTCTCATTTTGAAGGTATTATAAATCTATGTTGGAAAAAATGGTACTGATGTAAAATCATATTTTTTTTTTTTTTAATTAACTGCTTCAAAACCTTATAAAATAAGAATCTCATCATCATCGCCATAGCTGCTCCACGCACTAATCTTATGAAAAATTACTTTCGGTGGAATTTTCTAAAATTTGGATATGTTGTGCTCCTGGACATTCTAAACAAAAATTATCATTGACACAAAAAGATCCAACCAGCCATTTTCGAGTCATGGTATCGAGACAAAATATATCAGGTGCAAAAGCACTTCAAATTCTTGTCACTTTATAAAAATGTTGAAATGACACTTAGGGCCTTACGGCTTTTGTGCATTAGCGGCTAAGTCGCGTGGCCAGGTCGCGCGACCAATAAATGGTTGGTCGCATTCCTAGTTTGTATACTAGGAATAATAATAAAAATTTTGACCAGATTTATAATATAAATATTATCGAAGTTTATATACATAATTGAAATAATATAATTTTAGTACCTACCTATTTAAAAATCATTATTATCATGATCATCATTATACATTCACTCACTAACGAGTATTATGAGAATCTTGGCAGCATCATTATCTGTGGGTTCTTTGATAGCTTAATAGATCGATTCTGGACCCACAATGCATACCTATCCAATCAGCGGTAGCTGCCATCTGGTCGCTGTTGTAAACCAGCTCTTGTCAGACTCGCTCGTTTTTATGTTACGACTTTGAACAAGTTTGTCAAAATATATACTCAAATGACTATTTCCCTGGTGTTCGACAACGTCAAAACACCCTAACAAAGACCAATTTTTACGTAGTATCTACCATCCAAAATCGCGATCCAGAAAAATTAAACCTGAAAAATACTCTTCCATAAACTTCTTGCAATGAAAATTTTTATTTTGGGAGATATATACCTACTTTTTTTCACCAGTTTTTTTTTGGCCTTGGTCGCACTCTCGGCCAAATTCCTGATCCAAAGAGACAAAAAGAAAACGTGGGTCCAAAATGATTTGTTTTTAAAATGCAGTGTTTCACTAATGCATAAAAGCATTAAGGTCGTGAATGTCATTCCAACATTTTTATGAAGCGACAAGTATTTGAAGGGCTCTTGCATCTGATATCTTTCAACTTACTGTAAATCGAAAATGACTCGTTGGAATTTTTTGTGCCAATGATAAATATTTTTGTTTAGAATGTCCAGGACCACAACACAAATATATCCAAACAGATAATTTTACCGAAAGCCATTTTCTATAAGATTAGTGCGGTGTCCTTTGTAGCTCAAAAACATACGACTGTACATTTTCGTAGGTTTTTCGACTTTTTCCAAGTCAAAATATCTTCTCGTCGAACCCTTCACTCGTGATCTAGAGGGACCATAGTGTCGGAATTCCGGGTCCACTAAAACACACAAAAAACAGTAGGTTTATCCAACAGGACTCAAGGACTATGCCGACTCTCTTCAGAGTGAATGTCTCATCGATCTAAAACCTCTGATTAAAAGCAAAACGTGAATATCAAAGGTAGATAGGTATATATGGAGGTAAATTTAAATGTAATAAGGTAGATTTTGTGATACAATCTTTCGAAAAAAAAAGGTTATGCAGAAAATGGACTTTCCTAGTAGTACCTGCTACCAAGAAGTTCTTGACATCAAAGAACTCCAGTTCCAGTTTTCTTCCTTCATGTAGGTACTCTTCGATATAAATCATTATAGAAAGCTCCGTATTCGCTTCGCGCATGAAGCATCTTAACCAATCAAATTATAAAAAAATATGATTCAATTTTCTTGTGTACACTTTCACTTTAGACCAAGAGATTTGTTTTTTAAAGGTAATGTTCACATTAGGACGTGAATCAATAAATTGCCTTCAACCAAAAATTAACAATTTCAGAATCCAACAGCAAGATAAAAACAGAGATAATTTCAATTGTCCAGAACGAGAAAACCGAAGTCCTAATATAGAAGAAAAAATATAGATAAAAGTTCCATATACAGCCGTAAGTCTAGTACCGCAAACTAAGTGGACAACGCATTAGTGTGGTACACGAAATGTTCGAAGCTAACGGAAGGAGTCGCTCTGAGAGT
Organism: Ceutorhynchus assimilis; assembly: GCA_917834065.1. Lineage (NCBI taxonomy): Eukaryota > Metazoa > Arthropoda > Insecta > Coleoptera > Curculionidae > Ceutorhynchus > Ceutorhynchus assimilis. The sequence goes on from OU892277.1 coordinate 85,244,606, forward strand.
AACTGGACCAAACTTCAAACTCTTCTTAGCACTGGAAAATGTGCCCACAATATTTCAAGCCGAGGTACTGGATATAAACAACTGTGTCCAAGAGTATCCTTAAAGGGACCTCTTCGGAGAGCACTGTCCGACAGTCAAGCGGTTGATATAATTCTCTACATGCCCGAAAAATTTCATTTGTGTACTCGTAAGGGGGGTTTTTGATCAAAATTCCCTTATTTGGAGGGCGGTCACGGGAGCGGGCTACCACCCATCGCTGGCAGACGGGCGGTTTTTGGTTACGAATGATAGAGTGTTTCGAGTACCTGTAATTAAAATTTTGTGCCCGATGAGGGCGGTGATTTGACGCTGGGCCACCGGTCTAGAACACTTTTGAACATGATCAGAACTAAAATTATCGACTCAAGTGTACCCAAGGCACTGTGGGGAGAGGCTTTAATCTCTTCAGTGTAAGAATTAAATAAAACACCTACCTCAGCCCTCAGCAAAGTAGAAACCCCATCACTAAAATGGCATGGCCCTAATGATATTAGTAGGTAAACTAAAAGTTTTTGGTTGTCGAGCATGGTATGTTCAGTTACCAAGGAAAAATAAACTTGAACCAAAGGCCAAAAATGGTATACTGGTGGGATATTGTGGAGGCGGCTATAGACTATGGATACCCTATCAGAAGATAGAGTAATTAAATCCAGGGACGTACGTTTTGACGAACAAATTTTAGAATACAAACAAAATTATGGATATGCAAATGAGAAAAAAGTGGAATCAAAAACTCAGCCATGCGAATCAAAAGAAAAAGAAACAGATGAAGAAGAATTTCTTGATGAAGAAGAACAGAGAGAAGAAAGCAGAGATGAAACTTATGAAGAGAGCGAAGAAGAAATCGAAAATGACATAGAAGAAGTAATAGAAAATGAAACTGGAACCAGAAGAGGAAGAAGAAATATAAGACCAAAACATGTAGATGAATATAAAATGTATGAAGCTTATTGTCTATTGTCTGAATCATATCAAGAGCCGAAGACCTATAATGAAGCCAAAAAATGTCCAGAATGGAAGAAGCAATTCAAAAGGAATTAAATTCACACGAACAGATGAATACTTGGACTCCAGCTCTAATGCCAAAAAATCAGATTGCAATAGACACCCGCTGGATTTTAAATTAAAAGAAGATGGCACTAAAAAAGCCCGATTAGTGGCAAGAGGCATCCAAGAACCGTATGGAATAGGCGGTGAATTTAGCTACGCACAGTCAGCAGGCTTTCAACTATAAGAATTATTCTTATGTTCATAGCAGTACAAAGAGGTTAGAAGTAGAAATAAGTAGATGTGCCTACTGTATTTTTGAATGGTCAGTTGGACAAAGAAATATTTATTAAAAGTCCTGAAGAACTAAAAAGTGATTCAAAGTTTTTCAAACTTATAGAGCATTATATGGATTGAGAAGCGCTCCAAAGTGCTGGAACATCAAATTCAACGAAGTCATGTTAGAGTTAAAATTTGAAAGATCAAAACATGACTTTTGTCTTTATAGAAAAAATAATATATTTTTGGTAGGTACTTATAACTGGAACAGAAAAGGAAATGGATGAATTAATTGAAGATTTGCATAAAGAATTTAATATCAAAATCAGCAGAGATGTCTCAATATTCCTAGGAATAGAAATAACACACAATAAAGACGGCTTAAAATTTGTACAAACCAGAATGATCGATCGATTGTGCAAAGAATTTGGTTTATAGAAGAATGTCGACCAGTGACTACGCCAATGGAGGTTACATTTAACATGGATGAAGATCTTATAAGATTATGTAGTATGATGTATTATTTCATTAGTATCTAGACCAGATGTAGCATTTAGTGTATCATACCTCAGTAGATACTTGGATAAAGCAACAAATCAAGCCTGGGATGCAGCGAAACGAGTACTTCGATACCTTAATTCGACTAATCATCTTGGATTGAATTACACCAAGGGAAATGGAGAACTTGTAGGAATGTCAGATGCCGATTGCGGAGGAGATAGACAGACCAGAAAGATTGTCAGCGGATTTACATGTTTCCATTTCGGAGATCCCATAGCCTGGTACTCTAAAAAGCAGAATTGTGTGGCTTTGTCAACCATGGAAGCTGAATATATAATTAGCAGCAGCTTCTGTAGCATAAGAGCTCATAAACGTTGAAGGCGTTTTGTCGGAGTTCAATGGCCAGACGGAAGAAAGTGTTAAGCTGAAAAAGTGGACAATATAAGTGCGATTCCAATGATGAAGACTTTTAAGAACTCAAAAAGAGATAGACATATTGAAATACGTTAGGTATAAATTCATTAAAGATTTATGTATTAAAGGAAAAATTCTGATTGATTACATTAATACTAGCCAAAGTTGTGCCGATTTGTTTCCTAAAGCTCTGGCTAGAATTAAATTTGAATCATTTAGAGGATTCATTATGAAGTGATGATGGTATTTAATATTAGGGTTTCACGATTTTCAAGAAATTTCTTGTTCTCGACTTGATCTTGACTTGAATTCAAGAAAATTTCAAGTCAAGAAATCTGAAACTATTTTCAAGACAAGTCAAGATTTCCTATTTCAAGATCAAGATTTCTTGTCAAGAAACCAAGAAATTCTTGAATTTCTTGAAATACCTAAACAGTTTTACAAGTGGCTGTAATAGTACCTATATTGAAATACAAGTTGCAAGCTGCCACAATAGCCTTCTGCAACACGTGTATATTATACTATTTTCCCTTAAAGCAGTATTTTCCCGATTTTGTATTAGAACGTTTTTAGTTGGATATTATTCTCGCAAAATATGTCAGTTGGTACCATTTTACTGACTAGCAGATCTTCCTGATTTTCGAGCAGGTGGAACAAGTACAGGGTGCTGCAATTTGGAGTGTTTTAACAAGAAAAACATACGTCCAGACCAAGGTTGTTTGAGGGAGGTAGGTTGCCTGATAACTTTATGACGTCATCTGGGGACTGGAGTGCCTCAACATAATGCAAATCTCCATGAGGCATCCCAAATGCGTCAACAAGCTACCCATTACCAAGCAATCTATCAACTTTTAGGAACCTTACTCCTAGACCACAGGCGTTTTCTCGCATCTCAAATGTTTCAAAACATTTTTCAAAACTGGTTTAAGTAATGTCACCATGACGTCATAATTTCTCGCCGCGAGAAAATTGTTTGAAAACGTGGATTGGATTGTATTTCGAAACGGTTTGAACCAATTTTGACGTGACGTCATGGGTTTATCGCGAGAATGTACAGGGTTATTGGTTATAAATGTCACCACCCTCTATCTTTTTTATTTGAAATTTTAGAAAAAAGTGTCCCATATAAAAGTTTTATGATTGAAATTAAATTTTTTGAAACAGTCACTTTCGCATATACAGGGTATTTCAGAAAAGCTGGTCGGGCTCCAAATTTTTTATTTCAAATAGAGTACCCTGTATAATATTGGATATTCGGATTCTACGTAAAATTCTGTGCAGATATCATGTAATATAGCCTATACCTAAGTTCAACTGTTTTGGAAATATTGACAGTTGAAAATTGACTTTTTTGCAACTTTGACAGGCTGTAAATCCTAAAAGGTTAATATTAGAGCAAAACCGATCTTACATTTTTATATTAGATTTTTATAAACTATCAGTTGACACCAATATTTGACATCAACTTTGAATTTAATCCCGGATTGAAAATTTCAATTAAATTTAATCTTCGATTAAATTTAAAGTTGGTGTCAAATGATAACTTGTGAAAATCTGTAAGATCGGGTTTGCTCAAAAGTTAACCGTTTAGGTTTTACAGCCTGTCAAATTTGCAAAAAAGTCAATTTTCAACTGTCAATATTTCCAAAACAGTTGAACTTAGGTATACGGTATACACATGAAATCTGCTCAGAATTTGACGAAGAATCCGAATATTGAATAATATACAGGGTATTCAATTTAAAATAAGAAATTTGGAGCACGACCAGCTTTTTTGAAACACCCTGTATATGCAAAAGTGAGTTTTTAAAAAAAATTAATTTCAATCATAAATTTTTTATTTGGGATAGTTTTTTCTAAAATGTCAAATAAAAAAGATAGAGGGGGGTAACATTTATAACCAATAACCCTGTACTGTTTCAAAACAATTTTGAACCAGTTTCAAAAAAGTGAACTCGAGAAAACGCCTAGAGAAAAATTGACTTAGATGTCATGAGATCGATGTCCGAGAAACGTCGATTGTCAGAAACCGTATCGCGATCGCAATATCTTCAATGAGTTCAATGGTGCCATTAATACAGGGCGATTTTCGATTTCTCCCAATTCCGAAAAATAGCTATAAAGCTATAAGTTATTTATTTATCAATATTAGCTCATTGGATAGCTCTGCTTTTGCTGATTTTTCCTCGAAAACTGTTAGGGATAAACCTATCGTAGGTCATATCATTGAAGTCAGCGAAAGTAGAGCTATCCTATGAGCTATTAATATATAGGGTGTCCTATTAACAAAAATCAGACTTTGGTCAATATCTCGAAATCGCAGCGAAATAGAAAAATAACTGAGTACGTCACTGGATTGTGTTCAAAAAAGTATCCCCATAATGTTTTCACAGAAATCACAAAAAATCATAAATAAAAAACTTACAGCTATTTTTCAGAATAGGAAAAAATCGAAAATCGCCCTGTGTCAATGGTACCATTGAAGTTTCTCAGAAATCGATCCCATGAAATCTAAGCCAATTTTTCTCTATCTGGCCTGGATTGATGGTTTTTCTGTTGAAACACTTCAAATTGCAGCACCCAACGCATTTCCAAAGTGTTTTCGAGAGCGGCGTATAGAAAAACAAAGAGAGCCTATTTTCAAGTAATTTCAAGAAATTTCAAGATATCTTGATTTCAAATCAAGACTTTTGCTTTCAAGAACCCATCGAGTCAAGACATGTTCAATTTCTTGATCTTGAATTTCAAGTCAAGTCAAGAAATTACGTTCAAGTCAAGATTTCTCGTCTTGATGAAACCCTATTTAATATACTAAGTATATTAAGTTTAAGGTACAATATTTATTTGTACACTAGTTATTTTTGTAATGTTCAGTTTTTTGGAAAATGTAGGTATTTTGATTTCATGTGATTTTTTTATTTTTTTCAATGAAATGTATTGTTATTGTTTATAATTTTTAGATGTCATCCAGTCAGCTGTTGCTGTCAAATTTGTAAGGTTAGTATAACATTTGTAACAATTACATTCCATTAGGCATTCCAGGTTGACGTCATAACCGATCCGCCATTTTAACTGAGGGGCACACACAAGCCAAACATAGCCTGATTTAGTGTTATTTTCAATGCAAACCGAGAATTTTTGAAGTATTATTTTGTGAAGATGCCTTCGTTTTGTGGCGTTTTTGGGTGCTCCAATAGAGCTGAAAGGGATAAAGTGAGGTTTTTTAAGATTTCAGCAGCATTTAAAGGTCGAGGGGATCGCATAAACGAGCTATCAAAAAAACAACGGAGTATGTGAATTAGATGCCTCGGAAGGGGAGATTTGACTGTAACGTTGTTGAAAATGATCGAATTTGTTTCGTTCATTTTGTTAAAGGTAAGTTTTATGACTGTCTTGTTGTTAAAATACAAAAACACTTCATCTCGGTATATCAAAAAAGTTGTTTATGTTTCTACAAGTATATAGGTAACTTTTAATACCTTTTAGGTAGTCCAGCAGAATTTAAGGATACAAACAATCCGGATTGGGTTCCCAGTACGAATTTAGGATATAGGGGAGGGTGGGCCATCATGAGACGCGTTTACCATGAGACAATCGCCATTATTTTTTAATACCGTGGGCTATTTGTCTCTATTTCACAGTACATCAAGTATTAAACATGTTAGTCTTATTTCTGTTGCCAGAGAAGCTGCACGTGCGCCCCCAAATTTTTGGCCGGTTTCGATTTGTTTTCGCCATAGTGAAATTTCTTTTGCCGTAAGTTCAGTACTTCATCAGTCGTTCCCAATATATTTTCATTTTGTTCTGAGGTTTCCAACACAACAGGTGGATATTAATTTTATTGTTTATGTATATACGTGTGGATTTTTTCACGTTTTACCCAAATATTGCGGTTTGTAACTCAGACCTACCATGGGCTACAATGAGACACGAAGTTTGGGCCACCTTGAGACGTGTCTCAAATGTTGAGAAAAAAATATTTTGTTCAAAACAAGTTCAAAACATGTCACGAGGACGCAAATAAAAATTTCAAAAGGCCTGTTTAGTGCCGAATCAATAAAAAAGCCTGTCGAACATGTGATTGAACATAAATTAAGCTTTAAGGAATGCAGCAGAGAAAAACAACGTGAAGCATCAAACATTTTCAAGATATATGTTGAAAAAACACAAAATAATGAAGAAAAGTTATATTACTGCCCTCCATACCATGTATTATTTTTGAATAAACCTTATTTTTCTCCTTTTTTCTCGGTTTTTATGTATGTCTCAAAGTGGCCCACCTCATGGGCTACCTTGAGACAAAATCAAATTTTTTTAGATTCCTCTATAAAATAAAATAAATAATATTGTGCTAATAATTTATTCAAAAAATGTTTGCAATAAGATGAAAGATTATGAGGCTCACGAAACTGTAGCGAAAAAATTAAAATTACCAATTTTATCCCCAAAAAAGTGAAAACTGTCTCAACGTGGCCCACCCTCCCCTACTACGATAATTGATAAAAGCCCAGAAGGAACAAGCCAGTAAGCTAAGCTACATGCCAGATCTGTGCACCGATCAGAACAGTCAAAACGTTTGAGGAGTCATTCTACCACAAATTTATTTTGCTAAAGTTTATTTGTAAGGTTATTTATATCAAACTTTTTTATTTTTTAAACAATTTAGATTCTCAAGCATTATTTTTGTTAATAAATTGTTTGTTTACTATTGTTGAATTGAAATGTAAAGTGGCATCTCTGTAAATAAAGATTCATTCATTCATTCCATTCATTCACAAAGACTAAAAACAACTTAAAATTTATTGAACAAATCAAAAAACGCAAAAATTCCGAAGCACAAACTCAAAAAACACTGTAAACAATAATGATTTATAGGCTGTGGTTGCCCCTCAGCAAATATGGCGGACCTTGTCAAAGTCACGTGACCTGGAATACCTAATTGAGGCGGTGTATTGAATATCATTTAGGGAAATCTGTAATATGTTTAGGCTGCGGATCGATAGATGGCGCGACAGTCTGAATATCTGTCATGATGTCATTTTTGTAGTAATCTCATGTCGCGTTGTCTGTAGAATTTTGGCGGTCGTGTCACTCGTGTCTGCAGCTTAATTATTGTTATTAATTAATAAAATAATCTCTGAAAGAATTTTGTCTTTTAACTATCCACATCAAACAAAGCCCCTTGAACATCAACTAGACGCAGAGTCACGCACAAAATATTTGGAAAGGTAGCAGTGTTTGAGCGGCTAGTAGCTGTAACGACGCCTAATGCAATCTACAATCGTTCTATAATGTACATTCTACCGTATGCATTTATTCATTCCGTACATGTATATGGCACCTAGCACAATCCAATTGGTCAGATTTAAAATTTAAACCAATTAAACTTCGAGTGCCATACGCGCGTACGGAATGTAAATCAGTGCCATATGCACTTACGGATTGTAATATAGTTATGCGTAATGAGCACGCAAAATCACGTCTCCAGCGGCCAAATATCCTGTTTTATTTTTGTGATTGCCGGGCTTAGATAGGTAGGTTCTTCTATGGAGGTTGGCGTTGCGTCCTCTCTTTCGATTTTCTTAGAAATATTTTAAACAAGAAATTGGTAGTCATTGTTTCGCCGACATTATTTTAATGAGATCTCTTGTGTTTAGTTGGCTGTTCAAAACCGCTATGCATGCTGCGAGTGCTGCGACAACGTTGCTACTTTTGAATTATAAATATTTTGAACAGAGTACTGGAAAATATAGAGCAAGCCTAATGACTGAAAATGACGCAGACGATGGGTGGAAGAATTTGTCTTTGATTATATTATTCAATAAACATACTGACCCTTTTCGCTTTCGTTCTGATACTCTATGTATATTTTCTGTGCTCATCGAAGATTAATACCACTTATTACACCGCATGTTTGTAATGTGTTAATAATACCTACCTAATTATTATTACATTCGAAATTCCGTAAAAAAATTGGAAAATAAATACGCCATACTAGCACTTTATTTGAGATACAGTATTTACTGCCGTTTAAAATAGATATAGTTTAAAGAATAATTGATGCTTATGTCGTTTTCAGCTTAACAAAATTTTCTGCTGTAATAACTAGGTAACTAAACTTTGTTTCACGAGGGTTCATACTTTTTGCCTTCCTTTTTTAACAAATGAAAATTGACTGAAACAAATCAATGACGTCAAAAACGTTCGTCGGTTCTTAAACCAGAAGTCATTCATTTTAATTTGTCAAAAAAATGAATGTGTGGTATGAATTAAGGCCGCGTTAATGGCCGCCATGTTTAAATTTAGCTTTTGAAAATGACGACTGCGCCACTCTACACATACAGTTCAATATTTTATTTTCTGTTCAAAACAAAATCTGTTGGTGAAACACTTAGTGAAAGAGAAAGACAAATATACAATTATGATGCTCCCAATGTAGCTTTTTTGCCGTGGCGCCATCTACTTGAAATTGCTTGAACTGTTTTCACCTCCAAAATTCGTTTTAAGGTCATCTCAAAAAATCCGCAAAAATTTCCAAAATCCTTTGGCATAAACATTATTTGATATATTATCTACAATCTTTAAACATGCAAATATGCAACCACCAACACATTAAAGGCGATTTTCAGCCTGGAATGATTATTATTTGGTTATAACCAATGCATTTCCGCCGTCGCGGTTTTAACCAAAGTAGGGGAAGTTGTGACGTCACATATCAGCTGATTTGCTTTTGGTATTTACCACTTATAACCGATTATAACCCAGCTTTGGACTTGGGTTAATCTTTTGGTTACAGCTTTTTGATGTTATTGTTATTATTTTTGGAATTTGTATTAGTGTTTTGTGATTTTGCAGTTGCGTTGTAGCCTGGCACAATGAAAGAAGTATACATTCACTCACTCACTGCAATTCACCATGTTTAGATCCAGGTTTATATCATCCCCAAAGAAAATTTGTTTGATAAACGAGACTAACGAGAAATTCAGCTCCATTTTTTGTACCTAAACAAAAAACTATTGTTGAAACGAAAAAACAAATGAGAATAATAAACATAATCCTACACTGCTATAACCAAATCATTTCAGCGGTCAGTTCCTTGGGTTATGATTCTTGAATGGTGGGGGGCTATGACGTCACACTTGGCTGTCAAAGTTGTCAACCAAAAGAATAACCACGGTATTTACCGATAAATAATCATTCCAAGCTGAAAATCGCCTTTAGTTGTTTTGGTGGTTGCGAACATGATTTTTGAATTTAAAAAAAAGGCTGAATATCGAAAAACCAAAATAAGGAATTGTAGATAATCGATCAAATAATGTTTATGCCAAATTTGAGCCAATTATGATGTGCCGTTTTTTTAAAGACCTTAAAACAAGTTTCGAAAAATCAACCAATCAGAGCACTGCAATCTCATCGTTGTTGCGGCCTTAATCTACGACAACCCTTTTTTTTTTCAAGTTATGACGTGTTCGATATCAAAATTATGAACCCTGGCGAAACGATCTGTATGACATTGTGTAAGTGCATATGGCACTGATTTACATTCCGTACGCGTGTATGGCACTCGAAGTCTGATTGGTTTAAATTTTAAATCTGGCCAATGTGATTGTGCTAGGTGCCATATACATGTACGGAATGAATAAATGCCTACCGTATCGTGGACGGCAGCGGCGCAGTTGTTATGCATGTACTAGATATATCATGTCCTCGTCCGTGCGTTGATCAACAGACGGCGGTGATAACAGTGTATGTTCAATAATTTAAAAAATTTATGAGTTACTTTCAGCATGTTTATAAAAATTTGTTTATAGTACTTAAAAAATATACTGCTGGACACTTGAACTTACACATACAGATTTTCACGCAAAATTCAATTTTATCGCCCCGTACCTATATCATAACCCTATGGTCCTATGAGAAATTTACGGCAAGCTTTATCCGGAAAAACAGGCTATTAAAATCCACAAACCAAGTTAAAAAAAAATTATTCGTGTCGAAAATATGAAACTCTGAATTTTGTCTAAAAATCTGTATGTGAAAGTTCGAGTGTTCAGCAGTTTAGTATACCGGAACAACCGCTTCTGAGATATGACTAAAATGTTCGTTCGTTCTTTCACCCTTACTACAATTTTTAGCGCGCTGAGAATTCTCAATCCAGCAGGCAATTCGATTTCCATTTATTGTCTTCATCTTGTAAGTAAGCATGAGCGCCTCGTACGCACTCGTACGGAAATAATTGTTAAAACCACTTTTCAAGTCCTGAGAACTCAAATGACATTGTGGCTCTAACATTGTCATTTCCTTGTCGCCTGGGTTGTACAAAATACCTATTCGACAAAGATTATAAGACGAGTTTTATTCAAAAACAAACATAGGGTTAGCAATTTATTAGCAAAAGCTGAAAGAAAAACATACAAAAGTTAAAATCGGCATTTTTAAATTAAAAGAGGGGAACGAAATGCAGGAACAGGCCGTACAAGCACTCGACAGAAATTAAGCGCATATTATTGGGATACAAGAATAAGAGATGAGATGCTTGTTGTTTGGTTTTGCGGTCTATTAGACGCCAAATCAGCGAGGAGAAAGGGCTTTCATTTGGGAGACTGCGCCACATAATATAAGATCAAACGGGCTCGTAGTCCTTTGGCATTCAAACGTGAAACCTTTTGATGGTTCCAAACGTGCATCATTCAAACGAATCACATGGAAGCCTTTCACAGAGATTGTCTAATTTTTAAAACACTAAAAAATTTTAATCAAATAGTATTTTTGTTATATGATTTGTGATGATAACGTCGTATTAAAAAGAACGTAGGAAACTTTTACGTCGTTTATAGATTAGGTATAAGATCGCTGTCTATAGGGCTTATGTGAATTTTGATACAACCTTGGCGAAGTTTAATTAGACCCTACCTCATTGATTTTTATAGTGCCTCAAGAAGACTTAACTCATAAAGGTAATTTTTTTTCTAGACAAGTTAAATTTCTGCGCTATCCCTACCAGAGCTGCAACAAGTCAGTTTTAAAAAGACTTAAATCTTAAGTCTTAAGCTAATTCTAAAATCAAAATGATTTAAATCTTAAATCAATTCTAACATAAAGTTCAAATTATTCAAGTCTTAAGAGTCAGGTCTTTGACTTAGAGTACCTATTTTCTCTCAAGTCAAGTCATTTCCGTAATGACTATTAAGTCAGTATAATGTGGTTTAAGTCGTTTTATAACTTAAATCCTTCAGTAAGTCATTTCATTGACTCAAGCCTATAAGTATTTTTCATTTAAATTATGATGAGCTGACTGAGATCAAAAAATTTGACTTAGGTCAAGAAAACGAGAATTCAATTTAAGTACCTTTTTCCAAAATAATATCAATTTTTGATTAAATTTGATAAAATATATGAAAAATCTGATTTAATTTTTTTCTGAAAATACTTAAATATTTTATAAATTACTTAAATAATTTATAGACTGTAGCCTTTTATAAAGACTTAAATCTATTTTTTGACTTAAATCGTTTTTAGATGACTTAAATCGTATGTAGGTATTGATTTAAGCCATTAAAATGATTTAACTAAAAAAAAAAAGACTTAAATTTTCTGAGAGTTTGCAGCTCTGATCCCTACATATTACAATGATATGCATTTCACGACGTACCCATTAATTTGTTTTCTATTTAACCGGAAATGACTTAACACTTCTTATTTTGAACGGAAGACATTTCTCCTTATCTCAATCTCAATGGAAATTAACACACCACCAAGTAAATCTTCGACGAATCAGCAGTTTCAAATTCTTGTCCACGTTTTACAGAAGGAAACAAAGATTTTTAGACATAATTAGGGAAATTGCTGAGAAAATATACCAATCAAGAATGAAAAAAAAATAGTCCACTTGACCGCTAGGCGATTTTTTGTAAAATGATAACCACTTCATGGAATATCAGCAGACAGCGAAATAAGCCATTATATGACAAATTATAGGGAAATAAAGGTTTAAAAAAAAAAACTAGGCAGTAGGCACTGAGAAATAAAATAAGTCACTTTTCTTTCAAGATTTGCTTTGTTTGTTCAAGAAAGAGATGCTTTTGGTAAAAAAAAACTTGAAATCTGTGAATGAGAAGAAGTAAATGAGACCTGTGTAGTAAAACTCAACTGTGTCCTATCTTATTTAAGTAATCTTAAAAGTTTATCAAACTAGCAACGGTTTCGAGCTATTGTTAGGTCTCGTCAGTGCAACATATGCATAAGCATTTCAAATCAGAGAAAGAGGTTTAGGCCTCGTACAATCCTGGTTTAAGTGTGGTTCAAGATTTGAGCTAAGCTCAACTGAGAAAAGTAGTTGTACAAGTATGGTTTATCCTAAAACCTGGTTCAACAGCATGAGTTGAACCCGCTGAACCGTCAAAAACGGAGGCTTAAACCAAGGTTTTAGATAACATAACCACAAATTTTGAATTTTGTATATAAACGAAAATGATTCAGTTGCGTTTATCAGTTTTTGGGGTTTTGAAAAATAAATTTTCAAGTATTACTTGGTGACCTTACAGATGATAAGGATTTATTGGAGGTCCTGGATGTTCTTCGGAATGCTCGCAGAATGCCAAAGAAATTCAGTAAGAGACCTGATTTCTTTGTTATTTTAAGTGATAACGAATTTATCCAGAAATTTAGGCTTTCCAAAATTGCTGTGCGCTTCGTACTTATCAGAATAAGGAATCAAATAGTCTCGCCCACCGAACAGAGTGAGTAGAAATATTGATAATACATATTCTAACAATAATTTCGCTGAGTAAACTTGAACTCATTTTGAATTTTGCAACCTCAGTTTTTTAATGATAAAGCGAGCAATGAAGTGTAAAAATATTCATTGTTGGCATTACCAATTCGTTTATTTTCACCTTTCAGATACCATGCTGTAGCTCCAGTAGAAGAGATGTTGCTTTAAGATATTATGCTAAGGATAACTTTTTGCAAACTGTTGGAGACCTAGTAGGAGTTGACAAGGGTACAGCAAGCCGTATATTATAGAAAGTTACAAGAGCTATTGCTGGTCTCTACAATGAATTCATTAAAATGCCAGTCATCGAAGATGATATAAAACGTGTTTCTCAAAAGTTTTATAGTGTTGCAAGACTTCCAACATGCATAGGAGCTTTGTACTGCACACATGTGAAAATATTATCACCTGGTGTTGACTATACAGAAGTTTATCGAAATAGAAAAGGGTTTTTTTCATATAATGTGCAGGCGGTGTGTGATGCAGAGTGGAGAGTTTCAAGATTGCGTACTGGTTGTGATAGTGGCTATGGAATAAGGAACTACCTGATAACTCCACTTGCAAATTCAACAACTCGAGGAGAAGTGCTCTTTAATGAATCTCAAATTCGAACCAGAAGCTGTATCGAGCGGAAGTTTGGACAATGGAAACTTAGATTCCCTATACTGTCATTTGGTATAAGATTAGACACTCGAAAAGTAGAAGCAGTAGTCATTGCAACTGCTGTACTTGAAAACATAGCAAAGTTGTTAAACGACCCTGATCCCCCTGTTAATGAAGAGGAAGAAAATGCCATTAATTTTGTTAATGGAGTAAATGTGGATCCATATATGGACCTATATTGAAGAGATTTTTTTTGTTATATATAATCCTTATTTTTTACTTTCAGCAAAGTATGTTGTTTCCCTAAATATGATATTTCTTTTTTGATTCTGTTCTGCTCTGTCAAGCCTAATATTATTTGCTCCTGCTCAGCTACAACCTTTGCAATCCTGGCATCCGACTCTTTCTTGATTGCCTCAATTTCAGCATCATTTCTTCTGCATTATTTCTAATTTCAATGAATGCCCTTCTTCATTGTGTTTAATTTTTACATTTTCAAGTTCACCCGTTTAGCCTCATGTCCCGCCCACTGAGTTACTTTGCTACACATACCGACATACTCATTCCTGGGATTTTAGCAGATATCCCTGGAAAACTAAACATTACAATTTTAACCTCACCCATGTCCGTATATAAAGTGCCTAAATATGTATAATGAAGTATGAACAGATTCAACTTCTTTTATATCCAATGTGGAAGCTAATTACAAGTGGTGAAGGTACTCAGTTTAGAAGAGTACTCCCATTCCTTAAAGTCATATGTCTTGCTTTATGATAGGTTTTTTTAGCTCATATGGACCTTATGCATAATGAAAATATTTGAAGACAGGTAATTAGTTAATAATTGAGAAATGAAAAAGAAAAAAGTATTTACTGTAGGTATTACCTTCTAAAATTGAACATTTGTAATATAATATTTAGAAAAAGATGTCTATTTTAAGGAACACCCTTGTGTTTATTATTATAATTTTGGATATCACTCAAAATATTCTAAGCTCATTGCATTTCATGATGTCCCATAGCTTAATTCAATTTCCAAAATACTGTTAGAAATTTATAATTTTGCAAGAATTAGTTAACTGTTTGCTTAACTGTACTGTAGATATTGCTTACCCTTAGCATTCAGTGTCTTTGGTTTTGGCTTTCTCAAGCTCTGAACCGTATTCTACGGCCAAGGTGTATTTTCCTCTAAAATATCTATTTTATCCATAGTATCATCCACATCCATATTCTCCCTGCTTTTATCGACTAAAAATTACACTATAATACTATAATCATCAACAAGCTCTTGAAGTTAAAACACAATCATAAGAGAGCCAGTATTGAGAACCAAACAGTTACAATTTATTTTAAATAAATGAAGTGGAAATAAAGTCAGCTAGTGCCTAGTTGAATACTTGTCTGAGAGGATATTATTACTCACCAACTGTAGCACCCTCTAATACCACCAGAACTTCATCACTTGCAATATCGATATCTCTTTCAATATCTTTGACCCTGGCTTGAAGATCAGTCATATCAGATTCATCATCATTGATTTCTACTATAAAAGTATTTATAATTTAGGCCTTCGCAAGACTATAGACTAGTCTTGGTCTTGTCTTGGTCTTGGTAACAAGACCAAGACCAAGACTCTCGCTCAAGAGTCTCGTCTTGGTCTTGGTCCTGAAAAGGAAAATTGACTCAATATTTATTAAAATCTGCAAATTTCTATATGTAGGTACTTTTGATAAGTCTTTCAGTGAATTTATTATTGCCACTCTACAATTTACACGTAGGTACCTATAGGTGGTACATAATTTGTTTGTTTCAGATGTCTGGTATCTACTTCAGAAAAATAGCATAAGAACAAGGTGAATGTTGATTTTAGTTTACAAAGCACTTGAATCTTGATAGTAATTCGCCGATTGGAATTCATAGCCAATGAAATTGATCCAAATGCCGAAACCGAAAGCAAGCCCAATAAAATAAAGAATTAAATTAGATGCTCCATTTATAAGGATTTTTTAGCGACTAACCGTTTGTAACCGTGTTATGAAATAAAATTAGGTCTTTTCGGAAACGTTTATCCGATTAACCCGATCACCAGCTGTATGTTTTTTATCTTTCTATGAACTCGACTGAAAAAAGCGTTTCCGAAAAGGCCTAATTTCAGTTAGGTACCGTTTATAACACGGTTAAAAACGGTAAGTCGCTAAAAATTCCTTTATGTATAAGCAATATACAATTTCTATATGATATATGTATATTTTAAATACATACCATCTAGCTCATTATTTTGTGCATCATCCCCAAATTCTGAATTCAAACCTTCTACCTTAACGCCCAAAATGTCTCGTATCTCGAAATCAATTTCAAACAGAATTTCTGGTGGAGGGCCACCCCCAGTGCCCATTGCATAGGTTTTTGACTCCCTTAGCTTTTTGCATGTTTTCTTTTTCAAGTTTTCATACTTTTTTCTCAGGTCTGTAAGTTATTTCTCTCCTGCACTCCTGTTTCGTTTTTATTGAAATTTGAGTCAGTTTGTTTATTTTCTAACACATGCTTGTAGGCTATAACCAGGCCCATCAAAATGGCCTCTTCTTTGTTGGTGAAGTTGGGGGCTCTCTTGCCACTTTTTTTTTTCGTTTGTCATCCATGAAATCAATTTCAAATAAATAATTTTACTTGCCAAGATTCACAAGCCACGCCACAAAAAATGCTCGATGCAGACAAAAAAGCGAAATAGGAGAAATAAATAGAAATGGAAATGGAAATGGCTGTTTATTTTTAGGTTAGTCTGACAATATATTTTCGTTTCTATGTCATTCTGTTCTGGCAATAGACAAATTACACTGTTGCCAGATCGATTAGTGGATAAACGCCACTCAACTGAAGAAGGTTTAACTTTTTGTTGTACAACGGTTCATGCATCCTGAGCCAAGTTCAACAACTGAACCAGACTTAACAGAACTATGGCTTAAACTGCGTTTGTACAACTGGGTCTTAAAGGAGATTTCAACGACAAGGAATAGGCCTATTATAGCGTGGCTCCCTCTCTCTCTCTCTTTGTTCTCATACAAAGCAAAACCCCAGAAACGACTATAGTTTCCGCAATCAACAAGAAAATGATGGCGCTGATGGATCAGATGTAAAAGTGAACCATAAATCTGGTGATAAGCAACGGCAGATCTGGCAAATCAATAGTATGTCTACAACATAGTGAGCTAAGAGATGTCACAGCTTGTGGTGTCCAGGTTATGCAGAGATGCCAGGCTGCGAACAATACAGAAATGGCAATATAGATAGAATGAGAACGAAACTGAAGAATGTAGATGGATAAAGAAATTGATACACGATATAGATGAATGGAAAAACAGGAAGCATGGGGACGTAAACTGCTTCCTGACACAGGCATTAACAGGACATGTCAGTTTCAGGACCTTGGGAAAACTAACGATAATGAATGTATCTACTGCTGAGAGACTGACACGGCGCCACTCACAATTTTTCATTGTCGAAACTGGGAACCAGAAAGAGAAGCATGCTATGAGAAAATCGTTATGAGGCTCACACCAGAGAACATGACCTAAGCAATGATAGAGGACAGCCATAAATGGAATGGAATAGACCAGATGATAGGGAACATATTAAAACAAAAGAGCGAGGGTGAAAGGGAACACGAAAACGTTCAAAATAAACAGAATAACACCCCCCGCACCATCCGAAGTAATGCGAGAGCGGTTCCAGTTGAGTGGGATGAACCAGAGGGGACAGGGTTTTAGTCGGTCGGCGCTCTACCAACCCGACACTCCCCCCGTCACTTGCTAGAAGATCAGGCAGCTCCGCGGTGAACAAAAAACAGGCGGGGTAGCCCAACGAACAGATTTCCTAAACCCCCAGTGTCTGCAGTCTACAATTTCATGAAAATTGGAGATGATGATCCAGATCTACACCTAAAATAACAGAAATGCTAGAGCGTCGTTATGAGGATAAGCATTGACGACAGCTTTCCAAGGTACAACTAAGAAGACAACAGGAATCTACCGACAGCTTACAAGAATTATTCGAGACCGATATCCGCCGTAGGGTTAATTTGGCATACCCGGAAGCAGCAGCAAACATACCAGCCCCACTAGCAGCTGAAAATGTCATAAATAAAATAAGACATGTGGATGTACAGAGAATGCTGCTGATAATTAAACCATCAAGTAGCAGCGAAGCGCTAATCAAAGCGATCTATAAGAGATCCGAATAAAGATCAGAGATATGTCAATGCGAGAAGAAAGAGAACTAGTAGGAAAAATCATTGAAGACTCGATGAACGAAATTAGGTAGGTAGAAGGTAGGTAAAATACGGATGCAGGCCAGAAGCAAGACAGAGAACTTGAAAGGGGACACCGAATGTTATCGCTGGAGTAGAAGAGAAGATTAGAGGCGTAAGTGATTTAGTAGGACTGAGATATCGTTCTCCTTTTAGGGAATTCTGTTGTGGTATGTATTTATATAAGCAATCATATTCACATGATTCCAAGGGACTTTCCTTAGGTATAGTTAATTTGTATGTGTAGTTTGTAGGCTAGAAGTCAGGTTGAATGAGAGATTTGTTGTGTACAGTTTAGTAAAAGCGATAAGTGATCAGAAAATTTTATAACATCAATTTTTGTTGGGTTTATCACGAATTTTCTCCATTTTTTTCCCCAGTTATCTCTATTTTTTATCGAACGCTTCACCGTTCCTATTTCGCCTTCAACTTCCTGTCGGATCGATTATACCCCGTCTTTGACCTTACCTAAATATATCCCATTTGACTTCTTCTCGAACTGTTTCTATTTCGCCCTTGACTTCTTGTCGAATGATCTGGAACCATGCGGCGAAACTGGCAATATCTTTCTGTATTTACTCTCTTTCTTCCTGTTTTTCTTTAAGTCGTAACTCTTATTCTTCTTCCTGTTTTTTTTTGTCTGTCAAAATCTGACGGTCACTTACTTTTTAATCGTTTTTTTCATAATATAGGAACTGTGAATGGCATTTTGTTACGGCTAAAACGGAAAACTGATAATAGGAAACTAGAACTACTAAGCAGAGCCAAATTTTAAGAACTATATGTGATTTCGAATAAATCTTTCCATTTCCCGGAATTAGGATTATTTCCACTCCTAGAGCCACCACTAAACTATATGGCTGGCAATTTTCCCATCCAAACTCACAAAAGTACACTTATATTTTACGGACCTGTATTAAAACTGCGCCCTGAAACTGTTAAATTCTTGGTAGGTAATTATTATTCCATGTAGTGTAGCTGCATATTTAAACCAATAACCCCTACCTATTTAAAATGCCTCAAAGCCACCACATAAATTCACAAAACTTAGGTATACCTATTAGGGAAGAACATATTAAATTAGCATTAGCATTATCCTAATAGAGTAGTCGCGAAGTACAGTCTGTGGAAGCTGTTTGCTCGAATTTTATTGGTCCTACCGTCACACTAATAGACAATTGCGAATGGTCATTTATATTCCCTTTTCCCGCAGGTCACTCTTGGCGGATGACAAGTCCAGCTAAATCAGGACAGTCCGAAAATTGTTTATTTGATATCGGTGATTACCTATGTCGATCTAAATATGCTATATCATTGTGTGGAAACCGAACTTTTCTATTTAAATATTGCCTAATTTCGAATCTGCGCAAGGGCAATGGAATTCTGGATTGGTTCAGCTGCAAGCTTGAACAAATCTATTTTAAAAGCTTTTATGTTAACATTTTAACTAAGTGAGCGAGCTTATGATCACACGGAGCCTGGACTAAATAAATATTAATGTCTTTGTCGCAATAACGATCCGGCTGGCCATGCCACGACCAAGTCTCGGGAGACCGATCCATTCTGGTCTCAGGAGATATAAATCCAAATCAATTACACCCCAAGTAATTAGAATATGCATCCGTGGCATACCTCCTTTGCTCCCTCATCTGTGCCTTGTCGTATCACTTCGTCGGCTAATTTATTTTAGGTGGCAAACTTCAGGAAAGTAGGTACTTTATCGTCTTGAATTTATGATATAAAAAAATATACATTCACTTATTATCGGAAAGTTGCGAAATAGGGATGGGTTTCATAAAAAAGATGTATAAAGTGCGAATTAGGATATACTGTAAATAAATATAATAATAAACTCAACCGGCCGCGAAATAGGTTTTCGCTACCCTTAACGTGCAAAATTATACAGTGTATACCATTTAAAACGAAACAGGCTAAATATCTGATGTCACTTTTATCTATTTTTTAAATCGCTCGTATACGTAATTTGATTGTGTGAGTGTTTGAAACATTTTCAGCACTAACTTGACCCTCTAGGAGGGGGGTGGGACCAACCCTTACGATTCCAAATGGAACAGGGGTCGAGTGATACCTGTTTTAAAAGAACGTTCAATTTTCTTTCAAATGACATCAAATGAAAGAGAATTGAAGGCTCTTTCAAAAGAGTTATCACTCGACCCCTTGTTCCATTTGAAATAGTAAGGGTTGGTCCCACCCTGCCTAGAGGGTTAAACTAGAAGTGCTTAAAATGGTTGCAGAAAACTGATTAAAAATCAAATCACGTGTACGAGCGATTTTTTTGTAAATAAACGTGGCATCAGATATTTAGCCTGTTTCGTTTTAAATGGTACACACTGTATATTAAATCCATAGAAACGCTGCTCCACCACTGCCACCAGGTTGTATACTATTGAAGTTGTGACTCGTGTCACATGTTTTTTCAAAGGAGTACCTACGATATAAATATAATTTTCATGATTCCACAAAAAATAGAGGGCAGGTATACCATATCGCGCGAACTTTTATATCCACTAGATTATCTTGCCTTCGGCGATAAATTCAATGGAAACTAGAATTATGATATACCAATAGTTATGAGCAAATGTAAGACCAAGACCAAGACCGGATTAGTCTTGGTCTTGCATATGCGGTCTTGGTCTTGCAGTCTAATATAAGTAGTCTTGGTCTTAGTATTGGTCTTGCAGGGTACAGAGTCTTGGTCGTGGTCTTGGCCTTGCACCAAGACTTGCTCTTGGTCTTGATCTTGCGTCAAGACTCTTGCAAGTCAAATTTTAACAGGTGGAAGAGACAATTTTCTTAAGTAAAAATGCTGAAAAAAACTGTTGTGGTTACTGTTGTTACTATTTGGAAAGAGTTGAAATTATTTTATTCTATTTTATTTTTCGTGTGTGTGTTGTGTCTGTTAATTTTTGGATGGATCATTATGCATTGTGACAAAAATAATCCTACTCCGAGTAGGATTATCTTTGATTGTGGCCAACTTCGCCAGTAGCTTCAATCAACAGTTTTGTTTTTTTTTTCTATAAAAATTAGCGGTGTGCCTGCCTATAGGCTTTTTGGCATTTTAAAACAAAAAAGATATATTACTATTATACAACAAAATTGGAGATTAATAATTGAAGAGTATAACTTCTAAAGGGTCTAAGTGCCATCTCGATAATTTTTGGCATAATGTTTGAAAATGGTTCCAAGACTCGACCCTAATACAATCAAAAGGGGTCTATGTCGCAACAATACATGTATTTGGTTCTGATATCGACCTGGTGCAGGATGTAAGTGCAAACTTTATATAAGCATGTTTGTAGTATTTTTCTCGTTTTTCTCAAAATCAAAATTTTGGCACTTAGACCCTTTAGAAATTATACTCTTCAATTATTGATCGACTTTGTATTTTTGTCTTTTGTGAACAGCGATAAGGTTGAGAAGTTATGCTGTCTCAACCTCCGACTCTTTTCGCAACCTTAATTGTATACCAATGCCAACGTTTTACCCAACAACAATTTACCTAATAACTTTGGTTATATTTTTTTCAATAGATTTGAAGTATGGTACGAATAAAGACGTCTAACCGTGGGTCGATATTGGTTGGATACATTGCTGAGAGAAAGCCCGTCAATAGTTAACGTTCGTTCAACGTCGCGAGCTTTACCATAAAAAACTATACACTCGACAACGTCTGATCTACGTTGACTTCAGCTACCATATATGTCTGACGTTAACTCAACGTCGGCTTAAGGTCGGGTATTCACTTTCACTGAAAAGTTAATACAGTATCCGCCAAAATAAACAGTACCGAACATACAAATTATATCATTTATTAATTTGTATCATGCGTATATGTTCAAAAAATGCATTATAGCGACGCAAAAAAGCTTCATAACGATTCTGCAAATCATTGAAAATATTTAGTAGGAGTGGTTGCTGAAATTTTTCTGAGATTTGTTACAAACTCGAGCCTTTAATCCTTCCAACTCCGTATGACCGGAAATAGTGCCTTACTAAGAAAACTGTTTCTTCAGTTGAAAGAGCCTAAATCAGTTGAAAAAGCCTAAATCCTACGCACAAGCACTAGCTAGCACCACTAGCACTTTGCAGAAGGATATTTCTGATATTAAAAACTCAGCAGAGTTTATTTCGCAGTGTTATGAAGATCAGAAAACAGAACTAGTTAAGGCCACTGAAACATTAAAGAAATATGACACCGAGAATAGTGCCCTAAAACAAAATATTAAAATGCTTGAAACCAAAATGTTTTTCTCTGAACAAAAAGAAAAGGAAAACAAAGTAATAATTTCTGGTCTGAAACAAGTAAGCACTGCAAATATCTCTGAAACAGTTAAAACTGTCTTTAGACGATTAAGTTTAGAATCACTCCAATATAAACAATGCTACAAACTGAATAACAAAGACAATTCTCCAATCCTAGTGGAGCTAAACAACAAGCAGGATAGAGCATCCCTATTCAAAAAACGCAAAGATATAGGCAAAATCTCAGCCGAGTCTTGTGGACTACATGGCGGCACAATATACTTCAATGAGGACCTTACAATGGAGAACCAAAAATTATTTAAACTTGCCCGAGATGCCAGAAAACAAAAACTTATTGGAGCCACCTACACATATCTGGGCTTGGTGTATGTGAAAAAGGATGCCAACTCGCCTGCTGTCAAGATATTAAGCGAGGACAACCTCAAAGAGCTGTACTAAACTTACCATGTTTGAAATACCTACGCCTAATATAGGATTGTACTTAATTATATAAAACTTTACCCATTTCTAAAATGGCTTCCTCAACATTGTCACTTAATGTGCAGAATATTCAAGGTTGTCGAACTAAACTAAAAGAGCTAAAACTGTCCTTCGATAACTGCTCTTTTGATGCTGCTTTTGTCACTGAATCATGGTTAAATGACAGCATATTGGACCATGAAATCGTCGACCTGAGGAGATACTCAATTTTTCGTCGGGACAGGATTACTACATGCTCCAAAAAAGAAGAAGGGGGTGGAGTTTTCATAACCGTTTTGAACAAATATAACCCGGTCGGTCTTCAGGAGTTTGGCAGTGATGCTGAGGATGTTTGGGCCCTCTTGACTGTTGGTAATATCAAGGTTTACTTATGTTGTGTTTATCTACCACATGGTGATGACGTGAATTATGCCTGTTTTTTAACAAAATTAGGTTCGAACTTTAAAAAGATAAAAGATCACCCTGTAATCATTTGTGGCGATTTTAATTACTCGACAGTCGATTGGCTC
Organism: Ceutorhynchus assimilis; assembly: GCA_917834065.1. Lineage (NCBI taxonomy): Eukaryota > Metazoa > Arthropoda > Insecta > Coleoptera > Curculionidae > Ceutorhynchus > Ceutorhynchus assimilis. Next base: position 85,267,781 of record OU892277.1, read on the forward strand.
GAGGAGAACGCTCATTTTGAGCCGTTTAATGTACCACCTAAGTATAGTGAGCTACTAGAAGCTTTTTCATTTAATGGCCTTACGCAATTTAATAATATTTACAACGCAAATAATAGGCTTTTGGATTTAGTATTCTGCAATAAGTTTTATATTAATGATTTAGTTCAATCTGACCATCCCCTGTTGCCCGAAAATATAAACCACCCATCCTTGGAGTTCTTGTTTGACTGTCCTCATGCCGAATTAAAAGAAAAATGCAAAAAGAAATACTTTAGAAACTTCAAACAAGCTAAATATACTGATATCAATAACGTGCTCAACTTGCAGGACTGGCCATCACTGCTAAACCCTAAAAATAATCTGGACATAAATGTCAAAATATTTTATAATACCTTAAACAAAATTATACAGGATAAAGTTCCTCTAAAAGGTATAAATAATGACTTTCCTCCCTACTTTTCTAAAGAAACAATCAAACTAATATTAAAGAAAAAAAAATTACACAAAAAATGGAAAGATAACAAAAATGTAAACTCCTATAATGCTTTTAAACTTCTCCGTTCACAAACAAAAAGATGCATTGGCACTGACTACCAGTCATATGTTTCTAACATAGAAAACGAAATACCTAATAATAGCAAAAAATTCTGGCAGTTTGTGTCAAATAAAGGATCAAATGGAGGGACTCCTAGGGAGATGAAGTTTGGTGACAGGGTGGCAGAGGATGGAGCTGGAGTCTGTAAGTTATTTTCGGATTTTTTTCGAAGCGTATATGTTGAAAAATCTCCTACAAAGAAAAAAATTGAAAAACACCGTCAAGACAAAAATAAGACACTTTCTAAGATTATACTGAGTGTAAATGAAGTACGGGGAGCTTTGCAAAGTTTGGATGAAAAAAAAGGGGCAGGTCCTGATGAGATCCCAGCTTTCTTTGCAAAAATGTGCTCGCTTTCACTTTGCCTGCCATTGACAATGCTGTTTAATCAATCTCTTTCTTCTGGGATCTTTCCAGAAGTCTGGAAGGTCTCTGCCATAACTCCGATCTATAAAAATAGTCAAAAAAATGATGTGAAAAATTATAGACCTATCAGTAAACTGTGCACTTTTGCGAAGCTTTTTGAGAAAATGGTCTACCCTTATATTTTTAGTTTTGTCATAGGTGACATCATGCCACAACAATATGGCTTTTTACAAAGGAGGAGTCTAGAGTTAAACTTGATAGAATATTCTCAATACATTTATGAATCATTTGATGCTTTCTGTCAGGTGGACGTAATTTATACAGACTTCAGCAAAGCATTTGATAAAATTTGTCATAACATTATGATAGAGAGATTGGAGGAGGTGGGAATCTGCGGTGACCTCCTTAGATGGTTTAAATCATATTTACTTAAAAGATCAATGTTTGTTGCCCTTTTAGGGTTTACCTCTGAGAGATTTTCTCCATCTTCGGGGGTCCCGCAGGGCTCCCATCTTGGCCCCTTACTATTTGTGATCTATATTAATAATATTCAGTTGTGTTTTGAATCTTGCTTGTTTCTCGGTTACGCTGATGACCTAAAAATATTTCTTAGAATTAGTTCAATATCAGATTGTGAAACCCTTCAAACTTGTATAAACAACCTCATAGAATTTTGTAATGAAAACCAATTATTCTTAAATTTTGACAAATGCTCTGTTTTATCATTTTCACGTGGATGTACTACTATAAACTATAGCTATAAATTAGGAAATACTTCTTTGAATAGGGTTACTCATATCAAAGATCTGGGTGTCCTTTTTGACTCTAAAATGATGTTTAATCTGCACATTGACAAATTAGTTAATGATTGTAATAGAATTCTTGGATTTATTAAAAGACAATGTGCCGATTTTCAGCAACAAGAAACAATCATAACTCTTTACTACGCATATGTTTTCAGTAAATTGCAATTTGCCTCAGTCATATGGAGCCCCAGATACAAAAACTCAATTGACAGATTGGAAAGAATTCAAAACAAATTTCTAAGATTTTTATGTTTTAAAACCCACTTCCGTATTGTAGATCATGATTATTCAATGGCTAGATCACATTTCAAAATTCTTGAATTAGAAAAAAGGCGAACTATATCAGATATCATGACAATATTTAAAATAATTAATAACTTATCTGACTCCCCGAGTATTCTCTCTAAAATTAAATTCAATGTACCTGCTCGAACACTTCGAAATCATGATCTGTTTTGCATTCCTTATTGTAGAACTAACTATTACCAAAACGCACCTTTAGTCAGGATGCTTAAGGCTGTTAATTTACATTGTACTACTTCTAATTTGGACTTATTTGCTACAAAATTGTTAACTTTTAAAAAAAACCTAAAACTTAAGTTTCTAGAATGAACTCTAGTGTGATATTTTATTTGTGATTTATTGAATAATTAAATCTTACCTAAGTTTTTAGATTAGAACAACGAAGACCTCTACATATACCAATGTGATATATAACTTGTGATTAGTTATATAAAATTTTTATATATTATATATATATTTTTTTTTTAAGCAAAGTATAGATATTACTTTGGTAATATCGGGATACTATTTTTGGAATTATGTTCTGTTTGTATCCCAAGGACTGTAATAAATAAATAAATAAATAAAAAATAAAGATACATAATGACGAAGATTTTAACCTTAACTTAATGTCTACCTCATAACTAATGCTGTCTTTGCTGATGCCAAGTAAGCGAAATATGATGATTGCAACTTGCGTGCGCAGTTACTCAGAGCTCTAGATTTCGTTACTGTTTATTTTGGCAGATACCGTGGGTAACCCAAATTTCTACCAATTACAACGTCGGAACTAGTGAAACTCTAGTCGTGAGTCGGAAAATGCTACTTGGAATTCCATGCTCGGTCTTGGTCTTGCGTAAGTCTTCCAATACTTTGGTCTTCCATAATTCTTGCACTGATCGGCCTTGGTCTTGGTCTTGCAGTCTAAAAAGTGGGGTTGGTCTTGGTCTTAATTTTTCTGCAAGACCAAGACCAAGGCCGCAAGACCAAGCAGACCAGTCTCGATCATCACTAAATACCTGATAAATAACTGATGTAATCCCACCTACTCTCTCACCCGAGACTCCGAGACTTATAAAAAATACCTTAATCCTTACCCTTAATTTCAAATTCCATAATATACCTGTAATGTATATAGATAAGGTACTTAATATTAATTTTGTATTGTAACAACAGCAAAATTTAATTTTTCATTCGACTTACAACTTGGAATAAAATAAAATATGTATTGATAAAAGTCTTCTCTCTTTTCAACTTTCAAACATCGTGAATATTCGTGAAGCCGAAGTGTATGGCGCAGGCGCGTGCTCAGGCATTTGTACTTGTACCGGTCAGGACAGGAGGGCACGCCACCACGTAGGGTCGGCGCCGCAGCCAGCGCAGACGGGCAGAATCAGTCGAACGGGTCGTCCTGTGCGCTTCGCTTGTGTTGTTGGGCGGAATTTTATTTCGTAATGGCGTCGTGCTGTGTGGAGGATTTTTCAATTTGTGGTTTTTCGCTACACCTAGTTGTGCCATTTTGTGTTCGAAAGGATCTCTGCGACCTACCAGTGCTTATTAGTTGGTGAGAAAGATTATTTGTTGAAAGATAACGTCGCATAACTATCAATTGTTTAGTTTATTTAATTTCAATATGGCGTCGGTTAGGAAATTTCTAACTTTTCTAATAAATAGCCCCTAAAAACCCGAACTTCATTCTTCATTAGGTAAGAGAAAATAACCAATAATTATTTTTTGTTTTCATAGTTGATTACATTCTAGGTGTGCAAGTTGAATTGTACTTCAAGAACTTTGGATTTTGGTTCTGTGGTTGTTTTGGTTAGTTAATGGTACCTTTATGAAATTGGAGCACCAAAAAAAAAAAGAAAACGCCGAACTCCCCCACTACAACATGCTGCCACTGCCAAACTATGGTTTACGATGACATGACGGGGCATAAATACTACATTATTTAGGCAAAATTGTCCGTCGGTTATTATTAGTTGATAGATAATCAATATAAGTATGCATGTACCTTATTTTTTCAATAAAAAATGTTATTGGAAACTGATGTGCCTACTTAATTTTATAATTTTCAATTTTTGTTTTTTTTTTGGAAAAAGTTCTATCTGACTTCCAGAAAATAGAACGAAAATTGAAAATTATTGAGTTAGGTAATTTTTAATCCATAATCCTAAAATTCATTCACCTATTAAAGTCATACTAGAAACATATAGAGGATGTTTCTTACACCTGCCCCGGATGTATTAGGTACATCCCGCGTCATCTTAGAAACATCCCTGAGAGATGTTTATAGGACATCGCAAATGATGACACGGCTGTTGCCTGCAACATCCCAGGGATGTCCCCAGGAAAATAGGGACCTCCCAGGGACGTCTTCATTATCCCTGATGGATGTTTCTGGAATGTTTCTGCGATGTTACTGTGTTATTAGGGTAGAAGCTATTTTCAAATAAAAAAATTTAAAAAAAAAAATAATTCTTTTTATTTTTGTACCTGTTCCAAAACTAATTTCTAAGTCATTATAATATTTCTACTCAGGTATTAGTTGTTGGAATATATATTAATGGGAAATTTGAAATTTTTATTAATTACTGGCGATAAGGCAAGTTTATTAAATGTGGATATACCTACCTATAAAAACATTTTCTTCCAGCTCATTGATTTATTTGCCGAAAATCAAAAAAACTTTGCCATACTGTCAAGAAAAAATATATTAATTCTTGGCAGTTTGGCATGGTATTATATGGAAAGGAACAAGGTTGAAATAATAATTGAATGATGGCTCTGTCTCTGGCATCAGAAGAGCAAATGTCGCGAAGCCCGAGAGATGGCGCCGCTGCCGTACATTCAAATTTGCCCAAATCAAAAGTGGCAGTTCACGGAATAAAACTACCTACCTACTTATACGTACAAAATTGATTGATCATCAAGTTAAAATATAAGATTTTTTTTTTATTATGAGACATGAAAGACTTGGGATCGAAGCTTTTAGTATTAGGCTGTGATAGTATTTTGGGGTTTATTGGTTCATTCTAAAACTCGCAAAGCTGCTGACTCTCAAAGTTTTAACGGCAACAATAATAAACCGAAAACATCCTAACAACATGTGGGCATTGCGATTTACCAACAATTTTTCAATTCTCAATAATTTTTCCATCTCCAAAACCTATTAGTTTTACATTCGCCAGACAGTCGAGAATTTTTTGATATTTATTAAAACGTTTACCATGCTGTCAAGAGAATATATGTATAGATTTCTGACAGATTCGCATAAGTTCTCATAGTTTTCAAAATTCAAGAGATGGCTCGGATGTGCTTTTTGCGATGTCCTTTTTAAATATTTTCTATCGGCCGCCGCCACGATAAATTCAACCACGCCCTAATCATTAAATATAATATACAATTAATTTGCATCGGTTTTTGTAATCGCATCACAATCCACTCATAATAATATATGCACAGCAACTCAGTCGTTGCTTATATGCTTTTTAGATATTGTTCAAAAAATTTGGAATGCATACTTAGTAATTGAGCAAATTCAAATTTTTGTCACCATTATTAATACTGCCTTTATTCCAATCTCAAAAAGAAATAAGTATTTATACTCGATTCACGATTGCGCAACAGCGCCTTGACAGAAGTTTCCCCAAGAAAACAACAAATTATTTTTGTCAACTAAATTTATTTCAACTTAAAAAAAAAAACCTATTGCGAAGCAAAGATTAGAGTCCAAAAAAACAACAATCCACATAGGAATATAGAGTATTAATCAACCATGTGGCAGTAGGTACCTAAATCGTTTGCTTTGTCATTTGTCATTTGCTCTAACTGATGAAAAATGTTCACTATATTTTCTATTTTGTGTCGTTGTTTCCAAGTATTGTGAGAGCCAATTCAACAACTTCGATAAAAACCATATTTGTGTAACATTTTAACTTTATTCCTAATTGTCAACCTGCAGAGAAATAATCTAGAATTTTAAATTATGCTCAGTTCCTAATCGTTCACATGAGCAGATTATAGTACACCAACAGCACCAGTGCCTTTTTTTAGGCTACTAAGTTGGACCAACCGCTCATGGACTCAAATTTTTATAATCCAAACATGGCACAAGATTGCTTAAAAACAGTTCTTCCCGAGATTCTTCCATTATTTTTCATTGGAAGGAACACTTTCAGGAACTACTTAACAGAGAATCACAAATTAATGATAGCAATAATCTTTATTATTAGCATTAGCATTAGCATAAGCTAACAAAATACATTATCAGCACTTATCAGGTACAATATAATTTTAATATACTATGGTTCACTACTATATATCTTTTTAGCATTCTTTTGAAGTTGTTCAAATTTAATTTTTTTATATCTATCGGGATATAATTGAAATCAATTTGATCTTTGTAAAATAAGCTATTTTGAGCAAAGGATGAATTTACCCTAGATACATAAAAATTTCCAGACGATCACTGTAGTCGTATATCGCACCTTCCTACTGTTTGCAAGTGATCTAAAATATGTGCTGGGTGCAAGTTATTTTTTATTTTATACTTACATTACTATCATTGTATTGGAAAATACATTTTGTTTTACACTTTATAAATCTGTTGAGTCTAACATGTCTATTCTGCTATATCTATATTACATCCAAAGATAGGTAGGTACATCTCATTGCCTGATTTTTTTTTGTAAATAATACTTATATTCCCCTTATTAAACTGTATTATAATATGGTGGAATAATAGTTAAAATCAGGGTGTACTAAATGTTTTGTAAATAAGTAATTTCGTCTAAGAACTTAGATCTTTTCCTATTCGACATAGTAAATTAATTTTTCTGGATACCTTTTTTGTTATAAAATTTGCATGAATAGAAAATGTAAGTCTCTCGTCTATAATTATTCCTAAATATTTACATTCATTAACCTGTTCGATTAGGTCAGTGGCTTGCTGCCATCAATTATTACACAACCATTATGATTGTAAGTATCAACTAGGTAGGTAATACCTTAAATTTTGATTTCAATACCATACATTTTGTTTTTTTTATGTTAACCTTTAAGCTATTATTGCATATCCAATTATATATCTTTCTAGATTTTCATGTAATAAGTTTATTATTTCCTGTACTCTATCACCCGCAGCATAATAGTTTCATAGCATGCATTTCTTGACAACCTTGACAATATCAATAATGTTCTGGACCCAAAACGGTTCCCTGAGGAACACCATGGTCATTTGCTTTAACTGATGAAACATTTTCACTACCTATACTTATTTTCTATTTTGTGTCGTTGTTTCCAAGTATTGTGAAACCAATTCAACAACTTCGATAAAAACCATATTTGTGTAACTTTATAATCGAAAAATGTCTATGTATTGTGTCAAAAGCCCTACGGAAGTCCAAGAAAACTACCCCCACTAATTTTTTGCAGTCCAATGCAAATTTTCATTTAGAAATTACAGTCTGCAAGACACTCTCACAGGAATGTCTGACTTTTAAGCCTTCCTGAGCATCGGTAAGAAGCCCATTTTCCTGTACATATTCACGGACTTGATTATTTATCACAGTTTCTGAGTTTTTCATATGTTGCCACTATATTATTTGGTCGATGTCTCTGATAAAACAAGTACGCGTTTGCGCTCAGTGGGTAGCACTCCCTGGGCTCGTATTCTTTCAACCGGGGAACAGCGTTCTCAAAAGAACGATTGCTCTCTCTTTGCTAGTATTATGGAAATAACAATATGGGCGACTAAAACAGACCAATCGTTCTCTTGAGAGCGCTGTTCTCCGGTTACGAGAATACGGGCCCTGAGTAGCGCAAAGTCCGACCTGACTTGCCACGGTATCGGGATGTTGCTGCGGGTGAAAAGGTCGGATTAATTCACCCTAGATTCCTCAACAAATGCTTCACGCACAATCAACTGGCTGCCCTACAGGCAGTACCCAAGGCCGTCAACGAAATGACCGAGGACAGTCCGCAGGTTAAAGTCCAGAGCTGCTCCCATCGGCCTGGATGACTACAAATACCCTGCGTCGAAGAAGGGAGCCTCAAATGGCTAGAGGACGCGTCTAATCTGCAGCCATTGGAATGAGCAAGTGTAAGGTTCTTTGGAGCGAATAGTGATTCCCACGAGACCAACCAGACGAGACTATCATAAAGTCTTGTCTCGTCTCGCCGATGAAATAAGAAGTCTTGTCTCGAGTCTTGTCTCACAGCCTCGAGTCTCGTCTCGTCTGTCTCGAGTCTTGTCTCACAGCTTCGAGTCTCGTCTCGTCTCGCGTCTCGTACGAGAGTCTCGCGAGAGTCTCGCAAATGTATCGAAATCTTGTCATGCATAATCTTGTTACAGTTAAGAATTTAGTACAGGATAGTTATTGTCCGTCGATTTTAATCTGACACTCGGACGGAATATGAGCTGGTGGCTCCCTACATTAGAACGCCAATGGTTACCTGACGTCACACCTGTTTTTGCCATATTAAACATCCCCTCCCCAACAAACACAATTACATTCCAAAGACGTACATAAGATGTAACATTATGACATACTGTACGCCTGTAAGACGTCGATTTTAGAGCCAAGTACGTATTAAAGACGTAATGAGCAAGTCGTATGTCAACTCCATAATACGTCTTAAAGACGTACAACTTAGAGACATAAAGAACGTCCATAATACATCTTGAAGACCTAATTAAGTACATATTGCAAACCAAATAAAAGAGGATTTTTTCACTCAAATCGTTTATTATTTATTCGCTCTTAGCTTACTAAACCTGGAATAACAACAAAAGAAAAACATTAATGGCCATTTCCACCAACTATTTTAGGGAAGCCCTAACGATAGGTATGCCCTAAACTGACATTTTTCCATGTAAAAATGTCATTTTAGGGAATACTTATCGTTAGGGCTCCCCTAAAATAGTTGGTGGAAACGGCCATAATTCAAAAGTATCGCAACTATACCTACATAAATAAAGCATAACCTAAAAGAACTGCAAGAACATTCTGTTAAGGATTGATTGGGTTGGGACTCTGGTAAACTAATTAGCACAACACTGTTTCACTGAACTGACTGAACTTAATTTATTATTGATAAATTGGGAATATTCTGTCTGTAACAACCTTAGAGTAGGTCTACAGTAGAACTAGTACCTCTAACCTCGTGTTCTGGAAACATCCATCAACATCACAATAACACATAAACTTTTTTCCTTATCCCACTTCTGAAATTGTAGGGATGGGTCTAATTAACTAAATTGTTGTTGTATTTTCTTTATTAAATAATTTTCACATAACTTTTCCACAAAATTTCTAACAGGCTTCTAACCTAACGTGTCGTTCGCCACCTCACCTCACCTCACATAAGACATAAAGACATAACCTCAATCTCGGAACAAGGATATTACACCTCTCCTCGCTAACTACATCAACATCTACGTCATCATTTGTCAAATTTCAAAATGACCATAAATGAGAGCGAAATTCAAATATTCAAATTTAAATTCCTACCTGTTTGTATTTTACACTTTAAACATAAAACCAAAATGGTGGACGTAACTGTACGTAATATGGATGTTTAAATATGTACCTACATAAGACGTACAAAAGTGTACGTCTTATGTAGGTACCTTCTTAATGTTCTGAATAGGTCATATGGACGACGGACGTAAATATGACATAAAATGGACGTTTTATGTATGTAGTGTGCTTGCTGGGTCGCTCCTCATACGGAAAGTGTCACTTAAAAATCGACGAACAATACTTATTTGCTTTAATGTAAAATTAGAAAAAGAAAATTACAACTATTGAAAAATAACAAAATTCAAGTTTCTATCCTTTTTTGCCAATAGCCAATCTCATAAAAACTCGTACCGTACCTAAACCCTAGCGCGAGAAGCAGGCGAGTGGCGACGCGCTGATGCAGTCGGAGCAGTGCAGTTCAGTACAGAGTGGTAGGCACGCGCAGTGTAGGAAATTAAGGCACTTTCAATTTGACCTAATAGTCCCTGAGATACTGTTTTTTTTTTTTTTGTCTGGCATTATGAGGGGTGAATGTGGCTAGTTAGCTGATGAGAAAATACGTGGTTTTACTGCCTGATCCCGGTTCGAAATGTTCACAGAGCTTTTTGCGGATTTACCCGATTTCGGACTGTGATTACCGTCTGGCGATTTTTCAGCGTTATTTTCACAACATAACCTTTCATTCTTTCGGTTGCCAGACAGAAAGAAAATGCGGAAAGTGCTATACTTTTCTCTTGCAAGTTGACACACATCCCCACTTTTTCAGACATTGAAAAGCATCTCTGGCAATCTTTTGTTCAAAAACCAGAAAATAGGGTAGTGTTCAAGGTATGATTTCAATGAAATCGATTATCTATTTTTCATCTATGAAGTAAATAAAAAATATTCGTATTAAAAGAAGTTTCAGAAAAAATTTCAAACTTTGTTTGAAACGGTTGTTAAAGTAGAGTTTTGGGACGCACTATTTAAACGGAAATATTTCGCGTTTTTATTCTACGTCATTAGTGCAAAAAAGAGAGATATATCAGCGTCTGTCGGGTACATTGTCGAGTATCATTACCGCAGTGATGTGCCTGTAGACAATGTCAATGTAAACTATTTTTTTGTCCACGCGTAGACGATTTGATTACGTGGGCATTTGTCTACACATTGTCTACATGTGGCGTGAAGAATAAACTTATTTTAGAAAATTCGAAAAAAAAGATCCAAAATTACTACTAGGTACCTAAGTAGCTTAAGTAGCTAATACCTATCACTTTGATATCAGCATTCACTGATTATAAATATGAGGAAAACCGATAATAATAAAATAAAAATAATTTTAGAAAAGGAAAGTGTGAGGTTAGAATTAAACGTCATTTATATTATTTTACATTGTTGACACGTTGTCTACATGGTTTACCTACTATTTTACGTGATTATCTACACGTAAAGTAGACAATGAAAGTCTACGTGTAGACGCACATCCCTGATCATGACATCTGGGCGCACCCTCAACATAACCACACTTTTTGAGAGATTTCCATTTGTCAATCAGTGCGCACTAAGTTTATCGGCATCTTTTTTTAAAAGCATGTAAAATAGTACCTACATCGTGGCTATGGGAAGAGCTTACAACATGGTACCGAAATATTCACCTGCGAGACTCTTGCACGAGACACGAGACATCTCGCACGAGACTCGAGACGTGACCAATAAAAGTCTCGTCTCGTCCGAGGCAATCCGAGTCTCGTCTCGAGTATATCATCTCGAAAAAGAGACGAGACCATGCGAGACTCTCGAAAACGAGACTCTCGAGGGAATCACTAGGAGCGAAGAACCTCCCAAAACCTCCCGTTTGTGTGACGTACCTACCGGACGACACGGTTAACCAAAGGCTGTCGCCGGAGGAGGTGCTACTAAGACTTGAGGTACACATGTCCGGACCGTGTCAGGACGGAGCCTCGAACGAGTATCGGCCATCATCCGGAGAACGAAATAAACCGTTGAAATAAATATATGGGTCCATACATGACCGGGCCGTGTCCGAGCAGCGTCGGCGAGGTGTGAGCGCGCCGGACGGAACTTGTTTTTTTAATTTTTCACGTGACGGACGACGATTTTTGTGTTAAAATTTTTAATATAGACTATCAACTACAAAGAAAACGACCAAAACACTGACGAGCCTCGGCTACGAGTGGTCTTTAGAGGACCGGTCCGGAGCAAGAGCGTTTCTCGTCCGAGGCTCAGCCCTGACACGGCCGGTCATGTATGTCTCAACCTTTAGGAGGATGAACCATGGCCTGAATACCCGACAGTGGATAGTTCTACATCGGGAAGATTTTGGCCCTGGTCAAACCTCAACATTTGCCATCGACGACATATCCATGGAAACACTCCGTGGTCTGGAGTTCAGACCATACTTTGACTTTGGGCAAGTGCGATTCCGCCCGAGGCAGAGAGCAACAGATGGCGAAGCGACCCCTGGCCCTAGCGAAGATCAACCGCCCAGAAGTTCGAAATCGGCATCTGTGGAAAGGAAGCCAACTTTTGGCAGGGGTAAAAATATCCCAGGCAGGGTAACCCAGAAAAAGAGCGGCTAAAGCATGGAGAAGAGCGATGGGAATGATGCCAAACCACCTATACCCACGCCGCATCCGCCACCGTCAACACAACCACCACCTTCTGTGGGGGCTGATGACGGACTGTCCAAAACGGAGGGAGGAATCCTGACCTAGTCTGGCTGACATAACAGGCAGAATACTGCAGGCAAACCTGCAACCTGCCAGGGCAGTCTCCTTCGTTCTTGGGAAGGAAGACTTTCGATACGGAGCTGATAGACATAGCACTTATCTAGGAACCATGTACTGCAAACACAGGCCGACCGCAAAGAGAATACACACTACTGAGGATTGCTTATCGGCCTTGTTTTTGGTAATCGCCGACATATTGGTGGCACCAGCGGTCGTAGTTTAGAATCTAAATTTATGATGAAAAATATTATATAATTTTGATTAACATCATAAGAGGAAGATGAAAACGCGATCTGAAAAGAGTTATTTTAGAATGTTAATTAATGTAGTAAAGCCAAGTATACATAAAGCAAACGTCCGCGGAATCATAACCGGTGGTGCAAACACCCTACGTCAAGGCGAGAAACGACCTCCTGCCTACGCCATGAATGGTTCTTTGGCGTGATGGGGGACTTGAGATTTGATCTACAGAGGCCTTATGAGGATAAGCTATCCTGTAGTAGAAGTGTGTATTATACTTGGAGTAACCGGACTCGGGAATACCTCTGGTAAGGTTATTGAACTGGATCTTGGAACAGCTCAGATCGTGCATACTTTTCAGGAAAAATTTAAAATATTGTGCTTACAGGTTTCTGCACCCAGGATGTAACCTGTGTGCTGGAACTCTCCCTGACGAGAGGGGCACGACGGCTATAATCGTCTGCTCTGCATACTTCCCGAGAGACAGGGCAGCAGAAGTACTACCTCCAGCTGCAGTTAGCAGTTAGAGCGCTCGTCGACTACTGCAGAAGGAATAACAAGCATCTGGTGATTGGATGTGATGCAAACTCCCACCACACTGCGTGCGGCAGCACGGATACCAATCAAATAATTGAGTCAATATTCAACTATTTATTAGGGTAGGTACTTACTGTTAATATTGTCGGCTCTGAACCAACATTCGTCACTAGAAATAGAAGTGAAGTACTTGATATAATAATCAGCTCGAACTTTTTGAGCAACAAAATCACTGACTGGAGGGGCTCTACTGAGCCATCGTGCTCGGATCCTTAACACATACAATTCAAGCTTAGTGTAGGCTCCAGACAAACAGTGCATTATCGCGACGCATCTAACTTGCTGAATGTCCCTACTGCAATTAACAATTGTGAACAGCTGGAGTACGCGCGGATCAACTGACCACTGCAGTAATGTCAGCATACCACGAAAACTGTCTGCTAAGGGTGGAACACCCTGGTAGAACGCAAACCTAAACAACTCCAGGAAAAAAGTTCGTAGATTATTCAATCGAGCTAAGGGTACTGGAGAATGGCAAGAATATAGAGCGGCCTTAACAAACTATAAAAAAGCCATTAGGAAATCAAAAACAGACTCGTGGAAAAGGTTCTGTGAAGGCGTATCAAACGCACCTAGGAGTGCCAGAATTAACAAGATTTTGTCTAGAGAACCGTTACAGGAGCTGGGAACGATTAAAAGACCCGACGCCGCCTTCACTACCTCCAGCTCTAGGGAAGAAACACTAAAGCTGTTGGCGGAGAATCATTTTCCGGGCAGCCAAATAACTGACACCTTATTAATATCTCCCCAAGCAGGACGCGAGATGTTAATGAAATTGTCACACTGCATGCGATAAGAGAGGCGATAACATCATTCCGCCCTCACAAGTCGCCAGGGATGGATGGAATATTTCCAGCTCTGCTCCAAAACGGAATGGATTTCCTACTAACATCGTTGGTCAGAATATTCATATCTAGCCTAGCTTTGGTGTCATATACCAACTAGCTGGACAAGCACGACGTTAGTATACATACCCAAGGCAGGCAGGACGGACCGCCAACCTAAATCGCTCAGATCAATAAGTCTTACGTAATTCCTGCTGAAGAGTCTGGAGAAAGTGCTCGACGTACGCATCAGGAAAGGGCCACTAAGGCACAACCCGTTGTACCTATAACCGACAAAAATTCTCCCTTTGTACAACCCGTTGTGTTCATCAGTGTGCCTACCAGAGTGGCAAATGTACAGAACTAGCTCTGGACAGATTAGTCACAAAAATTAGCCAGTCTCTTGACAACAAGGAGATTGCGCTAGCAGCGTTCATCGACATAGAGGGAGCGTTCCACAACACTCTCAACAGCCTCTATGAATAGGTTATTTCCAGAGGAATCGAGCCCCTTATCTGTGATTGGATTCGCGTAATGCTTGAGAACAGGAATATAACCACGACCCTACAGGTGAAAAAGGTACAGTTTAAGGCTGCTAGGGGATGCCCGCAGGGAGGAGTACTTCTGGAGACCCTCTTGGTGGATGACTTGCTGGCCATGATCCAACTGTGGAACGTCGACCTGCAGGCCTACGCAGACGACCTAGTCATTATAATGAGGGGAAAATCGGAATATACGGCACTCTCCGAAACTCTTCCGGAAATTATCGACACGATACTTCATGGTACAAGAGAAAGGGTATGACAATAAATCGTCAGCAAATAACTGTAGTGCCCTGTACAAGATAAATGAAGCTTGACCGTCTGATACTCCTCATTTCACGAGGGGCGATGGTGCCCTTTGCAAACGAAGTCAAATGTCTAGGAATCACCCTAGATAAAAGGCTTACCTGGAACTTCCATCCAAAATAAAACAGAAAGCCAGCTACTCACTATGGACCTGCCGCAGGATATGTGGCAAGTCATGGGGAATCAGGCCCAAACAAATATATTAGTTATATATCATGGTCATCATACCAATAATAACAGAGGGCTCAGTAGTCTGCTGGGAAAAGGGGCAACAATGCACCGCCCAAACCAAGCTTAACCGACTACAAAGACGGGAGCTTTTCGTACTACGCCAACAGCAGCTATGGAGCTTCTCCTAGGATTTCCCCCTTTACATATCTTTCTGGAAAGTGAGGTCCTAAAAACAACCTACAGAATGTACCACACGAGCAGGAACCACGTGGATGACATAAGGAACATAGGAGGCACCAAGAGCGGGTGCAGAATGAGGCTGCCCTACTTAAAGCAGATCTGTGTCTGTTTACGGATGGATCGAAGACAGAAAGCGGGATGCATGGGAGCGGGCGTCTACGGCGCAAACCCGAAAACTAGGTTATCAATCAGTCCAGGGAAAAATGCAACCATATTTCAAGTGGAGGTTCGTGCCATTGAAATGGGAGTGAGGAGGCTAGAAAACCGGCTCAGACTCACCAAACGATAAAAATATGTTCGGACGGCCAAGCAGCTCTTAAAGCACTTGATTCCACCTACTGCAAATCAAGAACGGAGTGGAGCTGCCGGAAAGCACTGAGCCACTGAGTGAACTAGGGATGTAAAACAAAAGTCCCCCTAATGTGGATACCGGAACATGCTGACCTTGAAGGCAACGGAATGGCTGATCTCCTTGCCAAAGCTCCCTCTAGGGCATCGCCCATAACACAGCAAACTGAACCATAAAAACCTAGGCGGACAACAAACGGACAACTAAAAAGAGAAAAACAATAAGTCAGGTGGTACTAAATGTATTCCTACTGATTTTTTTTAAAAGAAGGCCCCACGCTAAGAGCCCAAACCCACATCCTAATCCTAATAAGTAAAATATGAATTACTGAGACCATACCTGCCGAACTTAGAGATGCCTCCATAGTGATCATTTTCAAAAAGGGAAACAAGGCTCAATGTAGAAATTATAGAGGAATATCTTTACTTTCTATTGTGGGAAAGATATACTTGCCAGGATATTGTCAAATCGTCTAATCCCAACTGCCGGCAAGCTCCCAGGGCCAGTTTCTCAATAGCACCCCCGGGTTAAGCATAACTCCAGGGTGAACATAGCAACTGGATACGCTTACCCTGAAGTTAAAACCAACCAGGAGGTGACTGGCTATTGAGAAAACGGCCCCCAGAGACACAGTGTGGTTTTAGACCCAAGCGAGATACAGCTGACATAATTCTCAGTGCAAGACGCATGTAAGAGAAATCCAGGGAACAAAATCGCCCCCTATACATGGCCTTCATAGATTTAGTGAAAGCATTTGATTCTGACAACAGAGAAGCTCTTAGGAAGATATTGGCAAAGTTTGGGAGTCATGCTGCATGATAATATATATGAATGCAACCGTCCTAAGCAACGGTAGAAAAGGAGAGTCTTTTCAAATAACTACAGCCGTTAAACAGAGCTCTGTTATTGCACCTACTTTATTTATTCTTTTTATATGACCCATACTTCACCTTATCAAGGATCACCTGCCGTCAGTAGAAATCCTGTCCATACTTGATGGCGGCTTAATCAACCTAAAGACTACGTGCCAAGACGAAAGTACAGACGACCTCGATAATTGAACTTCAATATGTGGATGATAACGTTGTGATGACCAATACAGATGAAGATCTTTAGGAAATTATCAATGCATTCAACCAGGCATACAGGAGAATCGGCCTAAAGGTCAACTTTAATAAGGCGCAAATTCTGCACCAACCCGCACCGGATACTAATCATCAGGCCACAAATATCACTATAAATGACCATTCTTGGCAGAACGTAGAACACTACCCATTCCTTGGTAGCCACCGTCAGCGAATCAACCATTGACGCTGAAATCCAACATCGCTTGAAGTGTACTAGCGCGGTGTTCGGGCGACTTCTACAGGAAGTCTCCAACAATCGTTGAGACCAAACATCGCGTCTACAATGCAGTTGTAGCACTACACAACTTACATATGGCTGCGAAACATAGATTACCTAAAGAAGACACATAAAAAGCCTAGAAAAGTACCACCAGCGATGCCTAAGAAGGATCCTATGAACCAAGACCGACGAACGAACATTAGTGTTTTAGAGGAGGCCAAAACAACTAGCATGGAAGCCTTCATCATTAAGCATCAACTGCGCTAGACAGGTCATCTCGTCCGCATGCCCGAAACACGTTTCCACGACAGATTCTCAGAGGGAAAACGAAATCAAGGAGATCAACAAAAACGCTACAAAGATGTTTTAAAGGAAAATATGGCAAAGTGCCGCATCGATACCAGCAACTGGGAGACGACGGCAAATTTGTTTGAAAAATTATAACGTTTGTCGGAAATATATGCAATGCACTCAATACTCCTTATTATCTATTAAACTGAATTAGCGGGAATTGGATCACAGTTTACTGCATCATCAAAATATAAGATAATATTACGAAAACAAGCCGGTAAATATTGTTTGGCAGACATTCACTCTCAGAAAAGATTCCAAAACATTCGATTAGCTCACAAACTCGGTAGTAGGTACCTATTGCTCATATAGGTATAGGCCAAGAAGAAACTATTTATCGGCCCGGATGATCCGAATACTGGATGGAGTGGATGGTTTAAGATTTCGAGAAAGCAGGTTTTCTGCACAAAAGTCTGCATGAAAGTCAATCGTGAAGTCCGTGATCATAATGTCACTCTATATTTGTGTCAAAGTCAAGTCACCGTCTTTCGTTACTTTGACAATGCTGGCCAATATGGAGGAGAAAAGCGCCGGAACGAATAGAACTAGCAGAACGGGCAGAAAAATTTCTTTTAGTTCAAGCGTCACCGAGTTTCCGGAACTGCACAGTGCTTCGATATTATTAATACCATGTAACTCATATGGATGGATTAGAAAAGTACTATGTTCAAATTTCGCCACAACTCAATAGGATGGAGCTTCATTTATCATTATATTAGTACCTATAGATTTGCTAAGATTGCAATGTTAGGTTCATAGTTCTATACAGTCTGTCAAGCGAAGGAAATAAAGCTTTATTTTTTTTTTTTTAGATTCCTAAATTTCCTAAATTTTATTCTGAATGCCTGTATGTCCTAACTCCTAACCTAACTCGATTATTAACTATTTCTAGTATAAAAATAATTATAGCTATCACATATCCTATTGTTAAAAATATAACAGCACCAAATAATCTTTCCGAGTTAATCGTTGCGTGTTTTGTTTCATGAAAATAGGTGGTGAAAAATGGATCTTGACTTTTCTTATTGTAAAAAATTTGATCTTTTAACCATTTAGTCATAATTCCATTTGCTGCCATTCTAGTAGCAATAGTATTAAATCGTTTTCCAAACGGCGAATTTTTTTGTATAGCAAATCCCATGTAGTAATTTCCTATACATTCTTTCAACGGTTTAAATTTTTTAAGTTTTTCTGTATCAAACCCTTCCACATCAGTGACAAATGAATTTTCCAAAGTTTTCACAATTATAGCTTCAGTGCCATCAAGTGTTGTATCTTCCCTTCTACCTTTTTGGAACAAATTAGCAAATATATGATACAAAGTGGAATTCATTTCAAATTCTTTTTTAAAGGGATCATCATATTCTTGGTAAGTTATTTTCAGAGCTGCCATATCTTCAAAAGTATTAATATGTTTGGACAATCTCGGTGATGTTAACATGCTACTAAGTCCGGCACTATAATATATAGATATTAAAAAACTATGCAATAATAAACACATGAAAAAACTTTTGCTGTAAGTTACAATATTATTTGTATTTGATTTCATAGAAATTCCTCCAGCTGTATAGACTCTCATAAGACTTATGAAAACTTTATTGCAATCCAGTTCTCGTATATTATGTAGTAATCCAAAGAAAAATATTAAGAGCATACTAAATAAAACTACAGCTGCGATATTGATTAACCAAACACTAATCTGGAATGTCTGGAATAAAAATGAATATGGCGATAATAATACGGCCTTGGGTACCAAAAACGTCATACATATTTGGTTTTGGTTCACAGTAAAATCGACGTTAGGATGTTTCCAGAGGTTGGTTATGTATTGAGAACATCCAGCCATATCTGTTTGGCCGTTTTCAACCATTTCTCTCGTGTATGCCCATGGATCGGCTGAAAATTCAAGGCAGCTAAATTATCATTGTGCTCAAAAATACTACTTCTTAATTAATATCGTTTGATTATCTATCAATAATTGACAACTGCGGTAGGTAATGGTAATTTATTTTGTGCGGTTCATGTAACATATAGTGGTAAAATATTAGAATGATTGAATGCAACATTTTCACGCTTTCCGCTCTTGCCTCACAGGACATTGATAATAAACGGCCGATTCCGTTTTCAAAAAATCTTTATTAAAATTTAAATAAACAAGTTAACAGATTGAAAATTAGATAGTAACTTGATAGCTCTCAGAAAATAAGCTTTTTTTTTTCTTTGAATAATAAGTTTTGCTTTGTTAGCTATACCTATATCGTCTGGGGCTGGTGACATAACAAAGCTAGCTACTCATCCATTCTCGGATTTCTTGGTTAAATGCGACTAGGGTAGTTGAACTCCGAGATCGATATTTTTTTCGTCTTCTTGTCTTCTGTCGGCTTTTTGGTGGATTGTTTACACGACGCTTGGCATTTCTCAAAATCCGGTCGGGCTTCCGAGGCAATTTCGTAACACTGCCTTCCCCTCAAATCA
Source organism: Ceutorhynchus assimilis (assembly GCA_917834065.1). Lineage (NCBI taxonomy): Eukaryota > Metazoa > Arthropoda > Insecta > Coleoptera > Curculionidae > Ceutorhynchus > Ceutorhynchus assimilis. Next base: position 85,287,530 of record OU892277.1, read on the forward strand.
GATCGTACCGATCTGACTACCAAGACGCACCACTTCCTCTTTTTCGTCTATATCTCCACTTATATCCATGATGATTTAATCTCTTCTTTTACGTAATATTTATGCCCGTCTAGGTGGACTGCGACCTCACCGCAGCGCCTTAGACCGCTCGGCCTTTTTGACTTCCCAGATCTACCTTCATGTATGCGTGGCTGTTCTTCCCTTGAATTAACGTCATGGATACTCGACGAATGACTTTCTGGTCCTGTTCCTGCCAACTGCCTTTCTTGCGCCTTCGTAGATGGTCGCTCACTCGTTCCATGACCCTGTGCTTTTTATATTGTTTGTGACCTTTTATCGTGTACAGATCTGTAATTCTCGTCATGTCGTAATGGTTTTTATCCTCCCCGTCGCTGTCCTTTTACAATTTTAACTTCTGTGTCGGAACCTGACAAGTAGTACTGATGATGGCGAAAGCCGAAAGCCGAAAGCGCTCTACTACGCTGAATTTCAATAAATGAAAATTTGCATGAAATACACTTTGTTTCCTTACTTTTCCGGACACATGCATACTGCCTTCTCTCCTAGGTAATCCTAGTTGAGGCAAGAACATTTTTTATCAACTTTAAATTGATGCTTGCATGCCACTAAATTCATTGACACACTGTGAATCATATCACAGACGATAAAAATAACTAGACACATTAAAAATTGATATTATTATTTTAAGGAGTTTTCAATCTTGGTTGAATGATTTTCAAGACCTATATATGACATGGCTTTTTCGGTTATATGACAGAGCTTCCTACGCTCGGGTCTTTATCGACCCATCAAGCATCCTACGTGCATCACAATAAGTTGAACCAAGAAAGAGATATTAGAAAGTTTTCTATCGTACACAAAGTTCCAACGAGAACTGAACAGGCACTTCTTCGAAATCCACAATTCTATCCGTTATTAATTAATTTTTATTTCAAGCGGGTAATCCAGTAAAAGAAATTTCAGAAAACGTATAATCACCGTAATCATCAGAAAAATCAGCGGAATATCTTGACCCCTTCTAATATCTACACAGAAAAAAATCGGACTATAACAATTACATAATGTGCTTGACCCCTATTTAGTTAAAAAAAGTACGTACTAAGTTGGCATTATTAAATTTCAATTCGATTAACTTTATTGAGCTTAAATGAAGAAAGTTGATGTAATTGATTTTCCCCCACTAAAAACTTGACTGATTTGAAACTTGACTAAAGAATATCATATTTGCCTCAAGTAGATTTTATTAACTTGCTTCAGACAAACTTTGCAAAAATTGATTCAAATATGTCATTATATGTACAGTGTTTGTAAGCAAAATTTGGAATATATGTGGTTCAACTCGAGCCCTTCATGAAGTAGATATAACATTATTTATCTTATTTCAAATACTGAAATAGTTGATTCAATGAAATATCAATATCGCGATGGGTCAATAAAATTTCTCCGATTTATCAACATTAACTTGTAGTTGTCTATAGTCTGCACAGGTACCTATGCACACTCTACAAGACGCGACGAGTTTTTCCTTAAAAATCGATTAGGTTTCAGGTCTCTCCTTTCACTTTCCACGTCTAACTACTCGCGATTCTGGATTCTGAGAAATCTGAGCTTTGATTTGGATTGATTGGTATTATAATAATATTGGGATTTGTGATTATTGGTATACTGGATATATTATGTTATGTGAGTGATGTGACAAGTGAATAAGTATACTTAATAGAATAAAAATATAGAGAAATTTCTGGAAAAAAATAACCCACCACATTTCAGTTCTGTCTTTGAAGGTGAGTCCTATCTATCTTTATTCTTTCTAATATAAATAAGCGAAACAATATACATTATTTTAGCACTGGCAATAATGGCGGACAACGGAGCAGGTTACCTCTGGTAAGCGGGGCCCCCATCCTAAATTCCTAGGACAAATAGGGTTTGCTTGGGTTAAAAATATATTTACTTGAGAGAAGATATTGGCGTGTGGAAAAATTGGAAAGAAGAATTTCATGCAGTTCATTCAATTATATACTTTGTTAACTCTAACTAAAATGTACTTGAATTAAATATATATATTATTGAAAACATTATTAATACCTTTATTCAAAGATAAGAGAAACTTGATGTAACTAAATATAAATTTGAGTCCTGGTTCTCAAGTTTTTCATTTAATTAATGTAAAATTAATTCAATTTAGTTCATGTATGAATTAACAAATTTTACACTTTGTTTTTCAACAACATTATCAACTTGACTCAAGTTTACATGTATTTCGACCATATCAAAAACATATTTACTTCATTGGACGCAAAATTTACTTCAGTTGAATGATATGTTTTTTCTGTGTATAATCCCGACAAATCTCAAGGCAACGTCAATTTTGACTACGATGATTAAAATGAAAAATTCGAGAGAAAGACAAAGCAAAAAAATGATATGGAATTAAAAATATAACCTTCTAGGCTGAGATTTTGACTTCCGCAGCAAGTGAAAAAAAATAAAAATATAATAAAACTGTTTGTCTCCAAACAGTCTATAATTTAAACTTTATTGTCGTACATAGGTACTTGATGCAGATGTAATCCATTATGTATTTAGAACCATAAAGACTTTTAAGTATGGGTTAATTTGTTTGGGTTAGTTCGAGCTATTATGCTCTTGTAATTGAGTTTGCGTTTTCTCCTCGCTAGATGGCAGCTTTAACGACCAAGCTCGGGAATTACCACCAGAGCATAATTTATTCATTATTTCCACTAATTTGGTCGTTTTACATTTTTTGTTCAATATTATGGATTCAATTATTCCATAAAGAAATATGATAATCAAGTTGAGTTGTCTGCTCGTTTACAAGAGCGCCACGTTCCGAACAGTGACCTAATATGGATTTGATATTTCAAGTAAACTAATTTGACATATGTCGTAAATTATAGGAGCAGCTTTTTTTTCAGAAAATGGATGAATAAGGCAGTGATTTAGTTGTGAAAGGTAGCATTCTATATTAACATTAAAACTAATGCCCATATGTAATTTGCATGGAAACTCACCTATATTTTTACCAGTCATTAAATATTTTACCCTGAAACCTTTTGTCATTTCCTTCGCTAAATCAATTTCAGTTCCTGTTATAGCACGCCCATCTTTTAGGTTAATAAAAGGATTACAATTGAAAATAGAAAATGTAAACGTATAGTTGGTTTTTTTGAAAAAGATTAACGGGTCCCATTCGCGTTTTACAAACTTTGTCTTATTGATTGAATATTTGATTTCGTTCATATTCCACTGAAATATCACTTCTTCTCTTTCCAAATGCCTCACTTTGAATGATTTACTACATCTGTCGTTAAAGCCCAATGTTAAACAGGGAATTTCGAATTCAATTACGTCAATTGCGTATGAGCCTAGTAACTTTTTGAAATGTACTTTTGCTTCATCATGGTATAATACAACCATTCTCCTATTTGGTTGAAGCATACGGGTTTTATTACCCTTCTGATTTAAAAATATCTGAAATGACTGGAAATCGTCTATATTTAGAATATATCCTTGACAGTCGAAGCCATATCTTGACCAAGGTAGAGTTAAATTTTTATATTCCATGGCAAATACTGGTTTTTTGATATGTCGAAGTAATACAGTTGAAAATACATTATTTTTTTCGAAAATGGAGCACACTGAAGTCGTATCTTCGAAAGCAATATTCACTAGGTCCGTGAATATAGGAAAAATACTATTTACGTTGTACTTACTTAAGTTAAATGAAACTGTATTCGCAGAATTCTTTTGATAATTGAACAAGACAGCCAATATTATGATATTCTTCATATTATAAGTATAATATTTTAGTATCAGTACATTGAGAAGCAAGCATAATACTACTAATAATTTATTTTTCCATATACCATTCTAAGTTATTACCAATATTTTTTGCTAAAAGAATAAAAACTATCGTTTTGGACTTGTCTGTCTGCTGGAAATTACAAAGCTAAGTGGAAAACTAAAATATTGAAATTATATTTCAATTAAAGGTAAACGGAATTTTTTCAACAGTGAAAAACTTATTTTTATGGAGTGCCATTTTATTTTCCGAGATAGGTAACCGAGCTTATAATGTAAATGTAATTTCGATCGCGTGCAGAATAGAGTTAAGTTCTATCCGAGGTTATAACGTGCTACTAATTAATGACAAAATTTAAGGTATTTGGTATTTGAATTCCGGATCGTGTTTATAACAGCACTGTTTCTGGCTGGAATTCATGCATCGTGATATGTTATGGTTTTACATTAACTTTACAAGAAATGTAATGAATTGCATTTCAGTTTGTTAAAGGCTGTCGTGTTCAACACAAAAAACCCCAATCATTTCCTGATTTGCTGACTTGGTAATGATTTCACGTTGTATTCGCTTGGGTGGGTCAGCATCTACCTTCAGCACTGCACGCTTCTTGTTAATATCTCTGGATAAAATTTGTTGATAACGTACACTAAATTAATAACTACTATTTGTTGATTAATTAGGATAGATTATTTACTGTGAAGTAGTACAAACTGCTATAAGATAAGATAACGATGCACAGATCATGAACTGAAAAACTGCCCCGATCGGGAGATCGCGACACCCTCGAGGTCACCAGTGTTGCCATCTCTCACCGCTCTTATATAGGTATACAGGGTGTTTGGTAGGTCGATGCATATATTTTGGGAGGTGATAGAGTAAGTCATTTAGAACCTATTTAGTCAAACTTTCCTCAGTACCAAGTCTTATGGTTTTCAAAATATGGTCGATTTAATTTTTTCTTAAAAAAATCTCACAAATCCTTTGTTGGGCGCTTTAAGGCGATATTCAGAAATACCATCTCAATTTTTTTTATTTGTATCTCAACATAATCTGTAATTCTTGTGTTTAATGCATTAACAATAAAAATAAAATAAATAAAAGTCACAAAAAGTATTAACTCAACTGCAAAATGAGTTTTTTCGGAAAATGGGATAAAATAAAGGTAACCAAGATTTTCAAAATAACTTAAAAACTTTTGTCGCATGTGCCTTTCCAAATTGCACATACAACAAAAAAAAAAAATTTTTTTTTTTTTGGACTGCTGCACAAAAATCACGTTACACTACAGATTTCCAAAAATGAGTATTCAGGGAAAAAGCTGGACTAGACTTTTTTTTTATTTTTTTTTACAAACAAAATGTTTACTTTTAGATTGTAATGAGTAAACAGTTTGGTAATGGCTAATTTTTGTGATAATTTGTGATGGTATTTCTGAATATCACATTCAACAAAGGAGTTATTAAATTTGTTTAAGAAATAATTAAATCGGCCATATTTAGAAAACCATAAGACTTGGTACTAAGGTAAGTTTGACTAAATAGGTTCTAAATGACTTACTCTATCACCTCCCAAAATATATGCATCGACCTACCAAACATCCTGTATTTACATATAAAGGCCGTCTCCCCTACTAACTTTGGAATGCAGTCAGGTGTTTACTAAAAATTTACTGGTGAGTTTTAGGTTGCCAAATACTACCTTTTGACATAAAATTGACAGCTTTATGATTGAAAATAGGGGCTCGACGCCATCTGGAAAAAAAAAATTAAATGAAACGAGTGATAACTACTCATTTTGAAGGTCTTTTTATGCTCGAAGCATTCTCCAATTTTGGAAATATTTGGTTCAGTATATTTCAATTAAGAACCAAGAAAATCGGTCTCTACGTTATGACTAACCTGTTTATAACGCACTTTTTACCCAGCGTTCCACTATCATACTTTTTAATATCTGGTATATTTTGGATAAAGATCGATTTTATTGGTTCTTAAATTGCGAATTGTAATTAAAACTGCTGTGTTGGAACAATCCGAAATAATATATTCAGCAATAATAGAAATCGTAGTCAGCATATCATTCGCACATAGGGACAAGAAAGGTACTACGAATGGTAATTGTGGTAAAACCAAAGAGATTAACTCCTTTATAAACAACATTTGCAAAAGTAGGTGAGGCTGGTTTACCCATTGCTGTTACGTTCCAAATATTTTTTTATAGAAAACATTTTCGAAAGAAAAATAACTCATGCTAAAAATGAATGTCACCAATGGACCTCTTGCATGAATTTTTTTCATTTGTTTATTGGAAAGAGGAGTCAAAATTAAGCTCAACTGTATTTTTTTCCGATTTTTTTCGGACTTGCAAAGGCTCTAAATTTCGATTTGAAGTTCAAATTTCTTGGTGCCGTGACGTCACGGCACCAAATTTCTTATTGGTCAATTTCATTCAGTGTTGCCCAGATGTCAAGAATTCCATGTAAACTTTTCCTGGGGCGACAACTAAATCGATATATCGAATACACAGATTTGTAATATGGAATCGCTTCTCATCCCTATGGAAAACTTAACCCAACTTTTCAATTCATTATAATCATTATTTATTTATTATTATTTATTATCTGTCTGTCCAAAACTCCAAAACTGACAGAAGGCAGAGAAGGCACACAAACCATCAAGAAACAAACAATAAACCCGAGCATAAGGCCATTATGTCGTTCATAATTGAATACCTTAGGTACTCATTTAAATTTTTTTTACTAGTGTGTGCTTGTAAATTTTAGAGGTTTCTACCTAATATTCATATAAGGGAATCATTATTTGCAGAAGGTTGCTCTACTCCACCTGCATTTTACTAATACCTAGTACCTACCCTCCATGTGATTTTTTTTCCGAAAGCATATCTATGCTCACCTCTGGCCAGTTTCCGGAATCGGTTTTTACAAACTCTTCCATCCTCCATCGCACAAACAAAATGAACAATAATTACCTAACTATTAAAATTATTATTATTTTTCTAGTGGTTTAAGTGGAATAAAACACAAGTATAATTTTTATGTGTCTGTATTCCATACCTTCCAGTTTCCCTAAAGACCAGAGATAACTAAAGACCTTTTCAAATTTTCCCAGGCAAAAACATCATTTTTCTTTTTTCTTCAAATTACACTGCCCCAGCCTGCTGTTTTCTGTTGTTAATTATTGTTTATTTTGTGATGATAGGTAAATTGGCCAGCCAGGTGTCACTAACCTATGGTAAACAAAAATCGCTTTTATCGTTTCCGTACTTTATACTGTGCCGGATTAGTACATATATCGATTTCTTTGTTTAATTCGCATTTATAGACAAGCAAAGAAAATTGTCGATACTAGTCGATACTTCAATTGATAGATGTCGTTCTTCTCTTTCAAGTTTCAAGTCAAAAGTAGGGCTGTACCAAAGTCGATACGCAAAGCGATTTTGATAAATATATGCCTCCTTTTTTGTCGGATGTGTTCAAAAAGAAAAAAAAAAAGTATTCTTTTGGAACATGGAAATTTGACAAGCAGTAATTTTTGATTGGTGCATAAATATAGCGCAAAATTCAAATAATCTGCTTTTTTTTCTTTCAATTTCTGGCTTCAAGATTTAAAAAAAAATTAACCAACCATACTGTTATGTAGTACATAAAATACACTTTCTTTACAGATAAATTATATACCTAATTTTAATTGAGTGCAAGCGGTCTCTTCCGAGAACATTACCAGATCCATATGTTAGTGGAAGTGTCAATAATGTCCCAAAATTTTTCAATAAGATTGCTGTCATCAAATCGCTTAAACGAAGAGTATCTAATTTGGCAGATCCTCAGTTCCATGAGGGTTATACCAGGAGAGTTTTAGGTAGGCGGGTCCAAAAACTATCCAGTTTCTCTAGTCAACACTATTTCATATCGTCGGTCTCATGGCATAAGGCCCTATCTCGAGATAGGGCCAAAATGAGTTAAGTTCATAGATTGGTTGCATTTAGTGTATACTTGTTTTTAGCCAAGGGTCTTATCTTAAAATCAGTTCATTTCGTTAAAAAAGTGAGGAAACCCTTGGCATTATCTTGAAATATGAATAGGTATTAGTATTCTTCTAATTGCTCTCCTGAAAACTTGTTAAAAATAAGATAGGGCCTTATGTCATGAAACCGACGATATAGTACTCCTCGAACTAGATCTAATAATAATGTGATCTCAGTATTAGTATTAGATATTTTAATTATTATTATTATAGAAAACATAATGATGCCTAACTTTACAATACTTTCATTCGTCAGCAACAACAAGCCTATAATACCCCCAGGCCCCAGGGAAGAGTATTGAAAGAATTGGGAACTAGGAAACGTTTATCGTCATATGAGCTTAGTGCAATTTTCGATTGTTCAATGCTGAACACATTGTGCTGATAAGACCGACTCGTTCTCTGCGTTACGGTACTTTCTTTGAAATTTTTCAAACAATCTACGTAATCTTCCAATGCAATTTTATACTTGACTATATTTTTTTTTGACGCCTTTTGATTTTTTCATCACTTTACTCTTATAAGGGTCTTAAAGCTGTACATTTTGGACCTCAAGCCTTTCATTGAGCCTAATACCTTTTTATTGACCTGCGGTATGTTATATGGGTTATCTGGAGGGTAATCTGATGTATCGAATTTAGACAAGTCAGCCTTAATGACTTCTTCATGTACATCATCGTTTTCGATGGCATATATGAAGCTCTCAGTATCCATATATTGAATGTGACATTTTTCTGAATCTAATCTGGGTAACATGTAATCGTAGTGAAATGAATACATGAATATTTCCGAAATATCCAAAATCGACATGCCCACATACAATGGCTTGTTGAAAAATAGTTCAGCTTTCTTCAATTCAACCAACAATACATCATCATCTAAAATGGTTCTGTTATGAAATCTTGGACTATATGATTTCCATAGCCTTTCCGAACACCGCATTATTGAACAATCTGGAAAAAAAAAATTTCAAAGTCATTCTTACTGTTTACGTAAATTATTGTTATGCTCAATATAAGGTTTGAGCCACATTGACTGCCTAAATTTTAAAATTTTGGGAATTTTTTTCAACACTACACCATGTTTCAGTACCTGTTTTCGATAATGTATTACATAGTTGTTCTTTTGTACAGCGTGGTCATTAATTTCGCTACCTTTGAATTTGGCGGCTTACGATGTTCTGCCGCGAATGGTAAATCTTTATGCAAATCATGTAAATGTCTAGGATATTCCAAATCTACTTCCAGGATGTAGCCCTCTGGAGAATCGTCTGCAACTGCCATAACATCAAAATTGTTGATATCGTCGCCGTCGCTCAAAACCTCCGTAGGGTAGGAGCTGTCATTGCTTTCCCATACAAATCATTCATGTCGACATGGAGCAAATACCTTGATTCTTTTGTTTTATCATATGTATTCATATATTTGTTATTCGCCTCAGCACAACGATTTACGCATACGGAAATGCCTCCACGAATTCCCTGTTCCACAAACATTATCTCATCAATGTCCCGTAGAATATCCAAACGACATTGCAGCATGCTGTCCCAAGTAAAACCAGGCATGCTGTGATACCACGCTGGATCTAGTTTGTGAGTATCTATACACTTTTTGCGAAAATTTTCAACAACATCAGCCAAAAGCATAATGTAAGTTTTCAAATATAGATCTGAATATTCACCTAAATTTTGAATTTTGAATGAATGCCAGACATTTTGGGAGTGAGCGAACTTTTTATCATTTAGCTTGTTGTAGAATTTATCGATGGAAGGTGGAAAAGTTTCGTTTATTACTGACAAATCATTGATATAATCGTAGCGAAAGACACCTTTCTGTGTTAATAGTTTAAATTTTGATGGCTCCAAATCTGAAAATTCTTTTTCCAATATCAGTCCTTTTTGTTCATTGTGGAGACAAGTTCGTCCAAAGAAGCACCCAAAAATCATAGTGAATCAATGAATCTGAAATGCAACCCCTTATTAGGTTCCCTGTAGGTGATCGAAATGTAGTTTTCTTCGTTCACGGGAAGTACGCTCACGCGACCATGCTTAGCAAGCTCTCAGATTACGAAATGACTATCGTAGCCAGATAGATTATGGAAAACTACAGGAACTGTAAAGAGCTTGCGATAATATAGATTGCAGGATTAGTGTGCAAAATCACGAAATTTCCCCGTAAAATGATCATGATCACGAACAATCTTATCAGTGTTTGCGAAACGTTTCTCACAAATATGAAAATGTGTCGACATATTGGACAAGCTAATATTTCCATTCATAAGAGGTACAATATGTTTGAATTTTGAATAAATAAATTCAGACATGTGAGACACTTGTTCAACAAGCCATTGCATGCAGTCTACACCTCGATAACTTTTGGAATACGATAGTCATCATACCCACATTTGAGGTAGTGTTTGCGAACGACGCAAACAGTGTACGCCTTATAAGGCACCCTAATAGACAGCCTTAATACCAGCGCTGTTAGAGCGACGTCGTGGATGCCCTTCTCTTGAGAGCGCGCGCACAACCGCACTGTACAAGAGTTGGTCCCTCCTGAGAAACGCAGAGAAGAACATGTTTCCTGGTTGTCCTACAGAAAAAGCTGTTTTTTCATCGATGGAAGTGAAACCAGTTTCTCTCTTTTGAGCCAGATACTCGTGAGTATCCTCTCTCGACGATTACTGCAAAAGTTAGCCTCTTGCCTCTTCTCGTAATTAATAAATTACAAAACTTAAAAAAGTACTCGAGTCTCGATCGCTGAAAAGTAGAAAGTGTCGCGAAAGGTATCTGGGTGTTTTTAAGCTATTCAGCAACTCTTCCTTGAAGGTTTGTAATATTGAGGCTTCAAGACAGCCTTCATAAGACTGAATTACTGAATGAAAGCGTTAGTTTGGTTTAGACATCTTGGCAGTACAATACAGTTTTGCTACGATGCCAGCTCACTTGTCCTGCTAAAATCTAAGCACGGACAATCTTTGTATGGACTTTTTGTCAGACAGTTTACATTTTGCAATAAGTCAATGTAACTTCCTTCAGAAACGACAGAACCTAAGATTAGCTAACAGCAATAAAACTTTTAACTTGAAATTGTATTGCACATAAAAGCGATAATTGCTTATTGTTTTTCTTCTAATTTTGTAGTACCATTTATTTAGTTAATGATTAAATTTAGTATTTGTGTGCTTGGTGTGTAAATGAAATTAACTTTAAGTCTTTCGTTTCGATGCAAGTTAACTTTATTTATTTCAAATTTCCATTGACATTTAATGACATATCTTTTTTTTTATATATAATATATGTATTTAGTAGTAGTAGTTGTTCAATTTGTTTTTTATTGGTGTCCCTTTACGCTTGATGGGCGGAACCAGGCCTCTAATCAAATCAGTTTCACTAATCTCGCTGACTTACTAGAAAACACCGCTACAACTGTCACTTGATCTGAAAACCAAGGACTTTTGTGCCCAAGCTGTAATTGCCACACGCAAGGGGGTAGTTATCCCTTATGCCGTTTAGCTTAGGTTAAAAATCAGCACAGCGCGCAACAGCTTTTTAAGTTTTTTTTTGCCGGCGTGCGGTATCTTTGATATACTGTACCAGGACTAGGCATAAAAATATGAAAATAATTTTATATTATTATAAGGGGTATTTTTCTAATTTTGAGCAGTCACCATAAAAATGCGATTTTCAATTAATAATGGTTATACTATATCTATTTGGTTGTCTTTGTGAAATGTCTAGAGAACAGGTGGTTAAGGAGCTTCATCGACCGGCTGGTAAAAACTTCAAACGAAAAGATTTATACAATATGGCCTCGATACTTTTGCCACAGGTTTAGCTCAACTTAATCAGTATGCTGGAGAAAACAAAGGATTCAAATACATATATGTTGTAATCGACTGTTTCTTCAAGTACCTTTGGACGCGTCCTATTAAATCATAATCTGCACCAGTTGCTGCTAAGGCTATGGCGGAGATATTGAAAACATCTGGAAGAATTCTGAAAAAAAATATTTCTGATAATGGGAAGGAGTATGATAATGCTCAATTTGTAAGTCTAATGAAGAAATATGGAATACATCATTATAGTTCGTTTAGTCCTCTTAAAGCATCAATTGTCGAGAACTATTAAAGAAAGGCTGTTTAGATTCTTCACATTGAATAGTAATTATATAAATCTAGAAAATGTAAAATGTGTTGTTCGGAAAACCAGAACCTATCAAATAATGATGACTTTTAATTTTGACATAGCAGTTACCGACGACAGCTGACACCTTGAATCAAACATATGGTCCAGGCCCAAACAGGGGATACACTTTTTAAGGCGATTATGCAAAGGTATGTATGATCTATTCAGATTTACCTAACTGTTAGGACATGAGTCGTTGGTACGCAATTCTTTACTGCTCTCAATATCTTCCATGAAGTCTAAACGATTGAAATTTTTAGAAGAAATATTGTGGAGGATTTTAGAATTAGAATGGGGACTGGTTGTGTTTAGTAGTTCTCAGGTGATCGCCAAATGCTGAAGATTGCTTAGTGATGTGCTCTTGTATACGAGTTTTTAGTGGTCTACATGTAGGTTTTGTGACAGTTATTGCAATCTGGTTTGTAGATGCCACTTTTTGAAAGGTGATCTGTTGCCGAACTATTGCAAGTTTTGTATGAGATTTGTAGATTCTGGACATTTAGGATCGGCTCGAGTTTCAAAATATGTCGAAGCCCTTTGATGTTTACCGCTCCCGAGCGGGACCCGAAAAACAAAACTCCAACTGTCACAAAACACGCTATTCTTCAAAATGTTTGGGAAAAGTTCGAGTTTTGTTTTATTCAACACCAGTTTGGATTTTGTTTTTGTTTTGCCCGTTTGGTGGAAAACCGGCATAACGGGCTAAACATTTATTAAGTAATTAAAAGCAATGGTGCAAACTGCATCATTTTATCTTTTCTAGTTTCGAGGATATTAGCTATTAAAATGCTTCAGTTTCAGCTGGGACATCGTCGCGCCGGTATTAATAAACATAAACTTCGCTAAGATTATTGGAAAAACTCATTTCTTTGCTGCCATGCTCATTGGAAATTATTGAATAAAAAAAATATTTTCCAAAACCCTACGGTTTTTGGCGGGCGTTATAGAGTAGCGCCCGCATGCGATGCACGCGTTGCATACACGGTTGCGGGGCCCTGTTCAGGTAAATGAAGACTAGATTCAGAAATGGACTGGTTTATTAATCTAATTACTTCTTTGCCAGAAGCAGAGTTAATTTAAGTTGACTTAACCTTTCGATTGTAGGTCTGTTCTCAATAGAGTCTATTCTGACGGTTTGCAAACTGTTAGAAAAAATCGCTCAGCTAAAGTACCGATGTATCTTGGAACGACGCCATTAAAAACATGTATGAGTGATCCTTTCTGACAGTGTGCAAACTGTCAGAGACTCTTGAGAGAACACACCTTATATTGTCAATATTATCATCAATGAACATTAGGTTTGCACTTCACTCACATAAAAATGATCAGCATAATATAACGCTAAGTTTCCTGGTTAGCGGTTTCGACTTCCCAAAAACTTAATCCTGTTCTGTCCATTTGCTTTGTCGATCAGGTTGCTAATGAACTGGGTCCACTCTGACAGACTCCGGGAGATGAGGGAACTTTTTGTGGTAAAATAAAGACTAATTTAGCTTAGCAATAACTTATTTTATTCACTTCTTATTTACACCCAAATTTATGCTAGAAGTATACATACAATTAATGGACAATAATCTAGTTATAAAAACGGTTCGTGACAAAACAAATTTAGTACCTTATTCATCTAATAATGACTAATATTTACACTTTACAATGTTAAATCTATAATACTGCATCCCCTATGCGAAATTGCAGAAAGGCGAAAGTTTGAAATACCACAAAGCTATATGGGTGATTCACAGTGGCTGGAGACGTTTATGAAAAAACAGTAGTGTTTTGAAATTTAATCAGCTATTTCTGTGTGATGGTTTCCTTTTACTATACGAATGTAGCAGTAACCGTGATGTCTTTCATCTAATGTTATTTTTCATTCCTTAGCTAATATATACTTGTAAGTAACTCAAAAACCATTTAAGTTAGGTATACAAACAATGTCCCTACGTAGATTTTATCAACTTTATCAAAAATAATAATTTGAAATACCGAACATTCTTGGAAAAGAGCACAATATTTAACGTCACACTCTGGCTGCTCATCCGTCCACCGTTAATCACCTTATGAGAAAAAAAAAACTCGGAAAATCAATTAGGATGCATTCAATAAATGATAAAACTGGGTTAATTTTCCACGAATGACACCTGTACGTGTTATTTTTTGAACAATTTCAACCGCTACCTACTTCAAGTTCCGATGTTCCGCCCTTTCATGCAACTCAAAAGATCACTAAGTTTCAATATTCTTAGTTCCCTTTTTACACTAACACACTGAACCTTATAAAAGAACATAACAAGAAAAGTTTTCATAAATAAGCTGGATCAACTGTTTTTAATCGAGTTTGTAATTTTTTTACACATCTACACTTAGATATCTTATTCCACAAAGACGTCGCATTTATTAACCCAAATTTGAAATATATAGGATAAATACAGTATTTTCCGGTTTTTTTTCTTATGGATCACCCGTTCGTTTTTTAAATTTAACGTTTCGTACCTTCGAATGTATGAGCTAACTACATCTATAACCACTATAACTGTGAACTTTAGGAAAAAACATAAACATTTTAGCTTCCCTACTTAGTATAAGTATACTGTAATATTTATATTCATTGTCCTTCAAGCATATTGAGAGACTTTAGAAATACCAAATATCATACGCTTATCGATGCGTGGGAACAATTGCTAAATTTGTCATTTAGGTACAATACCTTTAATTTTCCATAGGGTAAAGAACAGTTTACTATAGGCTGAAATCAAAGTTTGCAAAAAAATGTTCGGTATCTTCGAAATTCGAAACTGTTTCTTTTGCAGGTACCCATAACGGAATATTGTCGGACTATCCGTAACCAAACGCGAAGGTAGAACATAAAATCAACAACTGATCATATATTATTCTATGTGGAAAAAGACAGCATAGGAAATGTAAGGCTTATAATCAACAAAGAACCCTAGCCAAACATCTACGAATAATTGAAGCTATCTAAGAGAGCAATTTATGTAACGATAGGAATCATCAAAATCAGAAAAACAAGGTTAAAATTCTAACAGTTTTGTGGCTTGACTTCAAGCCATGAAAACGAAAAAGTAGATGGCATGCAACTAGGAGGACTTTTCTATAAGAAAACAGAACAGCATATACAATAGTTGCAGACGACTTCAAAGCACCTAGAGATGAAAACAAAGAGGACATTAATCGTAAACTACGAACTGGCAATACGTAACAGCAGAGGGTAAATGCTGATATTCTTCCTGGAAACGGGAATAATGTAAGTATAAGACAAAAGCACAACAGATATGAACAAGGGTAAGTGTATATAATTTCAAATGGATAAACTCAAGAGAAAATTGACTTCATATTCATCCACCACAAATATAGTCTAGGAAAATAGTCGAAAAATACATGTATTGCAAAAAAAAATCCTACCCAAATGAACTTTTCAGGGATGATAGGGGGCGGGTGGGTGATCATAAAACCGAAAATATCAAACATTCACCCCTCTGACGTTTTGCGCTATAGGGGTTGAAAGTGCGCCATTGGCGATTACTTGGTACCTATTGATTTTACAAAAAAATGTTTCAAATAAAAGATGTGCAGCATTATTTGATCTACAATGTTTATCTAAAGAATTTTTTGATTAAGGGCCGTCTGTGGTCATGAGAGCCGTTTGAAATTTTATAATGAAAATGAAAAATTCTAACCAACGTGAAAAAATTTTCTACAACCCATACAACATTTTTGCTTTATGAAGTTTTTACTCACCCCCTGCCGTTTTTCAATAAGGGTAGTTTGAAGTTTTTTTATGCTTCTGGCGCAGTTGAAATATTCCAAGGAATGATCGAAGAATATGACCCTAGAAAATCTCCAGAAACTCTTGAATAGATGCTTGGTAGAAGGATGGGAAAACGCCATTAAAATATTGATATATAAAGAAGGAAACCCAAGGAATCTAGAAAACTATAGAACGATAAGTTGGTTCTATGAAGGTGAATAAGTTATCGACTGGAACAGAAAATCCAACTATACCTGAGTGAAAAGAATTACAAAAATTGATCAAATCTACATGAATATTTTCCAGAAAATAGAGGAAACGTCAGTGCAGTTTCAGAAAAATAGACCACTTCAAATGAATTTTTTGGAAAAACAAAATTAATAACAGCATGAAAATCGTCTAGAAGGGAAGACAACATAGCGGAAACAACGGGAAAAATAAACTACAGTCAATGCGAGTTACGAGGGTGACATGGGGTGAACTTTTAGGGGTGAAATAGTATATTACATACCGAGGTGGAAAGTGTTTCATTACTGTCGAGAGATTTAAGTTAGACCGAGGCGCAGCCGAGGTCTAACTGAAATCTCGAGACAGTATTTACAATCATTCGAATTTTGAAATTTTCATTTGGATTAAAACTAAAAAATACAATAATTAACAATTTCATTTACTTTCGGCCAACGGGTCGAAAGTTTACTTTCGACCCGTGGGCCGAAAGTAAAAGTCAAAAAATACAATAAATTTTAAAAATTTCATTTACTTTCGGCCCACGGGTCGAAAGTAAAGTTTCGACCCGTGGGCCGAAAGTAAAAGTAAAAAAGTGACATTTTCGAACTTTTTAAAAGTCAGTAAAGTCAACATTACATGTATGATTGTAAATAAAATGGTTTTTCAAGATTTCCAGCGGAACTTAATCTTCTTGTTGTTGTATGTAATAAAAAGGTCTATAACTTTTGTATAAACAATTTTTTCACATAACCCAAAATTTTTCAGAGAAAAATCGAAAAACCCGTTTTTTTCATTTTTGATTGTTATTTCCTACAATTTTTTTTTGTTCGCAAAATTTGGTGAAAACTTACCTTTTCATGCCCCAAACACGCTGTAATTTTTTCAATTCCAAATATTTATTTTAATATTTTATTTTGATTTTAAACTCAAAAAGAGACAAAAAAATTCTGAAAATGAAGAACTGCCATCAAAAAAGTGAAGACTTATGAACAATTGATTTTATGTCATAAACGTAAGTACTTTGAAAAAATCAAGTTTTTTCAGTTTTTTGCATTTTCTAGCAAATTTTTCCGTATAATTTTTTTCTCCGCCATCTTGAAGTAGACGTTTCAACCAGAAAAAAGACCACTGTATTTTTTCTATTAGTGTTTCCAGGACATGGGCATTTTCGGGTGAAGCCTCTTTTCAGCTTTTAAATCAAAATAAAATGTAAAAATCAATCTGTGGCTTGGTCGAAAAAGGGCCTATCTAACAAAAATCAAGTTTTGAGATAATCGAGGATTTGTATGAAAACTTGAAATGCTTATTACCTCATTGTTACTTTTCCGAATTTGATGAAATTTTGGTAGGGTCTATTAAAAAGCAGAATTATTCATATTATACATTTATTTTTAAAAAATCTTTTACTTTTAACATACTTTTCATTGTTAGGCCCTTGCATTTTTTTATCAATGTACATAAGCCCTAATTGTGATAGGTGACAAGTAGCACTTGGGACCTAAAAAGTATTACTTAGGCCTTATTGTTAGTAAGAACGGTACTTAGGCCGTTTTTAGTTCACTTGAAACGTTTTTTCTTTTTTTTTTCAAAACCACTGTTAAACGAAATTTGATTGAAAATTGAATTTGTTTCAATTTTTAAAGATCAATAAAAAAAAACTAAAAAAAGATTTTAAAAAAAGGCAAACACTTCCATTATTCGTCATATTCCACTGAACCTGCTGGAAGAACTTCATCTTCTTGGCTTTCATCGTTTAATGATTTTAAATTCGTAAAAAAGTCGACTATTGGTATTGGGATGTATGTAACACAACAAACTTTTGATTCATCCAGTTTGTTTTTGAGAAGGGGAAGGGGATATAAGTTATGAATTTTTTCTAAAGTGGGTTATGCTTCCGGCTTCACCTGATTGCCGTAAGAGCACATAGACCAAATTTTTTTAGGCCTATCAATCAGTTATGCCCATTTGAGTTTTTACACTTTATTTTTATAGGTAGATAATACCAATGAAAATGGGTCTTAACTGAACATAGGTCTTTATTATGCATTATAACTTTTACACTTAGGTCCTTTTTACATTAAAATTTTGATTTGAAAGAGCACTATTTATTTGGTTAGTTAGGCCCAATAGCTCATTTTTTGAAAATTTGCACTTAGGCCCTTTTTCGACCAAGCCACAGAAATATTTTGATTTGAAAAAATTACAGCGTGTTTGGGGCATAAAAAGGTAAGTTTTCACCAAATTCCGTGAAGAAAAAAAAAAGTGGGATCCAGAAATCAAAATTTTTCTCTGAAAATTTTAGGTTATGTGAAAAAATTATTTTTTCAAAAGTTGTACAGTTTTCTAATACCTACAACTTTTATAGGTATTTAGCTTTTTCCCATAGGAGGTTTAGTTCCGCTGGAAATCTTGAAAAACCATTTCTCACCCCTAAAAGTTCACCCCATGTCACCCTCGTAACTCGGATTGACTTTAATTTATTTTTCCCGTTCTTTCCGCTGTGTTTTTTCCCTTTTTAACAGTTTTTAATATATATAAGCTATAAATCTTTAGGCTTTCTGCCTTTCTAGGAGTTAACTGCACTGGTCTAAGAAGAGTACAACAGAAGAAAATTGTCTATCTGAAACTTATCACCTTGCTAATTGACGATGTATATAATGGTCTGAACTGTGAGAACAAAGGACTAAACATTTAAGGAGCAAATTTTGACAGCTTGAAATAGGAGAGTTTTATCGTAGTCTTCGCAAGAAGTCAATCCGAACTATGAGAAGTGTTGAAGAAACAAGCAAACAAGCTATAATTAGAATTGAACAAGGAAAAAAAAATATGACCAACGAAATTTAATTCCGAATTATATAGTGAATGCATCCTACTTCTCAAAATTTACGAAAAAACATAGACATAGATAAGACAACACTCCAAAAGGTACAACAATGGGCAATCGATAAAAAAATATTGGGAACCACAGTTCGAAACAGAAAGACAAATCATTAGATAGGAAGCAGAACACAGGTATCAGAAAGCTGCAGAAAGGATACTGAGCTTCAGTTACCTCTGAGGATGACTTATCCCAGATGGATAGTTTTTTGCCTTTTTGAGCCCTTTGCTAACCTTTTAGAAACCATATACGTCTCTACTTAACTTCTTTATTGGTCGCACCATGCTCAAAAAGATTGCGATATCTAAAAAACTTGCATAACTTCAATATGTATAGAATCAAATGCCATCGGAACCGCCTTACGTGACATTGATTTTGGAAAAATGTGACTCAATACCTATGACCCTATGACATAATCAAAAGTTCACTAGACTTGGCAAAAATGCAAAATGGTAATTTTGACCGCATGAAAGAATTCAACCTACAAATACTTGAGAAAAATATTGTTTGTAAGATATCATTTATTTAAATGCTATATTATCTATTTAGAATAAATTTTTGTACAGTAACGATAAGCAACACAAAAAGTTTTTTGAGTCTCTTAATCATTTGAAAATAGAATATGTATCAAAATAAATTAAAAAATCTATATTGAATATTGGATAAAATCAAGAAAGAACTGAGCATGACAAATGCTCAAAAATAGAAATGAGTCCGTGAACGAGTTAATCATGCTAACCAAAAACATATCAGTGAAATAGAGGGAAACATTTTTTAGAGACACTAGAAAGCACAAACCCATTACCAGGAAATAGGAAAGAAATAGCAGAAAGAGTTACCATCACGGAGAAAGAAGTGAAACAAGAACCGAAACACAGAGAAGCTGCTAGTAGATGACGTTCCAAATGAACTCTCGAAATATGGTAGCAAGGAACTGATAGGTTAAACTGTTAAGTAAAATAATAATGGCATCTAGCATACCAATCAGAATAATACAAAAGTATCAGTCCCCGAGTTTTCTGGAAAGGACGATAAACCCACGCAGAGAAATATGGAAAAGTAACTTTGCTCTGCACCACCATGAAATTATTTACCATTCTCAAGAAAAGTATTTTCGGACAAAGCATAGAAAATATAAATGAACAGCAAGGTTTATGGAAAAAGATTATAATCCTCGCTATCATTACAATCATAAGTATCTAATTATCACAGGAAATGCAACAAGGATAAAAGACAAATCTTCCTTTGGACAGCGTAACTTTAGCCAATTGAACAACAAGTCCGAGAACAAGTCTAATAGATAAAATTTCAGAAGGACTCTGATTTATGTATTTATGCCACTAGAAAAATGTCTATTTCCGTTTAATAGACTCCTTGGGCGTTCTTATTCCCCAGTCCTCACTCTAGTATTTTCTTTATTTTACTTACCTATATAAGATAAAATTGTATTTTAAGCTTTTTCATGGCTTCAACAAAAGCTGTATGGGTAACTCCGTGTTGGAAGCTGCAGAAATGAACAATTATTCCTTTTTTTCTGTAACATGAAGAGTCCATAAGAAAAACTAACTGGCTAATGTATCTACTATAGCCTATATATACACTGGCCAGCAAAATTAACGCACCACTACTATATTTTGAAAAATATGTTTTATTCCATAATACTGATTATGCTAACTTAATAAGGGTAATAACAAAAGATAAAATTCCAAAAGAAGGTGAGAAAAAAATAAAGAAAAAAAAACGAGAAAATTCAAAAAATAAAAAAATTATTTACTTTAGTTAAAAATAATTAATAACCGGCATTTCCTCCTGTATTTTGAATAAAAGCACGGAAGCGATTATTCATGTTTAAAACTACGGGCCTTATCTCGTTTTCATCCAAATTATTCAATATTTCCAGTAAGCACATTCAAAGTGTAGGAGGGTTAGGAAGTTCTTGAAAACGGCGGTGATCAAGTCCCAAACATTCCCAATTGGGTTAAGATCAGGATTGTTTGCTGGCCAATCCATTTTCAATTGCAATTCCAACCTCATTGAAATAGAAATAAGTTAGTGGTGCGTTAATTTTACTGGCCACTGCATGTGGGTAAATGATGAAAAGCGG
Source organism: Ceutorhynchus assimilis (assembly GCA_917834065.1). Lineage (NCBI taxonomy): Eukaryota > Metazoa > Arthropoda > Insecta > Coleoptera > Curculionidae > Ceutorhynchus > Ceutorhynchus assimilis. The sequence continues at coordinate 85,308,579 of OU892277.1, forward strand.
CGTGATTATGTATGTAAAAAAAAAATACTTATTATCCTTTCTTCAAAAAGCTTATTTCATTTAAACTTTCTGCCATATTGCAATAAGTTTTTATAGTTTTCATTCTGTGGATTCTTCCATAGAAGTTCATAACTCGTTTTCCAAAGAAAAATCCAAATTGCAGCCTCAATAAATTTTATGGGGCCATAAGGTGGATATGAAAACTCGCACTCCACCTTCATTTCGATAATTATTCTAACATGCACATACCGTTTATTTATAAAAGTACCACTTATATTCCTAATATAATTATTAAATAAGCACTACCTACGTTAATATACAGGGTAACTCTTATTAAAAAATAGGCAGGTCCATGTTTTTTCTTTTTTTAATTAATACTGTAACAAGTTTTTAACAATAATAGTTAGGTAGGTGGGTATATTATTGTTCCCTCTCATGCTATTAGGTTTTATGCACCAATTCCAATCAATATAATTGATTTCAAAAACCAAGAGATTAGACAAATTGATTCACAGAACCTCAAAACAAAATACACTGATCAAAACGAAATAGGAGCCACTTCTGAATGTTCGTAGTTTTTAATGAAAGTATTTTATCTTTTTATTTGAATATAGGTCTGCTCCAACACGTCAGAAACCGTCCTATGAACGGTATGGATACCATTTTGTAAACGAATTTCGGATTCTAAGCACAAATTTCAGGCTTTGCGCAGAATTGTGAAGGTACATTATACACGGTACAACGCTTATGTAAGAGCAAATTTGCGAGCTTGTAATTTTTTATTGAATAGGTGAATACATTGTCATAAAACAACCTTTTTGTTTTCATATGGAACTGCGTGTCTGCTAGGAAAACAGACATTTTTCTCTTTAAGGCAATACCAAAATTATATTAAATTACTGAAGTGGTTCCTTTTTTGTTTTGGTAAGTGTATTTCAAATAACCTTATCGCTTTCAAATAGCATTTGAAGTTCCCAAGGAACCAATAGAGTTATTATTTGTTTTGTCTTGTAGCAATTTTTAAGAGCAACTATTAAAATTATCTGGTATGTATCACATTTTAAGGTGATATTATGGCTTGCAATCGATAATCCATCATAAATACTGATTTCCATTTGACACATGCTCAAACCCCTTTCAGCTACATCTAGTGTAAAGTTATTGGTGGCAAGTGGTGCCCACATTTAGGAAAGTTCGGTGGCACTGGGGGCAAATCTTTTTGGGTACCGACATGAACTAGAAGGTCCATGCCTATGACTATATGGAATAGGAAGTGACAGTGGAAAAGCCAGTAACCTGAAATACATAATAAATATAATTATAAAATACTTGTGAATGTACAAGCAAAAATAATAATGAAAAATTGACATTTTTGATCGTAAATTCTCTGCATGTCTAGCTCAAACTCGCAAAGCTATCAAAGCTTTACTGTATTTCTGTCTAGTGTTATGTTCTTATACACAGTAAAAAAAATCATGCAAAATTTTACACGAAAAGTGGTCTATATAAGGCCACACCAATTTGTGTATATTTAACACCAAGGTTTTTGGTAAAATTGACGAGAATTTGCATGAAGAATTTACACAAAACGGTGTTAAACATAATACACCATATCATGTAACTTTTACATTAAGTTATATTAAATATACACACAACAGTGTACATATTTCCAAATATGCGTGTTGTATTTACACAAAACAGTGTTAAATAAAATACACCGAATAGTGTTAATGTACAGGATGGAACATCCTGTTTTTTGTATGATTTTTTGGATAGTCGCATTTTTTACGACTAGTCTGTTGAAAATATTTGATATTTTGATAGTTATTTTTATTTTCTTTTCTGATCATCCTTAACTTTTTCAGCTTAACCTATTTAATTTAATGGGAGGTATAGGTAATCACCATTCCTCACAAACCTATTAAATTAAACTGGTAAAACTAAAATTATTGAGGATAAACATTAAAATAACATAAAAATAGCTATCGGATCAAATATTTTCAACCAGAATAGACGTGAAAATGTGCGACTTTTCCAAAAATCATACAAAACACATTAAAAAACTGTTCATTTATGGCGTAACTCTTTAGTTTTGGAGACTTTGGTTTTGGTTTCTAATGATTTTTATTGTAGACAACGACAAATGAACATCAACCATCCCATCAGCGCATCAGCACGCTTGGAACTGATCACAGTCACACAAAAGAAGGTAGAGGACGGAGGGCTTGACCCGACACACTATTGGGTGTATAAACGTTCGTCTACCGTGTAAATTTAAACATTTTTGGTGTTCATTTAATGAGAATGGTATAAAAAATTACACATTGTTATGAGAGTAACACGGAACCAGGATATAACTTTGATTCAACACTGTATTGTGTAAGATATCAGTTTACCAAAATACTGTTGGTTAAGTGGACGGCACTTTACGCACAATAGTGTATAGTTTTTACACACAACGTGTTTACCACTTTGTTGTGTAATTATACACGGGATTTTTTTTTACTGTGTAAAATAATATGTACAGCTATTTTATGTTATGCAATTTGTTGAAGTAAATTTGGTAACTACAATAAATACGATTATATAAAATGTAAAACTGAGCAACACCATTCTGCCTCAAGTTTTCAAAGTGTCACCTTTTCTTTAAGAATGATTCCGTTTCTTATTAGGAGATGGCATTTTTTAGTATAATTACTGAATCCTACTCAGTCCCATAACCTGCTAATATGATCCTACTTATATTCTTAGTTTTTTTCCAATGACTGATAAACTCAGATTTGTTGCATTTTTATTCTAAATATATAAGACGTAATGTATTCTGACGATAGTTTCTATAGTTCTTGTCCGTATATTAAACTAAGACAATTTTTTTGGCCCTCAAAAACTATCCCAGTTTAAGTAAACTGGATTCTGAATGTTGTCCTGCAGCAAAATTTACACGATAAAAATATTCACGTACAGGCATCTTTTGAAGGATAACACCATCAGTCCAACGCTTGGCTCGAGGACGGCTGTAAAGCAACTTCTGTGCTGCGATTGAGCAGCCCTGTTAAGGATCTACTCTGCTCGCCCTGCATTTAAAGGGAGCTGAAAAAGGTGCCCTAGGCATGGTCAGCCTAATCACAACTTGACTGGTTAATCACGTACCAGAAGGTACACCATAATATGCTATCGACAAAGAGGAAACAAAAATTGGAACGTCCGCTCGCTCATTGGCACCAACATCAGTAACAGACCCCAACGGATAACGGTAATTGTAGCATGTGGGCTGAAGAAAAAGCTGCACTAGAGTGAAACAAGACGTGCGTGCCATGGCCAAATCACAGAACATGGCGAAGGCTAACTTTCTTCTAGAAGGCAAAGGACGAGAATTGGCCCATAATCCACATAGGATTGGTAGGCGTTGCAATAAAAAACCAAGTCGTCGAGAGTCTCGATGAGCCCTCTTTGAGGATTAGTGAAAGACTCATGACTCTCCATCTCAAGCTCGTTAACAGCCAAAGAACCAAGAATGAAGGCTTTCACAGCCGGTCAAATCTAGTAAAAAAGTTTTTTCCGGGCTATAATGCCGTGGTCGAGTAATATTTCTACCTAACGTTTCGTCCACTGCTACGGTAGACAGCTTCAGAGGCGGAATGGTAGAGGACGAAGTGTTCTCTTCCACGTACCTCCGATGACTGGATTCGACGTTGTTGGACCTGCGTTATTTATATCCAGGGTTATGAGCGTGGCTTGTAATACGCTAATTTCCTTGTCTCGTTCTCGGAAAGGAAGGGTCTTCATTTTTTCGGAGAACTAACAACCAGCTTTTGTTGAGGTTCATGCCCTCTTCTTTTCTGTTGAAGTTGTTGTGGTGTTTCTGTTTCTCTATATATGGAGCCTGGTGTAAAAATGTTTGCTCCTAACCAATGCTTAAGTCTGGTCGAAACGAATGACATGGTTTGTTGCTGATCTATCTATTTGTCCCTGCTGACAGTTTATTTTGTGCTCTTTGACCCTGGTGTTGATAGAGCGTTGGGCTGTTCCTGCATAGACAGATCCACAAGAGCAGGGAATTCTATGGGCGCCAGCCGTTTCAAGAGGTGCCCTAGGATCCTTGGCCGATCTTAGACTTTGCTGAATTTTTCTTGTGGGCTTGTAGATGGGCTTAATGTTGTATTTTTCTATTCTAGCGTTCGTCCTATGCGATCTGTGATATTTTTGATGTAGGGAAGAAGGGCTCTCCCTGCCACCAGTGCTAGTATCTTATCATTTGTGCGCTGTTGCTTTAGTCTTATTAGTTCTATTTATCTCCTGCTTGGAGTACCCATTTCCTTCAAGTGCTGATTTTAGATGTTGCATCTCGTCCTGAAGGTTTCTGGGTTCACAAGTCCGGATTGCCCTGTCAGATAGAGGAACCATGGACAGGCAGAGCTCGAAAACTTCCTTAATCATCTAAGCTCAATAGAACCCAGGATACAGTTTACGATGGAAGTTGAGGTAGACAACAAAATTGCATTCCTCGACGTCCTCTTGGAAAGATTACCCTCAGGAAAACTGGGACACAGAGTATATAGGAAGCCGACGCATACGGAAAGATACCTCAACAAGGAATCCAATCATCATCCTAGGCAAGAGAGGGGAGTAATTTGAACTCTCTTGACATCTCTTGACACGGCTAACGTCTGTAGAATTCCCTGCTCAATGACTTCAATGCCCAAGTCTGCAGAGACTTCGCTTTCTGAAATGGCACCATCGACTAGAAGCGTACAGGCAAAAGTAACTCAAATGGAATACTTCTACTGACCAAAAGTTTAAATCACGACCTTGTCGTCACAAATATTCTCTTCCGTCAAAATAATAAGCTAAAGACAACGTGGCGACAACCTAGGTCAAATAACTGGCGTCAATTGAATTGGAGTATTTAGCAGCCACTAACCAGAGTCTTCTTCAGCACCACAAAAGCAACCCATGGTCCCTCTACAAAAGGTCCAAGTACCCTTGAATCTAAAAATGGGACAGGGCTACTCAAATATCTCGGTTCTATTAAGTTGCGATAAAAGGAGCAGTTCCAGGAACTCTTGAACAGAGATTCCAACGTAGATGATGATATCTTCAATAAAGTCCTTCAAAACTCCATTTAAAACATTACCAAAATATGGAACACCCAGAAAATTCCCACAGATTTGCGAGATAACTCTATGTTAACTATATTTAAAAAAGGCAATAATGCATAGTCTGGAAATTACAGAAAAATATCACTGCTCTCTACAGCCGGAAAAATCCTAACGACTTGTGCCTCTACCTGAAACACAGTGTAGACACAACCAAGGGATAGCAAACATGAACTTCAGAAAGACAAATGCAATAAAAAACGAAAGTATATGGCATTTATAGACCTTGTAAAAGCATTTGACTCTGTAAATAGAGTCGCTTCTCGAAAAATACTGGCACTGCACGGCTTTCCGTCAAAATTCATCAACATACTTCGTTTACTGCATGACAACATGAACGCCATTGTCCTCACCAATAACGGAATCGGAGTAGACTTTACAATCGCAACCGGAGTCAACAAGGATGTTTCATTGCGCCAAGCTTATTATACAGGGTGTTCCTAAATATCATGTACAAACGGAAGGAGGTGATTCTTTGGTTTATTTTATGACCAAAATTTTTAATAAACATAGGTCCGCAAACGCCTCGTTACCGATCTACAGGGTGTTGAAATTTTAATGTATTCATATTGAAAATGAACAAGAATATGGCGGCGAAGGGTGTCTTACCTCTAGATTCCTATTGAAAATGAGCAAGAATATGGTTGCGGCACCTCTATTGTCACCACTACTGTAGGTAAAAAAGGTTTATTGAGTCACTCAAGTTTCATCTAGCTAATTACAGAGATTTGTTTGTTAATTTTTTTCTCGATAAAGGTCGGTGATACGAAAAAACTAGAAGAGAACAAAAAGTGTCTAAATAAGTTATAAAAATTATATTGTTTTCTCAGAATCTACCAGCGGCGCACCGCGAAAAAGTTCAGGGGCAGAAAAGGTGGAATGACCCCTGAAAAAAACATCACCCTGTAGATTCTGGCAAAAGTTTGACATGTGCAATCATTCAGCTCTTATTTCGCAACCTATATTCCAAATTTGAACTAAATTCCTGAAACATTGCAGGAGCTATGAAGAAAAAACTAAAAAATTATTTAAATTTCGACACCCTGTAGATCGGTAACGAAGCGTTTGCGGACCTATGTTTATTAGAGATTTTAGTCATAAAATAAACTAAAGAATCACCCCATTTCGTTTGTACATGATATTTGGGAACACCCTGTATATACTTGTTGGAGCCGTACTTTACAGAATTTGTCATTGGGCGTTGAAATATCTTATGGAACTGATGGTAAGCTATTGAATTCAAGGAGACTTATAGCGAAGAACAAGGTATCCACAACAACTGTCTGCGAGCTTGAATATCCTGATGATAACGCTGTTCTTAGCAACACCGAGAAAGACCCACAAACTACTCTAGATGCACTTACGCAAGCATACGTAAACATCGGTCTAGAACTAAACACATACAAAAAGCCTTTACCAGCGAGCCTCAAATATGAATACACCAGATCTAACTATAATTATAAATGGAGCATCTCTAGAAAATATAGATTAGTTTCCATACCTCGGTAGTCATCTTTCCACAAATGCAATACCGACTAGAGTGAGCCAGCGTAGCTTTTGGAAGTCTCTCAAGAAAAGTGCTCGAGAACCACGGCAAAAGTTCACAAACTAAGCTCGCGGTATACAATGCCATCGTCATATCAACATGGTGGGCTTACAACATACAACGTCATACCAGAACATAGTAGGTTCCTGACCACACAATGATACAAGCCAATTCTGTTATAGTTAACTCTTCAAAACTGCAGCTTTCCTGGTATATCCTGCATTTTTTATCAAGTTTCTGTATCATAGATTCATTCGATGACTTGGAATAAACTTATTCAAAAGCAACGAAGATACGGACTATTACAGTAATAATTTTCAACAAAAAATGGTATGCGCAGTGCTGATAACTGACCTTGGGGTACATTTGGAATTCTTTGAGAATTAATACAGTTTTCATATTTGCCTTCTCTTTTCTTATAATAGGGCTAATGAATCCGTGAGTACTTCTGGTATTATGATTATTTTCCGTCTTTGGCTGGTTGTATGTTATTGACAGCATTCAAGTGTCTATGATATTTTATGTAATGTTTTTCCATGTATTAGCATAAAATGTTCTTCAAAGCTGCTACTTATTATTTCAACTTTTGATTTATTTTTTTGATCTTCCGCAAGTATTTTAAATGCACCTTCAGTAGATATTTCATTTTCTCCATCTGAGTGATTATTTTTGTTACCCTGTTGGTCTAGTTTTCTACGTTTATTTCTTCTGAACATGATGTCCTGTTGAATCATCGACTAGCCATGTTATGTTCTTGTAAAACAGTTTTTGGATTTATTTAATAATAGACACATTGCCACCTATAACATAAGTGATATTTGGCAATAATTATGCCAACTGGTTGCTTGTAATAAAGAGCTCGTTACCAATAAATGCAAACCTCAATTGTTTATCCAAGAATCTTCCAACCATGCCGTATCGTCAACTCATATACATATTGTTATACTTACAGTCCGTCGATTTTAATCTTATACTCCAAAAGAATGTGAGCTGGTGGCTCCCTACGTTAGAACGCAAATGGTCACCTGACGTCACACCTATTTGGGCCATATGCTCCACCCCGTCGCTCCTCATACAGAAAGTGTCAGATTAAAAACGACGAACAATATGTTTAAATCCTAGTCGAGGCAAAAAAGATTGTAATTTTTTTCAATTAAATTATTTACTACATATTTATTACGTTGGAAACAGAAAAAAATCAACTTGCATTATTATAATAATTATTAAACAGTCTCTAGATAAAATACCTCATCTCATACAGAGTGAATTCGCGGAATATCTAAACAGATTTCCTGTGTTACTTACCCGGATTGTCGGCTCTAAATCTAAATATAACGTATCCATTATTTGGAACAGCGATTGTATCTTTGGCTGGTGGCAAATTGAACTGCCTGTGTAAAAGACCTCTTCTATCCAAATCTAAAGCGTGCTTCAAATTGATCTTTTTCACACTTTGATCCGGCGACCGACCTATTCCAACCACATTAAATGAATACCCATGTAGATGAAACGGATGACTGAGGTTCGGAGATTGCACTAAAAATTGAAATTACCTAGTTAGAAAATACTCGCTCAAAAAATTGTGCCGGAAAATTAATTTGTGTATTTACTATTTGTTAGTAAACGCTTACCCTCGGCCTGTCATTGCTTATTATATAGCTGAAAGGCTGTTGTTATGAACCGGCAACACCGTAGTGCGGCTTTTTGTCAGTATGACAAGATTGTCAAAATGTCAGTTTGTTGTCAGTCAAGTTAGTTGGCAGACGCACATTTTCTTGTAACCTCAACTTTTGTACTTTGTTTAATAATTAACTATAATAAACGAATAATAATACAGGAACTGAAAGCGAGTTTTAGCGATTTATTCCACTATAAATCCATCCCGTAACAATAAAGAAAGCAAAATTAAAATTGAGGAGGGAAAAAAAGAAAAATCTAAACTTATTGCTTTAGGGGCAGATTTCAGAAATAATTCTGGTGGTCTTGTAAGGGCTTAGTGCAATGCTGCCAACTAGAGAACCTTTTAGAGGGTATGTCAGAAAGATCATGTTCTGACACGAAAGTTTAATTGTGGCCAACTGAAAAATGACCAGGAGTTGAGATTCGAACAATTGAAAAATAAACATGATTGAGTAGTTTAGTGTCTGTGGACGAGTTACGTTTCGTCGTTTCAAGATAATCGCGAAACAGTTATAAAGCCACCGCGATTCTGGTTGGCATTTGTTCCTACGGAATCTATACTGGTCCATACGCTGACTGATAAGATAAATTTTATAATATGAGAGTTTGTAATTATCTCGTGTCTATTTACTTTTGTTAAAGTTTTTTCCCAACTTACTTACCTTCATCTACTAAAACTACCTCAACTATGGCGTTTAAAGGAATGTCAACTTGATGAACACATTCACAGTTAGGCCCGCAGTTTGCTGGTCTGTTGTCTCCATTACAAAATAGATCCGGAGGAATATCATCAATTTGTGAAATTGCTGGTGATGGAGGAAACTTGAAGGATATCTCATCGATCAAACTCAGTACATGGTCTCCACCCGTGGCAGCTAAAACATAATATTTTATTGATTCGTAATCCTTAAATATCAGTAAGAGGTTTCATATTCTCCAAACTCTCCAATTTTTCAATTTCAATTGAACGTAAAATGCATGATTAATGTTATTTTGTCAAAAATATATAATATAATGAACATTCTATCTAAATTCAATTTTAATATCTGACAAATTATTTAGTTATTCAGGTTTATATTCACAATGGTTAAACTTTCCCACAAAAAAAAAATAATCATCTCTCAATACATTTCTGGAATATGTTTCAAATATATAAGTGTTCAAGTTTTAATAAAACTCAATCTTACTGAACGTTCATTCTAGCTCGGACTTGAAGGTATTGCCATGAACATTCTTTCTAAGTTTTGAGTTTTAGTTTTGCAGCTTTATGTGAATTATTGCATTTTTTCCCCCTTTTGTGTTTTTTGTGTCTCTATGCTTTACTTATGAGTATAGCGACCTTTTTTTCTTTCTTGTTTTTAAAATTTTAAAAATCCCTCTACTCCCCCTTTATGTCTATGGAGATGCTTATAGTGCCACCCTTATGTTGTGGGTCGTCCTCCGGTATATATCTATTTTCAATATAGAAAGAGAATCATTTGAGCTACGAAGAGGACTATACATAGGTATTCCGCAGATCGAATCCAAAAGTGGATCGATCAGAAGCAGAAGATGCTCCCTGAGAATGCCGTCCTTTCCGCTTCATGTACACAACTTTCAGCCGGAATAATGGTCCTTGGTAGCCGAGTGATTGGGACTTCTTATTATCATTTATAAAACCAACAGTTTGAGCCCCGAAAAAATAAATTATGGTTTGCAGCGAAATCCGTTTATATAGGATGACGTAAACGAGAGGTAGGATTGGGTAATGAGATGTTTGGTCGTAGATGATGGATGATGTTCACATCCCACCAGTTGTGTAAGTATCTCGAACGGAAAGCTGCATTTTGAAAGTTATATTTTCTTATTTATTTGGTTCTTTATAAGACGTTGAAGCATTCGTACTCGACTTCTGTATGACTTTCTAATCTGGGAAATTTGCACTATTGACTTTCTTGCATACTTTAACTGACCTCCAGTGGATGTTTTGGAGGACATCCGAAAGACTCTTCTGTCAAACCATTTATTTGGTTATCAGAATGTCCGTTTGCACTGGAAAAACGTTAGGCATTCTCAGGAACTTTGACAGGCGTTTATTAAATGCCATGACTATGGTCCCAACTCAGGATCCATGTCCAGTCCCAAATACCTAACATCTTCCGAATGACGTCATTCTACCTAAACTTCACATAAATATTCAGTGCTTATAAATAAATGCCTAAATACGCATCTTTTACATAAAAGGTGCACCTGCAATTTATTTATATCAACAACATTACATCACTTATATTATAGTCTCAGTCCTCAAACGTCTTTTGCTATTTCGGGACCCTATGTGTGTCTTGAGTCAGGGCAGAACACTTCCTTTCCGACAAAACTACTGCTAATGTCATTCGGTACTGGATATGGCTGCGTCCGAATGAATGAATCGCCTTTCTGACAAGGTTGCAGACGAATGCAACTGAAAAGGTCATACACTTAAAAAGACTCCACCATCTACAACATGCATTAGCTTCCTTCATTGACAATGTGAATTCACCATATTTAAATCAATATTGTGCATGCATGCCGCATAATACCTACCGATCCGTAGCTCAATTTGTGGAAGGTTTTTAACTAGGCTAAACTGTTGGGTCTTTAAATCTCATTGCATGTTACTCTTCTGTCATTAGGTACAAAATCAATTCATCTGTTTGGATTTGTCGGTATTTTTCAAAAATTTCAAATTTTTCCAAAGCAATCATGTTATTGGCATTTTCCAGGTTGAATTGTTAAAATTTTGCTAAGATAGAAACAAAATTGATTTAAAGAGGTGAAATTCGTTATTTCGTTTTTTTTTTTTTTTTTTCATTGGTGTTTTGATTTCCACTATTTCGCACAAGCTATTTTCTCCCGAGTCCCACTAGATAAGACGCATTCTCTTTTAAAATCAAAGACATACACATATCAAAATTTGGATTTATACAATAATTGTAAGATTGGTTTGACTTACCTAAAAATCGATTGTAAGTGTTAGGCTTAAACAAATCTTCGGGTTTCCAAATCAAAAACCTAAACGGCAAGAAAATCTTCACATCCGGCCTTTCTTGAAGGATGGCCTCATCAACTTTTTTAGCATTCCTTAGTTGACTTACACACACAGCGTCTCGTCGCGGCTTATTACAAATGGCATCCAATGGATTTAGTACCTAATAATGTTTGATATTAAAATGTTTGTCTTAACAGGTGATAAGGGGAACTTAGATAATGCGGAAGTTTCACATTTTTTTTTCTTTTCTTAATAATTGTTAGAAATGATTAGCCTATATAGCTAATTTTAAACTAGTATTTTCCTCTACTTAAGCATAGAAATTCAAAATAATTCACACTACGACGTTTCACACAGCAACATCAAGTTATCTATCGCATCCTGGTTCTTGTCTTGTATTTTAGGCCTGGTTTCAACACGTCAAAAACCGTCCGATGAGCGGTTTTGAAACCACTCTGTATACAAGTTTCGGATTCTACGTAGGTACTTATTTTGAGTTAAACGTGGAGCCGTGTCGGTAACTTTTACGATTTCCTGCTATGTTGGAGCAACGCAGTTTACATTATAATAAATAATCAAATGATTGAATAAAAAATTGAAGTAAAGTACAAAAATTATTTCATTTTTTTGCTTATAACTTCTAAACCATGCGTTTTTAGCGGAATAAACCTATTTATAAAATTGAAGAAAATTAAATTTCCTCCAAATTTAGCTGATCAAAAGTATTCTTTAACGCAATAGTAACCGAGATACAGTGGTTCAAAGATAAAAAAAAATCAACTTGTCAATTTTTTTTTCCGTCCGAACATAATTTAAACCAAGCATGGGATAAACATCTTTCATGCTCGTCTCTTTCGTGCACGTGCAGTCACAGTCTACTGTGCCACTGAATTATTTTTTTATTGTATCCTATTTCCATAATTATTTTTGGAAAATAAACTTTTTTTGATATTGATTTTGACGTCATCCGTGATGAACTCGCCTATCTATCTGAAAAATTAGGACTAGGAACTCGCCTATCTATCTGAGAAATTAGTTTTCCCGAGGAAAACAGTGACGAGTGCCAGTTTTCACTTGGACAGTTGCTTGATAAGTTACCCAAAAATTTTCGTCCACACGTTGAGACTGTGAAAAAGCGCCTGGAAAAAAAAGTATGGAAATGACATAATCATCTCTGGTTCACTCAACAGAGGAAGTGTCGTATGTTTCAAGAACACTAGCCATAGAATTTTGTTTGACAAGTGGTACCTGAATGGAAAAAACGGAGATCCTCAAGAAGAAGGAAATCGAATTGTGAAAACTGCAGGTAAAATTATTCTAGAGGATATCAGATCTAAAATGTTTAACACTGAAGCTTACCCACTGATAGTTTTTATGGTGATTCTCACCATGTTGTTCCGGAAACACTGCTTCTTCTTTTTCATACTATCATATCGACAAATAAACGGGGTTCACTCGAATCGTGGAAGAAAAAATGTCTTGCTCTGGCACATGCCATTATGTTAGCCGTCCGACCAAAATTATTTTTGTCACCCATTATAATTGGGGTTGCAACGTATGTTTACAAGAAGTTTGGATCGAAACTTCTTGTTAACCTCCTAGCGAAGTTATGATTTTCAGCTACCTATGATGAAGCTTCTAGACTTGACGGTTCTTATGTGCTGCAGGCCGAGAAAGCCATAGTTGATGAGTCAGCCAATCTATTCAGCCAGTTCATTTTCGCCAACGCCGACTTCAATGTAAACACGCTAGATGGAAAAGGCACATTCCACGCCATGAGAGGAATAATGGCCGTCACCCCACGAAATGCTGTGACCAGTTAGACAAATGCAGTTCGCATGAAAGTCGCCCTAACAGCCGACCTAATTGGCAAAGCTGGCACTGTTGAAGTTAAGCAGTATCACCGACTACCCAATGGAGGATTAAAAACTGTAAAATTGTTTGACATAAGTATCAACGCTGTACAGGACATTGTACCTTCGGCCTCTGATATTGCCTGGCTGCATGAAAAAAACACGCTTTCATTATCAGTACCCGGTTGGAATGGATTCATGGAATTGAGGGAACATGTGGAGCAAATCAAGAGATACGACATTTGAATTGGTGTGCCAGAATTACATCGATTTTGTTCAAAGACACTTCGGAGCAATGCTATAGTGGTTTTTGATGGGTATCCTGTTGGCATAAGTGAACAAAGCACCAAAGCAGTAGAACGATATCGACGATCTTTGCTGCACTCGTCGTCAAAGTTTTTGTTTTCCAAAACATCTGTTCCTACCATTTCACAAGAAAGATTTCTCTCCAACGATACCAACAAGAAAAACTTCATCACAATGCCGATTTCTGAAATGGAATTTTGCTACATCAAAATCTGCTGACTTTGATAATCGATCTTCTGGTTTTGCTGACAGCATCAGCTTTCTCTAAAAACAACATTTATTTCCAAAAGAGTGGCAGAGGTAACACCCCCAGTGTTTTGTATTCATCCTATTCCTGCAGAATCAACAGTCGGGCTATTCTCTCTCTTCACGCAGAAAGTGGATGTGACACCACTTCAGCAATATTCGGAATTGAAAAGAAGAAGGTAATGCAAGTTTATAAAAAAAACCCATGGCTCTCAGGAATAGTTGGTGTTTTCAAAGATCCTGACGCAAGACCACACCAAATTACTGAAGCTGGAGAGAAGTTCCTAGTGAAATTGTACGGTGGTTCTGAGTAACCACTTGGAGGATCTGCGGTACCGAGTATTTTTATCAAACGTTTTGGCCAACTCAAAATTTCAACTTGCCAGAATACCACCTACAAGAGATGCCGCCAAGTACTACTTCTATAGCACATACCTGCAAGTACAAACATGGCTGTGAATGGAAGAAAGTCCACAAAAATTACCATCTGCTTGGGGCTGGAGCCTGATCAATCGAGGTTAGTTTATATGTATATATATATAATGTTGAGAAGTTTAACGGCCGTAATAATTAATTTTTGAGAAAGGAATCACATCAATATGTCGTCAAGCTTTCGAAGTATTTTTACTTCATCATCAGGACCCTTCATTATTATTAAGATTATGGTAATTTTTACAAACATAAAAGATTTGAATACTTATATTGATTTAAACGTAATTCTTTCTATAGGTACTTTATACAATTTTTTTTTCTTCGAACGACTCTATCTCAGTTACTATTGCGTTAAATAATACGTTTGACTAGTGAAATTTGAAAGAAATTTAATGTTCTCCAACTTTATAACTAGGTGTATTCCGCTAAAACACATGGTTTAAAAAATATAAGCAGAAAACTGAAAAAATCCGGAAATTTCGTAGTTTTTCGACTCCCCCTAAGCCAGCACAGGGTCCTCGAGGTCGAAAACTCAGATTTCACTCCACAGACTACTTACAAATGACATACCAAAATATCATTTACTTCGGAATATTTTCCAGCAGAAATACTTGCCGTCTGGACTATAGGTAACTATCGGGTAAATGTTTTACTTCTATGCATTAAACATGGTAGATAAAATACGCCTCAGATTCACCACGATATGGCCTAAAATGGTCCAGTAGAAATAAATGATAGAGCAATGATACATCCAGAATAAAGAAATTGGGACGAAAACGTGGAAAAGATTACTTTAGATCTAAACGAATCCGTTATAAAATCCAAAGGAAACTCTCCATTCGAATTAGTTCATGGTTTGACGACAAGTCTTTGATCAGAGAAAACCGATACACACCGCTACAAGACCTACCAGAAAAGGCTAAAACAAGTATACATCAAGAACAGCAGAATTACAAATACCGTTCCGCTGGTAATGTCGTTTTTATAAAATTCATACTTATAATCATTGGAAAGTTGATCAAATTGCAGAGGAAGTTGCGGGAACAATTATTAATAAAGAAAATATTTCCTACCTGAAAACAGTCGCTTATATCAAATTAAATGATTTGAAGAAGTATTCCACAGCTGCTAAGTCAATTACAAATATGGAAACCTGCTGAAGACGATGAAATGGAAAAACGAGACTTAGAAGTAGTGAAATTCCTGATGTTATAAGACGAAGACAAGGAAGACGAAGAAATGCCAATGAAATCAGTACGAATTATATAGACCAAATATAATGACTGCTGGAGTAAGTTTTCAGCGACGCTAAAAAGTACCCCATATTGTCTTAGAAAGTTTTGATACCTATTGCAGCCCATTGAAAAATCTAATGTTTGAGCATCTAAATTTTTTTGAAAGGATCCATTTACCACAAAAATCTATTGGCCAGCTCGCTACTGCTGTTAAGGAGCCAGCAACATAAAAAGAGAAAAGGATGTTTTCATCCTGGATGCGATCGTTTTGGGTGTTCAAGACCCCATTCTTCAGTAAAAATCATTGCAGATTCCATAGTAAAAATTAGGTAGGTACATCAGGCAATAGACAAATTTAGTTAAATAGCAACAGCATCTTCGCCAGAAATATCCAAGGAAGTAAGTGCCATTTGGAGATTTGATGATAAAACATGTGTCGGCCAAAAGGACCTGAGTAGTGGACATTTCAAAAAATAAGCAATAAAAGGATTGTAGAATGAGGTGGGTAAGTTTCCTGCCTTTCATAGATATTGCTTAGAAAAAGTTTAATACAGTGCATGAGGTTGATAATAATTCTGACAATGAAGATAGTGATAGACAAATTATCTGGACGATATTCGATAAAAATTCAGGTTTGGTGTCAACTAACTATAAGCCGTGAAGTGGTGGGTTATTATCTCAAGTTTGAATGACATTCAAAACTAAATTTAGTAGTCTTTCTAAAAATGTAAAACTACAAGTATTCTTCACTCATAATTCAGAAAATAATTCATCTAGTTCAATACATGGCCTGCCAGCAGCAAAAGCAATTTAAGGTCGTATGTACATAGCAGTGACAGTTCAACCATCAGTATTGATGTAAATAATGATATACAACTGATAACATAACTGATTCACTATAAGCGAGGCTGAAAATATAAATGTTCTAAAACATAGGTACGGTTGCCAACGGAAGACCCTTCATGGCCCTCAGTGTGATTCAATGCCGGTAGGGGAATTTAACCCTCGGGCAGGCGCGCTATCGGCCTTTTATGCCACCTTTTTACTAATTCAAGGATTCCGCAAATTTTGTGGATTTTTTCATATTGTCCGTCTAGCTATGTTCAAATGACTATATCAGTAAACCTACTACGCACAATTTACGACTTTAGAGCGCTTGTTCAGATGTCAGTGAGTTCTTGAACTTGCAGGTGTTGAGTTTTCGGCATTCCGTGCCACCAGCGCGCCTGGTCATGTAAGTAAAATTACAAGGAGAATAGTACAAATATTATAAATATAATTTTTGTGTTTTTGCGAAATTAGTATAAAGGATTTCATTTAGTTGCCTAAAATTACAATTTATTTTATTTTTTTTTGAATTTGAATTGAATTATTTCGTATGTTTTTCTGCTGGCGGCACGCAGTGCCGCAGCGCGCCCGCTGATGTGATTTTCAAATGCGCGCCTGCCCTAGGATTAACCTCGGATTGGTGGTTTTAGTGTGGTCATCAAATTTTTATAAGTATATTTACAACCATGTTTTTTGTGTTTATATTTAAATAGGTTATCCTAATATTTACACTAAATAGGCTCGTAAACACTTCTTTTTTAAGAATAATGATAGTGAAAATACAACCACTTATTATGAATTATGTATAATAGTGACCATATTTGAACAGAACCAATACCTATTAGTTTTTGGTCTAAAATTTCTTTTACTTAGAACCAATTACATCCATAACTACAACCTCTCACTTCCTATACACAGGGCGGGAACTATAACGGGTTGATATGTTTTCCAAGGAAAGGTGGCTACTTGCATGTACTCAGAATACTAAGGAAGAAAACAATTCGTATTCCATGCACAATTCAATTTATTGGAACTCAGTGTAATAGAGCGTTTTCGCATCTCGGCGTTTGCCATCATCAGTATTATTTATTAGGTTCCCACACAAAAGTTAAACTTGTGAAAGGACAACGACGACGAGGATAAGAAAATTTACGATACGAAGAGAATTACAGATCTACACACGATGAACAATGTAAAACTTCTTAAAACAATCAAGATTCTGAGACTCTCTGGCGGCGTCGTCGGTTATGAATTTCGTATTTCCTCGAGAGAATTTTAGATGGGTTTAGTTTTATATTGTTTTTGACTGTTTATCATGTGAAGATCTGTAATTCTCGTCGTGTCCTAATGTTTGCTTTAACTTCTTCATCGAAACCTGACCAATGATGGCGAAAGCCGAAAGCGCTCTACTAGTGAGATTCAAAAAATTGAATTTTGCAAGGAATTCAAATTGTTTCCTTTTTTACTATTTATTATATTTTGCCTTTCGGGCAAACTTCAGGTGGAAGTATGTCTTCTTCTACTATTTTTGCTGCATACCGAATTTGCGGTGCAGTAGCAGCAAACTTATATTCTTCGCTATCAGATATTATTTTCTATTTTTGGGAATATTTTGACAAACTATTCACAGGCACAAAATACAAAATAGTGTATAAGGCTATTATTGAAACTTCATAATTATATGCCTTTTCCACCTGGGTTTGTTCAGAAAATTTAATAAGCTTGGCGTATGTAAATAAAATAATATACAAACGAGATTGTACTCAACTGAGAGCAGAAGTAGGTATAATTATAGTGATCTATAAATGATCATCATCGCCGAATAAGTACGCATTTCCACAAAAAAGGCTAGGCACCAGTTTATTTTCTATTAGCTGCAATAGTAAAGTCTATACGAGGTTACTTGGACCAGGCCAAAAATAGTGGTATGGTCAGTATACTGCATCACATAGATATTGGAAAATATAGCACAATTTATACTGCGATTGCTCCTCGTACCGTTGGAAGCCAGACAAGTAGGGATGGATAGATCTGATTTGTTCTTTGTGCACGTTCGATGCCAGTCAACGTGGACTCGATAGATCTGATTGGCCGTTGCCGATTTTTGATTGGCCAACATATGGGCGGTTACACACGGACGTGGATGGCTTAATAGATATACGTGCATACATCAACGTGCAAACAACAACGTGCATGGGCGGTTACACGGACGTGAATGGCTTAATACATATACGTGCATACATCAACGTGCAAACAACAACGAGCATGACGCCTTTGTACAGACGCTAACACAAAACTGCAGTCTTGCTATTCTTGCTACAGTATTCCGAGTGTAAATACAAAATTGCATATTCAAAAACGCGACGATATTTTGCATACACATTAGGCGGTTACACACTGACGTGGATGTCTGAAAACATGTACGCACATACATGAACGTGCAAACAAAAACATCAATGTGTATACAAAATATCGTCGCGTTTTTGAATGTGCAATTTTGTATGCACACTCGGAACACTGTAGCAAGAATAGCAAGACTGCAGTTTTGTACTAGCGTGTGTACAAAAGTGCCATGCACGTTCTTGGTTGCACGTTGATGTATGCACGTATATGTATTAAGACATCCACGTCCGTGTGTAACCGCCCATTGATGTTTTTGTTTGCGCGTTCATGTATGTGCGTACATGTTTCCAGACATCCACGTCCGTGTGTAACCGCCTCATGGCGCCTTTGTACAGACGTTCGCACAAAACTGCAGTCTTGCTATTCTTGCTACAGTATTCCGAGTGTGCAAACAAAATTGCACATTCAAAAACGCGACGGTATTTTGCATACACATTGATGTTTTTGTTTGCGCGTTCA
The DNA here is from genome assembly GCA_917834065.1 of Ceutorhynchus assimilis. Classification (NCBI taxonomy): domain Eukaryota; kingdom Metazoa; phylum Arthropoda; class Insecta; order Coleoptera; family Curculionidae; genus Ceutorhynchus; species Ceutorhynchus assimilis. The sequence goes on from OU892277.1 coordinate 85,327,730, forward strand.
TGTATGTGCGTACATGTTTTCAGACATCCACGTCCGTGTGTAACCGGCTTATTGTTTCTGTTCATTCCGCTTTGTGGGGTGATATGATTGTGAGAGAGTGCAATGCATAACCTACTCTAGTTTTGTTCGATTAGTTCATTGGTTATTAATTTTAGTAGTGCCTTTTGAAATTACGCCGCCCATGTTTGACAAAGAAAAAGCCGACTCATGCCGGGATTTAGTTTTTATACTAGTCCAAGTGACCGTATAGACTTTATACCTATATGTAATTATTCCTTAAACAGGGCTTTTCATGCCAGGTTTTCTTCTACAAATGTCATGTCAAACAGTTCTCTAATGCTTTTGCTTGTGATCGAGAAAAACGAAAATAGCTTGTGTTGAACAGATATTATTATTATCTAATGATCTGTGGCCAAAAGCTCGAGTTGGCGATCTGAGCTTCTATTTAAATGTTTTGCAAAATTCCAATTTTCTAGATGATCATGCGATTCCGGAAAAAACTGTCGACATTAGTTTGTTGTCTGTTGTGTTACCTATAGTATACGTGTATACAGGGTGTCCCACTAAGGCTCGCGAGGTGGGTACGATACTATGGAATCCATAAACCCTACGGCTTCGGAAAAAAGATTATCAATTAAATCGGCCAAGATTCATGGAAAATATTCTCAATTTGTAATAATATGACCGTTATAATATGACTGAAAATTCATGTTTTCTCGAAAAATCGCTATGTGAGGGTAGGTACCTATTCTTTTGTTAACGGAATTCAAGCTTGTTAATTTTCGCATCATTTTGGTTTTCAGGCTTTGTTCGCTTGCTTGTATATTATTGACTGGAATGGATCACTCAAAGAAATACTTGATGAGCCGCGCGCATAAAGCGTTTCTTTTACTGTATTCCTTTCATACATTGAGTTACACCAAACGTTCTAGAGCTCCTCGGAGTCACTCCAAAACACGCACTATGAGCGACTCGAGTGCTTAATGCACTTTTAAAAGGAACGTTCGAGCTTTTGATATTGAGTAGCTCCGAGTAATTCAAGGGGTAAAGGGAATACAGTATTTGCGTGTATCATCTGTAGTCTTTGCAATTTTGGGCGCTTAGTTTCTTTGGGATGACAGCAAACGTCGACTGTAACCAATCTATTCGAACTTGCACCGTGTATCACGTTAACAAGATATGTAATTTGTTTAATAACGACTTGCTTCATATTATTTCTGCATATATGTCGTCCTAGCGTGAACTTCTTCCATTCCAAATACTAATTATTGCGTACTATCTCGCTTTAGACAAAATATTTATTGGGCCATTCATATCAGTGTAATTTGTATTCGTCTGGTTTTTTCTACGTTGGTCCCTGAACAATGTCTCTGCATAATTCCTCTAACTTTTCTTTAGTTCGTCGGTATTTAATATCGTCCTGTCTTGTCTGTTGTTTATTGACGACAATGATGTTCTCATTTCAATTTGCTCCGGTTATTTCTTCTATCTTTCATCTTTCTATGGAAGTTTAAGGAGTCATGCTGCCGATGATGTCTCCCAGCATCGAAGCATTGTTCTTAAGTCTATTTCTCCTAAACTATTTTTTTTTTGGCGTGATTTAGTTTGCACTATTTAACATGAAAGATGATTTTTTAGAGTGAAAACTTCTTCAGGCGCGTTCGACAAACTTTTTTGTGGGTATTGAATGAAATTGAGCCGTCACGCTAGGCTTTGTAACATTAATTCGGGTCAGCTCGAGTCATTGATCTCAAAAATAAATGGATAAACAATCGTAGGCTTGATTGGCTAAACTTGTGCGAAAATTTGGGGTCAATATTCTACAAACAGTTGTGCAACGGAACAGTGACATTGACAATATTTTGCGCACGCCAATGAACTATAAACCACACGTACCTGGAATGGCACGACCTATCTATAAAATGAGACAAATTGAGATGGAGAATGTGGGGGATACCTATGTCTATTTACTTTATATGGGCCAATTATGAAAATCTTTCCTTGTCTAAAAAATATTATATTTGAGGTTAGCAATATACCAAACCTAACAGTAATGAACTAGAGAAAAAAAAGTATTCCCCACTATATAGCTATCTTTTGACGCACTAAGAGAAATGACAAATGCCATATCCGACAACGGTCGGTGCCATGACAGGTACGTGTAATTTATAGTTCATTGGCGCACGCACAGTACATGTATCTACTGCGCACGCTCCCAGCTGCTTACAATATGACCTCGTAAATTAGCAGCATTAGAAGCGTTCTTTGTTTATCCATTTATTTTTGAGATCAGTGGCTCGAGTCGACTAAGAATAAACTTGACATTCGTCATTTCACAAGACAAGAATAATTCTAAGTTAGGTTTGTCGTTTGTCGTCGTTCACACTATGTGTGTTTTTTTTTTAACGTTATTCAATATAATAGGCGTGTCATATGTAAATCTGACAGAAATTGCTGTGTTTCATACAGACATTATCTAGAGAATATTTAGCAAATAGATTTGAATCAAAAGTATTCATTATTATATCTTTCAGTTACCATAAAGCTAGCTAGTGTTCCATCTGTAGAGCATATGATACAAAGGAAGTTCAATCTGTGCAATGAATATAGAACACAGTTTCCAGCTTATTTCAGATATTATCAACAGCAAATTGTTGTTGAGTGTTTTGACTAATGATTTTTTCATGTTTTCTTGTACTGTGGGCTGTTTAAATGGTTGGTTTACCAGTCACAAAGAAGCTCGGTTTTCCTAATTTAAAATAAGTTTTCGCAAAAATGGATTGTAACGGGTTGTATCTAGAAGCTTGAGGATTATTACTAAATTACCTACCTACTATAGGACTAACATCGATATTGCAACTCTAAGCGAAACCAGAAGAACAGGCGGAGGTCAATTTAAGAAGCACGGAGGAGGCGATAGGTTTTTCTGGGAAAAGAAGGAAGAGAATGAACCTCGCAGCCACGGATTGGTTTTCGCCATAGAAAATGAATTTATAAATCATCAACCTTAGCAGCAACTAACAAGCTATGCTAATCAGCTCTAACCCTCACAACTGACGAAAACCAAAAAGAGGAATTTTATGTCCAGCTTAGTGAAATCATATCATCTGTACCTAGATCTGATAAGCTGGTTTTAAGCGATTTTAACGCCCGGGTCGGTACAGAGTCGGATCTATGGAAAGGCGTGATCGGTAAGGAACGCGCTACCCACATGCTCAGAATATAACCTTGTAATAACTGATACTCTTTTACGACAAAGGAATAAATTCAAGACTTCCTGGCAACACCCTAGATCAAAGCCCTGGCATCTAATCGATTATTCAATTCTACGTTCTAGAGACCAGAATGATGTATGCATGACGTGAGCTTTATCAACTGCGGATGATTGCTGGACTGATTTTCGGCTGATGCGAGCCAGAACTGCGCATCTCACCAAAGCGTAGATGTCAAAAAAGCAGTTCAAACGCAAATTTAACATAGAACGCCTTCAAGACGATCATATCAGGAGAAACGTCCGTTTAACTACCCGGAGAGAATTGAGGAGCACTGGGAAATATTGAAGACAGCAATAATATCTGCAAGACTTGTTTGATGAGAACGACACTAGAATTCAAGACCTTATAGAAAGAAAAAGAAAAGCGCATAATACTTACATGAAAAAGCGATTCCAGCTCGACTCTAAAAAAAGATAACACCAACAAGCAAAAGCAGAAGTTCGAAGGCAAACGCGAGCATCAAAGAACCAATGGTGGATATTAAAATCGAACGAAATGCAGCAGCTAGCTGAATCCAATAGCACCAGAGCCCTCTTTCAGGCAACTAAGATGGTATGCGGACCAACCACTCAAGGACTCTTACGATCCAAAAACGGTACAAGACTGCTTGAAGACAGTTCTTCTGTTAATTCCCATTGGAAGGAACACTTTCAAGAACAACTTAACAGGGAATCACAAATTAAAAATGATATTTTCAACGAAATTCCACAGAAACCAATACGGCAAGAACTGAGTGAGGTTCCCAGGTTAGAGGAGGTTGAAGAGGCGATCAGACAACTAAAAAACAATAAGTCAGCTGGATCTGACGGTATTCCTGCTGAATTCTTTAAACAAGGAGGCCCCACACTAAGTGCCCAGACACACATTCCAATAGGTAGGTATAATATTGTTGGAATTATTTAGGTATATCAAAATGTTTTTAAATAGTACAGTGACTTAATAAACCTTCACAGTGGCGACAATAGAGGTCCCGCCGCCATTTTGTGCCCCACTTCTTGCTAATTTTAAATATCAATATATAGGATTTAAATGGATATCTATCATAAAATGTTGAAAACAACGTATTTGATGATTATTATCAGGCACATCAAATACGTTGTTTTCAATATGATGTAAGATATATAGGATTTTAAACAACCAATAAAAAGTAAGACTGCAATTGTCGCCACTGTGGTAATAGAGTAACTGTATTAAATAGTACCTACCTACCAACGCCATCTATGTTCCTTATAAGTATTTGTTAATTTGTACCTTTTTTTGTCTTTTGTGAAACGTCAAAAGTGTCTGAAAAATGAAAAGTCAGTCGAGTAGCTGATGCTCAAAAAATCGCGTCATTGTGTTTTATTTTTCCCCTTAAACCCACAGGTTCCAACATTTTACCAAGTTCTTACAGTAATTTTTTACAGGTTATGAGCCCAGAACGTGTTCGGTTTATTATTGGGTTCCCGGTGTTTCTTTTTCGGTAATAAAACCAGTAGGTAATCAGAAAACGCTAGTTTTTTTTTGAGTGCTAAGATGGCGGTGAACTATTTATCCAGCGTGCCAGAATTAACTGGTCGTGAAAATTACGCGGATTGGGCTTTCGCAGTGGAAAACGTCTTGGTCCTTGAAGGATTGTCGATGTGTATCGATGGTTCTGAGACAGATACCGTTTTAATGAGCAAAGCCAAGGTGAAACTAATTTTGACATTAGATTCTTCCCTATACATTCATGTTAAAGACAGTGGCACGGATGAAGAATGTTTAGGCTAAGTTGAAGAGGCTCTACGAAGACTCAGGGGTCGTATTTTCGAATTCATTCGAGTACATTTCGTATACGAAATTTGATTGACAGCAATGTAAATTAAATGGGGAGCATTCGAAATCGAATCAAATTTCGTAGGTATGCGAAAATATTCGAAAATACGACCCCAGGTTTTGCACGTAAAATCGGATTGCTGCGAAAATTATTCTCGTTGAGACTTGATAATTGTGAATCGATGCAACATTACGTGAAACAAGTGATAGGCACCTCTCAGAAGCTTGAATGATGTGGTTTCAAATTGAGTCAGGAGTCAATTGGAAGCTTGATGCTTGCAAGATTGACAGACGAATTTGAGCCCCTGGTTATTGCTATTGAACACGCTGGAATTAACGTTACTGCAGAATCCATTAAATCTAGCTTAATGGATATGCACCTAGGTGGTGTTGAAGATGGCTCCTTAGCTGGTGGTGCGTTCGCCAGTGAGGTGTTCAATAGAGGAAATAAAGACGGCAGCACAAGGAATGTAAATAAAATTAAAAGTGAGCTCACTTGTTTCAAATGTAAGAAAAATGGTCATTTTGTGAACAAGTGTCCAGAAAATAAAAGAAACCAAGATAATTCATCCCACGCATTTAGTGCTGTGTTTTTTTTACTGGTAGTTTTGACAAGTCAAATTGATACGTTGACTCAGGATGCAGTTTTCATCTTACATCACAGAAAGATTGGCTAAAAAATCTGAATCCAGAAGTCCAAGTGAGGGAAATTACAGTGGCTAATGACCACAAGCTGGCTATAGAATGTTCAGGTGATGTACAAATCGCGACAATTGTTAATGATCAGCAACATTCGGTCACCGTTCGTAATGCCCTTTACCGAGGTTGAAAGACAAACTTATTATCGGTAAGTCAACTGATTAAAAACAATAACAAAGCTTTTTTTAATATTTTTCATGTTAATGGTTGTGAAATATACAATCACAAACAGCAGCTGATTGCTACAGCAAGCTTAGTGGACAACGTTTACGAATTAAATTCAATAAAGCCCAATGACATCAAACCACAGATAGACGGATCATCCCATTCATAAACTGATATTTGTTGTGTTGACAAGACCACCCATGGGCCAGGGTCGAGGTGGGGAGATATCATTGCTCAAAATGGCTTGAAAAAACCCCGCCCTCACGTGGATATATCTCAAAAATTAATTGGATGAAAAAATTAAAGCTATTTTCGGGTTTGAAAAAAGGACGGTTCTAGAACGGTTCAAAACAATCGCACTGTTTATTATTGAAATTTGTGATAGCTCAGCCGTTGTCATTTTATTGATTGATGTACTGTGCGATTGTTTTGAACCGTTCTAGAACTGTCCTTTTTTCGAACTCGAAAATAGCTACTATGACAATTTGACAGATGAACTGAAAATATTCGATACGAGCACTTTATCCTGAGAGTACCAATATCGTATTAGTCGTTTCTTATTTAACGGTAATTAATAATCCATGTGTGCGATAAAGATAGCTAGCTACTCCAATCAACACCTGCCTGCCATCAAACAAACCGCTTCTGGGCGGCGTTTTGCTACAATCCGCTGTTGCCAAATGCAGTTCAGAAATAAAATTGGTAACGTTAATTAGAAATACTCTGCTAGACAGCAAGATTGCTGCACTGAAAATTACAGATTCAGAAAATGACTTACGGGGTAATTTAAGGGTTTTACCATATTAGAAACTCATAGGAAGCCTAATGTATTTATCGGTTTTGACTAGACCAGATATAACATTTGCAGTGAATCACTTGAGTCAGTTTAACAATAATTATTTAGAATAGCACTGGCAGTATGATTTCTTTGTTTTCTCAAACAACTGTGTTGAGGTAAAAAGTTTGAAGATAAAATTAAGTTAATGTTAAAGATTTGGGTAAAGCTAGTCAATGGTTGAGAGTTAAAATCACTAGGGATTACGAAAATAATTCTTTTTTCCTCTATCAGGAAAAGTATGTAGATGAGGTTTTGGTAAATTTTAGTATGGAAAATTGTAAAACAGTAAATACTCTGCTAGACAGCAAGATTGCTGCACTGAAAATTACAGATTCAGAAAATAACTTACGGGGTAATTTAAGGGTTTTACCATATTAGAAACTCATAGGAAGCCTAATGTATTTATCGGTTTTGACTAAACCAGATATACCATTTGCAGTGAATCACTCGAGTCAGTTTAACAATAATTATTTAGAATACCACTGGCAGTGTGCCAGAAAAATACTTAGGTATCTGAAACGCACGAAGCATTTTAAATTAACATTAACGATGAGAGGGGATTCTGATATTGTTGATTCTGACTTAGAGGGTTTTGTGGATGCTGATTGGGGGTCTGATAAAGTGGATAGGAAGTCCTATACAGGCTATGTATTCAAACTATCTGGTGGTGCAATTTCCTGGAAAAGTAGCAAACAGAGAACAGTTGCACTGTCAAGTACGCAAGCCGAGTACATGGGCCATCAGTGATGCTTCAAAAGAAGCCATTTACTTGCGTAACCTAATAAATGAAATTTGTGGGAAATTGGATTGTGTAATATAATCCGGTTTTCCATGAACGTTCAAAACACATTGATATCAGACATCATTTCATTCGAGAAGCCAGACAGAGTGGAATTATAAATGTTGACTATCTAAGCACGAATGGTATGATAGCTGATATTTTCACAAAGAGTTTGGGGACAACTGAGCATGTTTATTTTTTGACAGGTTCAGGTTTTAAAAAATTTTGATAAGTGGGGGTGTTGAAATTATTTAGGTATATCAAAATGTTTTCAAATAGTACCTACCAACGTCATCTATGTTGATTATAAATATTTGTTAATTTGTACCATTTTTTGTCATATGTCTTTTGTGAAACGTCAGTCGAGAAAAATGAAAAGTCAGTCGAGTAGCTGATGCTCAAAAAATCGCGACATTGTGTTTTATTTTTCCCGTTAAACCCACTGGTTTCAACATTTTTCCAAGTTCTTATAGTAATTTTTTACAAAAAATATGTATTACTGAGACCATACTTGCCCAACTTAGAGAAACCTCCATAGTTGCCATTTCTGAAAAGGGAGACAAGGCTAAATGTGAAAACCACAGAGGAATATCTTTAGTTTCTGTTGCGGGAAAGATACATGCCAGGATCTTATCAAATCGTCTAGTCCCAACTGCCGAACAGAACCTCCTAGAGACACAGTGTGGCTTCAGACCCAACCGAGGTACAGCTGCCGTGATTTTCAATGCAAGATGAATGCAAGGGAAATCCAGGTAACAAAATCGCTCTCTATACATGGCCTTCATAGATTTAGTGGAAGCATTTGATTCGGTCAACAGAGAAGCTCTTTGGAAGATATTGGCAAAAGTTGGGTGTCCTCAACAGTACATCCAGATACTCTGCCTACTGCTTGATAATGCAACTAAGCAACGATGGACGAGGAGAGTCTCTTCAAATAACTAGGGGCATTAAACAGGACTATGTTATCGCACACACTGTGCTATTGCACCCACACACATTTGATCCATCAGGAGTAGAATTCCTTTACAGACTTAATGGCGGCTTATTCATTCTAAAACGACTACGAGCCAAGACGAAGTTATCGACGACATCGATAACTGAACTTCAATGCTCCAGGCCAGACCACAAAGTTTTGAAGAATAGCAACGCAGACATGAGACCGAAAAGAGTGACTGCAGGTAGGAGCGAGAGAGAATGCTGGCAGAGGCTGGGTGTGCCAAGACTGTGGAAGAGGGTGCGGCTCTAGAATTGGCTTATATAGCCATCACAAAACGCACAATCGACGACAATAAGAATAGATTGAAAGATAATCATACTCGGTATCGAGTGAGCGCCTATGATGTATGATGATAGCAGGATTATTTTATTTTATTTGAACAATTTAATCCCAACTTCATTTGAAAAATAATGAATTATTAATCCGTAAATTGAAAAGCAAAGGTTTTAAATTTGTGTGGTGTAAAAATGCAAAAGTTTTGGCACGTAGAGAAAATGACTCAGAAGTCATATATATTAAAGATATTTCCCAGATAGAGAGCTTGGGAGAGGACCCAAAATAGTAAAATAAAATGGATATTTCTGAATTTTGCAATTTAGATGCTTACAATACCTATAGAGTAGATATATGCAATAATTTGAAAATTCTTTACTTAAATGCCAGATATTTGAAAAATAAACTTGAGGAACTGGAAATTATTCTTAAAGAGCTGCAGTGCAAAATAATTGTTAGTGAAACCTGGCTGAAGCCCAGCGAAGAGAAGTACTTTAACATAACAAATTACCAGGCCACTTATGTGAGCCAAGACAGACAGAGGTGGTGTGGCTGTGTTTGTTGAGGACTCTCTTTCCTTTACAAAAACCAGTTTTCATAACACAGATTTATCCATGGTAGGTATCTATTAATATTGGCAAACTTAAGGTAAGCCTGACTGCTGTGTACAAACCGCCAAACTTTGGAACGGATATTTTTCTTCATGAGTTGGAGCAATTTTTTGCTAGGGTTTCTGTCTCAAGGAGTATTATTGTTGGTGATGTCAATATTGATCTATTGACTGACAATAATGTAGTTAAAGCATATACGGATCTTTATAAAACCTTGGGCTATGAGGCGTTGAATAGTGACAAATTCACAAGAAGATCAAATAATTCATCTCTAATTGATCATATACCTACTGATAAACTATAATTATGGGAGCTTTAAACTAGCACTGATTGACCATTGCATCAGTGACCACAGTTTACAAGTTCTCTCTATCCCTGGAAGCCTATACTGCAGACGGAAACCTGAGATTAAGGAGGGAAGATCAGGTGGGTGGACATTCTGGCAACGAGGGAGCCTCTCTGACGTCTGAGACAGATAATAAAAGGACTGGATGATTATACAAATGCGGAGGTACTCTATGGTGATTTGGAGCGAGCTTTTATGGACAACAATCGAGTGGTTGTCAAACAGACGCAGCAGGTTGAAGGCAAAGAGTACATAACAAATAAGGTTTTCTCACTGATTAAAAAACGGGATATAAATATTACAATGAGAAAGTAAAAAAACAAATCAAGTAGGAAAAAAAATAGTTATCAGGCGATTTGAGAGGGACATAGGAGATGAGAGGAGAACATGGAATACAGTAAATAGAGTAGATACTTTATAACAAGGATAAAATTTTGAATACTGTTCCCATGATAAAGGAAAATGGAGCAACCTTGACAGACAATCGTGACATAGCCAATGCCTTCAATAAATACTTTGTTGATATTGGACCTAGATTATCAAGAAACATTTGTACTGCACCAATACTACAAGCAGAAGACCAGCCGGCCGGCTAATTTTTCTTGACACCAGTGGTGGCAGCCGAAGTGGAATGCCTAATACAGGGATTGAAAAAAAAAAGCTGCAGGGATTGATGGAATCGATGTCAACAGTATGCAGAGGCTTAAGCATGAAACGGCAGTGATTCTGACAAAAGTTATGGACTTGTCATTTGAAGCTGGTATGGTGCCCAGTAAGTTGAAGATTGCTAGGGTTCCACCTTTGTTCAAGGATGGTGACAGAAGTGAAGTACCTAGCAAATTATACACCTGTGTCAGTTTTGCCTGTGTTATCCAAGATTGTGGAGATATGTGTCAATCAAAGGTTACAAGTCTTTTTGAATACTAATAATTTGCTGAGTGGAAGTCAATATGGTTTTTGTAAGGACAGAGACACTGAGACAGCAGTTATAAATTCAATCTCAGATATAGATAGTGGTCAAATATATGCCCTAGTGTTCCTTGATTTACAAAAAGCCTCTGACACTGTAGACCATAGAATACTGTTGGTAAAGCTGGAGTAAGGGGCGTACCTTTGCTTTGAGTTATTTAACAAATAGACGGCAGATGGTTAGCATCAATGATATGGAAAGCGCTCTGCAGGACATTAAATGTGGGGTGCCTCAGGGGTCAGTGTTGGGGCCTTCAATATTTCTATTATATGTGAACTCCATTTGTAAACTGAACTGGGTGGGACAGTTAAGTTGTATGCTGATGATACACCGATTGTATATTGTGGTGAAAACGCCCATTCTATCAGGGCGGGCATTACTAAGGAGCTGGCAGTGGTGAATAATTAGTCACTATCTTATAAATTAACGCTTAATATTAAAAAATAATATTATATGATGTTGAGTAGGTAAAAGAAATTTAAATAATAACCAAAACATAATGTTTGGAACCCAGTCACTAAAGAATGCCTTTACAATAAATCAATAAAATATTTGGGACTTATTATAGATGGTACACTGTCTTGGGCAAATCACATAGGGAGAGTAAGGAAAAAAATTGCACCCTTCATAGGAGGTCTTGTATAGAGTTGGATACCTCTTGATGTTGACTATACGCAAAAAACTTTAATATGCTCACATATACAAGTCATTTACATTATTTGATTTCTGTCTGGGGAACTGTTGGAATTTCTCTTCTGAAACCATTGCAAACTCTCCAGAATAAAGCATTACAAAAACATATATCGATTGCCAATTCGCATTTCTATCCAACTATACTATTTAAAAAAAAATGTTTCATATAGGAAATATAATATAGATTTAAAATACTATTGTCCATCCATCATATTGTGATGAAAAACAAGAGGTCAATCATCAAATTCATAAATGTTAATGAAGTCCATAACCATCAAACTCGTCAAGGACACAACTTGTATTGTCCAAAACTTAAATCGAATACTGGCCAAAAGTCAATTTTTTATAACGGAGTAAAATTGTTTAACCACTTGCCTCAGTGTTTAAAGTTAATCCCCAATGAAACTCTATTTAAACAAAGACTGAAACAATTTATGTTAACTTCTATTTTAGAATAATAATAAAACCAAAGGAAAAAAATTATTTAAAAATATACAGGGTAGTCCAAACCGTTGAACTTATGGAAAAATATTCTGTATAAAAGTTCTAGCATTTCATTTCTGCTATAACCCAAAATTATTTTCTAGTACCAGGGTGCATGCCTCAAAAAAGAGTAATCACAAATTTTATGTTTTTTTCAAATGGAATACCGTATGTTTTTATATGGCAAATGAAGCTTCTATGTGCTCTGTATTCAACTTTGAAATCGTATTTGGGTTGAATACAGCGTTGCCAAGTTATGATTTTTTGAAGTAAAAAATAGACCAAAACATACTTTTTCAAAATTGTCATACCTATCTCCGCCACTGTACATTAATTTTCCTTAAGAGTGCGCTTCTCGATGCTGAAAATCACGTTTGCGACTCTGCTGTTTTAATAAAAACAGTTGCATCTAGGAAATTTTAACAAATAACTTTTTTCAAGGATGTGTTTTTATGCTTGCTTGACCAGTAAAATTTTTTCGATTTTTCTGATTTTATGATTTTTTTTTTAAATGAGAAAAACCAAAAAAATTTTACTGGTCAAGCAAGCACAAAAGTACATTCTTAAAAACAGTTTTTATTGGAATTCCCTAGATGCAACTGTTTTTATTAAAACAGCATAGTCGCAAACGCGAAATACCTATTTTTTCAGCATCGAGAAGCGCACTTCTTAAAAATTTACATGTAATCTAATGTTAGCCAAGATGAGAAAACAATTGCGGCATCTTTACTTATGGGAAGCGATGGCGCCATTTCTCATCCACAACTGCGATCCACGTACCCAACATTCTCATTCAGAGATCAGTGTTTTTTTTTGTGCTCTGCTGAGATATCAGCAGCTACTGACGGAAGCCTAGTACTACCACAACAAATCGACAACGAAACTGTTAATCCCATCGAGGATGATGTGGAAGAAACTATCTGTAACGATTCGATCAGTTCTGAAGCCACCACGATAAAAAAAAAACGCGCTACTCACTCTACCACATGGTGGTGTGGAAATCAGTTTTTTGGCCAAAACGCATGTTGAGTCGACTTTGCAGCACGGGTACGCTAAAACTAGGTAGGTATTCATTTTTACTTCCCTCGGTAAAGAGAAGTATTTGTATTCACATAAAAAATCGACCTCGAGTTTTTTTTCACATTTATACGTTTTCAGGTCTCTAGATTACGAAAATCATGTTTTCTCAATTCCGTCGGTCTGTCGGCGCTCTACAGATCGACAGACAGATATGTCGGTCTGTGAGCCCTCTAGTTCAATAACGGCTCAATCTAGAACAACGATTTTTGATATGCACTTTGAACCCCTACCGGCGGCGCTAATGTAAGGGTTTTTGTTCGCAGATATACAGGGTGTTCCAAAAACCATGCGACACTAACAAAAACGGTTAATAATACCAAGTTGGTTCCATTAGTAAGAAGGTACTGTTCTTGGAACTCACTGAAGCTACGTTTTCGTTTTTGTCGGTTTTTTTATTCCTTTTCACGATATAAGGCCCTTTGTGTTCAAACATATTTGGTCGTATATTTCCAAAACTACTGATTTCAGAAGAATAGTTCGAATTTGAACGTTTCCTAGCTAGATTCATCGGATCTACAAGATTGGGACCTGAAAGTTTGAATCCGACGTTTCGCTTTCGGCGTGTCATCATCAACTTTCTATTTTTAAATACTGACTTAAGATTTTTATTTTATTTTTCAATTAAAAAAAAAAAAAAAAAAACATTTAAATGATGCTTATTCAAAAACGGGTAGGGTGGTTTGCCGAGGGAAGTCATGGGAAAGGCCTTTACCAATTTTTATAACTATTTTCATGTTAATGAGAAGGAATGGAGATATTGTGAAAAACCTGTTTTTTGGCGAAATTACAAGCGGCAAAAATACGAGGTGGCAAAGTAGAAATTCGGAAAGAACACGTCTAAACCTATAAAATTTTCAAAACTCCCGAAAAACTTTCCAGGTAAAGGTAAAACTACCAAATTACTTTACTTTTTACCGTTTTTTTTTTTTGCAAAGTTAAGGGAAAGTCTTAATATCTCATAATATTAATGAGATAGATACGGCAGATATGATATTTTCTGAAAATGGATATTTTCAGATTTTTGATAGAAAAATAATATACGGGGTGTTGTATTTGAAAAACTCAACTAAAATAGACTTCAAAATTGACGTGTTTAACAAATATTTTGGACACCCTGTATACTTAAATCGAAAAATGAAGATAATGTAGGAGCAACTAGGCTAACATAAGATTACATGTAAATTTTTCAGGGAAATTAATGTACAGTGGCGGAGATATGACAATTTAAAAAATTATGGTTTGATCTATTTTTTTCTTCGAAAAATCATAACTTGGCAAATTCAACCCAAATACGATTTTAAAGTGGAATACAGACCACATAAAGGCTTCATTTGCCACATAAAAACATACGATATTCCATTAAAAAAAAAAAACATAAAATTTGTGATTACCTACTCTTTTTTGAGAAACCTTGTATACTTGAAAATAATTTTGGGTTATAGAAGAGATGGGATGCTAAAACTTTTATATAGAACATTTTTCCATAAGTTCAACGGTTTGGCTACTATTGACCGAGGCGCGCTTGTTGGACTACCCTATATAGGTATATATATAAATAAAACCTGTACCTAAAGTATCAGTTTAATGTACAGTCGAGTCGTCCTGTGATTTTTTGTTAAATAAAATTGTTAACTTATGTATTTTTTGGGTTTAAGCGAGGGTTTAAGTTAGATTAGTGTTTTGTTTGTATACTATCATAGGCTAAGCTGATTCCTATCATAAGATCATTTGTATTTTCTTGGAACCAATAAGGCTTATTGAAACTAAAAAAAACCCACTGTTTTGTTGTTTCCAACAATAAATTTAAAAATATATTATTCTTTTTCAACATAGGTAAATCATTTTTTTGGCAAACGAGTCGCATATGCGTCACTTAGGTCATTTGTAACCAGCGGCATGTCAAAAAAATAGTTAACATGGGAAATTCAATTGCCAAGAATCACCTACCTTTTTTTTTCAATTCAAATCTACCCCTTTTCAAATTCACGCCTTCAATTTATTTAAGCTGCAACTTAAAACAGTAGATGGCATCTAACTAATAGGCACCTACATAGTATTGAAAAATATCGTTCATCATATTCGCTGAAGCCATTTCTCATACTTATACTATGATAGTCCAATATTACCAACTAAATGAGAAACCTGAGGAAAAGGTTGATAAAATGTTTTTGAGAAAGTATCAGCTCACCTTTTTGTATACTCAATCAGCTCCAGAAAATTTGCAAAAATACTATCCACCTCATGTGCCTTAGGAGTACTATCGAATAAGCAAATTATTTTTTTTAGTTTACGAGCCCATTAATTAATTACCACTTACCTACCAATTTGTAAATAACCAATTATTTATTTGATATTTACAACTTATGTGCCCCTATTTCCTCATCATTTATTTATATTTTTAAGCTCGCATTTAAAATATTTACAGGATAAGGGATAAGCGCATAAAAAACCTACACCTTGTTTTATTTACATAAATAGTGACACATTTATTTCCTTAAAAATGCACATTACAATAACATTATTACAACAACGGGAAGTGATTTCAGATTACGGTAGGCTAGTCGCAATCCTAAATTACTAACCCTGCTTTACAACTTGGTAACATCGTCAATACTGCGAATCATATTATTCTCATTATTTATACAGTTTTTACAAGGACCCTAAACTACATTTAAGCATAAACCTAAATATACGTAGGTATTTGGGTTTATGGTCTAAGTATACCTAAACAGAGTTGGTAGAAATTAATTTAAGAAATAGGTATAGATATAGGTAATTTGCTAATTTTTGAAACTGCATAATTAATAATCTAGTTTTGGCCAAAATAATTTAAATTTCCCTATTCTATATGCAGCCTTACAAATTTCGTATTTAAAAAGCACCAATTTGAAGAGAGTAAGTTAATAGAAGAGAATAAAAAACAAAAAATAAAAGAGGTAGGATACCTAAAATTAAATAGATATGGCGGTAAAAGACCATTTGGTATAGTACAGATAAATATTTGATAAATATAAGAAGAATTATAATAATTAAATTTACACAATTCAAAAAAAAAAAAATAATAGAATTTAAAATGGCAAGATTGTTTTGAAATTACTTCTTAGAATTTAAAATAATTTGGTAACTCTAACAATAAATCCGAAGTTGGTAAGAATATGGTAATAAACCCAAAACTTATGCCTATAAAAGCAAAAACGTATTTTTATTGAATTATATTTGGAAATAAATATTTTCTGTTATAAACGTGGATATTCAAAATTTGACAAACGAAATTCTATTCTTTCGAAATTAACCGATTTTAAAGGACACCGCAGAAACCTTATGAGAACTGGCCCTCAGTAGAATCTCATGAAATTTTGCATATTGATAGTTCTTGACCTACAGATTAAAAGTGTCCATGGGCACAAAGTTCTAAAAATTCGCTTTTTTGAGTTACAGTCGTTCGAAGTTCCATCATATGTGAATTGCTCAAACCTTATACAGTCTAGTTTTTTCGGTTACTTCGTGAATTTTAGAACGACATATGCATAGTATAACACGTTTCAAATTATTCGATTCCAAAAATGGCGACTTTTAAACCATAAACGTCCTAAGAGGGGTTTTAAAATAATTATGGGCAAATAATGAGGTGAGTACAGGTAGTAAAGGTACATGTTTGATACTAAATTGATGAAGGAACATTATATTCAGTAGAAAATAAAGCATTGTATGCACTATTCGAAAAAAATCAACCCACTCGCTACGGCTCGTAAGTTAAACTTTCTTCTCATGGGTAAACATTCATTTAAACTCACTTGGTGTATAAATTATTTTTAACCCCTCTTAAGACGCCGATGGTTCAAAAGTTTCCATTTCTGGAATCGTATAATTTAAAACGTATTATACTACAATGATACTATGATGTTCTAATATTCATGGGCAAAAAACTAGACTGTATAAGTTTTGAGCAATTTTACATTTGACGCAACTTTAAACGACTGTAACTCAAAAAGGTGAATTTTTACAACTTTGTGCCCATGGACACTTTTATTCTATAGGTCAAGAACTATCAATATGCAAAATTTCATGAGATTCCACTGAGGGCCAGTTCTCATAAGGTTTCTGCGGGGTCCTTTGAACTATACTCCTGGACAAAATTATCGCACCACTGCTTATGGTGATGCTTATGTGCAGTGGTGCGATAATTTTGTCCAGGAGTATGTAAAAGTGCGCATTCGAAAAAGATGCGTACACCGCTTTGAGACATATGAAAATTAGGTCCAATAATTTAATACAATTACCCAGGTTTTATTGCACACGTTCAATGAGAATTATTAATTTGAATTAGCTTCTTCAACCAAACGAAGTTCTGGGAGGGCAAACTCCTTGCCCGCTTAAAAATGATTTAATGGCATTTCTATGGCACAAAGTTATGGAAACAAATAAAATTTATTTTTTGAGAGTAAGCTCCAGCGATGGAATAGTCTTATTCCATTCTATAAGAAGTGAATTTATTTCTTTATTTGTTTTGCACAAGATTTATTTCTGCCCGAAGAAAAATATCAAATTTGGTGGATTGATTGTAATGCCTTAGTTGGCAATTCAATTAGTTTTGACTTTTCATTTCTTTTAACCTCAAAGTTCAAGACCCCCCAAACAAAATAAACTTTTCTAAATAGTATGTTTTCATGGAGTATTTAATTCTTGTGGCACACGATCGTAATATTGTATTGAAATTACAAAATTAAGTAAGTTACTTAACATTTTGACATACTTAGGGCTATTTGCACGGCTATAACTCAAGAAATATCGAATCTAAGTGGAGCCCACTTAGATTAAATATCCCGTAAGTTATAGCCGTTCAAATAGCCCTTAGAGCATCTCTATGCGATTGATATATTGAGCCGTTGTTGCGTAATCCGGAGCTGTTCAGGAAAGGAAGGAAACATAGTTCTTCTTAAATAACAGGTGAATCGTATTTAATAGAAATACTCCAACTCCATTAAAACATACTGTTCAGGTTATAAAAAAATTACATATTTTTACCAACTGGATTTATAATTTAAAAAAAAATCTATTTTAAGTCTTTATATCTTAGTTGGGTCTAAATCGATTGTAGGTGTGTGATCACCGCAAGTTGGGAAATTAGGCGGTACTGGCGGTAAATCTCCGTGGGTGCCCACTTGTAGCACGACACTCATGCCTATGACTATGTGAAATAGGAAGTGACAGTGGAAAAGCCAGAAGCCAGGATTGTCGGCTCTAAATCTGATTTTGGGAAAAACAAGCAAATTAGTTAGTGGTAATTTTCTTTAGTGCTAACAATATAAGTGAATATGAACTGACTGTAGACTAACCTGAATATAACATATCCGTTATTTGGTACAGCAATGGTATCTTTGCCAGGCGGTAAATCGAAGTGTCTATGCAAAAGTCCCCTTCTATCAAGATCTAAGGCGTGTTTTAAATTGATTTTCTTGACATTTTGGTCAGGTGATCTGCCAATACCAACTACGTTGAATGCGTAACCGTGAAGGTGGAATGGATGTGACAAATTGGGTTGTTGAACTGAAAAATAAACAATAGTTTGAAAAATACTTCTAAAAATATATCTAAGGAAAGGAGTTAACATTTACATAATAATGAGTGGTGATTTCTGGTCTCGAAATAACTTAAGATAGGTATTCAAAAAAGTTCAGAGCTTGTTGTTCAGTTTGAATTAAATTAAAAAAAAAAAAAACAAAGATGCTTCCTACCTTCATCTACCAACACTACTTCGACGATTGCATTCAATGGAATATCAATTTTGTGAGTGCACATGCAGTTTGGTCCACAATTAGGTGGTCTATTATCTCCATTACAAAATTGCTCGGGATCGATATCATCGTATTGAGA
The DNA here is from genome assembly GCA_917834065.1 of Ceutorhynchus assimilis. Classification (NCBI taxonomy): domain Eukaryota; kingdom Metazoa; phylum Arthropoda; class Insecta; order Coleoptera; family Curculionidae; genus Ceutorhynchus; species Ceutorhynchus assimilis. Next base: position 85,346,612 of record OU892277.1, read on the forward strand.
AACTAGTGGAGCTGGTGGAGACATGTGTGATATCTCATCGATTAAACTGATTACGTGATCACCATTTGGTGCAACTATAAAAAAAGATGTAAGTTTATTAGTTTCAAATTTACGATTCAATTAATTTCAGATAATTGAAAGAAATTTATTAGGAGCACCGTAAAATATAGTTTTTCGCAATATGCGCCTAAAACTTAATGTAGAATAAAGAATAAGAAGGTACCCACACAAACATCAAAATTTATCGTGGACAAAAGCGGCTCTGGAAAGAAAAATTACTTTTATAACTCTATTATTTATTTTTTGCAAGTGCCTAGGTAACTTAGAAATCAATTTGGTCAAAAGTTACAATATCAATAATATTTGAATTATATAATTCGGGTACAGGTCAATTGCGTGCCGAAGGTACCTGCTACGGATATCTTCGGTTTATTACCCAAAAAGAGCAGGAGACGATTGCGCGCAGAATGCAAATTAGGTGCATAACTGGTAATAATTATGCCGGAAGGGGGTTGCCCACCCACCCTTTTAGTTCAAAGAGCAGAAATTTAAATATTTTAAACCATTTAGTGTTCATCATTATAATTTCGTAAAGATAGGGAAACTTCGACGGGGGTTACTTCACATTCCCCATAATGCACGTGTCATTGAATACCTATACAGATTAGTTGGTTGACACTTATATTTCTGATGAATCTCTTTTTCCGCCAGAAATATGGGCATCTTGTGATAGTACATATTAATGAAAGAACGACAAAAGTAGTAAGACCATGGGCTTACTTTCAAGGCCATTCGTTGCGGATGGCTTGTGGCCATGAGAAGTGATCATTCTTTCGCTGAAGAAGGTCGTCGGTAATGACCAGAGGCTCTGAAAAAGTTACGCTGAAGAAGGTGAGCGTCGTCGTCGACAATGTCCAGAGGCTGTCGAAGAAGTCTTCGTGAGCGTGGTCGACAATGACCAGAGGCTGCTGAAGTAGTCACATGACTATAGTGCTGGAGGGATGACCGACAAAGTGACGTCAGTGCCATCAGAGGGTGCTGAAAAAGTCACGTGGTAACAGGTGTGGGTAGCGGAGGGGTAGCTGAAGAAGTGGGGGGGGGGGGGGGATGGTTGAAGAAAATTTGTATCAGGCTCGCAGAACATGCAAAGAGGTGCGAAAATCTCTATCAGTGATATAAGCTCCAGACTCGTAGACTAAACAATAACATACTTTTGCTAAAGGCAAATGTCAATTTTTTTGTTAAAAAGATAGTAATACTTAATTGTTTATACACACCCCATCGCAACCATACAGGGTGTCCCGTGGTCAAAAATGCTAGAGTATATAAAGGAACCAGAGAGTAGTTGTTGGAGATAGGACGTCGATGGACGGAAGTGCGTCGTTTCCAAAATACAGGGTGTTGAAATTTAAACAAACTCCTTTCATATCATCTGAAGGGCTAATGGGGCTGTTAAAATTTTCAGGGATTATTGATGTAGGAATGATATTTAAAAATTCGTATGATGCACCACCATTTTCTACCTGGAACCCTCCCAAAAAAAAATAAATAAAATTTGAACAAAAAAGCACTTTGTTCTAATTTTTTTTTTTTTTAGGGTGGTTCCAGGTATAAAATGGGGAAACATTTTACGAATTTTTAAATATCATTTCTACATCAATAATCCCTGAAAATTTGAACAGCCTAGCATTAGCCCTCGAGATGATATGAAAGGGGGTAGTTTAAATTTCAACTCCCTGTATTTTGGAAACGACGCTATTCCGATCATCGGTGTCCTATCTCAAACTACTTCTCTATGGTTCCTCTATATACCCTAGCATTTTTGACCAGTTGAACGGGGACACCCTGTATAGGTACCTATGTTTATTTGTTTTGTCTTAGAAACAGAGAGCAGCACTTTCCTGCAATTAGCAACATAAACAATCATAGGTATCAGTAAGTTGTATGGATCGTAGATGTGTGATAGTGCGTAAAAGTGACGTTCTCTGTTCTAAGCAACAAAAGCAAACATAGAAACCCATAAAATTTAAGCGAATATTTTCGTTGGTGATTTACAAAATTGGAGCTTCTTCTCACACATCTGCTATCCTTAAAATATGCAACTTATTGGTATCCATGATTGTTTATGTTGCTAATAGCAGAAAAGTGCTGTTCTCTGTTTCTAAGAAAAAACAAATAAACATAGGTACCTACATGGTTGCGATGGAGTGAGTATGAACAATTAAGTATTACTATCTTTTTAACAAAAAAATTGACATTTGCCTTTAGCAAAAGTATATTATTGTTTAGTCTACGAGTCTGGAGCTTATATCACTGATGGAGAGTTTTCGCATCTCCTTGCATTTTTTTGCGAACCTGATACAAATTTTCTTCAATCATCGCCCCACTTCTTCAGCTACCACCCCGCTACCACCGCCTGTTACCACGTGACTTCTTCAGCACCCTCTAATGGCACTGACGTCACTTTATCGGTCATCCCTCCAGCACTATAGTCATGTGACTTCTTCAGCAGCCTCTGGTCATTGTCGACGACGCTCACGAAGACTTCTTCAAAATCCTCTGGTCTTTTTCGACGAGGCTCACAAAGACTTCTTCGACAGCCTCTGGTCATTGTCGACGACGACACTCACCTTCTTCAGCGTAACTTCTTCAGCAGCCTCTGGTCATTACCAACGACCTTCTTGAGCGAAAGAATGATCACTCCTCATGGCCACAAGCCATCCGCAACGAATGGCCTTAAAAGTGAGCTCATGGTGGTCCTGTTATACTACTGACAAACGCTTGTGAGTGATTCCATAGCCACTCCAATCCATCTTCTTATTTTCTCCATCCAGATATATTTAAATTTTTGGATGTCTTATTGAATGTTCAGTTGAATTCTCACATTAAAATAAACAGCGTACGTTTACCAGTGTCCCGCGGAAAAATTATAAAAAACGTCAGAATTATATCAACTTACGAATTCATAAAAAGCGAATCCCATAAGTTTGTGAAAAAAAGAAAATAAATGTTCTTCATACCATGTGTTTTCCTTAAACTTTTAGTTTCCATAGAATGAGGAGGCGCGCAATCGTCCCATGTTAAAAGGTACCTGAAAATTTGTCTAACCGCGTCGCGCAATCGTCAATTGCCCTGTAATTTGTTCTGGAGCAGATTTTAAATCATGGTTTTCACCAAAGAACAAAAAATTTACATGATTGCAGCCTATTTCTGAACTGGTGAGCCAGTTAATGCTAGGAATACAGGCAGCGCTTTTTAAAATGTTTCAGCGCTTTTTGAGAGCATTTCCTTTAAATCGGGAAATTTCTGTAGTAATTGTTCTACAAGCTGTGTTTTGCGAAACTGGCTCTGCGACTTCAAAACAGCTACGTCCATATAGAAAAAAAGAACTTACAACAATACCTTCACCTAATAGCAACCTGAAGAGTTACACGTTCAGTGTTGGAACTCAAACAAATTATTGAAATCTCAAACAAACAAATCAGACATGAAAACGCTTTTTGAAAAAGACTCCAATTTTAAGCAAAAAAAAAATCAAATACTGAAGGATTAGCGATTGACTAAGTATGTAGTTCGATTGAGCTTTGAAGCCAGAAATTAATCCCTTCTGATATTTGGACATTAAGTGAAAGAATAGGCGTTGAAAGCAGCAGCAGCACCAAAAATATTGTTAACAGGTACCACCCTGAACATCAAAAAGCTAACTGATAGAATATCATTGATCATCAATCAACAGTTCAAGTAGGTTAATCAGTCGAAATTTTCCTGCTTTGACAAAAGAGAAAGACAGTGGTACATACTCTCCCAATTTAACAGGAATTATGTTTGTGTGTTTTGCTGCGAGGAAAATCAACTGGAAGAATTCCTGAATATTTAACTTCCTAGAACAAATCACAGGGACTAGTCCACTGGTGGAACACAAAATCCATTTAATTGACCCGGAATCAACCAACCAACGGTACCGTTCACAAAACCCACGTATGCAGGATATAATCAAATCTGAGATGGATGAAATGCTTCGTGAGGGTATAATCGAACCATTGGAACACTAGGGAAATCAGTCGAGGTATCAAGAAAACGAGCAGAGCCAGTTTATAAAGCTTCGTTAGTGGGGCTAAACTAAGTAGGGTAATTACATGTCTTACTTCTCTTGGAACCTAGTTCGTTCTCTAAGGAAGGACACGTCTACCAAAACCAACATACAGCCAATACAAATAGGTCAGTGAAAAAACCACTATGGAAGAGAATTGAAAGGAGACAGGGAAGAATTTCTGATCGATGCAGGAGCGCCTTTCGTTGTCGAAGGAGATTACATTGAGATCGACGAAAACATGTTAATAAAAGCGTTAAAACATACGGAAAAGAATAAGGCACAAGGACCGGAAGGAATACCGGCTGAGCTTCTGAAAAACGGCTCCCAAAAACTTCTTAGTTACCTGAAAGTACTTTTTACCAGATACATAAATAGAGAACAAATCCCACCAGGCTGGAAAGAGGCGTGGATAACACCCATTCAGAAAAAGGGTATCTCGGTCACAAGTACAATGAGTAGGCTTTTTGGTGGATTAATTCGAGACATAATAGAACAAGAATTTTGCCCTCGCGAAATAGAGGAACAAGCGTGATCTTGAGCCGGACGATCTTCTGTTGATCATATACAGGGTGGGGCACGAAAAACTTTCCACCCAGGTTTTCTCAGGTGTTAGGTGTTAAATCAAAAATCGCTCGGACACGTCAATTTTTGTTTTTTGGGGGGAAACATTTTTTGGGTATTTTTGCCCACTACCTGTCACCCCTGAGAGAGGGTGACAGATACCCTCAAAGTTTTAATAGGAAAGGGGGATCGAGTGATACGTCATTTGGTAGATATTTTTATTAAGATTATATCCCCCAAGTTTTAAGTTCCTACCATTTACCCTGCCGAAATAGTGGCTTGTCAAAGTTAGGGAAAATGCTTGTTTCCGAGTATCTGAACTGAGTGGTTTTTACCACATAAAAGCAAAACAACAGATTTTTTAAGGGTATCTATTCATAGTAATGAAATGCCATTGGTATTTAATTAAAGTATTGTCATTCAACAGTTCAGCTTAAAATAGTTCGTGTTTATTCACTTGAAAAATCTGTTGTTTTGTTATTCTGAGGTAAAAAACACACAACTTTGACAAGCCGTCATTTCGACAGGGTAAATAGTAGCAACTTGAAAGTTGGGGAATATAATCTCAATAAAAATAGCTATCGAATGAAGTCAGTCGACCCCCCTTTCCTATTAAAATTTTGGGGGTACCTGTCACCCCTGCTTAGGGGTTGACAGGTAGGGTGTGAAAATACCAATAAAAGATGTCTCCCAAAAAACAAAAAATGACGTGTCCGAGCGATTTTCTATTAATCACCTAACACCTGAGAAAACCTGGGTGGGAAGTTTTTCGTGCCCCGCCTTATATTTAGCCTTATGCAGCTCAGTGAGAAAAAAACTGCTACAAACAGAGATATCCACCTGCTTATTATTGACCTTAAAAAGGCATATGACACGGTTCCTGTCCAAAAACTTTGGCAAGTGATGGAAAACACTCAAATAAATAATACTGCAATAAAAACAATAAAACAGCTGTATCACCAGGCATCATCGAGAATAAAAATAGGACGTACTCTGTCCGATAGCTTCTCCATAACTGAAGGTCTAATCAATGTTGTTCTTTATCTCCCACACTTTTCAAAATCTATTCAAATGAAACACTAAGACAGTGGAGAAGATCATGTAGTGGTATGGGGATACAACTGAATAACGAAAATACTCTATATACACTCCATTTTGCAGATGACCAGGTGGTAATAGCCCAGGATAAAGAAGACCTATGACGACAAGACTTCTTACCGAATATGAAAAATGGGGCCTATCGGTGAACAAATCAAAAACCAAATACTTATGCACCGGCCAAAACTCGGGAAACCTAACTTTAGACAATAATGTTGAAATATCCGCATACGACAAATATACCTATCTACACAAATAGATAAGACAGGCAGAACCGAAGCCGAGATCAAAGCAAGGATAGTAAAAAGAAAAGGGGTAATTGGATGTTTAAACTCGAATCTATGGTGAAATCCTATATCATGTGACAGAAAACGGCTATATATACCTAGCACTATATTCTAAAGCATAATCTTATATGCGAAACGTGGCAATTAACGAAAAACCTAGAAAGACGACTCATGTCACTCGAAATGGACTTGCGGAGAACATCTGCATGACAACTGACATGGTATGGTCACATAGAAAGAATGAATGACGAACAGCTTTCTAGACTAGTAATGAAATGGACAACCCACGAAAGAAGGAAAAGTGAAAGACCTAACGCAACATGCTTCGGAGGAATACAAAGAGCCAAGTCGGAGATGGACTTACATCCAGGAGATTGGGAAGATAGAAGGGGCTGGGGATTGGAAAACGGAAGGCGTAAGACGCTATAAACCGGAGAAAAAAAAAACTTACATGTCAATAAACCAAGGAAGGAGTGGTTCAATTTGCCAATCACAGCGACATGAATAGACGCCACAAAAATATTTATGCCACAGAGATTAATGGTGGACGTATGGGAGTTGTTGAAGATAAGTGTGAGAGTAGAGATCGAAGAGCATTAGACACCAGAAGTCATTCAAGATTCATATCGAAAACTATCAAGCGGGATGACGGATCCAAATCCAAAGAAGATCCAGAAGCTAAAAGAAATGATCGTTTTTGTTGTTTGTCCAAAGCAATAGACTTTGCTCTACGGTATATTACAGACAGGCTTTGAAGGAATTTTCTGCTAATGGGAGTATGTCAAGTTGAAAGAGCAGAGAAGTTCTTGAAGCTTTTCCAAGATTTTTTTGGAATTAGCGAAGTTTTGTCAGATAGAAGAGAATTAGGCGCCAGAAGTTGTTCTATGGCTACATGGAAAACTATCAGGCAAGATAATAGGTCCAAATCCAAAAGAAAAGATCAAAACGCTCACAGAAATGACCCTATTTGTTTCATGTTTTAAGTCACTAACTTTTCACTCCAGAGCAAACTCTAGAGATGATTTAAAGTCTAGAGAGGCTTCCAAGAAACTCTCTGGAAGTAAGACTAAGTCAAGGGTTGAGGTGAAAGAGCAGAGAAATTCTTCAAGCTTTTCCGTCTTCCGGTTAAGTCTTTCTCTTTAGCTCATCAGGAAGAAGCAGCCAACCCTTCTCAGACTCCCTACCCACGGAAGTCTCATGCTAAAGACTATTACCAGTTGATACCTGGAGTAGTATAATGAGAGGAATAAGTGGCGAACCTACGTTGAGGCCCTTCGACCAGTGTATAGCTAACTCGTGCAATAAGGCTCATATTTGTATGTGGTTAACTGTGAAAAATGGCTCCTTGATCAACCTCAACGGTAACTTCCAGCCACATGTGACAATATTTAGAAGTAACGAGTTTTAAAGTTTCAACTGGATAACTAGAATATTTTTTGTCAAAGACACAACATGAGCTTGAAAAAATATTTTGCATTCAGCTGATCTCGACAGTATCAAGGCCTGATAAGCAAATCTATATATTTTTCACCATCAGAATGTGTACAAAGGTGACTGGAGGAAAATTATCATTTTAAACTGGCCCTTAAGTATGAAATTACATATTTCCAAACATACAATTCTACAACCTTGCGAAAAAGCAACTAGATAGGTACCTCCCTACTTGAATTATTTAGAGAAACTGCAGGAGAGGATGACTGAAGACGGTGCAGCTGAAAACAGGAATGCTGCAGCTAAAAACAGTAATGCTTCAATGTACCTCCAGAAGACAAGACATTTTTGCTTTTAACAAGGCAGGGAATATTGTTCACAACTACTTAACTTTCTTTTTTGTTTAATGAATGTTGAATGAATAATATGTCAAACGATTCTGACAGTTCGTCATATTGTTCCTCCGACGAAAACCCCTATATACTTAGAAAATACCCATGATTAAATACCCCAGATGCTATCAAGTATTTTACAATATACTCACAAGACGTGATGCTAGACCTTCAAGAGATAATGGATTGGAAATTTATGACGATTTTCCTAATACCATTGACAGAAACTTTACAAGTGACAATTCTGAAATCATTCCAAATTAGAATAATGAATGTACAATTTGTAAGAAAAAATTTACTTCTATAAGAGGTCTTAAGTTACACGTCTCTAAAAGCCATAGTGTTTTATCAAAGGTGAGAAAGGAATCATTAGTTTTAGTGAAGAAGGGAGTAGCCAGTTTATCTTCTGGTAATTCTGGCAACGGTGCGCATATTATATCAGAAAATGCTGCTTTTCGGTCGTCTGCAGAATCATATACTAATGCATTGAAACGGAGAGTCGGTGCCAAACTAGTCGACGGTGACATTACAGGTGCTATACGTGTTCTCTCTTCCCAAGACTCTATTGCACCTGACACTACTGCTACACTGGAGAAGCTACGTGCAATACATCCTGCTGAACCAGATGGTGCTTCATTGCCGTTAGAAATTACAACAGTCGAGTTTCCTAATCTATTCATTCAAACATGGTTCTGCTGGCGCTTTTAATAGTTTACGGCCTCAACATATAATAGACTTGACTTCGAATGGTAATAGCAACTCTTCTGCGCACTTGTTATCCGCTATTGGTAGTGTAGTCGATTTATTGACCCGATGGAAAGTTTGTGACAGTATTTGTAGCCTACTTCTCGGAGCTTCAGTATGCGCTCTTATGAAAAAGATGGTGGAATTAGGCCAATAGCAATCGGAAATACTATAAGAAGAAATGCTGGAAAAGTTGTCAGCAATCGTGTTCAATGTTTAGCTCGATCTAAATTTCGCCCCTTTCAATTGGGCTATGGCAGCAAAGGTGGTGCCGAGGCTATGGTTCACACGGCGCGTTCTTTAATAAACGAGAAATATAACGTAGAACGTCGTGTTTTTCTGAAACTAGATTTCTGGAACGCTTTTAACTGTGTCAGCAGAACTCAACTCGTGAAAACGGTACAGGAATTTATTCCTGAGTATTATCAATTTTTCTGGCAACAATATCGCTACCCTTCTCAATTAAGATGCCTTGAACACACAATCGATTCTGCTTGGGACTCCAACAAGGTGATCCAGTTTCACCTCTAGGATTCTGCATTGCTATACCACCTTTAAGGCAACGATTAAATTCTGCTCTGGTTTTATAGTATTTGGACGATGCTTCCTGCCTTTTTGGCATCGGTTCATACCGTGGCTGATCTTCTTGCCGTGCTAAGAAGAAATATAGCACGTTTCAATATAGTTTCGTACTCAGCAGAAGCTTTGGAATTGTGGAAAGATAAAGCCGGTCTTGATGTACCTGAATTTGTTGAACGTAAGCTACAAAAGAGTTGGGACCATCCTATAGTGTTGAAACGTTATGAAAGTTTGTTGTCACGGTCTCCAGATAATCCTCTACAAAAAGCACGATTATTGGCTGGATGTTCTGCTGAGTCTGGGGCATTTTTATAAGCTCTGCTCTACCAGCAGCTACTCTAGGAACACTCTTGGACAACGACACTTTTCGTGTTGCTGTGGGCCTTCGACTTGGTACAAAACTTTGCGATCACCACTATTGTTATTGTGGAACCAGGGCGGATGACTGGAGTTACCTGTAGAAAGATGACAGCGTCACACTTCGTTCAACAATGTTTTGCAGAGGGGTTTAACCCTTAACTGGTCGCTAGATTTTATTTCACATAACTGGTCGCTTGGCGTACTTTGTACGCCACTTATATGAAAATGTCTTTTCATAATCGGGATGAATGTTGATACCTTTAAACTAATGTGGAATCCTTGGTAACTTCAAGTATTGATTTATTAACACTTAAAATATTAGATATAATGTGTCGCAATAAAATAAAAAAGCATTTTATTTATAAGAAATAAAAAAATAATGACAATCCAACAAACTTCATTTTTTGGGATCCTTTCGCTAAATGGACATAGCAAAACACATAACACTTACATTTTCAATCCCAACCACATAAATGCTACAGTTTAGGCGAAAACAGTATTATAAATAAACCATTATAAAAATAAAAATCATAAACAGTCGCTTTGGCGTATTTTTTACGCCAATCAGTACATTATTCAAAGCAGCGCCCTGCAGGGAAGCGAAATGGAAACCGACGGGATCGCCACTTTTCCAGTGTATACAAGACACTATGGTGGTAGGTTACGTAGGCGATCACCTTCGGCCAATCGCTAGTTTCAATATGTCACGTGTTTGAACTCGTTTGGCAACTTTTTACGCCAGCGCGACCAATTAAGGGTTAAGAAGTGCAGAAATACCATCGTTATTGGAACCACCTGGTTGCTCAAGTATTGATGGGAAATGGCCGGATGGTATGACTTATGGTCCATGGAGTAATGGTCGTCAGCTTATATGGGATGTTACATGTGTAGATACTGTTAGCCGAAGTAACCTCGTCTCATCGTCATCAGCCGGTGGCTCCGCCGCAGAAAATAGAAATGTGCAAAAATGTGAGAATTTAAGGTCCATCAGTAAAAAAACTTGTTTCGGAAATTTCTCAGAAAATGTATGAAAAATCGCAAGAGAATCGTTGCTTTGAATTTTTTAAACAACGATTTAGTTTGGCGATTCAGCAGGGTAATGCCGCTTGCATCCTGGGTACTTTACCATCGCAGAGAGCCCTGGATGAAATTTTTAATGTTTTATGCCTGCGCTAAATACTATTCTTATCACTATTGTTTCAATAAAGATTGTGTCATTTTTTGTTTGGGAAATCAATTGAGATTCTAGATCATTTAGGTACCTACCTCATAGTTTTGCCGCGACATTTTCTATGAGAACAGGCCTATAGATGTGATAAACTGTGACAAAGGCATTTTCAAAAAATTATTTGACATACCTATCAACAAAAACCGGCATTTTAGCCTATAGAACCGTCATCGACCACCATAATATTTGATCAGTAGGTACCTTTATGAAAACTTCGATGAGAGAATTTTTTTTCCGTGAAAAGCATTTTTCCAATCATTTACCAACTTATTTGTGATACCAACCTTATTCAATCCAGCCTTATTTATATTGGTTTAACTTTCAAGTAATAAGAAGTGTTGATAAAACGTACGATTATTTTCATATAATTTCTCATTACACCTTTAATTACATATCAATTTGAAATTTAAATAATCTTATTAACAGTGGCCGCACAATGCATGAACTTTCTTTTCTTCACATAAAATCCCTACCTATTAAGTTCGATAATCTGGCTTAATTAGCTTAAATATAGCAATTCCTTTTCATTTTTGTTCGACATTGGACCTTATCAAATGTGACTATCTAAATTTAATTAATTTTGAGCATAAAAGTGGCGCGACTACTTTCAATTATAACTTGGGCAGCGGGAAAAATAATCGATATCTTTTCATGTCTAATTAATACCGAGATGAAAGTTTAAGTGCCAGTTCAGATTTTCTGAGAATGGTTCGTATTATTCTGTGTTAAAAGTTCGTCGGCATGAAAAATTCTTATGGAGTTTTGCCTTCGCAGTACGTATGTAGGTATCTCGGTAGGTATGAATCGTATTACCTAAGTCTTATTAAGATTTGATTACAACCTATAATCTCGAGAATAAAAAAGCTACAAAACATCGTTGTCATTGGGGCCACTGCTAAAAATATTTATTTTAATTTTGTTTGGTAACTTTTTCGTGAAATCTACTATATATAGTTACTACCTATCATACATAATAAACCACTACTTACCTAAATGCCTATTGTAGGTGTTTGCATTAAACAAATCTTCTGGAGTATATACGTGGAATCTGAATGGTAAGAATATTTTCACATTGGGTTTCTCGATGAGAAGTGCTCTGTCGACTTCGCGGGCGTTCTTCAGTTGGTTGATACAAATAGCGTCCGTTCTAGTTTCATTACATATTGCATCAAGAGGATTGAGAACCTGTTTGAGGGGGATATTTCTATGTACATAATATACAATATTTACAAGTCTTTGCACATGTTATCTTTAATAATTAGGTTTTTACAAATTATCATATGGTCGGTACTTTTGCTTTCAGTTGATAAATTTTATAGCCTTTGAATTGATCATCAATGTCAGAGATACTTTGGCATGTCCTGATTACTTTAACGGTTTCTTGAATCGATAGCAAAAGTACCATCAGCAATACCGGCACATAGTTTATAAGAAGTTCATAGAAACATCATTAAAACCAGACAAACTGTTCAGAGCTTCTACATCTATAAAACATTACGGTCGAGTCGCTGGCTGTAAATTCTTCATAACAGTACCTAAGTTATCTAATTATTCTAACTTTTTTTTTTTTGTTTGGGATTTACCACTCAATCAGCTAGAGAACTGAATTATTGAAATATACTTCAAAGTTTAAGTCATAGTGTTTGTTAAAGATGATTTAAAACTTTTGTTTCACGGTAACTATCCAAGAGCTTCCCCAAACGATTATTATATCAACATTCAGGACTATACATTTTGACCTTTTTAATTTAAAAAAATAGGAATAAAATTATTAACACTTCGAAAATTCCGTGCAACCTTTATAGGGTTAATATCTCAAAACTATTTATAAAAGCTATTTATGTATTTCCTAAAGTTTTTTAGAAATTGTACGAGCTTTTTGATACAAAATTTTGAGGCTTCAAATACTAACTCAACAAAATATATACAGGGTGTCCCGGATGCACTCTACAGGGATCTCCATACCCACAAGAGATACAGGGTTGGTTAAATTTCGAAAAAATTGCGCATTACTGAGCTCAGTACCGTCGTGTTTTGATATATTTCGGAAATTCCGAATGATTTTAAAGATAGGTATCTATAAAAAACCGAATTTTGCTGAAATCGTTTTTATTGCAATTTTTTCTCCTCTACAAGATGCTACCATCAAATTTAAAACCTGACGTTTCGTCTTTGGTCCACCATAATCAAATTTATTTTTCTAACTACGACCCTGGATTTTTTATTCCAGATTTAAAGAGCTTCTGATGTCCCGAAATTTGTGACGTGTCGCATTTACCCGAAAATTTTTTTTTTTACTTTTTAGTAATTTCCTACCAAAATTGTATTCTCCTTCTCCCTCTAACACACTAAGTTCTTATGGAAAGTGCCAATAATATAAATTTTTTTAATCAGTACGATACGTCGTTGGTGTTGGGACATCAGAAGCTCTTAAAATCTGAAATAGTGATGATAGTGGCCCAAAGACGAAACAACAGATTTTAAATTTGATGGTGGCCATTCTTCGGAATCATTCGGAATTTCCGAAATATCAAAACACGACGCCACTGAGCTCAGTTATGCGCAACTTTTTCAAAATTTAACCAGCCCTGTATGTCTTATGGTTACGGAGATCCCAGTGGAGTGCATCCTTATCCGGGACACCCTGTATATAGATCTTCTTTTTGTATTTTAACTGCTTCAACTAAACCCGTACTTACTAGGTAGTGACTTACGACAATTACAATGATTAAAACTGTATATACCATTGAAACCTTATTAAAAAATAGAAAACATTCATGAATTTTGTAATTTTTGGTTGGCAAACCTGTCAAAATAATCAAAACCAAAATTCTTGATAATGAAAAATTCAAGTCTACCAAAAAGCTGGCAAAAATCACAATAAATGTAGGTAGATACACATGATCACATCAGATCAGATGGTACATTCACAGGCACGGCAAACTTCCAACTCTAAAAGTTGGACAGGAAAAAATTGAATGCACAATAAAGTTGTCTGGCTGTTTTGAATGAAACCATATTTGTAAGATTTATGTTATTTTTTGAGATATTGATAGCTCTATAGGTAGATACGTTTGATGGGAATCCTGAACATCTGGACAACGTCACTTTTACAGTGCAACTAAAAAATTCTTGACAAAACGAATTTTTCGTGAGTGTGTTTTTACTTTAGGCATTTCATAATAGGGTATTTGCATGGAAAATTAAATTGATTATTGTTTATTGTAAACTGTAGGAAATCGAAAAAAAATCGTTACTTTTTTTTATTTCGCCCAAATATGATTATTCCGGAAGTTATTCAAAAATTAAATTTTGTATATAGATATACTGAGCATGTGCAACGTCACTTATTTATTAGATAAGTGACGTCACAGGCAGATTTCATAGTGTTGTATCTCCGTCAATTTTTGACTAAGAAGCAAAAGAAAAAACACGTGTTGACTTATTTTTCATGGACTATCGAAATCAGCAATAAAAAAATTTGATACAAGGAGCCTATTATAAGAAAGTTGAAAAAAATCGGCGTTATTCAAGACAAATAAACACATTCTTCCTATTGCCACGGACGGTTTGCTAAATCTGCCGTTTTTTTCTATGCATGCAGCTTGCTTCAACTACCTACCTTTGAAACGACTGCATTTGTCTATTGTTTCAGAGTTGGTATGCTATGTCAAACCTGATTCGAGATTTTTTATTCCTATGCTTCTAAGTGCTGTGCTATCCAATTATTATGATATGAAGTTTTCCTTCTCCACATTCGCAGGGCACTTTTGATGCGCAGTTTCTTATGTCTTTTTACTTTATGGCTTTATCATCTATTTTCGGGTTCCAAAAAAGGACGGTTCTAGAACGGTTCAAAACAATCGCACAGTTCATCAATCAACAAAATGACAACGGCTCAGCTATCATAAATTTCAATAATAAACTGTGCGATTGTTTCGAACCGTTCTAGAACCGTCCTTTTTTCGAACCCGAAAATAGCTAAAATTGTCAGTCCTTTTGTCAAAGTTATTGTCAAGCTAAATACTGTTCCTAATCATCATTTTCTTCACCCAGTACCTTCGATAGTCCAAGGCAGTCTACCTTTTTTAGAAAACGTTATTACAGCAATCTACACAGAATGGCAACACACAAGCCAATATTTCAGAGTATATTCGGAGGCTCTTCTACACAATATCCAAAGAAAACAAAGCAAATACAGAACAACAAGGCAAGCAGAAACCAACACCGAACGTTCCATACATGAAAAGTTTTTTATTTTTTATTCTGTATGAATGGTTGAACTTTTCAAAATCCACCTGCTCCAAATGCGACATTGGGTGTCAGGGACAGGAAGGAGCGGTGATGATAGCGGGAGGTTGCGTGATTTTGGAATTGTGTGAGAGATTAAATAGAGGGTGTTTTTGAATTATTACACTACTGATAGTGAGACTGGAAGATTACGCTATGGAAGTTTTGCTAATGATCCTAGAATCGGGTTACTGGAATTTCCAACCATTCCGAGGAATGGTTGGAGCTCTGGGGGCCCTGGTTTTGAGATGCACTGCTAGGTTGTAGATTTCGGGGGAGTCGTTTCGGCTTTTCAGCCGCTCAGCACTGCTACCTTTGCAGATATTTTGTGCGTGCACTGCTAACAAAGAATTGATTTGGGTCCCTATGCTGAGTTTTGAGTTGCTATGATTTGATTACTGTTTTAGGGTATTTTTGATGGTGGTTGGTGGTTCGGTGTGGCCCATCGCAGTTGCGAGCAGGAATGACAGGAGTGTTACACCGCGCACTTGTGGCATTGAGACTTGGCTCGACAGTTTGGAAGTTAATGGCTGTATCAGGAAATACCTGTTTTTGACTTTTTTCGAATTTTGGGATTTCGTTAGTTACTGGCAAGTAGAGGAAGGTGCAATTCCTTGAAAAGAGTTTCTACCCCGGTAAACGAGATGAGAAATTTGACCAACGAGAAGGTCTTTGGATTACTTTTCTGAGAAGGCCTTAATCTCAAATTAAGATCTTATTCGAAATGCGACCGGTCCTTATCGATGCTCAGGCATTTGATGGTGATTGTCAAGGCGTTTTTTGGTAAGACAAAAACTCTGATATTTAAAATTCTGATCTTTGCGGTGATCGTTTGGGGAATTTAGGCGATAAAAATCGCCAAACGGTTGTTTTCGTCGCTGAATTTGTTTTTCAGTTTTATTGTGTCAAGTAGAAACTGGGCTTTTGAAGTTTCTCATGACGCTTGGTTAGGCTGAAGATGGTTTGGTTTGGATTTGTGGGGGACCCAAATAGTTGGGGCTTTTTGGAGGATTTTGGGTAATTGGGGCTTGTACTTTGGTGAATTTCGGATTGACACTTTTAGGGGAGTGGGGTTTGAGAAGTCCCAGAGGACAAAGTACAAAAGGACTCTTGATCCGCTTCCATGGGAACCTGACTTTAAGTTTGAGCTAAGCTCTGAACTTGCAAGCACAGCTTCGAGATTTTTTGATTTTGATCAATACTTAGGTATAGAAGTAACGGATTGAATTTATACTTTTAGGTTTTTGGCATGAGCCTGACTTGTAACTATTTTGTATTGTTGAAAGTTGTATCTACGAATTGGAACATGGGTTTGTTCAAGGCGGAACTTTCAACTTTGGTGGAACACTTTCACTATCGCTAAGTCTTCGTTTTCTGAAATGGCGTGTTTCTCTTTTTTGATTGTGACCGGACGGCTGATGGCTGAACTTTGAGAAATCTCTGGTCGGTCTCGACTGGATTTGGAAATGTATGGCACTTCAACTGAAATCGGAAGACGGCCATTACGAGAAGCCACTTCGACGTATTGGGAGAGATATTAAGCTCTGTATAAGCACCCAGGCGAAATTTTCAAAAGCTCCTGTCTACATATACTGTTCGCTGCAGGCACTGGGTATAAGGTCTCTGCGGATTTGGAAAAGATGAAACGATTCTGGACCGAACTAACATAAAAACATATTTCTGATATAAAATAGAAAAGCAAACCTCTACAAGGCGAAATAATCGGCATTTCAAAGATTATCATAGGATATTCGAAGCTTCGTTGCATGGAGCTAAACTTATATTTGTTTGGCGTCCCCTTCGAACTGAAAATTTTAGACGAAATGATACGCTAATCATGTATTTGTCTACCATTCTTTCTAGGTAATTGTAGTCGGGTCTAGTGCCTAATCAGTTTTGGTGATTGGTTCTTAATCAGTGACTAGCTTGCGGCATTGAAACTTTGATCGGACTCATAAAATTTCAGGACACAATATCTAAAGGACATGCTGATCGCTATTCGCTTGATTCGGTAAACTTTGATTCGGTCAAGGATCGACGAAATTTTCTATGGCTATCTGCTCTAATCGCGGATCGAGATCGACTTTACAGTCTATTTTACTGACTTAATTTATTGCAAAATTTACTTCCGCATTTCAATGATAACTTTTTAATTAAGAAATGCATCGACAAATTACACCAGTGACTCCCTAGTGAAACGAATCAAATCGCACAAATAGTAACCGTTAACCAGGTTGCAAGGAATTTTCTTCTCTATCTTTGTTTAGAGCGTGTATACAAAAAAATAAAAACATTTTATTCCTATATAGACTATGCCAAAACCAGTCGATTATTCCAAAAAATATTTTTCTTAGCCAAAAATACAAATATTAGGGGTCAAAAATATAGTCCATCACCATTGTATATTACATTTATTTAGAGCATGTTTATTCACCTTCTGATAAACTATTAGGTATGCAATCTGAAGGATAAAAACGCAATTTGTAATCTCATTGGTCGGCCAGTTATCCGCTAACCAATGGAATTATAGAACGGTAAATTTATCTTGCAGATAGTTACCAGCAAGTTTATCTGAAGATGAATAAACTCTGTGCCTTTCATTCAAACAAATAATTTGTATTTACAAGAACAGCATATATTTTGCTTGCCATCAGGCGAATAATATTTACAGCAGTAAGCAAAGCTCATTTTAGAAGTTCTATCCATCGAGTGCTGCTCATTTTTTTATTTCATTTGTGCATTCTCTTAATTCATTAACTTTTGTCCCACTTTTTACAAATAATATTTTGTTGCACTTAATTTACAAGCATTTTTTTGTACAATATGTTTGTCTCGTAAGATAGATTTTGACGCAAAATTTTCTTTCTGGAATTATTTTATTTTATGTTTTAATTAGGTAGTTGAAAACTAGAAAAAACAAAATAAGCTCTATGTTTAAGTAAATACCGAAACCAGCTTAAATAGTCATTTAAAAATATTTTGTGTATTCACAAAAAATATTCAGTGTGCATAATTTTATTCAGCAACTTCAGATTCGCAAATATAAATAATCAAGGTACATAATACATCAAGGATATACTGACTATTCACTCGGCTGTTCCAGTTATTGTAGTTTCTGTGATATTGTTTTTGTGCTGAATGATACTTGAATTCTAAGCTAAGCAGTAGTATACAGTATAAACCATAACATTTTGTGGAAAAACCTAACACAATTCAATCGAGTAGATTATTGCAAGAATATTAAAGCACAAATGTAACAACAGTTGTTTAATCCCCTCGCAATAAAAGGCTCGTTTGAATTCTGCTTTAAAACTGCAGCAAAAAAAATATGTACTTACCACTCCCTGTGGGATACCAAAGTCGTAGGTAGGCGCTTGAGTAAATGGCGTATATGGCCCTTTGTAGTACCTCAGAATGGCTAATTGTTGTACTCGTCTCACGCCGCACTCGCCAAGACCTCTAACCTGGATCCAGTACGCACCTACAGCCTGGTCAGCGTTGATAACAAAATCATATCTTTCACCTGAAAAAAAAATTATAAATTATATCTAAGAATCTAAGCATTGTAAATTTTAACTAATTTATATTTAGGTATTTCAAAACCGCTCCATTGAGTTCTTCACAAAAATCTAAGACCAATGTAAGTTTTTTTTTTATTGCTACTACTCTATTATCTTTTTCTCAATCAGGTTAAATTTTTGAAACGATTCACTTTTTACAACGGTTAGATTCAGACCCAGATAACACTATTACTCCTTTTTTCAAAGTCAATACAGCCAAGAGGAGGCAAAGCCCTGTCGCTGACAGCAGCGACAGCAAGTCAAACGACGATGTCATCACTGCTCAAACCGCTGACGATGCTAGGTCCATCCAAGAAGATCACAACACACTGAAAGATGCAACGCTCAGTTCGCGGCAAAAACGTTAACCAAAAGAAAAGATAAGGCTTCCGGGCATTCCTGCAAACTATAAGACATAGGAGGGAACAACATTTTCGTATTCTGAGAGACATTAAGTCTCTATGCCCTTAGAGGGAAAATTAACATCAAGAAAGCTGTAACATTACAAATGTCACTTGTTTTTTTTTTTATATAAATAATTTTAACATTTTATAGTTTTATATAATTATTCAGCCATATGGCGGCATCTATTGCCGGCTGAATTAATTATTTTATCGGTGACCTTGAGAAGGCCATAGGCGCTTTCTTTTGTACTACTTTGATCTACTCAACGTAGTACTTTGTTGCTCTTTAACCTCGTTAATAGTTTTCGAACGTAGTACTTTTCACATGGCTGAGGGTTGACAGGTTGATAGGTTGTCCTTCAAAAATGTCAAGTGAAATCTATTTATTCTGGAAGAGAAAATTGAATAGACCCTTTTCTAATCTGGCCGTTGCCCTGAGAGCTCGACTGTGGCTCAGGGAAGCAGTCACCTTCGCAAGTGAATTATCGATTACCGTTCTCGTGAAAAAGTATCTTATCGGCCTTCAGGCATTATCGTAACGAAATAAAGTTGCGTAGAGCAATAATCCATTGATTACCGAGAAAATTTAATTGAAAAGTCTGGTGATTAAGGTTTTATTCAGTTTGAATTTCGACCCCACTCGTGGGAAGTTTCTTTATTTATTTTTTTATTTTTTCAAGTAATGGTTGTTCATGGAATGCCTTATTACTTAGGGTCTTTCGGAGAGCCGTTTCTCTCAACAAGTCCATTCCAAAAAGGACACATTTTCAATAGTAACACCATTTCCGTGGAATGTGGCATAGAGCTTTCGAAGGGATTCCTACCCTACAAGAATCAAGACCCTTACAAGTCGATACGTGTTCCCCACATTTGACGACAATTCTAGTCCTTTATCTGCCTGGATTCTGGCCTAAAATTCGCAAGTTCCATGTGCGGTTCCCTTCGTCAAGTGACGGAGACTGGATGGCTACCGACTACCGTAATCTACCTTTTTGTTGGAATTGAGGCTTGTATAGTTTAAATTATAACTTTCACGACCTTTTTCTATGAAATCCATTTTATTATCGATCACCATATTTAATTGAATTTTTACCGACATTACCTTTAAATTTTAAAGTTTCAATTTCATTCATTATTCTTGACACCAAAGTGAACTCTATTTTTTAATTTTTCATCTGCCATATTTTCTATAGATTTTTTTTTACTTATCTTTTAGTACCGTCATATTTGAATAATGTACTTATATTTTATCTTTTATTAATCCTAATCATTAATCTGAACTGAGGTCAAGGTTGGACAATATGTTCTAAGTTTGAAATTGTTGGGTTAGTACCTATGACGCCAAAAATTGATCAATTTTTCATTTGGGGTATATTACTTATAAGCTTCTCTATACCTTCAACGTTTAACCTTTGATTTCATACAGGTACAGGTGATTTTATTGAATTTTTTTTTTACAGAAGCTGACCATATTTATCAATACAATTTTCAATCATTTATTTATTTTTATTATTTTTCTGGAAACTTAAATCTTAATACTTTCCTTTCAAATTGGTGTTATGGCCAGCGACTGTTAATGAACTTATATGGCAACTATATTGAGGTACATTGTATTATAATGATTTTTTTTTCTTGAATTTCATGAGACTGATTGAAAGTTAACCTTTTTTATTGATTTTATTTGAGGTGTTTCAGCAATATTTGATTTTATACTTTGAAATTATTCGATACTTGATCACTGTGAAATATACACTAATTTAACTTGAAACTTACTTAATTGTTTTATTGGTTTACCTTGGTCAGGGTTTAGTTGAGTTGTGTGCCTTATTTATTTCCATTCCAGAATTACCAATTACCGTTTGCTGATTATTTTTTTTTAGGTGTGTTTCGGAATTTTGAAATCCCATATTTTATGCAATTTTATTATTATTATTTTTTTTAATTCAGTGGCGCCCTTGCCATAATGTATTTATTAAACTATCAACCCACACCTAATAATTTTTCGCTGAGTATACTGAGCATATTATGGGCCTCTTGTTAATTCATTAACAGAAGGGGTTACATAAATTTCACCGAGCATATTATGGGCCTCTTGTTAATTCATTAACAAAAGGGGTTACAAAGCCTCCAGCGAAAGGGTACGCCTACTTAAATTCACGGCGGAGGACTACAGGAGCACAGTGAAATAAATAAATGATGAAGAAGCATCCTAACCACACGTGCCAGAAACAACTGAATCAGCTCACATACGTGCTACTTACTAGCACCTGTGTTCAAACGACACACAACCAATAGATGCTGAAACCTCAGTCTAGAACCAGCACATCGCCGTCAAATGCTGTGAAGTGCTACTTTCCTGTATCGAGCACGGGCTGTGTATTCCAAGCTGTAGGAAGCCAATTCTCATCTTTCAGCTTCAGAAATCAGGCAAGAAGCCTACTGCAAAGAAAAACCCTTCCGCTGCCCGGGAAAGGCAGGAAATTAGCCTCACATAGCTGCCCTGCTTGTGAAGCCTATCCGAAACAGCAAGCCAGCCAATGATAATATCCACAATAACTACGCCACAACGCCCAGCCAGAATAGACGCTTCCCCTGCAGCCACGCCATCAACAACCAGATGTCCCACAAACCCCATTCCTACGTTTAGAGAGTGTGGTGAATTCGAGAAAAACTGTATTACACTATCCATTGCTTTTTTTTTCTATAAATTCCAAATATTATCCTGTTACCATCATCCATTCTCTCTAATCAGTGTAACATCCAAGAATGAAAATTTATCTTGGGATTCTTTTTTCCAGGATAAACGGAGAAACTCGTCACGATATCTTTTGTGCTCTGTGGAAAAACTTTTAAAACTACTTTCTATTATTTTTCTAGGAAAGAGGCTTTTCACATTTAATGATACCTTGTGGAACTTCAGTGTTAGTGTCTCAATGTATATTTTGTTTGAAAGGAGAAGGAAACGTAGATAACTTGAAAATATGACTCTGGACTTGCATTGCCTTTATTTTCAATAATTACGACAATTCGACCGATGCCGATGGAGTATCCCCGGACGTTATCGAACTACTTCTGATAATACAAATCCAACTGCAGTTTCCAGGAATTTTCATGTCTTCCTTCAGTTTATGGTTGAAGGTTTAGTGTTAATCTAGAATTTTGCAAACAAATTATCGATTAACACTAAACCTTCAACCATAAAAGCTCGTAGCTCGTCCGGTCGGAAATTAATGTCTTCAAATTTTTGAAGTTCTTTGACTGCAGTGATAATCGAGGAAACTCATTCTGTGCTTCCTTGGGGTTACGTGCTTTGATTAGGTTTTTTTTTCCAAAAATGTTTGTGGATTTTTTTCTGGGGTTGATACACTGTTATGTTTGGGCACACACACCGATTATTTTTTGGGAGATGAGGAAGCTAGACATAGTCATAATCCTCTTCTAGATTTTATGGTTGATCAGCCATGGAGGTCGGTTGGCGGATGGCGCTGTAGTAGCAAGGTTGTTTTGACTACACTCCCATTTAAAGTTAAAAATTAAGCGGTTTAAAGTTTAAAGTTATTTAAAAACTACACACAAAAAGTTTCTTTGGTAGTGTTGGTTTGCAGTGAATCCGTAGTTTTTTTGTTTTTGAAAATGGTTAACCGTAAAAATCTGCCGAAAAGTTCCAGCGTAACGCCTGCCGTGGTGACTAGAAACATGGCCGCCCAGGTTACGAGTCTAGAATCAAACATACAGCAAGGATTAAAGGATCTTAAGAACCAGCTTCTAAGTAGCACAAACTCAGGTGATAGTAAATTGTTTCTACAAAAAATTGAAGAGTTTGAAGTGAATGCACTAAAGGAAATTCGAAATTTAAAACAATCATTTGAGGTTATGGAGAAGGCTGTCACTGATATGGAGCAGGAAAACAAAGCAAATTGCATCGTTGTTAATGGCGTAAATGAATCAAATAGCAGTATTTATGATGATATTGTAAATATTATAAAAAATACAATAAACATCGATATCTCCACTAGTGACTTGGATTACTGTTTTCGCCTGGGACAAAAACCCAAAGACAGCAGTACCCGGCCAACTGTAGTTCGCTTCGTAAACCGTTGGTTCCGCGACGAAATTTTTAAAAATAAAAAAAAACTGAAAGGCTCCGGTTTTGTGATGAGTGAATTTTTAACAAGCAAAAATTTAGTGTTGTTTAAAAAGGTTAAAGAAATCATAGGAATAAAAAATTGCTGGACACTTAATGGTAAGGTGTATGCGCTGGTGAACGAGAACAGAAAACGTATTCATTGCGTAAAAGATCTTGAGGAATAGTGATTTTCCGCATTTTCTAAAATTTATGTTTATTTAACCATAAAAATCGGGATGTTGTGGTCATTTATCTATATATAAGGTCTTATTTGTCTTCTTTTAGACTTATCTATAGTACCTTATTATTGATATTTCAATTTTTATTACCTTCTTTTTTTTACAATACACAGCAGTATAAATTATATTTTGGTATTTTATTTGGTATAAACACTAAAGATATTATCTTATGGAGAAGAAAATATCATTTGCTCATATTAACATAGCTTCTTTAACAGCTCATTTTTTCGACTTCTCAAGTTTGGTTTTACAAAATGATTACGACATCATAGGTATCTCTGAAACTTCTTTAAAAAAACATATTTCAGACGATGTAGTTGCATTGCAAAGATACAATTTAATTCGTCAGGACAGGATAAGGAAAGACAGGGGAGGAGTAGCCTTATATATTAAAAAAGAAATTAAGTATTCAATAGTGAGCTCATCAGATGAAATTGAACAGATTTGGATAAAAATTATCCTAAATAAATCGAGTATTGCTTGTGGAGTGGTTTACAGACCACCTGATTTTTCTTATGTTGAATTTTTAAACACTTTCGAAACTTTTTTGACTGGCAACATTATTCCAGTTGTTGACAATGTTTTCTGTATGGGTGATTTTAATATTGACTATTTTGTAAAAACACGGTCTGATGCGAGAATGGCTGTGGATGTTTTTGGGGGTTTGGGTCTTTATCAGATTATTGTAGATGCCACCAGAATTACAGAACATTCTCATAAATTGTTGGACTATTTTCTTGTATCCGATGAATCGTTGGTGGATTCTTCAGGGGTTTTACATGCTAGACTGTCGGATCATGAGTTGATTTTTTGCACGACTATATTTAAATATGAAAGCAAAAAACCAATATTCAAAAATGTGCGAGACTTCAAAAATGTTAATCTTAATCAATTTGAGGATGACCTTCGGTCTATTCCATGGCGAAATATATATGACATGAGCGATGTCGATAGCAAAGTTGATTTTTTGAATGACAGCATTACGGCACTGTTGGATATTCATGCGCCTTTTAAAACCTACAGAATCACTAAACCTTATGCTCCATGGCTAACTGAAAATATAAAAGCCATGATGGTTGACAGAGACCGGGTGTTGTCAGGGTATAAAAAAAATAAAAACGTCAGAGATTGGCGGTCTTATCAACAGTTACGTAACATGATAACAGCAGCTGTTGCTCGAGAGAAAAAAGCATATTTTAATATGCAAGCTAATAGAAACTCAAAAAATTTATGGGCCTCTCTAAAATCCTTAAATCTGCTACAAAAAGAAAATAAAGTTGCCCTTCCTGAAAATCTAAGTAACGTTGAAAATATTAATAAGCATTTCATTGAATCAATACCAAAAATAACTGTTGATGACTCCCTGAGGAATTTTTACAAGAATAACATGAAAGATAACATATCAAGTGTCTTTCGTTTTAGTCCAGTGACAGAATCTGAGGTCTTGAATATTATTAAGAAAATTAAGTCAAAAGCAACAGGATTGGACGGTATAAATATTTTAACTTTAAGCCTCTGCTTACCGTTCCTTTCACCCTATTTAACGCATATTATAAACTATTGCTTGAGAGAATCCGTTTTTCCGTCCTCCTGGAAAAAAGCGAAGGTAACCCCTCTTCCAAAAATAAAAAATCCCGAATCTTTCAATAATCTCAGACCAATTAGCGTTCTACCGACGATGTCCAAGATCCTAGAAAAAATCATCGAGACTCAACTGAGGACGCATATTGAAAAATATGATCTTTTACCTGTGCACCAATCAGGATTTCGGCCCAATTATAGTTGCGCAACAGCACTTACCAAAATAACAGACGATATATTTAGAGCAATCGATGAAGGCAAACTAACAGTCCTTGTACTTCTTGACTACTCAAAGGCTTTTGACACATTGAATCATCAGCTTTTGAGCTCCATTATGCATTACTTGGGATTGTCCGGGAGTGCAAACAAACTGATGGATGAGTTTTTACTGGGTAGAAATCAAGCGGTTTTTTATGATAACAATCTATCCTCATTTTTGCAGGTAGCGACAGGCGTTCCTCAAGGAACAATTCTAGGTCCCCTGATGTATTCTTTGTACGTCTTTAGCTTTCCTTCTGCGTTTCTTTCTTGCTTTCATCATTTTTACTGCGATGACACTCAGTTATACTTGCCTTTTTCTATAACTGAATCCGATCAAGCTGTAGCTGCTATTAACTACGATTTAAATAATGTTCTGGATCTTTCTAAAAAACACGGTCTTCAGTTAAATGCTCAAAAGTCAGGTATGATTGTCTTTGGACCAAGGAATCATAGAGAGGAATTTGTGGCTGCGTATGGGGGGTGCATTAAACTGGGTTCTGAGCCTATCGTTGAGCACAAATCTATTAAAAACTTAGGCCTTATTATGGATCAGAATTTAAGGTTTACAGATCATGTTAACAGGTGTCTGCAGAGGGGTTATGCGAACTTAAGGACAATTTACCAGCATCGCTCGTGTTTGAACAAAAAAATCAAAACCATGCTATGTGAAAGTTTTGTTTTGTCACAAGCTAACTATTGTGACACCATTTACAACCCGTGTTTGAGTCAAATAGATTCAAAAAAAATTCAAAAACTGCAAAATTCTTGCTTGCGATTGGTCCATGGTATAGGAAAATTTAGTCCAATAAGCCACACTCTAATAACTAGCAAATGGCTAAATATGTTTAACAGACGATATTTACATGCAGCGACCTTTTATTTTAATATAATTAAAAACAAAGTTCCCAACTATCTGCACAATAAAATTAGATACAGATCCGATGTTCACAATATAAATATTCGGTTCAGTGGAAGGTTAACACCCCCATTACACTCTCTACAAATCTTTAAAAGATCCTTCTCATATCAGATTGTATCAGTATTTAATCAGCTCCCATCCTTACTTCTAAAAACCAATAATAAACTATCATTTAAAAAAAAAATGTTTCAAATTTTATTTGAAAAACAATTTCATTCTGCAACTTGAAGGTCGATGAGTACCTATGTTTTTTCTTCTTTCTCCTTGAAGAGAAAGAAAACTCTGTTTCTCTCCTTATCTGCTTACATTTTCATTTATGGCAGTAATAATTATGAACATGTTAATTATACTGCTGTGTCCTTTTATTTTTATTGTACGGGCTTTTTATTTGGTAGGTATAAACAAAATTGATATTTTTTTTTAGGGTTTTATTTTTTTTGTTTTTTGTATTAAATCTATTCTAAGGACCTTTAAGTGCAATCTAACTTTTCTGTCTACAGGGTTAGGTGGAAGAACAGATACCGATTTTTTTCTAAAAATCGGTAAACTGAATCTCGCCCTTTTTTTTATGAATATCTTGTAATTTCTTATACTTTATTTTGAAAATAAAAGACCTTTATTATTATTATTATTATTATTATTATTTGTATTTTTTTTTGGAGATTGTTGTGATTAGGGCGTCGTTCCGTTGTTTTTGTTGTTTCGTGAAGCTGAATTTCAGATTTTGAATCTGACTTGCTGCGGTTTCAGATCTGCGATTACTTATCCTTGTCTGTTTGCTTTTGATATGTTTTGTATGTGTGGCGATTTGTGTTGTTTTTTGTGTCTCGCTTCCTTTCTCTTGGTTGTCGCTTTGACAATGGTAAATTCGATTTTTGCTCTTTTGAAGAGTCAAAGATGGATATTTCGATGCATTTGACACATTTAGGTTTTCTTGAAGGTCTCTTGCTTGCTGTTCGCTCGATGGTGTCATTCGAATGTAGTACCCCAAAATTTCATGCAATAATACCTAAGTAATTCCAGAAAAAGGTGGCATGTTATTCATTATACTCTCAAGTAGAAATGGTCGTGGTGGAAAGATATTTAACATAGACGATTCATTGATTTCTCTTTGTATACTAAAGCACAATTTAAAATAGCTGCAACTTGCCAGTTCAAGGAGTAATTTGTACGTTGAAGTGATACCTAGCTGATTCCCAACTACGTTGTAATTTTGTCATAAAATCTAAAGCTGTTGTTCGGAGATCGCCCTGAATCATTTTCAGTCGATGGGCTAATAAACTTATCAGTTCACCAATGGGGCCTTAATTTGTTAGTTATTTGGCATTAGAATATACACGTCAAAAAGCATAAGATAGAGATCCTAATATTTAATTGGCTTTCATTTCAATATACAGGGTGTCCCAAAAAGATACCGACAAACTTTGAGGGGTAGTAGGGGACATCAAAATAAGCATTTTTGTTTATATAAACATATGTCCGCAAATGAGCCATTTGGGCTGTAGAGCAAAAAAACTGTCTGATACTTTTATTCTTCGCAATAATTAAATCACTGTTTACTTATTAATTTTGCTTTATTATCAAATAAATTATGGTTTACAATAATTGTTCAAAATGTAGACCATTTATTTCAATGCAAAGATTACACCGTCGGGTCATTGACTGAAAAGTTTAGTCTACGAAACACCTGTTCGTAATGAGGAAGATCTGATAGCAAGGATACTGGCGAGTTGTACCCATGTAGAAGCTATTCCCGGAATATTCAAAAGAGTTCGCGAGTTGAACAATTATTGTTAACTATAATTTATTTGCTACTAAAGCAAAATTAATAAGTAAACAACGATTTAATTATTGCGAAATATAAAACTAGATATCAAACAGTTTTTTTGCTCTACAGCCCAAATGGCTCATTTGCGGGCATATGTTTATATAAACAAAAATTCTTGTTTTGATGTCCCCTACTACCCCTTAAAGTTTGTCGGTATCTTTTTGGGACACCCTGTATTCTGTCCTAAAAAGACCCATTACTGAATAGGTGATTTTAAAAAAATGGCTTCTAAAAATATTTGCTTTAAAAGACTAAATTTTCTTACCCGAAAATGAGATTACTGTATTGATATTAACAGGGTGTACAGGTTCTCCATCAGTAGCTATTAACGTCATTGTGTGTCCTTGAACGGTAAGTTGGGCGGGACATACTGAAGCCAATGAGTTGATCATACGGAATCTGTATCGTTTTCCTGGTGTCATAGTGAATGTTTCCAGAGGAGTGTTAGTCATGAAGCCGGTGTTGGGATCGCGGAATTGTCCCTTGCCGTTGATGAGCAGATTTTCAGGATCTTGTCCTGGAACAAGTACATACAGCTTTATTTTATTCCATAAATTTAAATAAACGTAATATTAAATAAATGAAGAAAAAGTGGTTTTAATAAAATTGATAAAAATATTTTACCGGTGTTGACCGCCAATCTTCCCGGGAACCTTTCTGCGGCAGTTTCGTGCATCCAATCGGAAAGCATTATCACATGGGTGGTGAGATCGAAATCGTAAAGGTGACTGTTTGGATCCCTGTTAGGTGGTTGTCTTATAACAATACTACCGTAAATACCGTCCATTTTCTGCAGGCCAGTGTGAGCATGCCAGAAGTGAGTACCAGCATTACCAGCGAGCCATTGATACCTATAACATAATCGATAATGTTTACAGAAGTGAAAATAAACGACCTACACAATAAAATTATTAAAATTATTAAAACAGTGTATTGAAAAGCAGAATAAGATAATTTCCTTTACTTTCGATTATTCACAATTCCTTGCGAAATAATATATCAATAAATAATGGTGCCGACTGCAATATTTTTGCTACATAGTTTTTCTCTGTTAGCGTTTATGTTTTGATAAGAAAAAGTTATAAATGCCAAAAGAAAACGAATTTTCAAAGAGGTAAAAACTATCTAATTTCACATTTCAAAGCACCTTGGAGTAGAAGAGGAAAAGTTGCTCGGTCAACTTATTTATGTTGGTTGAACGATGTAGGCAATTGTACAAATAGGGAGACGAGAATAGTAAAAGAGTTGTTCATAACCTTTAAAGCCCATAATATTTGTTATCTGAATAATTTTTCTAAACGTTTGGATCTAGATACTTTTTCACTTTCAAAAAGAAGAGTAGTATTGAGGTAGCTACCTCTAATTTGCTGTGGGGCCTTTGAGACTGATCGCTCTATAAGATTCTTAAAGGGGGTGTGACCCAAAAATAAAAGTTTTAGAATAAAAAATCTAAGAACAAATTTTCAAACCGCATCAGGCTGCGATCAACCGTTGTGAAGATACCGTAGTATAAAGTTCCCACTCCTAGCACTGTGACGTCACATGCACAAACTGAGTTCGCATTCTGGCGCAGCGCGCGCGTTCGATTATGCTTGCTGCATATATTATTGACAATATCGTATCGTTTTGCGTTCTCACCTCTATCGCAGCGTCATTGTTGAAATGGAACATCAAAAGTATTGGAATAGACCTTCGCTACTTAAACCTCCTCCGCTTTGCAGATTATATTGATCGTTAGTCATTATCATTAGTCATATTGTTAGCGGAAGTGAAAGTGAGATCAGCAGAAGTAGAACATCCTATGAACTTGGAGCAAACAAAAATCATGTCCTCAGAAAATATCAGGATTTGTCGTGTTGAGGAAAACCACCTATTTAAAATATTATTTCTTCAAATCTTAACTTTTTTAAAAAAATGTTTACTGAATAAAAGTAGATGTTGCAACCATGTATTGCTCAGTGGGGTTCATGAGAAGAAGAGCGCGCTATCAAATTTAGGGGACCGCGTTCGCGCCGTACTACGAAGGGAAGGTAGAAGAAAATAGGCGATTAGGCATTAGAATGGAGAACCCGCTAGCCTGGTCCCTTAGAAAACGTGTTGCGTGTCTGTAATTATACATTATTCAATTTTCATTTCTATTTTGCATTAAAATTGATTGTTCAATCCAATTTGTTATTAGTGGGTGTGTAAGGAGAGTTCACAGGTTAGTGTATTTATTGTTATCTAATTTTTGAGAGTTCAATTTACGCAAGTATTATTTATTTATTTTTTCAATTTTTATGTTTTTTGTTTGCTTATAACAATTTTTTATAACATGTGCATTGTTTATGTATTTAACCAAAATCATTACATGCTGTAAACAACACAGAAAAAGAGTAAATTAAAAACTAAGAAATTATGTGCTGAGATTTTGATTTTGTGTATTCAGAGCGTGCATTAGAGCCTTGTTGAATTTACTAACATTTTTCTACCCTGACAAGAGAATATCCTAGCAAAATGAGAAAAATCAATCTAGAGATATTGGCTCAAAAACAACTATAGCTGGGTAGCATCCCGTATGGGACCTCAGTACCTTCCGGCAGACCGGTTAACTAATCAAAAACTCTTAAGTTTGGAATATAGGTAGTGTTGATTGAATGTAGTGTGTGTAATTGAAATTTTAGCACAAGAACAGGGGCGGTACCTAATTTAAATTTTTTTTGACTTAAATTATTGAATTATTGACTCACAATTAATTATTAAAATGACACAGTATGTTTCGATTTTAGGAGGAATATTAGATCGAGGGTTTCTCTGCCGTTCTCTTCTCCCTCGAGAATTTTAGGTCGAGAACGGTACGTTTTTCTTTGATAATAAAAGAGACGTTTCACAAATTTTTCATTTCTTTCACATATCACAACTTCCCTTAAATTTCCCAAATATTTGCTATGTCGGGTGCATGTCCAGTAAGTAAAATTGAGTAAGTTTCCACAACGTAGGTCCTATTTGTTTTTCATTTCGTTTTTCAGAATATTTGTTGTTTAAAAGGTAATAAAAATCCTCATCGTTCAATCTTACTGAGCGAACCCGGGTATGTTATACTACAGTGTGATTGCACATAAACCTGAAGATGCAGGTATAGATCCTTTATGCAGGATGAAAAACGAAGATGGATGATGTCATAATCCGAATAGCTAAATTAAAGAGAAGTTAAGCTAGATGCATCGCCTGTCAAGACATCACCAAATGGACGAAGGGATACCTTATCTTCTAATAGGAGAAGTATCGGGACACCTCATAGGCGGTGGTTGGATAATGTGGAGAACAAGGCAGGAAGAATGTTTCAATAACTACTTCAAAACAGGGAAAGCCAGAAGAAGCAAATGGAGCAAATGTCGAGAAGTGGACTGAAAAGGGCCAGTCCCACCTCCTCAGAAACTGAAGTAAGATTATCGTAGAACCGATCCGCTGCCAGTGAATCTACGCCAAGTAAGTTAATCAGTAGTTTTTTCTGGCAATCTTCTATTTTCCTTCTGTTCATGTGTTAGAGAGATAGAGCTCCCGGAGCGTCAATTGAAATAATAATATCGAACATACTCACTCAAAAGTTCAACTGAACGTTCTATATTTGGCTTGAATTGATATCGACAGTTCCTGTCCCACATTGACCGATAACGACATATTCAAGGATGTCAAATGATGGAAGTTTGCATCGAATACCACAACAGCTAGTACTGATAATAAATAAATGTATCTCCCTTTCCCTCAAGGTCTCCAGTGAGGAAAACCACCTATTTAAAATATCATTTCTTTGAATCTTAACTTTTTAAAAAAGGTTTGCTGAATAAAAACTAAATGTTGCAACCATGTCTGCGCCATCAAATTTAGGGGTGACCGCGTTCGACCACAAAGAACGGTACTGCGAACGGGAGATAGAGAAAGAATACGCAACTAGACTAGAGAACAAGCTGGGACTGGTCCTTTGGACGCGTGTCGCGTGTCTGTAATTATTCATTATTCAATTTCCATTTTTATTTTACATTAATTGATTGTTCAATCCAATTTGTTATTAGAGTGTTTGTCAAGGAGCGGTAAGGTCAGTTGAATAATTGTTATTTTGTTTTTGAGAGTTCCATTATTTATACAAGTATCATTTTTTTCATTTTTATGTTTTTTTGTTTGTTTATAACATTTTTTATAACATGTGCATTGTTCACGTATTTAACAAAAATCGTTTCATGCTGTAAACAACACAGATAAAGAAGTAAATTAGAACCTAAGAAATTATGTGCTGTCTTTTTGTGCTGAGATTTTGATTTTTTGGATTTAGAGCGTGCATTAGGGCCTTGTTGAATTTACTAACATTTTCCTACCCTGACGAGAGAATATCCTAGCAAATTGAAATAATCAATCTAGAGATATTGGCTCAAAAACAACTATAGCTGAGTAGCTTCCCGTATGGGACCTCAGTACCTGCTGGGAAACTGGCTAACTAACAAAAAAACTCTTCAGTATTGAATATAGGTAGTGTTGATTTGAATTTCATGTGATATACCCTATACCTAAGTTCAACCGTTTTGGAAATATTGACAGTTGAATATTCACTTTTTGCAACTTTGACAGGCTGTTAAACCTAAACGGTTAATTTTAGAGGAGAGCCGATTTTGAATTCCTATCCAAGATTTTTACAAACTATCTTTTGGCAGCAACTTTGAATCTAATCCATGATTAAAAATTCCAGTTAAATTTATTCTTTGGGTAAATTTAAAGTTGGTGTCAAATGATGGTTTATGAAAATCTAAGATAGGAGTGTGAAATCGGTTTTGATTGAACTTAGGTATAGGGTATATCACATGAAATCTGCTTAGAATTTTACGTAGAATCCAAATATGCAGTCATATACAGGGTGTCTCATTTAAAATAAGCAAGTTGACTTCTACCTGCGGTATAACTGGAAGAGACATCATCTTGAAAATATTTTAGCCGGGTTGCCCACATTGACATTAGTATACTGTCAAGTTTTCAAAAAATGTCTGCATACAGTTTTTCTTTTACATGTAGATCGATTTGGTTTCTGGTGGGACATCCTGTATAATAGGAATCATAGATCAAATAACACACCCAAGTGTTTAGCTAGCCTTCGCTATGTATGTTATAATAATTGACAATAAGTGGTACACATCCAATTTAAATTTATTTATGATGGTTTTTGAGTCTATAATCAAGAGAACGGCCTTTAATGTGTTCAAGAGTAGGTAAGCTATTGTTGAATGACCAAGTTGATATAGGTATACATAATATGTATCTTTATTATTCATTCAAATCTCATTGATGCCAGTATAAAAGTTATGGAGAATGTCTGATAGATAAGCGCATTGTGAAATGCACTGTCTCAGGTAGTTTGGGTTTTTTGTCATGTAAAGAAAACATTAAAAAAAAAATTCCTACCTGAAAGCATTTCCTTGCTGTATAGGACACTGCGTTACGAATGGCACACCATCATAATATTGTGAACCTCTCTGCCAAATACCGTGCCAATGGATTGTGACTTCCATTCCTTCCATGTGATTTTCTACATCAATAACAACTTTGTCTCCTTCGCATACCTAAAAACAGGGTAACATTATATTTAGGCATTATATGCACAATTCAATAGAGTACCTACTAAAAATTAGGAAGAAAAGGATAATACAAAATAAGCAGTTCAAATGTGATAAATTCTGTGTGAACAGATTCTGTCACACATATCCAAGACGTTTCAAGAAGTGTTGACCGATTGACGGAAAAAAAAATCGATAGTTGCTTTAGAATGGTTTGACTTTGCTAGTGGTCGCGCCTGACGCAATTTCACATAGGCTTAGGATCCTATGAAAGTCAAAACCAATACAATGCCCTGTTCCCGGTTCATTTTGAGCTTCAAAGGGAAGCTGCATTTTTTTATAACTCCTACATCAGTAGCTAGTTATCTACTTCAAAAAAAAAAAAAAAAAGAAAATTGCTAAATTCCATACTTCACACTAGAAACATTCCCATAATATAGCATGAAGACATGATCGAAGAAAAATTATCATCTGATTTATATGTATATCCGATGATGAAAATATAAGAAATGAATAAATATTGGTGATTTTTTTTGGTACTTGAATATAGAAATAAATCAATTCATAAATTGATATTCAAGTAATCCAAGGAAATTAATTAGATGAGTAGCCACAAAATAAATGTTATTCACGTGTTTTTACCTGTATACTTGGTCCAGGCAACATTCTATTAACCGACAGCATTCCTCTTTCCACTCCGTCGGCCAAAATACATTGACAACTTGCCCATACTGCGTTCGTAGCATTAGGTGTGCAGACTTGACAAGATCTGGAAAAATAATATAGGTACTAATATAATTATTAATATGGGTGAAGTTTTGTCGGGTCAATAGGATTGTACAAATTTGTTAAATGTTACTCTATACTGTCACGGATTGCGGGGTCCACTAAAACTCTCTTTCACTAACAATTAAAGCTTTTATTGAAATAATTGACTTATGACTCACTTCTCCTAACCTCATTCAATTCTCTAAATCAGAGTGACTCCCTGACTTACAAGTTACGCGCTTTATATACAAAAACATTCAGTCGAGAACTCTCTAGAATCATTTAAATGCACTTAGATCACGATCACACAATAAAATTCCTGAATATTTGCTTGGATCGCCCCATTCTGACAATCACCATTTGTGATAAGCCTTCACTTTCACCCTGTCAAGATAAACCATTTTCTGTCTATGTCCCCAGTCAGATCTATAATGATTCCATATCATTTTAATAATCTCCATTTTCCTACTACTAGCAGTGCTATACCTTTTTGTATCGTAAAAATCTGTAGAGCGTTCTGGATCAGCAGTCATATCCCACCAATCTTCTTGTTCCCGATTTCTCTTTCTTCGCTCGCCGGGTTTTTTTTTCTCCAGTCTGTTGGCGATCTAATGCTTTACTACTAATACTTTAGGTCCAAAAGTGGTTTGATAGGTATATCACTTCTAATTGATCACTCGAAAGTTGTTTCGGTGTATGTTCTTGATCCGTTTCAAATCGACGACTTTTACCAGGAATTTTTTCATGCTGATCAATTCTGACGTAGTGTTTGTATTGAAATAGGCATGTTTGCCTAGATGAAATATGTTCGTTGTTATGCAGTTTACCAGAACGTTTTTTGAGGTAGGATAGAAACCGTACATCAGTTGCGACTCCTCCACCGAACGATGACAGTCATCAGGAGAAGAACGAAATCTCAGCCGTACTTTACAGTCACATTCAAAAATTCCTCCTCTTCCCCATTTAATGCTGAAAGTCATCACAAGAACAGCATGATCGCAGCCGTAGCCTACATTCATGTTTAAAATGTCCTCTTCTTCCACAGCGCTAACATTCAATGCCACCTTCTAAGTTTACTTGTGTCATTCTGATGACATAGTTCTCGTATTTCTTCCAAAATGTCTTTCATTCTTTCTCTTCTTTTATTGACAAAGCTCTAATCTTGGGTTTGAATATCTTATACGATGTATCGATTTCATAAGATGGGATTAGAGCTTCGCTGCTACTTGATGGTTTGGTCATGAAGATCCATTGAACGTTGAGATTTGCCAGAAGGAGACCAAGATCTTAGCCGTACTCTACATTCACGCTTAAAATATCTTCAGTGGTAACATTCAATGCCGCCCAAGTTTCTTCTTTGGCAAGAGTTGAAATAATCTACATCCTACTGCCTACTTATGCAGCATGCCTATTTTCTGTTTTGCACTTTTGATTTGAAGTTCTCAATTTGATTGATTTGGTAAGTCCCAAAATACCTTAAAATTTTAACTTTTCAATATTTCTTTGGAGTTTTATATTTGTGGTGTTGGTGTAAAAGAAGTGATTAATTCATGTTAAAGGGCTGGAACCTCATTTATATTGTCATGTATTGCATGTTAATGTAGGCACGGCTTAGTACCTACCCTCTTAGGTAGGTCAACAGGTTTTTGCTAAAAAAGGATTCTATAGATTCTCACCCTAAATTAATGGGTAACTAATCGTAGAGTGATTTAAGTATTGTTTTCTTCGTATCTTCTTCAGGATTATTTAGATGGTGTATAGAGGGGTTTATTTTCTTAACTAATTGAATCATGCTTTCTGTTACATATTTTTTCTGCCTCTATTAAAAGGTATTAGCCACCGGCAAAATGACTTGACTTCTTATAAAACAATATTTCAATTTTTATCTTCTCAGTAAAAATTGACGAAACAATTTTTACTGAGACAGTAGTTAATCTCCAAAAACTTCCATGAGATTATAAGTGATTTCAATGCCCGCTCCCTGTTCGAAATGTCCACAGAATTTTCCGCGGAAAACTCGATTTCGAACTGTGATTACCGTCTGGCGATTTTTCAGCTTTATTTCCATAACAAAACCTTTTAGGCATTGCCTCGATTGCCAGACAGAAAGTGAATGCGCAAGGTTCTATACTTTTCTCTTGCAAGTTGACACTCATCCCCACTTGAAATGCATCTGGTATTTTTTTATGGTCGAATTATTTATCAATGTCAATCTTTCATTTATAAGACAGATAATTTAAATCCTAAAAAAAAATGTTTCATGTAAATGAATTTTTTCTCCAAATTTCTGAACGGGGAGCAGGGATTAAAATCACCCATATCAGCTAACTAGCCACATTCAGCCCTCAAAATGCCAGAAAAAAAATGACTCCACTAAACAGTCCCTATTACTATTTTTGATTTGCTCAGTAAAAATTGAGTCAATTATTATAGTAGTTTCTCGGTATAGGTACCTCAAGTATCCACGGTTGAAAAGTTTCTTATGGTTATTGTCACACTTCTTCGCCTCTTATGATCATTGTCACACTTCTTGGCCGTCTTTCATTGGTCCACCACGACATGTTTCAAAATCGATTAAATTCTAAATTTGGTTCCATCATAAATGCTTCTTTTCAATTAAGATGGTGTTTTTCACGAAATATATTAGCTTAGATACATTTCAATTGTTTCTTCTTCACTTTCGCTCTTCAACAATTCATCAATTTGCACATTCACGCTCAAAAGTTTCAATGCATGCAAAAATACAAATAGAGTAATGGTTCATATGCATCATCTAAGTTCAAGCCAATTTACCTTTTTCATGTATTAAATTTTGAACGACGATATTATCAAATACTTGACCAATCGTGTAGGCACGACAGCCATTGTTGATCTAATTGATTGCGATCAATATCGTTTGTTTGTGAATGTTTGGTGATGATCAATTAGTCTAATCGATTTCATAAGTTCTCTTTTTACAGTTATTTTTTATCTCATGCTAGGAAGTTTGTTGTGCGGGAAAATAGTAATTTCAATTGTAACTACCTGAGCCGGGATCACAACACTTAAGCTTGGGTTAACCGAAAGAACGAGAGTCGAGTCGCGATAAACTAATTCATAATGCTCGATCAAATATAAGTTGAGCAGACGCCAATCAATAGAAGATTAAATTCAATAAATAAATAGTTCAGTTCGTGGAAATAATATTTTATATGGAATTTTGAAACTTTGAATAATTTCAGGTACTATTGAGATGGACTGTACTATGGAGGGCTAGAGAAACAGTGAACTTTCTGCCATACCAAAGTGATCTTCTTCTCCCACCTTTGGTATGAGACTGTGGCGTAGAATTACGATGCACGTAGCATCTTAGCACCATGTATTTGCCTCTTATAGGCTAGTTAGTCATGGTCCTACTTAATTTCTATTGATATCTATTTCTATCTATTCTTTCTTTGGCATGGCAAACTATTTTATACATTGTGGCTGTACTACTAGCACAATACACCAGAAAAACATAGTTCCGTCTCATTGATTGCTGGAATACAGTTCCCCAGCTTGCCAATTATTAATTGCTTGTATAATGGGGTCTTCAAATAAAGACTAAGACCTGGTTTATTCATCCTCAGATAAATTTGCTTGTAACTATCTGCAGGATAAATTTACCATTCTATAATGATTCTATTGGCTGGCAGATAACTGGCCGGGATTACAGATCGCGTTTTTATTCGTTAGATTGCATATAACTGGTGTTTATCAGGAGGTGAATAAACCGGCCCTAAATCAAATAGCGATTTGATTACAAAAACGTACGTTGCGCCAGTTTCTACAAATAAATTTCACAGTTGGAATTATTGTGTTATTTGTTAGAAGATTTTTGCTTTAGAATATGCCATTTTTGATAGAAAAAATTGATTTTCGTTATTTTTGACGACACGTTATAATGCGTGCGATAACTCCTCGTCAGTACAACTTGACCTTGTATACGTTGCAATAGACCCCTCATACTCATACCATCATCATCTTGACAATCAAGAATTGCAAGTTTCACGCCTTCCGGAACCACTCTTCTTCTAATGGAGTTGCTGCAGCAGAAGTCAACCAGGCCACTACCAATGAAAGTGGTGCCTTATTTCCTAGCGATTTGAACCGTGCGGGAATTTATATAGTATGTATATTTGATTTCCTGTGCTCCTTAAATACCGTCTCAAATGTTTATTCTGTTTATTGTATTGTAGCTATTCTGGTTTCTGTATTCATAATAAGTCGCCTTATTTATTATTGATTATATGACTATAGAATTTCAAGGGTCCAATTCCGAATAACTTCAAATCTACTTAATGTACGAAAGGAGTTTCAGCCAATGCTGGCACTAACTTATGTACCTGTTAGCTTTCTTTTCATGATTAAAGTCAGTCCTTTAGAGGACTCATTATTAATCTACTTCCTGCATACCTATTTAGCAATTTTTATGTTTTCTTTTTTGAAGAAAGCGGTTGTATCTGAATGTTCTCTGGTACAATGTTGTTTGTTAGATGGGCCTTTATTCTGCTCATGTGGATGAAAACGCACGCTTATTCAGTTCAAACAATCTAGTCTGCAGGTCGTATGGTGGTTCTTTGAGAGTAAGCAGTGCACATGTAGTTCAAACGCATTTTTAACACTAGAATACTAACCCACGTAAATTTTACGTTTGCTTTCTGTTTGATCTGCTGCCATTTCCCAAATATGTGATCCAGTCCGCATAAATTACAAGAGTGCTTCCCCCAATACCAGTAGGACCAGGAATCACCTTTGTTACATAAATGCCAGTCGTTTGACGTCTGCCAGATTCACAAAAGTACACTTCTGTATGTAAAATTTACGTGGGTTAGTACTTTCTTTTAACGATATTTATTGATTTATTTGTATTTCGCGGTATTTTTGAGAAAATATGAACCGAAATTTGTTCTGAGTGTTGTTCACTCAAAAAAAAATTGAGATTATTTTTTAAAATTTCCAAAGTATAAGCGGCTGGAATTATTATTTTAAATTCTATACAAACACACCTAGTAAAACTCACATTTCACACAGACACACAAACACCTAAAAACACGGAACACGTAAATTATACGTGGGTTAGTATCTACGTGTGTTTTTAGAGGCTTAGTATTCTAGGATTAAGAAAATCATTTTTGTCACATAGTAGATGCCATAATTTCTCTGAAATAAAGTTTGGGTATTTCTGTGTGAAATTGGTGGTGGTTATGCAATAAAATAATAACTTACGCTCCTAACACAGTGTAGTATTCCAAAGTAAAGTGATAGTAGCAAATTCTTGGCGGTTCCCCCTCTCGGCAAGCCCTGGCACATTCATCTGGCGAGGAGAGACTGGGATTTCTCCTAAGCTCTGCAGTGGGCGATGTCCTAAATGAAAATTGAAAAAAATAAATAAATTATAAACTGCTACTTGGTAAAGGGTATGTAGGTATACATATTTTAAATTAAATAAAAGTATTGTTCTTGTGCTTCGAGAATGAGAATGTTTTAAATTGAGTGAATCGCTTGGGACATAGTTATCGGTTTCTGATTTTTTTTTACAATTATCATAGTATTCCTATAGCATTTGGCAAATCTAGTGAAACTAAATAATCACTTACATAATTTTCGATTCCACATTGAAAGTGAACTTTCAACATGCAGCCAAGGAGTAAAATTATTGATGGTATCCCATTTGATTTGCTAGATTTACCATAGAATCTCATAAGAGTCAGAGTGGAAAGCAAAAAGATTTTTATGAGAAGCGACACAACAGACATCCATCCTTGGATTATGAAAACAACAGCAAACAAACAACATTGACACCAGTCATGAAGATAAACAGAACTGCCAAGAAATCATTTGAGTCACAGGAGCTTGGTGGCACTCCAACACACCCCTGGAATTAGAGATGAAAATAGACGAGATGCGTATCATGAAGTTAAAATCAGTATAGTATCAGCAGAAGTTAAGTGAAGTGATTAAAAAGTTGATTGTTCAAAATGGACTGTGATATGGAATTGCCTCTCAGACAACCGCCCATCTTGGTAGAATGGCTTTTTACCGCCGACAGAGATAGAAAATAAAGGTCCCAAAAGCTGAGCTCGGGCACACTATAGACTAACAGGATATAGAAAATGACTAAGTAAATGGAAAATTAAGTTACAAATTCCACCATTTTAAAAAGACAATCCACAGCCAATTTAATCAAGAAAATATACCTACCTATCAAGATTCTGCCACCAACCAACCGCTTTAGCAAGCGAAAAATAAGACCTTCATTATCTCTAGAGTGAACAAGAAATGAAAAGGATGGAAATCACCAGAAGTCCTTGTTCCTAAACGACCATCACTCAACTAACAACAAACCAACCAAAAAGCAAAACTCTTTTCTCATGCCAGAAAGTAGATTCTCTATCAAACCCAAACAAACTTGAAAAAAAGAAACAAGTTGAACAAACTCTTCAAACCAGACAGAATCCCCACAATTATCCTTAAACAAACCCGTAGAGAAATCCATGACAATTTACTGAGAAAGCATGTAAATTTCAAATCAGAAAATAGCAGCCTGGGCACAGAGTAATCTCCAAAAACACAGAAGACCACCGACGAGCCACAAAGACACTAAGGCACCGATAAACCTATTAGAACACGTACTTCGTGAAGGAAGCCCTAAAACTGAAACATTATTATTACGGGAAGGTTATAACAATAACCACTCCTAATGAAGGCTTGACCACTACCGAAATGTAGCGTCAAAAGTCCGGCCAAGCTAGAAAAAATTCAACTTAAAAATCCTTCTCCTCAAAAATCAATCCAACATCTAGAACATTGCAAAAATTTTCTGCATGGATGTCATCATAGAATCCCGAAGGCAACCTACCACCCAAGAAAATTATTCCCTGTCCTACAACTGCCAACATTTCGATCACTATACTCCAGAAATTGTGATACCAATGGATCAAGACAGCCACAAATTGGGTGAAAATTACTTCCACAGGAAATGCCGTACGGAACAAACGAAGAAAGCTGCTGCAACTACGGTACAATAATGTAATAGCAAAAGCTGAAGCATTCGCGCATTTTACCAACTACGACTTCGCAAGACAGAACTAGATACCTCATGAAGAGACTTTCAACGAAATGAAAAATCTCAATGATGGGAAAGCTCCGGGAATAGATAAGATTCATAACAAACAGGCATTTGGACCTGACAAAGGGGTTTGCTAGTTCCTCCATCGGGCGCCTCCCTAGGTGGCGGATAGGAGAATGCTTCCCAGATATGGGTGATACCGGAGAAATCAAATACTCGGGGCGGACCAAAAACTAGCACTGCAACGTCTGTGCTCATATTGGGCGGTTTCAGACGGCATCTGACCCAGAATGGGCGGCCGAAAACTAAGCCAATAAATTGGCAAAGGAAGGCAATGGGTTACCACCTTTATTATTTTCTCAAGACAATAACATGAGTACATTTAATTCAAAATTTTCCGGAGGTATAAATAGTCCCCTAATCGGATCGCCGGAAGGGACGGCTTTAAATGTAACAAATATGAGAACAAATCTAAAAAAACCATTGAAGATCGGAACATGGAATGTAAGAAGCCTATTCGAAGCTGGGAAACTGGAAACCTCACACCAGAGATGAGCAGACTCAAACTGGATATCCTAGGTGTCGCTGAAACCTGGTGGCCTGGTGGGGATGGTGCAATGTGGATAACGGAGTATTCTTCTACTCTGGTAATGACGATCCAAAACAGAAAAGGTGTAGGAATTGTTATAAAAAAGAACTACTGAAATCTGTCTTGGACTTTGTTCCATACTCGGACCGCTCTGCTTTATTGAACCTCAGAGCCAAGCAAAGTGATCTTAATATAATACAGGTATACGCACCAACTGCAGACTCGTCGGACCATGATGTGGAGAAATTTTATGATGAAGTCATGGAATTGCTTAAATTGACTAAAAAACATGACGTCAACATAATTATGGGTGACTTCAATGCCAAAATAGGAAAGGGTAAATTTGAGGAGTTAGTTGAATCGTATGGTCTTGGAGAAAAGAGCGAGAGGGGTGATCGACTCTTACGATTCTGCCAGGAGGAAAGCATGAAAGTGACAAATACATGGTATCAACTTCACCCTCGCCGACTCTATACCTGGAAGTCTCCAGCGGACCGTTCCGACAATGTAGTGCGAAACCAAATAGATTTTATCCTGATCAACCAAAGATTCAGCTCAACCATCAAGAGAGCCGTCCGTCACATATCCTGGGGCAGATGTGCCTTCTGACTATGCACTATTAGAGAAAAATTGAGGGACCCATTAATAAAATCTAAGATGTGTAATGAGATAAACACACAAATTCAAACAATGACATCGAATATTGGAGAAGAGCCAACACAAGCCTGGACAAAGGTAATGGACATTGCAACAAACTCAATGCAAAACAAATTAGGATATAAGGCAAAGAATAAAAAACAAAAATGGATGACAGATGAGATTTTGTTGTAAATGGATGAACGTCTAAAGCACAAGAACAAAACAGACAGTAACATGTACAAGTATATTCAAATAGACTTATAAGATCAAAGATTAGAATACCAAAGAGCGAATGGCTTAAACGTGAATGCTCAGAGATAGAGCAGCTGCAAAATCAACACGATATTTCTAACCTGCACAAAAATCTGAAGGACTGCCAGCATATATAAAAAAATGAGACCAACCATACCAGTAAATAATAACAATCAGATAGTCCTCCACAGCAAAGAGAAGAACAATGTTTGGGAATGGTATATTAAAGAACATTTTGACGATGACAGACCCCCAGCTGGTATCAATAACTCTCTAACCGGCCCATCGATCACCAAGGACGAGATTGAAAGTGCCATACGTAATTCAAAAAATAACAAAGCGGCTGGCCCAGATGAAATCCCTTCAGAAATACTTAAACTCCTTGAGGCATCACAGCACTACATAAATTATTTTACTCTACTTATGAGACAGGTTGTGCTCTACTTTTATATCTCTGCCTAAGAATATCAATGCAAGAAAATGTGAAAGATTATAGACTTATCAGCCTGATGAGCCATATTTCCCAAAATCATACACCAGAGAATTTACGCGAAAGAGACATAAGCGACTCGCAATTTGGGTTCAGACAGGGGTACAAGAGAAGCGATAGTAGGCAACACTTGTCCAAAACTGCTACAATCAGAGAAAGGATGTGAGCCTATGTTTCATATATTACGCAAAAAATATTCGATCGCGTACAACACCACAAATTTTTGCAGCTCGACAATAAGCTAGATATAGACCAGAAAGACATTACATACATTGAAAACCTATACTGGAACCAAACAACACAAATCAAATTGGGCAATAATATGTCCAACACCATACTGATTAGAAGAGGGGTGCGAAAAGGATGTGTGCTGTCTCCGCTCCTGTTCAACTTGTATTCAGAAGCGATTTTCCAGGAGGCTTTGGAAGACGTGGAAATGGGAATCAAAGTTAATGGAGTGTGGATTAATAGTATCCGCTATGCTGACGATACGGTCTTAATTGCTGATAATATATACGACTTACAACAACTAGCCAACAAGTTCGGAGAACAGAGCAAATCAATGGGCTTAAATATCAACACCAAATAAACAAAGTTTATGATTATCTTTGGAAACCCAAATATGTTTGTTAACCTTTATAGGATACCGGTCGATATATCAACCGGTGCGAAAAATTATATATTTTGAAGGGCTGCCGCCGGTCTAAATATCTGCCAGTTAATAAAATGCGCCTTGTTTAACACACACTGATGGATTTTTCGACCAGATCACCAAAATTTAAAAAAATAGCTAGGAAACGGTTGAAATATCAACCAGTGTGTTTCAATATAAGTCATATAGTGTTTGTTGCTCCGCACGATATTATTAATTTTTACCCATTCATTGTTTATAAAAATGCCTAATATTTTGCAGGTGAGTTAGGTACTAATATAAGATTGTTATTACATAATTGTTTTGTTTATAAGGTTTGTCGCAGGGAAAATATTTCTACATTATTTCTGACCTAACATCAAAATATATTTAAAAAAAAAATCAAAGTGGCCAATTTGGTTGAGATTTTCCTGATTTTTAAATATTTTTCGGATAAACGATGGACAAAAATTATGTTTGGAAAAAATGGCAGATTTGGAGCCAAATGGCCCCTTTGATATGAGATGTCCACTGTCATTTCGATATCCCCGAATGGACTCTGGTTAAAAAATCAACCACCTCAAAAAAAACACAAAAAAAAGTAAAAAAATTAAACTTACGAACAATACCTCTTTTCTAGACCGTAATAAACTCAAACTCATTTTTATTTGGTTCAAAACTGAACTGTAATATTCTGCCCTATAAAGGGTTAACTCCACCGTAACATTTAACGCAAGGCACATAGAGAGAGTGGATAAATTTAAGTACTTGGGTGTCTGGCTTTTCGGAGACTGGACATCAGACAAGGAAATAAAACGTCGCATTGAACAAGCTCGACAAGCATTCTTGAGGTTTCGGAGAGTGCTTACCTGTTCCGATTTTGACCTTAACCTGAGACTCAGATTCATTAAATG
Organism: Ceutorhynchus assimilis; assembly: GCA_917834065.1. Lineage (NCBI taxonomy): Eukaryota > Metazoa > Arthropoda > Insecta > Coleoptera > Curculionidae > Ceutorhynchus > Ceutorhynchus assimilis. Next base: position 85,391,545 of record OU892277.1, read on the forward strand.
CTACGTTTGGTCAGTGCTTCTTTACGGTATGGAAGGTTGGACAGGTGACTGCAATTAACAAATTAGAGGCTTTCGAGATGTGGCTGTATCACATAATCCTTAAGATACCTTGGACGGCTAGACGAACAAACGAAGAAGTCCTAAAACGTTTCAAGAAACAACGTGAACTGTTTGAATTGATTGAAAAAAGAAAAACGGCATATCTGGGACATATAATGCGAAACAAGAAATACCAATTCTTGCTCCTGTTGATCGAAGGCAAGATCGAAGGCTGAAGAGGGATCGGAAGAAAGAAAATGTCTTGGCTGCAAAATATCAGACAGTGGGCAGGGCCACATGATGTGCAGTCGTTAATACACACCGCAAGGAATAGAGAAGCAATGAAAAATGTTATCGCAAATATCCATTAGTGGATACGCATTGGAAGAAGAAGAAGAGGCATTTAACCAAATATGATTAATGTTTACATAGGGATATTTTTGTCAATCTGTTAAAACTCATTCAATTCTGTAAATACATAATAATAATCAGAGAAACCCAGGGGTAAAATATTACAAAATAAAGAAAAAACAAACAAAAAATAAACGAAATCTGGAAAAAAAAGTTTATTCTAACTTAACGTGAACTTCTTCTAAGAAGCAAACACAGACAAAAAATTAACTTTACGCATCAAAAACCAGAAAGGAGCAAGCTAACTCTTCCAAGATAGATTTCGCTGTCATACGAAAATGTGGGAAGCAAATCTTTATGACTTAAGTACTGAAAGTCAGTCCTATTTTTGGAATGTTCATTGCTTCAAAAAATGTTGAAACAGAGAATAATACTCAAAGGCAGAAAAGATACCAATTATTATTCTTCTTATACTTGTTATAGGATGATAACAACCTTTTGCCTAGTAGTCGATATATTTTTTAAATCTTTCATGAAAAGGTTCCTTTTATTTTGTTAAGCTTGAATACAAAAACCCTACTTGTCACAGTTTTCTCAAGAAACTGTAAATTTTTATGCCAATTTTATTGGCTTTATATAGCATTAATTTTTTCACAACATGGAAATTAAATTAAATCTATATCTCACCTGAAATCATCATGTTTATGTTTCACTGGACCACCGGCGCCTGCTGAATAACTAATTGGACCAGCTCCTCTGGTTGGATGAGTCTGTGATACTTGTTGCTGCGTTGTGAAAAAATTTGGATCCACAGAATCCCAACTATTCCAAGACGCCGAGGCCTGTTGGTCGCCAACTGAAACAAACAAGATATTATTAATTTTTGGTTGAGATTGCAAACCCTCAAGTACTGCAAAGATAGTTTTAAATAATAATTGATGCCCCAAATAAGTAACCCAAATTTGCGCTTATTTTAGGCTTGACAAGTTGAATAAACGAAATCGACTTTCTTCAACTACCGTTGCGTAGAATATCAAAGGAATCTTATTACTTACAGTTTCTATTTCTTCAAAAAAATACCACAATAAAATGCGGACAAATGGCAAACAATGATAAGTGCAGGATATTATAATATGCGTATAGATTATTCCATGTTAAAATAACTGAAGTAGAAAGATTTCTATCAAGAATGGTAGACATTATAAACCAGCAAAGGCATATAAGCTTTCCATAATTGTAGTTGAGTAAATAAATATCGTGATTTATTCATGCTGTCTCACAAGTATTTGCAAATATTAGATTATAACAACATAGTTTAAAGGTTATTAATATTTTAGAAATTAGCTTGTAAGAAAAAATGCTTCACTTTTCATTCAAAAATGTTGTTGGTTCGAAGAATATCTTGCTAGAAGTAGTTCAATATTATTTGAGAAACCGTATATTTAACTAATTACACTTTAACCAACCAATTAAGACGGAATGCATAATAATAGCGGAAATTATAACGTACAAGTTAAATGTGCGTTGGTCTGGAAAATTATCCACATATTTAATTATTTCTGGGTTTCACGCCCATTCCAAAATTTGTTTTAATTGTAGAAAGCTCCAGTTCTCGAAATGTATTGCCCGGTATTTTAAAAATATAGCTACCTACGTAATGTAATGCAGTCTCAACTTGCAAATTAAATCACCTGCATTTGATCTCCATTCACTTCACCTTGGGTTTTACCATCTAATTTTCGGGCAGATGAGCTTCATTGAACTTGCCCTGTAGAAAACCAGAAGTAAAAAAATGTTTACTGACGCAAGCAAGGTCCAGATGGTTAGGACAGTCGTGCGGCATACGGACTTTTCGTTTATATTATTTAAGTTAAGGTCCGGAGGAGCTGGGATGATTTTGGTTTTGGGGAAAACCAGCTACTCTGCACAAAATTCGACATGAAACTAGATCGTGAAGTACTAAATCATGAGTTAAATTTTCCTAGAAGCGTAACTACTTGAGTTATCTTTGGTTAGCTTGTGTTAACTAAATCACTCACAAATTTAGCAGCAATGGTAAATTCGTTTGGGGTGCAAAATTCGGACTATAAATATTTGTACAAAGTCGTTTGAAAAAGAGTTGTGGCTTGCTCTTGCCAATAAACTCCTATTAAATCCCCATTCACCTAATAATAATTAGCGACTCTGGGATTCTGTAAATTTGTTTAATTGTCCCGTCGGCAATTCAGGCATGCTAGTCCACACTACTTCTCCATATCGTCGACTATTGTGTGTCCTACGTTCATGAATTCCCTAATTCTCTAGATTGTTAGCCTTTCCATTTTTGAATTGCTCGCCACTCATTTTCAAAACTCCATTTCAGGTTCTTCCAGCATTTTTGCGGTTCGGTCCCGTTTAGTGGCCTGACCTTATGGACTATGTGATTATGGTTTCGACGATGGTGTTATATTTTCTAGTTTTGATTGACCTGGCTATACTTTGATCCCACAATACTCCATTCAGTAGCTTTCCATCCTTGTACAGGATTTTCCCGTATATTTTTGCACCGCACCTGCAGCCTTTTCCTTTACAGGTATATGATAGGTGTAAAGACAAAAGGTGTGCAGTTTTAGCTAAATTTTTAGAATCAATCCTCAGAAACAAAAATTTATTTTCAGAAATTTGAAATTTTGCGTACTTTCGAATTTTTTCAAATGGAATGCCGGTATATTTGATTCTATATTCTTGAAGAGCACAATTTTCCGATTCCAAAAATATATAGTTTCTCTATATTTGATTGAGCCGTCTCTACTGCCTTAGATTTTGTGAACCATTCTACCTGCCAAGGTGACAGTGTAACATTTGAAATGTCACAAGAACATATTTAATTGTTCTTAATTAATTTCATATATTTGAACTCATTTAAGATTCTATTTCGTACACCTGGCGACATCTATGATTCCTCTGACTAGTTTCCTGACCTAATACCGAAAATTATATTATCAAAAGGTGGTTTCGATTTGCTCACTCCGGTACTCCGAGTGACTCCATTCGCACTCCCGCCGAACCGAACTAAGGTTCTTCATAAGAAAAACCCGTAGCACTGTCATTTTCATAATTTCGACAGGCTTGACAGAGGAAGAAAGACACAACCACAGTTTGATACTTTTGACTTTCTTTCCGATTTTATAGTTAGACTGAAAAGGTCGTCTCTGGAAAATCCAAAAACTTTGGTTTTCATTCTTGGCCATCGAGCCCAAAAGTATATAAATTTAACTAGCCAGAGTAGTGAGTAATTATGTCAGCTGGAACGTTTCCCGAAAAATCAACAGATTGTTGATTTTTGTGTAAATTTTTGAAAGTGAGGGTAATTATCGGCCGTTCAGGCAATTTGGGAGAGTATTAAAAATCCACAACTACACTTCTGGGTGAAAATTGACAAGTTTGAGACCATGCTGTACTGCATTTCCAAAGGAAGTCTGGGCCCCCTCTACAAGGAAAGTTGTGTCTTGTAAGAGATTGATCCCCGACCATTGGATGATTGCCTTCCGTCAGTTTGGTGCTTCTGGATCTCAAATTTATGAAAATTTCCAAGGATTTCGTCCAGGCTTGTATAATTACTTACCTATGGGTCCCGTAACTGTGCCTTATTAATTACTGTTACCTTATATTATCTTTTTGCTACCGCTCCCTATCGATTAGCTTTATTAGCTAATAATTATCTTTACAAATATTAATAACTGTTAATTATTATTATCTTTTTCTTTATCGCTCACTATTGATTAGCTTGATAAGCTAATTAATATCTTTGTAAATATTAATTACCGACTTATTTACCGTATTGTAGTATTTGGCTAAAATAGCTAACTACAGTTTAATGCAATTTTTTATTGATTAATTAATCATTATCGTAATCAGATGACTGCCTTTATCATCGCTTTCGTTATCTTTATCTAGTATCCAATAATTATGGATCATTATAATTATTACAAATTTATTTCTTTTATATCGAATACTGATCGATATAATATTAATTAACTTTTGGAGGTTAATTTGACCTTTAATTTCAAATCAATAAGGTGGTAATTCTACAAGGTAAATCAATGTAAAATCTTTAGGTAGTTGAATTTGAGTTTCATGGTTACATATTTTGAATTTTAATTACAGGTAAGACGGTAGAGCTCTCCCCGATACTTTTGATTATAGGTTTTGGCATTTATAACTCCCTAGGGATTACTTATTACCTTTATGCATTTAGAAAGTTGATTTTATTGATTTGATTGACTTTAGTCAAAAATTGAAGGTTGATGGTATTAGGACTTCATCATTTATACTTAGGTAAATTTCTTCATAGGTATCTATTGATTGTTTTTGAATTTCAATTCTATTATACTTATTTAAATTAAGTTCTGCTTTTGAAAAGCTGCTTAATGATTTTTTTTTTTAAAAAAGAAAACTTTTAACCTTTTAATGACATTTAATTAATAAATTATTGTGTTTAGAATTCCAAGGCTTGTATTTTTATTGAATGGGTTGAATGTCAGATAGCTTTTGGATTTATTTTACCTTTTCAGATTTTTTTGAATTTATCTTTATAAACAATAACTAATTAATGGAATAGTGCCTAGTTTGGCTATTCCTTGGTAATCAAAATAATTTATACAAACTAGTGGCGCCCTCTCTCTACTGTACCAACACCAAGGACCACCCCAAGCTAAACAACCACTGAGCAATAGTCGAGCACAAATTATGAACATTCTTTTGTTTCGACAAAAGAGCGTTACAACAGCTGCAGGTAAAATATGAGGCACTGGGTTTCTCTGATAGGATTTTTGAAATTTTTTGAGCCAAATATGTTGGAGACGGCTCAACCAGACATAGACAAACTATGCATTTTTGGAATCGGAAAATTGTGCTCTTCAAGAATATAGAATTAAATATAGGGCATTTCATTTAAAAAAAGTTGAAAGTACGCAAAATTGCAAATTTCTGATCATACATTTTGGTTTCTGATGATGGATTCTAAAAATTTAGCTAAAACTGCATAACTTTTGTATTTACACCTATCATCTACCTGTGAAGGTAAAGGCTGCAGGTGGGGTGCGTTTAAGGTTTCCTCGAGGGTTTCCTCATGAGAGATTTTCATTCCCAAATATATGGATTTACTCCATTTTTTTATTTCTGGACCGTTATTCAACTTCAGGTTTCGTTGTTCTCCTCCTAGAGTGTTTTCGTGAGATCTACTTCCAAACCCCATTAATTTACTTGTCATGCACTCTAGGTCACCATAATTCTGTACAATCAATACTTGGTCATGTATCTGCATTTCTTTCGCCACCCCTTGTGAGCTTGTTGCAAATATATTTTCAAAAGTGTCGGTGATATGCAGCATCCCTGTTCAACTTATTCAGCTGCTCTAAACTCCTCGCTAACTAGGCTACCTTATTTATTTTTCGTTTTTGCATCACTATAAAGCGTTTTAACTGCCTCTATCCTATCCATTCTAAGTTATTAATAGTCTTTTCTAGTGATTCCCATAGCTTTTTAGTAGAATGTGGTCATATGATTTTTCCAGATCCACACATAATAAATGATGTTTGTGGGCATGCGCTAGTTTCTTTTTTATTACCTGGGTTAAACTGAATAAGTAGTCTACAGTCTGACATAAAAATGAACCTTGACGACGTGTGAAGTGGCAGAGGGGAAAACATGTATAAACCTCCTAGTCTCACTCGGATTCATAGGCATGCCCGTATTCTTTCCACACAGGTCCATTCAGTTGTCGCACTGTACTGTTCATCTGCCTGCTCCAAAACCTGCCTATCTTTGTACCTACCTATTCGTTTTCTATTTTGGTTTTTATAACTTTTCGATATACCCTGCTTAGCGTATTTGTCCTCTTTCTTAAATATTGGTATTAAATGGCTTATTTTTCACTATTCCTATATATTGTGTTTGGTTTAAGTTAAAGTGGCCTTAGAAGAACCAGTAAGATTAGGACAGATAGTCATTGTGATTACTTTTGTCAATGTATTTAAAATATATAATTATTCTGCCACAATTCTAAAATTAATATTGGCGACGAGGAAACTACGAACCCACAATGCCTTGAAGAAGAACAAATGAACAATCAAGTATTGAAGATGTTCAAGCTCTTACAAGCAGTTCAAGTTCTACTACACATGCTGTCCATACAGTAATTTCAATTGAATCCTATGATATCAGCAACCGATTTGATCGTGGGCTCATGCGTTTAGAAAGTGCATTTAGCATGTTTGAAATACCAGATATTAAAAAAATAGCATATTTACTCCATTACATGGGTTCAGATGCTTATAATATACTTTGTGATACAATTTCATCTGGAAAACCTGACATTCCAAGCTATTGTTGATATTTTACTACATCATTACAATCCAGAACCTTCGATTTTTACAAAGAAAAGAACAAGATGGTGAAACGGTACAAGAATTTTTAGCAACTCTGTGAAAATTAGCTACAACATGCAATTTTGAAAGCTATTTACAGAAAGCTTTGCGAAATCAGTTTGTTTTTGGTCTTTGTTCTCAAGATATTCATAATCGATTATAAGAAATTAGAGAACTAACTTTGGCAAATGCTTTAGCGATTGCCAAAAGCATTGAAATGTTTACAAGAGATGCTGCGGAATTACATCACTCCAAAAATTCGTCACATTTGAACCAGCTGAATCAAAATACGAAGAATAAGAAGAATATTTCATACTCAAATTCTTCTGGTTTTTCTAAGCACAAATATAATAATATAGAAAACATGTATGTTGTAGATGCGGTTCAGATCAACATTTAGCAAATCGATGTGATAAGAAGCATGTAGTTTTTGGTTTTTGTAAAATTCCAGGACATCTCACCAATTTTTGTATGAAAAATAATAATCGGAATCAAACGCATCAAATTGAGGAAACCACAAGCAATGTTGAGGAAATTTTGGCTGTTGAACATTCAAAGTTTCGCAACAAGTTTAGGGTTACATTGAAAATAAATGAAATTTCTTTTGAAATTGAAGCTGATATACAGGTGCAGCAGTAAGTTTGATGAGTTATATAATGTTTAAAAAATTGTTTCCAAAAACAATTTTACAACAGACAGATTTAAACCTAGTAAGTTTCTGCAAATCTCTAGGTAATATACAAGTCTTAGAGTTTGTTGAAGTAAATCTACAATATAAAAATTTGTCCAAAAATTTAAATTTGTACGTTGTCGATCATAAAAAGGCACCTTTGCTTGTTCGTGAATGGTTGGGACAATTAAATATAATACTTTCGGATCTTTCTCAGGTTTTACCAAATGAAAATAAATTAAACTGCAAATCTAAGTTAGATGATCTACTAAAAAAATATGACTTAATGTTTAAAGATGACATAGGTAAAATTAAAAATATACAAGCTAAACTAAATATTAAATCTGATGCTGCACCAATTTTTATTAAATCCTGAAAAGTACCTTTTGCTTTAATGCCAAAAATAGAAAAAGAATTTGAATTTTTAGAAGAACAAGGCGTCCTTGTAAAAGTCAATAGTTCTGAGTATGCTACACCTATTGTTCCGGTTGTTAAATCTTATGGCAGATTTCGAATTTATGGTGATTTTCGAAGTACCATAAATTTAAGATTCGTTGTCGATCAGCATCCACTGCCGACCATTGATGAACTCTTTTTATCCATGGCAAGAAGTGATAAATTTACCAAGTTATATTTAAGTCAAGCCTATTTACAAATGGAGGTTGATTCAAATGATCAACAATATTTAGTTCTAAATAAACTGCTGGACAAAAGAAACGGAACAAGTGAATGTTTAGGTTAGCTTTAAATTCCAATATTACTCGAACTTAGGAAGATATCAATCAGCGGTTTGGGAAATTATCTTCTAAATTACGCAAATCGCTCATTCATTTCTTCCTTGGATCGCGTAATATTCAAATCCAAAGTTGAACTAGAAATTCCCTTGTTCCGTTTCATTTGTCCAGCAGTTTACACACAAAGGCTTGTAACATTTTCAATTTCTTATTTAATATGCTACTGTGTTTTGCTCTAGTAGATATGATTCTATATAGAACTATAAAGAAATAAATGAATCAAATCTTTTCTGTGCCCAGATTTTATTTCCTTGAGTACTGCCTTCTACTGAAAGTTTTTTAGCTCAGGTTTGCAAGTTTGGTTAATTGATCTAGGAAGGTTTGATTCAGTACGGAGGGCCCGCTGTTATTGATTAGAATCTTATATAAAGGAGAGATTTTTTCATCATCTCTGTTTGCAAATCCAATTAATAAATAATCTGAGGTTAGGATAAATTGTTGTTTACTTCTTTTGATTTTTCATTTCGATCATGTCATTGAACAGCTGTTTTGTCTAGGCGTTTTCTTTAGACCTGTTCTACTTTTTGATATATGTTCTATAGGCACTTTTCAACATTCACCAGTCATTTTTACACAACCAAACTTCCAGTTCGTATTCTTGGGGTGAAACTGAACACGCTTTTTTCTATAATTTTCTTCAATGTCAAAATTAGAAGTTTGACAAGTGAAAGCTTTCTTCTGAAATCTAAATGAAGAATCAGCACTTTTGATCTTGAGACTTGATACCGAAAGGTTGGTCTCGGCCCCTAATTGATTTTGGGCGAGACTTTTTGGAATTTTGTGCCAGGGAACTCAAGGTTTAGACTAATTTCTTGTTGATAATTGTCGAGAGTCGTCCCTTGGTCATTTTGGATTTTGTTTCGGTAAGTTTTGAGATTTTCTTCAGGAAATGTTAACCTACAACACGTGTTCCTTTTTTTCAATAGGACTGTTCCGAGCAGGTTTTGGAAGTTTAAGACTTCACCTTTGGTCTAGAGTATCCCTCAATTTGAGGTAAGATTATTTCTAATATTTGGGGCTCGATTTGTTTTTTTATACGAACATCGTTATAGGGTCCTAGTGCCAGGTTATACTTGGAAGACTCTAGGCTATACCTAGACAACTCCTAGGCTGTAAATAAGAGATTCTAGACTAGATCTAGATTGCTCTTGGTTGGGCTTTGGTAGCCTCCCTTCAGCAACCCTCTTGGTAGCACTCTGATTGAACCACGTTGAGTTCTACGTCTACGACAGATAAAACGTGGATAGGACTTCCATAAGACTCACTTACCATACCATAGTCTATCTACAGTGAGACCAAACCTGTAGATAATATCCCTTCAAAACTTCTGGATTTACACACACCTTTGAAGATAATCAACACTTGTACACATGTAAGTTGCAATTTTTACTATTTAGGCAAATCTTATATAAATCACTTGATACTGATTTACGATCGGTAAGTGCCCCTTAAATAAAATTCTAGAATTTTACCCTGAGGTTGCCCAAACAATAATTTTCACCTTCCTGGTGTTTAATTTGCCTGTTGGTAAAGTGTAACCCATACTGTGTTTTTATTATCACTCACAAGTGTAAATACCAAACAGTTTTAGTCATGTTTATTTTAAATTCATATATTCATTATTTACATTCTTATTTTTTTATAATCAAATATTTATAAATTGGTACAAGCATTAATCTATAAATTTTTTTATAACCTCCTGGCTATCCCTATATATTGTTATTATTTTTAATAAAGAAGCCAGATACATTTTTGTACCTAATTAGTTGTTTTATTGATAAGCTCTCCAATTGTACAGGTTTTGTTATAACATCAATAAGTAATCTTCCTAGTTAAGTCACAATTAACTTGGTGGCGCCCAAAGGTAAGATGTATACAAGGAACCCATAGACCCATGGCCTCCGAACTGAAGCTGACTAGCCGTATGCAGTATAATTAGGCAATTGCCAAAATAAGTACGTTATAGGCTTATAAAAATCTACTCGTTTAATGTTTGGTATTGGAAGTGCTCCTTCAATTTTTCAAAGAGAAATTGAAAATGTTCTTGAAGATATTCCGAATGTGTCAGTTTTTCTGGATGATATTAAAATTACGGCTTGTAATGATGAAACACATTTAAAAATTCTGAAAACCGTTTTAAAGCGTTTGTTCGATTATAATATCGAAGTTAATTTAGAAAAATGTCAGTTTATGGAATCCAAAATTGAGTATTGTGGTTATGTAATTCATAGGAACGGCATATACAAATCTTAAAAGAAAATTGATGCAGTCAAAAAAGTGAAAATTCCTACTAACCAAACTGAAGTTCGAGCTTTTATTGGTCTTAATAATTTACATAAGAATAATGTACCATTTGTTTGGTCTCAGCCGTGTCAAAAAACGTTTGATAATCAAAGAGCAAATTACGTTCGAGGAAGTTTTAACACGTTTTGATTCTACGCTTGTTCTGTCAGTAATTCTTGCTGGGGTGTAATTGTGACGATAATATCCTTCGTTTTTGTTGTCCCGATTTCTTTCAGAATTCCCCAATTTTCTGGGTTTCTTTCACCTTCCAGATGAGTGACGGACATTCAATAATTATTATTAGACTCATGGTTGACCAATGTTCCCGTTTTCTGAGATGAACGACCTATGTATGGATTTGATAGCAACTGTCACTAGATGTCATCTTAATTCTTGAATTTATTAGTTATGAATAAAAATGATGTGAAATAGACACACAAAAAAAACACTCCAAATTGGGATAATAGTGTTTACGGGCGATCCAAATATTACACAACAAGCATCATCTCAGTGGAACCTGTGAATTTTCGAATGTGGCTTACCCCTTATCAGTCTGACGGCTATCACCAGAACTACTTTGCATGCTTATTTTCGTCCTCTCTGTTCTGACTACTAGGTCTAATCAGGACGTGCCCTACAGTTTACCGTGAAGCTCCCTTCCCCTGGAGCGCTTATCCGGGCCACGGTCATCACAGTCTTGAGTGAAATTTGTATGCATTAGATACATAAATTCTGGTAAAATCGGAAGTAACATCAATTTTTTTTTATTGGAAAATTTGACTTTTGATGAGCGACTAGTTCAGAAGACAATTGAAATCCGGCTTGCAAAATAATTAAATTTTTGGCGGGTATAGGATACCAGGGTACCCACCAAAACACAATGGTTTTAGGTAATTTACATTGAGTCAGTGGGTAATAAACGAAAAATTGTAAAACGTTTAAAATATTGCCTCCAGACAATCAGGTTGAGTCAAAAGCGAAAGTAAAATATTATTTTTAAAATGAAATAATATCATTCGACGCATTCAGTAGTTAAGAGATTATTTATAATTTTTTTTGTATCGGAAGAGAACAACACCCCATATTAAAGTAATTGCAGATTAGAAAGTAGAAAATCACTTATTATAATAATTGTACGCAACTAAACGAAAGTGGTCGTGAATACTGTAACCCATGTAAAACATGCCTAAAAGTATATAATTTTGTCATAATAATATGATGTTACAATAACAATGTCTTAACAATGAGGTAATTGACTTAGACCCACATTTATGAAGCAATCAAATCTTGGGCTACGTTTTTTTGCAATTTTGCAAATGAACGACTATAATAGACTATTTAAAATAACAGCAGAGACAAAAACGTTTGTGTTTGTAGTGAAATAGACTGTGTAAATGGTTACTCAAGCGATTATTTCTTGTTTCTCAAATAATATATTTAAACAGGACCAATAATTTTGCGAACTTTATACATTATGTTTGATTATTTTTTGTTCGAAGAATGTTTGCGCATAAATAATCTGTCAGACTTTACTAATTTGTAGAAGATCTTTTGACAGGTTTTTCGGGAACCGCCAAATTATGTCGAAAGTATTTCTCTAATAAAATACAAGTTTTTTTTATGTATGCAAAGACAACTTGATTGGTGATAACGGTAAATCGTTGGAGACAAAAATCCAGGTTAAGTTTTGCCACTTCAATCTCACATTTGTTAAGTACTAACAAAAGTGAAAAATTTAACATTGTTTGATATTCAGCATCTCAAGTCGGCTACAAACAAACTGTTCTACGCTTGATAAACTGAAGACTCACGAATGAATGTGGTTGAATTTCTGTATGTAAACGCGGTGAGCAAATTAAAATTTCTTCTTTTTAGTAGCTTTTATCATACGCCGACCAAAAATAACAACGAATTAACATCAACCAAAGACTCATTCGATAAGAGCCTCAGTGGTTAGCAATATCTTTCTAAGGTAGGGGTAGAAGAACTACTAATAAAACAGGACCTAAACCAAGACGTTTCCCCTTTTTGTGGATGAGCAGTGAGTGGTCTACATTAAATCATCAATAATTCATTGAGAACTGGAAGGCATGATTCAGGACCACATCGGAAAAAAAAAATGAGGTTTTTGATGCCTATACTGCTGACATCACCAATCTTGATGTGATTCCAGGAGCAAACAACAAATCAATGTCATACCAGTTCAAATAATAGCCCTACAATTTATACAACAATCGCAACTTTCATATAAATTGTCATTGGTCTATTACCTGACTTTATTACCTTTTTTAAATTGTTTTCATCAAGGGGGAAATAGAAACATATTTCAGTATATTTCAGGTAAAGATATTGTCACGCTACAGAGTTTTTATAATTTACAAAAGGAAATATTATTCTTCAAAACGGAATATTTCAAATTTCCATTCAACATTCAGTTCACTGACTTTTCAAAAAACTACATCGTTTCCTTATGTTAAGTTGAACAGTCGTTTCCTTTTGCGAAGTTAAACAATTTCGGTTTATTCAATAATTATAATTGTAACTTCGATTCGTCAGCAGAACGATAAATCAATGATTTCTAAAACTAGAATCGATTTTGCTGACTTATCAAAGACTTAATGTTGAAGAGCCGAATAAAGGCAGAGAGAGTACCCTCTCTGACTTCAAGAAAGTACAAGTGCCTGGTGCCAAGTTATGTCATTTCAAGTAATGTAAGTAACATCAAAAATTTATTGATTTATTTTATATCACAACCTGATTTGACTTTTAATTCTCAATTTTCTTAATTCCATTTTGTTTATTTTATTTATTTATTCTTAATGCTATTTTGTGTTGAACTTTCCTTTTTTATTGCTATTAATAAATCCTGATTTATTATTGTTTTAAATTTGACTTTTTATCCCGGCATAAACATCCAACATTTGGACGACGTTGCGACCAAAATCTGGACGTAACAAGATTTGGGGAAGGCCAAATACTTTTCATCACTCGACATGTTCTCAGGTTTTTGGCAAGTACAAATAAATGAAGACTCTAAACCTTACACTGCTTTCCAAGCGCAGGGTCATGGACTCTGGGATTTCAATTATATGAGTTTTGGTTTGTGTAACGCGCCAGCAACTTTCCAGCAATTGGCGGACAAGGTTTTTGAGGGACTCAAATGGCAGGAAGTGTTGATTTATATGGATGACATCATCGTATTCTCTGGAGCAGAAGATGAACATCTCAAAAAATTGAAAACAATTTTCGATAGGCTACGAGACGCCAAATTAACTCTTAAACCTGAAAAATTTGAATATCTTAAGGGAAAAATTAACATCTTAGGATATTCGATCTCAGAAGATAGAATTCTGCCTAATTAGAGTAAACTCGTTGCCATAAAGGAATTTCCAAAGCCAAAGTCCGTGAAGGATATACAGAGTTTTATTGGGTCATGCAATTATTATAGGAAATTTATACAAAATTTCAGCCATATAGCACACCCTCTGCATAATGCTACGAAAAATGATGCTGGATTCTCGTGGAGAGAAGAACAAGAAGCTTTTCAGACTCTTAAAGAAAAATTATGTTCAACGCCAGTGCTTGCGCACTATAGTCCACAAAAGGGATGCGAACTGAGAGTAGATGGGAGCATGATTGGTATTGGAGCAGTTCTTCTACAAGAAGGGCCTGAAGGCCATCTCCACCCCATCTCATACGCCAGCAGAAGCCTGTCAAAATCAGAAAAAAATTACGAAATTGCAGAAACAGCGGGATTAGCAGCTATAGGCGCTAGAATATCTATGACACCTGATTTATGGGAAACCAGTGCGAATAATCATCATGCCTTATGTTGGCTCAAGTCTTTGAGAGACCCTACTGGAAGGTTAGCTAGATGGTTAATTAAATTATCGGAGTTTGATTATACTATAGAACACAAAAGTGGGTTAGCTCATAAGGATACTGACTGTATTAGCAGGCACCTAGTGTTGGAGCCCGAAGATATAGATATCAGCGATGTCCCAACATTTTTAGTAGAGACACAGGAAATAGGAAAATTACAATTAGAAGACCAAAAAATTGTTGAGCTAATTGACGCTGTCAGGAATCCCGAAGATGCTTCAATAAGCCTTAGAAGAAGAGCAAAAAAATTTTAGATTGAAAGATAATGTATTGTATAAAATTAACCCCAATAATACCGGTAGAGAGCTGCTATTGGTAATTCCAAGGACTCTTGTAGCAGAAATCCTCTAGTCACCATTCAGAACCTTTGAGTGGACACAAAGACGATAAACAAGATCAAAGATCGTAATTACTGGGACAATCTGCTAAAAGATGTTGAAAAGGCAGTGAACTGAGTTTTGAATGGAAATTTAAAATATTCCGTTTTGAAAAAAAAACAAAAAAAAATCCTTTTATAAATTATAAAAGCTCTATAGCGTGACAGTATCAATGCTTAGGCAGCTCACCTTAATCAAATACCAATGGTATTTCTTATTATTCCTGTGGAAATTGGGTTTTTTTTTCTCAAATATACATTTTCGAAGGCTTCAGTTTCTATTAGGTAGGTATGTCGTCAAGGCTAATTAGTTTGATTTTGTTTGAGTTATAACAACATATAAAGATATCATAAATGCGAAAGCAGATTTATTATAAGCAGTACCACTGCACTACACAAAACTCCTCAATAATCTTATTTAATTATCTTAAGCAAAATAAATGACTCGGAATTAATAATTTCTGATGGGGCTCACTATTTAGCTGATTACTGCACGGTAAGTTAAAACCTATTTTTGATTTAATTGTAAAAATAAGAGGTATTGGAAAGTAAGCTAATTAATTTATTTATGGCGACACTATTTATTTATATCTAATTCATACCTATTTATTCTGCACCACTTTTGTATCTTATGCCACACAGCGAACTGCAGATTTTCATCTGGAAAGCTTATTGTTCGGAGTTCAATACCAAAGTTTAATTTTTACATAGCAAATATTCGAAATTCAATAGAAAAGAAAATAAATAGGTACATAAGTATATGTATATTACTGCAAGGGCGCCACGCAGTTTTTACTTGATATGGTTTAAATTGGGAAACCAAAGAAAACAGAGAACATGCATGAGATTATTGGTGAGAGTGGCACAATAACAATCAAAGCAACAGTTAAATTTTCAATTTAATGGTAGGTTATTATTGTGAATTATTATTAGGATGAATAATTTAAAAAAAAAAAGTATATGTAAATGTATTTTATGTAATTACAAATACTTATAAAAAAATAGAATATGTTGTCCTTATTGACACAGTCATGTAATCATTCCATAGGTACCTAGAACCCCATAGTCAAATATAGTTCACATAAATTGATCAATTATTATTTCAACAAATTAGAGGTTGGTGATAACTTTACTCAACAGAATCTTAAACAATAATTATTTACCAATTATTGGTAAAAGAGAAAATAAATAAAAAGTAAGATGGTGATTAAAAAGAAATATGGAAAATCAATTATAATCTGGCCTGTTTATCCTCGAAACGCTCACAATCCTAGCAATACCACGGAGACTCCACCCAATAGAGTAATCGTCTTGTGTCTCGTGCCTCGTGAGTGTGAGTACTGCGGGTACCTACTGAGGTACTGGATTCGGTTAGGCAGGAGATGCAAGGGGATGATGGTGTGGGGTGCAAAGAACCAAACAAATAGGTATATGGTACTAAGTATGCTATGTAACCTTATACAGTGTTCGTAAAAAGTACTGCAACCCCTAAATATATTCAAAACCGCTTAAGTCGCATTCACACAATTCGGAATCTGACAGTTTTTATGGGCATGCGGGATTGAACTGTGATATCAACAATGTTGCCAGATTTCCCAGTTTTGCGCAACACGTAGTATGTTGTATGTCCAATCCTTGGAGTCGACTAACTCCCACGTAAATCCTACAGGGCAAAAGGGGGCGGAAAAGTGGGATGAAAAAGTGTGCGGAAGTATATTTCAAGTAAAGAAATTAACGCCTGGGCCGCTTACATTAATTGGAATTCCAAAACACAACAGAAAGTGATTCTGGCACGCCAAAGATTCTGGATTGAAAATACAGGAAGATGAGCAGGAAAATCTTCTTTTCTTTGGCACTATTACTCGATGGCCACTTGAACCAAACTTCCTAACCGATGACTGGTGGAGAAGACGTGTTGTTTATTTTTTAATCGAGGTGAACAGAAAATGGTGACCAAAACGAGGATTATGTATTTAAAATTGATGACAGTGAAATTTAAATAGGCTAAATATCCTTTTAGATATAAACTGTTCACAAAAATGAAGGGAAGCATTTAAGGAAAAATCAAATTATACAATTCTAATAAATAGGTACCTATGCATTTTAACCTCGACTTTAGCCGACGTTTTACAGCTAACATATAAATTGTATTTTTCATTTTACCTCTTGACTTTAATGTGCATGCCATTTTACCAAATCCCGGTTACGCAATAACAAAGCTGTAACCTGTGTAGGTATAAATAAGACACTATATGTAGTACATTATTCAAAAATTATAATTATTATAACGCTTGGGCGCTTGAGCAATAAATCAGAAATGGAAATGCATTTTTCAAAACTTTATCAGCCAGCCAGCAATACCTTATTTTCTTGTGCCGAATTCTTTTTTATGATAAGTGATAATATCTTCATCACTTGAATCATTGGATTTTTGCCAGGATAATAACAATATATTATCCATAATAATAAAATAATAATTTAAACACAAAAAAGCCATCATGTGCGATCCATAGTTGGTATTGTTGGTACCTAACTAGTTGCTCATTTAAGTTACCAATTGGTTTGGTTTCTTTTAAATTGCTCAGGGCCAAATTATGGGCCGACTGGTAATGTTATTAGCAAGTTTATCCTGCTGATAAACCTAAAAATTACATTCAATTTTTAGTATCACCAGCAGTAATAAACCGTTATTGATCATTGAATTTATTTTGTAGATAGTTACCAGAAAGTTTATCTGAACTTTAATAAACCGGGCCTTAGTGCGGCTAGATCAATCGTTAGTTGGGTCGTTGTTAGCAAACAATAACCTCAGATGGTCCCACAAAAAAAAAAACAATATCCTATTACCATTGAAATATTCTAAGGTTTTTGTTAACTGACAAGGACTTAACTAACGATTGATCTAGCCGCATATTATATGACTAAATCTTGGTCCTCATCTTCATTATACTCCATTATACTTCTCATCCTCGTACTGAGAACACGAGCCCGAATTTTTTTTAAAAAATATTTTAACTTGAAGTACCTACCTAAGGAGCGTCCACAATTCCGCCTCCTACAGGCATATTTTGTGGTTTGTTAAACTTAAAAAACTTTTAGATGTCTTAATAAATGTTTTTCTTTTTTCGATCTTCACCTTTGGTAGGTTCAACTTCGCCACGTTTTTTGAAATCAAACTTACAAGCTTCCTCTCTTTCAGTTTTGTATTTTTTATTTTTATGTTGGACGGCATGGACGTTTTTATGTTGGATACGGCATGAACATTTTCTATATATCCATTGCGACTTAACTCCCATAATTTTTGTCTTGTAGAACTTATGCTGATGATGGATGTATGATAGATCCGAAACATTTTCACTCTCCCTTTTAACTGATATTTTTATAAAATAAAGAGTAAGGATAGACTGTGTGTTTTACTCCAGTTCTTCAAATTATTATTTTTCAGGGTGTCCTATATCAAAAAATTATAACTTTTGTCACACCAGAAAATAAAACAAAACCTTCAATGTGATTTGCAAGGGTTCCTATGAAAAGTTTTGAATACCATAATAATATTGGCAAATTACGAACTAGTATAGATAAATTATATATCATTGGAAAGGTTATTTTATGCGTATTCTAAAAATGTAAAAGTTTACAGGATGTTCCATTTAAAAAAGATGAAGTTTGTGTCCAATCTCTTGAACGGTAACTCGGAAAAAAATTCCAGCAAGCCAATGAAATCTACGTAAAAAACTGTGTCAGATACAATTTTCACCTTTTTGATATCTTTTTTCATACGCTCCGCTAGATAATGACTACCCTCGAAAAGTGACCATTTCAAGTTTCACCCTGTATCTCCAAAACAAAATAAGATAGTGACCTGCGGTTTGCGGCATTCGATTCGTCATAAAAAATTGGCTGGGGAATGAGAAATCAAAAAAAATCTTCCTCTACGAGTTTAGCACATAACCCCAATTCCCATCTTCAATGGTACACCCTGTACATTTATGCAACAACAGAAAGGCGAGAACAACTAGTGGTAGAAAATGTCATCAATGAAATCAGAATCAGAGATATGCATGTACAGAGAATGCTGCTCATAACCAAACCATCAAGTAACGGTGAAGCCATAATCAAAGCCCTAGAAATCGGAGCAGAATTAGATATCCGAACCAAAGACCAGAGGTGTGTGAATACCATAAGAAAAAGAACCAATGGGAGAAATTAAAGACACGATAATGAAATATTTTCCAGAAGAAATACAAAAGGTTATTATCAGAAGGTGAGTTCCAAAATCCAATCTATGAGCATCCCATCCCAATGACAATTTTGACAGTTTTGACAGTTATGACATGTTTAATTCATTTGAAATCAATTTAAAATCACGTGATAGAATATCTATATGCTCGCGAATGGATATTGGAGCGCAAGGAGAATCAAACAAGGGAACTTGACATACATTGTATATAGGTACATATAATACCTATATATATTTTCCAGGTAGGTATTTAACCATCTTGCAGTGGAGGATATCACAGTCCTTGTTTGGGATTGTATCCGCTGACCTGCAGATAAAAAATTCCCTGGCTAGTTCTTTACGCATTTCGTTCTTATTTGGACTCATCTTAGGCTCATTAGCTCCGCGTTTAAACAACATTGAACCTTTTCGACGAGCTAGAGTTGTTTCTAGCCAAGGGCAAGACCAGTTAAAATAGTGTAATTCAAAGCTGGGAGGAGTATCAGCCCTCGGAGTACTTGTGTTTAGATCGTCAACAAAGTTGAATATTGCTGTCAACCATTTTGTTGACTACACAATGGCGAATTACTGTTACCAGTTGTACTGTCATTGCCTTGAGTACTGATTGGGAGTCCGCTCAAATGATAACGTTGTCTGTTGTCTGAGTAAATGGATATTCCAGCGCATTAAAGATAGCTAGTGACATGAGAAAATAGACAATAAACTAATAATTTACCGTATACATCAGCAAGGCATTTTTTTATATAACTTAGAAAACATTGCAATAAACTTAGATAAGGTATATAACGTAATACCCACACGTCAATTCCTGGAATTTCATGAAAAAAGATGATAAGTGCACCATAAAAACATTTCTAATCCTGTGAAATAAGAAGAAATTGACTACGTTTATTTCACGCGTTGTATCCGGATACTAAGTAGATTGGATTAATAATGGGGATTAATAATCCTGAAATAAACACTCAGGATTATGGAGTTTTGTTGCCAACTTCAAGAAAAAATTATATTTGTCATTCGTAATTTGTTTGAGGGTTGATGTTATTTAGTTTAATTTGGATATTTTCTGATGAAAAACAGTTGTGCGGGATAAGAAAATGTTTACCTTTTAATTTTTGAAACTGTTTCTCATTATGGAACTTAATAAGCGGAAATCAGTATTATTTGGTTCCCTATTTACTGCCTATTGTTCATGTTTGTGTATCAGCTGATTGCCTTTAATGAAGTTAGAGACAAAGCAATTTGCGCTTGCGCTTTTAGCAAGGTTTTAAGAGAGGATAAGCACCAATCTTAACCCCTTCAATAGTTGTGAAATAAATGCATATGGATTAATAATCCTTAATCCACTTAGTATTCAGATACAACGCCTGAAATAAACGTAGTCATTATTGGCCTCAATAATTCGCTTCTTTATACAAACCATCCTAATCTATACGTGGTTGCTTTTAGGAGATGACTCGAAATATTAATTTATTATGCAGGTAGTATGCTATTCGTAATCCCTAATAGTTTTGTGAAATCACGTGTAACTAATTAGCACAAAAAAAAAAATCAGGCTATTTTGACATACAACTAAAATAAGATCTAGACGTATCTTTTTCTCACCAATTTAGCTAAAAAAAAAACCTTGTATTGTTTTTTGTACGTCGACACAGTCAAGACAAAATATTGCATGCAATGCAATATGCAATGGCTATTTAAACTATTAAAATTAATTATCTAGAAGTTGACAATGCTTTAGAATAATTATTATTAGTTGTTTGTACTTTGTATTAGATTTAGTTTAATCCTGTTTTAATTGTCGATTAATGTAAACATCTTTGCTTAATTTCGGGATTTGAAATATTTGATTCCTAAATTACCACAGAGATTTGAATATAATGTAAGGGTGACAGTAATCCAACGTCACTGCTCAGACTATTATATCAGGTTTATGTCTAATTAATTTGTTTTATTTTTATTTTGGAAATTATTAATTTCTGTAATTATTTTGTTGAATTTTAGCATCTTTAGTATTGTTTAACTAAATAAATCAAATACATAATCAATGCTGTGTTAGTGACCTTTCGCATTTTCGTGAAAGGTTTTTTTTTTAAACAGCCAGAAAATAATATTAAAACGGCCTATCGCTTTTTGTTTAACAAATTGCTTTATCCAGAATTGCCCAAAACTGAAATTTCCAAAAGCTTTATGAGTACTGATTTTTATACCAAATATGTTCAAAATAAAAACCATTTCTACCGACCCTTTTTTTTCTGGAAAATACTAAAATGCACACTGCCAACTAGTCATATCTAATAATCAATTGTTTCAGTTTAAAAACGTTCTCACGAAGCATGTGACAAGGTTTTCGAACCTCAAAGTGAAAATGGCAAAATTCTAGAGTTATAGACAAAAAGTATGAACAGAATATAGAAAATAAATAATTCATTTACGACAGAACATTGCAAGTCAAAGCAAAAACTAATATGAAGAATAAGTGTGCAAGCACTCGGTATAAGCATAGTATAAGCTAGAAACGAGAGGTTAGAGAATATTTCTATGACGAATATGGCGATTTGACGTTCTCTCAATTCAATATGGCGCCGTGGAAATAGCACACCTGACAACCGTAAAAGCACGTTTACATTCGATTTCCATTCAAATTACAATAAATTGGAATTGAATGTAAAGGCACCTTCACGGTCTTCACGTTTGGTATGCCCACGTCGCCATCTTGGACGATCAAATGATTCGAATTTCCTGATTGCAATCAGTAGGTAGTCGACAAAATAAATCGTAATTATGAGAGACTTGAACCGTTGGAGTTCATAAGTCAGATATTTACTGGAGAAGCTGTTAATGACAACGCTGCAAATAAACATTAAACTAAAAATTAACGACATATTTTTAGACCACATTACGAATTATAAATATACCTACATCCTACATATCAAAACAGAAGAGGGCAGCATTCTGTGCTAGATTATGTCATCCTAAAGAAGTTACTCCAAAGATGATACTGGATGTGAGAACATTCAATGCAGCCGATGAGGGCCGCGATCATAAGCTGGTTTTTTCGCAAATAAACATATCCATCAAACCAAAGCTCAAACCATATTACATATAAATTTAATATTGAATCCTTGGAAGACGAGTGTGTCAGTCAGAGAAAATGGGTCAACTATGAAGGAATCAATAGGACGGAAAGCATAGACACGCACTGCTAATAAAGCTTCAGGTGGATCCTTACAATAGAAATAAAACCAATGTCGTAATTTGTGTAGTAAAAAATATATAATTATGTATTTTACAATGAAATAGACTAAACTTATAACTGCCATATAATAATTACATTAAACTTTTCGATCTTGTTCGTGTTCAAGTACAAAAGTAATTAAAAGAAAGTAAGTTAAACAGATTGGAACGTGGGTAATGATCTAACTTAACCAATCGATTTACCAATTAATTTGACTTGAATTAAGCGCATCTTCAACCATATGAAACAGAAATAATTTGGCTACTCGAAAAAACAAAATAGCATAACTGTTTGAATATTGAATAGGTATATCTAATTTGGATGTCCATGAATAGTTTCGGATACAGGCGATAAAGATAAAGCCGCTGCGGAACTTGAAACACTTTTGGTTTCTGGAAAAGACCATTTTCTTAAACTTCAAATGAAGTTTTAGTTTTATCTCAAGTTCAAGTGGAAGGAAAAAGTGTTCCAAGTCTGGAACCTGAAACGCCATCTACGCTTAGCACTTAGTAGGAAATATCCTTGGATTCAATGCAGGTTGAGCTAAAATTACTGAAGGGTGAAGGCATAAACCAGAATAAGAAAATATATATATTTCAATACATTTTGTAAAGTACTGAATACGTCAACCTGGCGTAATAGATAAAGAAACCAATACGGAGAAAATCAACACAATTATTAGAATAATCAATAATTATTGTTATTGAAAACTAGAACAAAAAGCAAGTGCATAAATTGTGAATGATAAATTGAGTGATAAAACAACATCAAAAAAGTTTGAATGAATAAGTAGAAACATTTCCAGTTTATAACTGTAAAAAGGTAAAACAAAAAAATATTAACGGTTTTAAACCAAACTAAAATTAACTCAGGAACACTCAACGGAAGCAGAACAGCATTAGAAAGCATAACAACCCGGAAAAAGTAGAGTTCCCTTGGCTAAGGCAAATAAATCGCCACTACTCCGTATAGAGTCCCGATTAAATCTAACTTTTACTATGAAACCCAAAACCACAAAATCTTCGACCAATACATTAAAAAAAAAAACTGAATCATCACAATAATAAGAGACATCTCATAATGGCCAACAATTCACCAGTTATTAACAGACGATCAAGTCCAACCAAAATCAACAGACTACGACAGAGTAGCCACCAAGTTCTTGAATGAAAAAAAAAGTGAAATGTCACACATATTTTCCAAAAGAAGAGATGAAATTAAACATCACAATAAAGTGCCTCATCAACACAAATTTTGTCTTAGAAGACATTTAGACAAAACAGATTGGACAAGGATGAACAATATCAGACCTAGACTCAGCAGGAACAAGAATGTTTTATATAAGAGCTAGCCGCCACTACTTCAAAATTTGCAAACAAGGCACAAACACACCTGCAAAATGTTTCAATTGCGATGGCGTCCACCGCGCCACTTACAGGAAGTACCCAAAAATCCCGAACACAATCTTTCGGAGACACAGCACTTCTCAAAAGCCCCAATCCGGTTAACCCACGAACTAATTCCCAAACACCCGCACAAACTACACGCAACCACCTTCTCAACATTCGAATGACAAAGCGTATTATGAGCCACACATTCATTGGCCACACTAACCGTAGGATTTAATAAAACCAACTGAATATTTAATATTCCAGGCAAAGCATCACAAATATCCACAGCTTCAACCTGGACTTTCTGTTTCAAAAAAAAAAAAACGCGAGTACAGCGACCTCATCGAACTCAGCACCGTCGGTTGCATTCGTTCAGGATACCTGCCTAACGCCTCGCACCGTCTTGAAAATATATAGCCATAAAATATGCTTGTAAGATTGAGCAAATGGAATTGGATGAGATGTCGCCATAATAATGAACCTTATGAGAAAATTACTTTTCTGGGTACAGACCCAACCAAAAAAAGCACCAACTATAGAAAAATAAACCACATAGAGGGAGTCACAGTCATAGTTTCAGCATACAAGTCCCCAGGAAACAGTCTCACAATATTCGCAGCTGTTCTAAACGCCAAAAGTATTGAATGGAGCTACAGAAGCACAAAAAGATCTGCAAAAATCCTCAGTGACAGCTGCATTGAAAAATGTATAGATCATTGCCTCGGTGGATCCAACCTCATTACCACACCTCGAAATTTCCGATATTGCAATAGTCAAAAACTACCCCCCAACAAGACAATAGCCCCGTGGTTGATCGGAAATTCGGATATTCAAAGACTATCTGATCAAAAATCAGTAAATCGACGGTGATCTGACAATACCTGCTATGTGCATAAACGTTAATTTTACAGGGGGAATAAAAAACCGTTCTTATTTAAATAAATTTACAACTGAATATCTAAATTTTAAACAGACGTATTAAATATTAATTGAAAGCAGATATCAGATAGCAGGCTCTATCGTATTGTGCCTAACAAAACTACAAGGCTAACTGTAGAAAAATCTAATTTTTGAATAAAATGTCAGTTAGCAGGTATTGTCAGATCACCGTCGAAATTCAAACAAAAAATGGAGGCAACTGTTTGGTTTTGAGACCTAAGCTTCAGGTGTTTGATGTTACACTTTTATGAATAATTTCGTACAAGAATGTATTTTATTTCTGAGCGATACATTTTAATATGTGGTGTGGTACTGTGGCTGTGGCATCGTCTAGTAACTGTCTCCCGTTTTTCTCTTAGAGGAAAGGGCAAGCCTGAAAGTTATGCATTGATTTGCTGACGTTGCCAAGTTTACAATATTTTTCCTAAGACTAAATGAAAAGTATAAAAATGAAGTTTGTATTAAACATACACCCCCTCCCCCTTGAAAGGGTCACCTCTTCAACATAAACAAATAACCATACAAATTGCAGGTGATGAGTGGAAAAGAAATAATAAAAACGAAAGATAATAACAAAATGAACAAAATAAAGGTTTCCAGTTGAATAACAAAATCCTAAGCAAATAATACATTAGATATGATTGGGTGAAAATATTAGCAATAACAAAAAACCCTTGCCCAAAAAAAGATACTAATAATTAAGTCGCTCCATCATCAATAGGAAGGGGACACAATTTTGATATAGGTCGCTTAATACACCATTAGAACTGTTTACTGAAGCTACACGGCACTGCTTATCAGGTCGTCAACAACACGACCCAATTTACAACTTAAAGGGGAAAGGTTATCTTCCTTCAGCAGGACAAGCTCTCCAAGCTCCAAATTCCGTTGAGGAAACTTTCAATTATACCTTTGTTGTAATAACAAAAGATACTCTTTGGACCAACGTGACCAAAAGTGTTGATATAATATTTGGATATGTTGAAACTTGGAAAGATGGTTACCAGGACCAGGAACATCTTTCAAATCCATATCAGGCAAACTAGTCAATCTTTTACCAATAAAAAAGTGAGCTGGTGTAAGGACATCATAATCACGAGGATCAGGAAAGACGGGAAATTAGGGTCTGGAATTTAAGGTGGCTTCTATATGGTTAAGCAAACTGCAAAAATGCTCAAATGTTAGAGCTTCATTACCGACTATACGTTTGAGGTGAAATTTGCATGCCTTTGAGGCCTGCCTACCAGATTCCTCCAAAATTGGGAGCTTTGGCAGGTATAAATTTCCAATCCACTCCTTTATTCTCAAACACTTCCAAAAGCTTACTATTATGATGTTGTAAACACTTGACAATTTCCATTATTTCAGAATTGGCGCCCACAAAATTTGAACCATTGTCAGACCACAAATTTGCAGGTTTTCCTCGCCTGAACACGAATCTTCGAAAGGCAGCTATAAAGGCTTCTGATGTCAAATCTGAAACCGACTCCAAGTGAATGGCTCGAGTGGAAAAACATACAAATATTGCCATATAACATTTGGAAATTCTAGCACCTCTGCCAGGCTTGGATTTTAACTTTAATGGGAACCCGTTCCTTAGGAAGCCATTCCATAATTTGATCAAGGGGTTTTGGTTTCACCCTAAAACAACGAATGCATTGATGAACAACCTTTTTAGCAAGATTCCGACTACTCAGTACCCAATAATATTTTCTTACAAGAAAGTAAGTGCTGAGGACCAGCATGAAGAAGAATAATATGCTCAGAAGCAAATAAGAGTCTTGCGAAGACATGCTTAGATGAAAAGACAGCAGCATGCTTTTTAGCATAATCCAAGTCTGATAATTCCAATCTTTCTCCCACCCTCAACACACCACTAGAATCAATGAAAGGATTTAGGGAAGATAAAGGGCCTTTAGCAACAGTTTTATTGTTCAGCAACAACAAATATTCCTCAGAAAACGACTCCATATGAGAAATTATTACTCATCGTTGAAAAGACTCCTTCAGCTCCCTAACTAAAAGAGGTCCAAAAAATCGAGCTGATTTTCCAACTAGGATGTTTTTGTAGAAACGAAAAACGTAGGCTGAACAACGTTTTAGTTTAGAAAGTCTTGAAAATGTGAACATCGGACACATTTCTGAAATCACCCTGTTTGAATTTGCGTAACTTTTAAGTTCAGGCAAATTATTTATTTCAATTGTAGATTTTTGCCAAAATAAACATTCTTGAGACAGCCAACTAGGCCCATTCCACCATTTATGACATTCTTATAACTGCTTTGGGTAACAAACCTCGAGATAGTATGACTGCAGGATTATGTTGAGAATTCACATGATGCCAATCATCTATTGAGGTTAAAGATTGAATTTGGGAAATTCGGTTCCCAAGAAATGTGTGCAAAGTATGGGGTGAGAGAGAAACCATCCAAGCACAACAGACGAATCAGTTCAGAGATAGATTTTGTCTACTTTCACTTCCACAATTTGCATAAGTTTATGCACGAGTTGAGCCAATACCAATGCTCCAAAAAGTTCAAGTCGTGGTAAGGTTATTACCTTTAAAGGTGCTACTTTGGTATAAACAAGTGAAACTTGTGTAGAATCTACACCAATAGTTTTCAAATAAAGACAAGCCCCATAGGCCTCGATTGAGCTGTCGCAAAATCCATGTAATTCCACAGCCAGAATATTCCTACAAACTATTTGACGAGGAATCTCATCCCAATCAACTTTAGTGCACCACAACTTCTGTAAAATCACTTAAGCCAGAATAATACAGGGCGAAAGAAATCCGAGAGGATCATAAATTTTGGCAATGGTAGAAAAAATGCTGCGTTTAGTATATTTACTTTCATCAGATAAATTAATATGATACATTAGGACATCACCCTTATATGCCCAATAGAGACCAAGAGCTTTGTTTTCTGTTTTGTCACCAAAACTGAGTTCCGTTTCACAATCTAAGCTTGCACCGCCAGTTGATTCATTCATAACTTCAGGTGAGTTAGAGATCTATTTTGTAAGTGAAAAGCAACCAGACTTTAATATCGTAGATACTTGATCACTAAGTTGAACAGTATTTTCTGAAAAATTACAACCAAAAAGAAGATCGTCAACAAAAAAATTATGTTAGATGCTTCAGTTATCTTCGAATTCCAGATTCAATTGCTTGAGACATCTAATGGCCAGGAAGGAAGCAGAAGTTGTGCCATACGTGATGGTGTTCAGAGTATAGATTTTCAGATCCTCGGTTGGATCACATCTCCAATAATTTTTTTTAAAGCACCTTTGACTCTCCTCAACCAATACTATACGATGCATTTTAGCGATGTCTGAACATACAACAACATTGTATATCCTGAATCTTAGTAAAATGTCCAATAAGTCATCCTGAATATTAGGTCCGGTATGCTGAAATTAATTCATTTGGGGAAATTTCATTATCAGAAGTTGAAAAGCCATTGAATACTACCCCTAATTTGGTGATGGAACTATTTTCATTCAGCACTCCATGATGTGGTAGAAAAAAGAAGGCTCCTGAAAGAGAAGATTTTCTTGTGCAGTCATATGCCCCATAGATTCGTATTCAACCATAAAATCGATATACATCTGCTTTAATTTAGGATTTCTTTGTAATCTACGTTCTACTGAATAAAACTCTTTTATGGCTGCTAAACTTGAATCTCCAAGAATGGTTGGATATTGCTTGAATGGGATTTTCACAATAAACCTTCCATCAATTTGGCGTTCTGTATTTTCAATAAACATTGCCTCACAATCCTTGTCATCATTGGAGAGGATAGGTAAGATAGGAGCCTCCTCCATGGTCCAAGATTTCTCAATGAGATTATGAAGATCATTTTTAACGTTAAGGTTACAATAACTCACTTTCAGAGGAAGTGAAATTGACGTAGACCCAGAAACAATACAACCAAAACGAGTTTTTTGCATTATAGGCCGATTTAGACCCAAAGTGACTTGACCAATACACAAAAAATTGTAAAAGGTATCAACCCCCAATAAAAGATCAATTGAGCCAGGCTTGGAAAAACCTGGATCAGCCAATTTAAGATGTTTAGGAATATTTAGCTGTGAAACATCTATTTCCTGATGCACTGAATGAATTATGTAGTGATTGAACCTGTATATTACATCAATTTATTGAACAATTCCTCAGTCACAAAGTTTGATTGAGATCCAAAATCCAGAAGTACCCTGGCGCAGCAATCAATACCATTTTTATTTTCAATTTGCACCAAAACAGTAGATAATAAAACATGACTTTCATTACAACTAAAAGATGACATTTTCACGATTTCATCATTATGAGAAGATGGCGAAGCTAAATTTTGGGTTCCATTCGAAAAATTAATGTCTCGCTTTTTATCATAGTGCAATAAAATGTGATGTCTAGCTGAGCCCTTTCTACATACACCAGAAAAACACTCCTTAGTAGTATGATTGGGACGCAAACAGTTTAAGAAGAGTCTCTTGTGTTTAGCTTTGTTGTATCTCTCATAGACAGAAAGCTTAAGGAAAACACTACAATTCATGATGTTATCACACCCACAAAAGGTGCAGCTTTTATTGACAACCAAAGTTTTCAAGTTTTTAGATCTTGACTCATACTTAGATTTACCTTTGGGAGCATTTTTATTTTCAATCGTTTCCACAAGATCTGCCTTGGACTTTAGAAAGGCCTTGATTGATCCAAGGTTGCCAATTGATCCTTTGGTTTGTGTTCCTCCCACTATCGAGCTGTTACTGAGTCTAATTTATCAGTCATGAAGAAAATTATCAACACATCCAAACTATCTACAGACAATTGGAGAGTTTCAAGTGACCTCACATTTTTTTTATGTTATTTAACAACAATCTCAACCCATTTGATGTTTCACTGAGCATGGTAGGCGAAGAGAAAAGACATTTCAAGTAATTGTGAACCAGCATTGATTTATTGCCATATCTTCCACATAATAGTTCCCAAGCAATGATATAGTTTGCTGAACTTATTTCAAGACTTCGAAGAAGATCCATAGCATTTCCCTCAAGTGCACCTCGTAAAAAGTGAAATTTTTCAATATTAGTGAATTTCGAGGCTCCTCCATGGTCTAAAATTTCTCAATGAGAATATGAAGATTATTTTTAACGTGAAGGTTACAGTAACTCACTTTCAGGGGAAGTGAAATTGATGTAGACCCAGAAACAATCCAACCAAAACGAGTTTCTTGCACATTGAAATTGGAAGATAAGCCTGGCTTGGATATGGTTAATTGGTAAACAGTCAATCACAAAATATATAGAAAGATGAGTGGTGAGTCTTGGTGTTTCCTTTTTATTGAAATCTATCCTGGTGGCTAATATCTGCCAAAAATTTCACTTTGACATAAACTTTAGCTAAACTATTGTTACTTTACCCATTTTGAATTTTACTGGTAAATAAAATAAAAATTGGTCCTCCAATAAACAGATTGGTAACATTTATATTGGTTTAAACATTTATCATTACCTAGTTGTTTGTTTGTTTTTTTTTTAAATACTATATATTCCGTAAATAAATTGATAAAAATTACTGAAGAAGCACTAGAAGCAGAGCTAAAACTCAACGTTAGAAAGAGGGAAATATGCAAGTCAAAATTGACTTCTTTTCATAAATATTTCATCAGTTTAACTCCACTGGCTAGAGATATTGACTCTATAAAATTAATAGAACTTGAAAATAAGCTTAACAAGCTCCCAGACATTCTATCAGAATTCCAAAACTTTCAGTCCGCCATTGAGTTAAATTCTGATAATCTGGATGAAAGGTTGATTGAAAGGGAGCAGTTTGAGGATTCTTACTATAAAATGTTGGCAACTGCAAAAAATATTCTTGAAGAAAACTATGTTGAGGACCCAATTCCTGACAATGTTTCAGAAAATGGTAATGGATTGTCCTCCAATGCAGGTGTTAGGCCTCAGTCAGGTCCTTAACTTCCGTCAATACCCCTTCCAAAGTTTGCTGGTGAATTTGAGAAATGGTTAGAACTCAGGGACATATTTAAATCGTTAGTACACGATAATGGAAATGTAAGTCATATTGAAAAATTTCATACAAGAATGTATTTTATTTCCGAGCGATACATTTTAAGGTTTAAAGTCAGGCCTATAGTTTATTACAGCAACGCGATATGTCATTGCTGTCGCCCCTACAGTGTGCCCTAACTTGATAGTCAAAAAAAATAGAAATCTTCATTTGGTTAAATTGTGTGATGGAACGTTTTTTCTTTTTTTTGCGGAAATTCGAAGTATTATTCTGTTTTACATAAACAGGGTTGTAATTTGGACCAACGCAAATAATTTTGAACGTTCATCCGTCGGATTTTTTTTTAAACAGTGTAGCTACAGGCGTGTTTCCAACTATTTTTGCAGTAGCGAGAAAACTACAAGTTCAAAAAATTTGAAAAAAATATAAGTCGCGTAGAATTGGAATAGTAGTTCGTAATACAAATAACGAGAAACTCCATCTATTCGTTTTGAAATAAATGGTGAAAAACCACCTTTTTTTCAGTTTTTGCGATATAACTCAAAAATGGCGAGTCAAATTTGCTTAAAAAAGTTATGGATTAAAGTATATCAATAACCATAAAACATATATTTTTTTTGGAATTTTTGAACACACACTGATGAAAATAGTCACCTTGTGACAAAAGATTGCATTCATTTGGCAAATATGCTTTCAGTTCAAATAAATTTAATTTATTTTAAATTAATTGACGTTCGGATAAGATATTGCGTGTGCTTGCGGCTGCCTCTCGATTCGTTTGGCTAATAATTATTTTGACTGAAAATAACTGCATTTAACTATAAATCCCTTTTTTCGAAATTTTATGTTAAAGTAATATGCACTTGCTGCAAGTCGCAGGGAAAATCGAAGCGTTTCGCTACAGCACCTCCTGGCACTCGTATCGAGATCGGGACACGAACTAATCCGACTCTCCCCGAGTCCATAAGTAGTGCCACAGCCCCCTACACTTACAAGCCATGAAGTTGGAAATGACGGCAACGTCGCGTATGGTGCTATTTTGTTATCGAGGTTATTGTTTCTGTGTATTGCGTTCATATGTATATTGTTGCAGTTTAGTATTTTTGTGGGCATTATTGACGAAAAAATGTATAGAAACACACCGATATATTGCCCATATTTAGTTGATACCTGTTCCTTTGTGCTTTGATTGCAAATTTTTAGCAAATGGGTACAGCAGCAAAAATGAAGGTAATGTAAGGTTAAAACAATAAAAACAATATTAATATTGTGCAAGAGCATAGGTCTCGATATATTACCTAAGATATATAAACTTTTTTCCAGATGCCATGAAACTACTGTGTTCCTGGGTGCAAATCGAACTAGGAGTTCCTTAAAACATGAAGAAATGCAAACATTTATTTCCAAAAAAATTCTGAAATGCAGAAGTTGTGGATGAAAGCAATACACCAAGATAATTATACCCGAGATTGGCGAGATTATACCATAACGAAAAATTCTGTGGTGTGTTGTGAACATTTTGAAGAAACCGAAATAATTAGATTTGAAACAAACAAGAATAAAGGAGTAATTCGAGAGTTCAAACTAAAACGTCCAACTCTTAAAAGTACCTCTTATTTTCGGAAATCAGCTCAAGTATTTGAATAAACCTGCCTTCTGAAAAAATCCCGAAGAAAGAAAAAGTTAGATTTTCAAAAGACATACTGAAACATAGGCTTATAACACTTTAGAATCTAGAAATATATTCATTTAAATCAATTATTTACTGTTCTTATTTACACATATAGTTATATTATTCATTGAATTACTGTTTTTGACCCTTTAGTACAATAAATGATGCATTTTTTGTCATTATTATTAACAAAATAAAAAATATATACTTATAAAAACAAACAGCACCAGCACCACTTGGCGGTAAGATTGCGGTGTTGCCTTTTTAACTTCATGGCTTGTTAAGTGTAGGAGGCTGTGGTAGTGCTTGTGCTACACGCTGACTCCGCCATTCTTTCTTTCTGTTTTCGTCCTTCAGCCCCTTCGGTTCATAGTATAGTTGAGTTTAGGTCGAGGGTCGAGGTCGCGTCGAGAGGCGTTCGTATGATCCGAAGTTTTTGAAAGTGACACAAAGTTGCAGTTCGAGTTGAAAATGGATTTGAAAGCATTATTGGAGATGTGGAAAATAAGCCATTTACTGACGAAATTTGAAGGTAAGTTTTTGTAAACTTTTCGACGCATTTTGCCATTACCCAGGATTTGCATTAATAATAATACCTACCCAAACAATAATAGCTTAACTAGTAACTTTATTCATGCCAAAAAATTGTTTTAAGAAATGCCAATCTATATACATATTCCTGCTTGAAAAGATAAGGAGCTCAGTTTCCCCATGGCCCATGGCGTCCTGATTTAGATTTGTATAAACTTGTCTTGTAAATAAAATTGATGCTAAACACTCATCCCAAAAGAAGCAACTTTCTCACAAAAGAATGCGTTATTTGACGAGAAGTTTTTAAATTTTGTAGTGAATTCCCCGGTTTTATCGCAAAAGCATAATAGTTCTGAGACAACTGTCTGTTAAATCCAATTTTTTATAGGAACTTTTTTTTTTTGTTTGAAGTGTTGTTTAGGATTATTCTTATTGTTGCTGGTGTTTTTTAGGATCCAGCGCCATCCAAAAAAAAAAGTTAAATTCAGAGGGTGAGGAACTGATTGACAGAGGGCAGCAAAATGAATTTAGCACCATACACATTGACACTGACAGTCCCGAATCACCATCAACCTTGGATTTTGAAAATATCCCTGTGGATCCTAGTTACTGGAGATGCGAAGGATCAGTTTGATTTCCCAGCTTCTTGTTCAGGATTGGAAATAATAGATTCTATGTGTAGCGATGTGGCAAGCACAAGTTCAACTTCGTCTGAATATGTATTGAGTTGTTCTATTAATGGCCGTTTCCACTAACTATTTTAGGGAAGCCTTAATGATTAGTATTAGGTATTCCTTAAAATGACAGTCTTCCATGGAGAAATGTCAGTCTAAGAAATACTTATCGTTAAGGCTTCCTTAAAATAGTTGGTAGAAACGGCCATCCATAAATATCTCAAAATAAATTTTTTGAGAAAATATTTTGTTTTTTTTAAGTCCCCATTAAATTTATTTCAGTGAAATCCAATGGATTTCAATAAAAAAATCCGTATTTTGTTACAAGTTCCGAAATTCCTTAATTCAAATGCCAATGGATTTAAAATAAAAAATGGGAGTTTTGATTCAAATTAAGAAATCCTTCACCCAAAATCCAACAGATTTAAAGTAAAAGATTATTATATTTGGGTTAAAGTACTAGGCTTTTGAGAGAAGGTCCAAAGATTTTGCAGCAAGCCTCCAATCAATTGACTCAAAAACCACAAGCATTTGAAACAAATATTTGCTGGTTTAATGTTAAAAGCATGCATTTGTTATAAAATCACAAAGTAGCTTGATATAAATGCAAATATCGTTAGAACAAGGAAATATCGCAGTCTTATCTCAAAGTATTGCCATGTTTAATTTAAACCAAGTTTAAACCCCTCATATCAAAGTCCCCATTCGTTTGATTGAATGTGAATTTCCTTTGAGGCAAAGTATTCTTTTTTCAGTGCAAGGTTCAGAAAATAGGGGTTGAATTTAAACCTTAATATGTGGTGTGGTACTGTGGCATCGTCTCGCAGCTATCTCCCTTTTTTCTCTTAGAGGAAAGGGCAAGCCTAAAAGTTATGCATTGATTTGCTGACGTTGCCAAGCTCACAATATTTTTCCTAAGACTAAATGAAAAGTATAAAAATGAGGTCCACTCCAGAATGTATGTATTTGACACAGAAAGTCGAAAAAATTACAAATTTAAAAACCAATTTGAAGACCTAATGGAATATGGAAGTAAAATGTTAACCTAATGAAACAATTCCGAAATTATAATTCAAAAAAGAAATATTTCATAGACTGAGTAAGCCACCCCGTAAAGAAAGGGTTGTAATACTACACCAGATATTATTATTTAATATTCTATGCATCAAGAACTGGAGATTACCAGCAGTATATTAGTGAATAAAACGTATGTGGTTGTAATTAATTTACCCGTAAAGTACCTTTACAGTACTTGAATAGCTACTGACTTACTCGTCCGGAAAACCACTTAATTATAACTTTTATGTATAGTTCAGTTGTTATTTTATAGCTTGAGTGAGACATATGGGTTTGGGTAAAAGATAAAGTAGCAAACTAAAATTTGTTCGAAGAAAATGCGATAAATAATACTTTATGAGCACGACAGATGCTTAGTACATTTAAAATTCTCTCGAAGCCATTAAGTAGAAAAATTTCTCCGCCTGACGTTTCTTATACTAACGTAATGTAATCTTCAAGTAACGGTTCGTGAATATGTGTAAAAAGTGAAAAATAGATTTTTTTAGATTCTCATAACAAATGTTTCATACAGTAAATTATTCAAACGTTCATTCCTTATTGATAAATAAAATGGAAATAATTTTCCAGTGCACCAGTCTGGTGTCGTTAACAAGAAATTTAATAATTAGTTATTAATTATTAATAATGATATCTATCAAAACCTACCTTAAACATTGTAGTGAGTGTTCTTAAATGTGTGACCTCCTGCCATATCATTAATTTCATTACACCTAACCGAAGCTAAAAAACACATTGTATTACATAATTATATACTAATGATCGGCAAATACCAGAACTTTTTTTGCGCATAATACTTGAAACTTTAGCTATAATGAGGCCAAATATATTAAAATTAATTGCCCCAAATATTCTAATACTTGAGAATGTTTAGATTACTTCAAGCTAGTAAAGGTATGTTACATTAGGGAACCATTTTTTCAACCAAAACCCTACATTTCCAATATAGAAATATAAAAAATTGTTCAGATAAATTGATATATATTTTTTTCAATATTATTGTTCACCCTAAGCTTTTTGAAAATTATTATTATTGTTATTATTTTTTGCAAACACCACCTACCTATATGCTAGCTCTACTTCGTTCTCAGTTCGTCCCAAAAAGCGACGTTTTGAGCAACAACTCTTCAAGGATCTTCCAAATTTACAGCAGTTTCCTGAATTTATTTCGTCAAATATAGTGGTTCCGTTATTTACTTAAATTTAAAACTATGTAACCAAAAAAAAACTTGAGGCAACTGTGCCAGTAGTTCATATGCACAAAATGCAGTCCTTGATAAAATAAATCCACTATTCTATAACTTGAAAATTTAAAAATTAATTCTGTTACCCATTCGTTTCATTGGAATAGATTTAACAATTTAACGTTACCTTCATACAATTTAAAATTCAAGCGTTTATATATCATGTACTGAGAAGTTTCCAGCGGGGGCGTTTGTTCATCTGCTTCATATAATATTGGTTGGTTTTTACAGTCCTTTAGTTTGAGTAATAAATTAAATTCGTAGAGAATTTTGCGAAATGTGCGAAGAATTGAGAACCACTGCCTATTAAAATAGGATAATTAACTTCGATTATAGCAAATTTATTGGTAAAAATAAATTAGAAAAAAAATCATATCAGATAATGACATAACATAATAATTAATAAGCAATCATTGACTTTGCAAAGGCACTGACCAGCATTTTCAAATGATTTGTCTAGTTCGATAAAAATAACATAATTTATCGTATCTCTGTATTAGGACTTTTACTTTACAAAATAAATACCTATCTAATATTATATCATATGAAAATTTCTCCTATCAAAACTTCAATATTTATTTGAGCTGAATTAAAAGTGTGCAATTTATATTCTCAATAAATTTTGCATACACCTATGTCCAATTATATTATATTCGTTCGACAGCTTTTAGTTCAAATTTATATAAATATTTTTATTATGGTACCATACCTGATAAATTCTGAAATAAGGTACCTATGTGGTCACAATAAAAATTAAAAAGTATTAGAGCGTGACTCGGCTTACTTCATGGGAAATTGAAATAATATTCGATAATATGTTTTCGGCACGCCATTGTTAATTACATGTTGGTGAGCATCCATCAAATTATTAAACAACCAAATTTAAATATATATATATATATATAGGTATATTATATATTGATTTCTATCGACACAATAATTCGTCAGAGCGTGGTACCTACGTATTACCTTGAGTAGCAATACTTTACTATGAGAGCTCTTATTACACGAAATGGCCAAATGAGCCACAAAAACAATTCTATAAATATGCCACTATACACGAGATAGAAAATGACAGGATACCTTATGAGGATTATCTAAGGCATTAAGTAAAATTGAACGAAATACCAAGGGTTTGGAATAAGATACACGTTTTAATAGGTCTCGAATAAATCGAGCTATTTTTATGTCTGTTTACCCATACCCACAAATGGCAGCATAATATATCATATACACAATCACAATAAATTATCGGAATATTCCGATTAGCGTAAGTGGAAACCCGAGCGGAAACCCGTAAGGTGACGTAGGCCCGTGAGCCAAAACGTACCGAAAATCAATGTGAGTATGCATACCGGTCAATTT
Organism: Ceutorhynchus assimilis; assembly: GCA_917834065.1. Taxonomy (NCBI): domain Eukaryota; kingdom Metazoa; phylum Arthropoda; class Insecta; order Coleoptera; family Curculionidae; genus Ceutorhynchus; species Ceutorhynchus assimilis. The sequence goes on from OU892277.1 coordinate 85,428,743, forward strand.
TATTCACACGTTTACTTTTAAGTTGAAGGCCCTTCAACTGCCTATTATCTTAACGTCGGAAATGACAATAGATATTGACGATATAACCAAATCTGACATTTGAATTACTCTAAGAAACGACAACTATATGGACGCTACAAGATCCTCAAAAATAACAACATATTGTAAGTGTGGTTATTGGGCTTTTGGAAGTCGTTGAAAATTATTTTTTCTCAACGGCATGATCAGAAGGTTGACAGGTCGACAGGTCGACAGCTGGTAAGCTAATGCTCGTTCCCAGTAATATACTGAGTGTTTTATTGTGAATACACGACAACAAACAGTCGGAATGGAGCAAGTCAATCAAATGGTGGTGAACTTCATGAAAACTATCGCAGTAAACAGACTCTCACTCCACTGAGGTGCGCTTTTTGATGCGTGGGAGCGTCGTTATGGGGAATACAAAGAATGCGGATGACAAACTAAATCCCAGAAAATAACTTGATCGTCTGCCAAGAGCGACCGGCTACCGCTGATTGGCAGTGTAATCAGTGACATTGATTACACATTGAAGGATCGTATTGATTCAATGTGGGAGAAATTGTGGGTCCAGGATAGGCTTATTTAGCCCTCAAAAAACTTACACATAAAGATGCTGCAAACATTATTATAAAAGTCATCAGCAAGTGCATGCTTATGCTGATGGTAATGAGGTTATGAGGATCAACACCGGCGGTAGCTTTACCAGGTACAGCTAACAACAAAACTTCAGAAAGCTGTCGAAATCTTCCGGAACCAATATAAGATATTGTTGTCAGAATCAATCGATGAAACTTGGAAGGGAGCACCGAGAGCCTGTAGAGTACATCTGAGATCTCGCTCTTTTCCTGGTCATTCTTATCCTTCGATGGGAAACTTGGGAGTGGGCACCGAATGTTACCGTTGCGGAAGAAGATCAGGAGAGGATATTTTAAACGTGACTTTAGAGTATGGTTGAGATCTCGCTCTCCTTCTGAAGACTCTCAGCCTTTGATGAAAGTTAGAACGATTTTCAAATCTAACATCATGCTGCATAGCCACGCATATACCTTATCCATGCTTAGGCACGAGTTAGATGAGCCCCTCTTAAAGGGGGTGTGCGCCAAAAATTAAAGTTTTAGTGTAAAAAAATCTAAGAATAACTGTTCAAACCTCGTTATTCTACGATAAACCATCGCTGAGATATAGCGCTTTAAAGCGTGTGTGACGTCACGAGAGCTTCGTCCAACCGCGCTCCGCATTGTTAATTTGATTCTTTCCGGCACGCGTGAGTGGTTTTTGTTTAGATTATTGCAGGCGACACAGGAAAAACATATGTAAATTCAATTTACTTCACTTTCTCGTGCGTCGCTTGAGCTCTCGTGACGTCATAGGGTGAGATTCGGTACCTTCATAGAGCCATATCCTCGGAATTATTTGTCATAGAGGGGGTGCGGTTTTCACTGTTATTCTTAGATTTTTTTTCTCTTTTTTTTTGAGATGGAGTTGTTTTTTTGGCGCACACCCCCTTTAAGGACAATATTACTATACATTTTATTCTACTTTAGCTTACGCAGCACATTATATTCATTTACGCTTATTTCGTTCTCACAACAGTTAGTCAGAACTACGCTTTCTTAATGTTAAGAACGTATTGTAACCATTATATTTTTACTCGTATTTTAACATTTTTGTTTTAGTAATAAAAATTATTTTTTAAAAACGAAGTATCGTGTTGTCTATACGTAATTGGCGCAGTCGGTAGGATGGTTAAAGATTGATACATCGAGCATCGATTTTTCGTTTAAACGATTTATTGGCCATCCAAAAGAACTTACAGTCGCGAAAAGTTTTGAACGGACATCAGGACTTCGACTGTTAACACCTTAAAGTGTCTGTGCGTGTAAAGTGATCAATCGAGGATTACTTCACCCGGGAACTTTGGAAATAAATACCGAAATCGGTTTATTTCACGAGGAAACAGTGATTTGGACTTGGAATAAAATCGCCACCATAAAGCTGAGACTTCATAAAACTCCCAGAATAAGAAACTGAAGAAATAATGGCACTCATCCTATGGATTATTATGTAAGTGCAATTTATAAATGTCAGATATTGATGATTTAGAAATATCTTTTAAAAATATTGATATAACTGATAATAGTTTAAGTGGCTCTGACTCCGCCTCTCCAATACAGGATGCGTTAAATTTTCCAAGTAGGTACTTCTATTGATACAAATCCTAATTCAAATTTTCAAATAAATATAGTTGAATTAGAAGAGAAATTGAAATCAATACAAGCACAAGGAAACCTTGTTTTTTCAAATCTAGCAAATAATACTTTTACTGTTCCTTCTAATCATCTTATAAATATGACAACCTTTAAACCTGAATATCTTAATTGTGTTCCGCAATTCGATGGAAATCCATGCGAATTGAACAGGTATTTAGCAACCTGTAAATCTTTAATTGATAATTTTTACGATGTTGCGAACCCAAATTGCTTTCAGAATATTTATTTAATTAATACGTTAATTGGCAAATTATCAGGAAATGCTAGACTAGTAGTAAACGTTCAGAACGTCTCCTCCTGGGACGATCTTAAAAACACTTTAACTAGACATTTTGCTGATAGACGAGACGAATCCTGTCTTAATAGGGATCTTGTCTTGATTAAACAACACTCTAACGAAACGCCACAAACTTATCATGATAGAGTACTAGAAATATTAAATTTACTATGTAGCCATGTCGATGCACATGACAATAATGTAACCGCAGGAATTAAACGAGATTTATATAAAAATTTGGCTTTAACAACTTTCTTATCAGGGTTGAAAGAACCCCTTGGTACCACTATTCGTTCTATGAGACCAAAGGATCTCGCTGAAGCTATACAACTTGTCACTCAAGAAAATAATATTAAATATCTTCAAAATCAGCCTGCACAAACAAATAATAAATATCCCAATAAACAAAAATTTCAGCCTAATTTCCAACAGCACCAGCCTAGGTATCAACTAATGCCTAATCGTGGTTTCAATAGCAATTTTAATGCTCATACTCCAAATTTTCAATTTAAACAAACATTCCCGTCTCAACCAATAGCCATCAGACCCAACTTTAATGCCAGGCCCCAAAAATTCTTCACGAATTCTCAAGTTTTTGGGAAACCAAATCAAAATGCCTTTAAGCCTGACCCTAGCAAACAATTGGCAGTGCCCATGCCTATGTCTACAACGACGCATCGCACTATCAGACCTAATGGTCCAACGCCCTTTGCATCAAATTTTCAACAGCAATACCCGCAAAAACCCAAGTACCAGTTCGAAGAACTGTACAATACAGAATTAGACCCAACTGGCGACGAATACTCATACGATCTTTATAATAATTATAATCAGCAAGAGAATAATTATTATGCTGAAACCCAATACCAACAGCCACAGGTCACTGAGCCTGAAGTTGGATATTACTTCTACGAAGCCCCTTATTCTTATTATAATTCGCCAGCAGAAAATCAAGAAAATGCAACTGCATCAAACCCAGCAAGAAGCGACTCAAATTTTCAAGTAATTACAGACGAGACCCAGAGTACGTAGCACAAAACCCACCGATAATATCTTTGAATTTAAATAATGCCAGCGAACTTTCGTACATTGAATTCCCGGAACATAATATCAAAATGTTAATCGACTCTGGATCCACCAAATCATTTATCGACCCCAATCCTGCAAACAAATATTTTCCCCAATTTATTATTAAAGACCCATTTATCGTTAGCACCGTATTTCAGAAATCTGCTCACAAACATAGTGCCATAATACCGGCATCAAAAATCTTCAATCTGCCCAATCAACAACAATTAAAATTTTACTTGTTCAAATTTCATAATATTTTTGACGGTCTAATAGGTTTAGACAATTTAAAGTTATTACAAGCTAACGTAGATTTTAACAAAGGCTATCTAGTTACACCTCACGCAAGGATACAATTGCAGTATCAGCAAACAAAAAATGAATTAAACTGTATAACTGTCGGACCCCGAACCGAACAAGTAATCAGGATAAAAACATCGATAAAAAATGGTGAAATAATAGTTCCATATATGAAATTGCAAAATCTAGAAATTCCAGAGTCTTTGACTCTAGCAAAAAATGGTTACGCGATAACGACTATTACAAATAACGCTTGCGAATCTGTCACCTTAGATTTTTCCGAACCAATTGAAGTCGATTCTTTTGATCGAGACGATATTGAGACCATTGATTTAAATAATTACGATGACACAACCAAACAAATATTAGATATTTCAAAAATTCGAGTTGACCACTTAAATCCTGAAGAAAAAAATGAGATTTTAAATCTATGCAAGGAATACTCTGATATTTTCCACCAAGAAGACAGCCCACTTACTTTTACCAGCAAAATAAAACACCATATACATACAACTGATGAAATGCCTGTTTATACTAAAACGTATAGGTATCCATTTATACATCGGCAAGAAGTAGAGTCCCAAATCAAAAAAATGCTAGATCAACAGATTATTAGGCCATCAAATTCACCATGGTCCTCACCGATTTGGGTAGTTCCAAAAAAAAATAGATGCTTCAGGAAAACAAAAGTGGAGAGTTGTCGTGGACTATCGGAAATTAAACGAAAAGACAATTGACAACAAATATCCCTTACCTAACATATCTGATTTACTAGATAAATGATAAATTAGGCAGATGCCAATACTTCACAACGCTAGATCTTGCCTCGGGATTTCACAAAATCGAGATGAATGAAAGTGATGTACCCAAAACGGCGTTTAACACCGAAAATGGCCACTATGAATACCTCAGAATGCCGTTTGGTCTCAAAAACGCCCCCGCCACGTTTCAGAGCGTAATGGACTCAATACTCAGAGGAATACAAAATGAAAAATGCTTAGTCTATCTAGATGATATCATAATTTTTTCGACGTCATTGACAGAACACATCAACAACATAAAAGCCGTTTTTCAACGACTTAGAGACTCCAATTTCAAAATACAACTGGATAAGAGCGAATTCTTACAAAGAGAAGTCGCCTATCTAGGACATGTTGTTACCCCAGACGGCGTAAAACCCAATCCAGATAAAATATCGGCGATTAAACAATTTCCCATTCCAAAGACTACCAAACAAATAAAAGGATTTTTAGGATTTATAGGATATTATAGAAAATTTATCAATAATTTTGCTAAAATAACTAAATCACTCACTAAGTGCCTAAAAAAGGGTGCTAAAATAGAGCACAATGAGGAATTTGTAAATTGCTTCCAAATGTGTAAAAATTATTGATGAATCAGCCAATACTTCAGTATCCGGATTTTAGCAAACCGTTCAACCTAACAACAGATGCGAGTAACATTGCTTTAGGAGCAGTGCTTTCTCAAGGTACAATAGGTCAAGACCTACCTATCGCATATGCGTCACGCACTCTCAATAGTTCCGAGTGTAACTACTCCACCATAGAAAAAGAATGCCTATGCCTTGTTTGGGCTACCAAGTATTTTCGCCCGTACCTATACGGTAGAAAATTCAATATAGTCACCGACCATAAACCACTCCAATGGCTTTTCTCTGTCAAGGATCCAACCTCGAAACTTTCACGATGGAGAATAAAATTAGAAAAGTTCGATTACCAGATAATATACAAAAAAGGAAAGCTTAACACCAACGTCGACGCATTATCAAGAATTGAGATCCACACTAAAGAAACAAACAATATTTTTGAATACATGGACGAATTTAATAAAAATCTGGAAACCTTAGACGATAACGTACCTGGTACAAGTAGAGAAAATGAAGATCAAATGTCAATGATAGCACAACCAGATACCGACCCTTTAAACATCGCTCAAGATACTGATGACGTAACCGTCCATACAAACGAAGAACAAGACCCAATAGTAAGAATACCAATTATCGACACAGCCGTAAATTATGGTGCAAATCAAATTGTAATTCAGCAAGTGCATCACTCACCGGCTAAACCAAGGATTGATTATTTATTTGATAAAAAACACCGAATAACAGTTCAATTATCAGAAAATAACTTTGAAGAAGACATAATGAACTTTATAAAAGAATTAGTAGCACCAAGAAAACTATATCATCTGTACTTCGAAAATCCGTCCACGTATGAACCATTTTGCCGAATAATAAAAGCAAACTTCAGATGGCCCTCGCTAGTATTCAAACGATGCCTCACGAAACTACTGGATGTTACAAACAAAAACGATATTAAAAAGATTGTCGAAAAATATCACGAAAGTAAAACCAATCATCGTGGTATTGAGGAAACTGTCAAAAGATTAAGATCAAAATATTACTGGCCTGACTTGAAAAGTGCAGTTCAAACGTTTATTAACGAATGCGAAGTGTGTACTCCTAGTAAATACGAACGCAATCCTGTTAAAATTCCTATGAACGTAACACCAACAGCAGCAAAGCCCTTTGAAATTTTACATCTTGATACCTACACCTTAGAACAGACAAAATTCCTAACTATCGTAGATAGCTTCTCAAAATATGCTCAGGCATATTTTCTCAGATCACTAGCAGCAACAGAAATAGTCGACAACCTATTAATCCATTTTTCCCATCATGGAATACCCAAGCAAATAATTGTCGATAACGGCACAGAATTCAAAAAAGCCGTAGTAACCGAGTTATTGACCCTTCATAAAATCAAAGTACCTTTCTGTTCCCCACATCACCCAGAATCAAATGGAATAGTAGAACGTTTCCATTCTACACTTTGTGAACACATCAGATTACTCAATAACCAAAATTTCGCAAATACGCCCGTGCAACAGAAAATGATTTACGCAATTCTTGCCTACAATCATACTATCCATTCTGTGACAAATTTCAAACCCATTGACATTATTCAAGGCCATATCACTACTGACGAAATTTTTGACCAAAAATTAGATCAGATACTAACCTCTGATTATGTCAACGAACACAAAGAAAAAACAAAAGTCCTTTATTCCCAATTAAACGAGAACTTAATTAACAAAAAAGAACGCTTAATATTGAAAATCAATGACCCCGAAATATTTAAAGCGGACCAAACTGTACATACGAAAAAATTTATACGGCAGAAAAATGCTAATAAATTCAATAAACCCACAAAATTAGTGACTGTTGATACTCAGAAAAAGACCGCAACTACAGAAACTCAAGGAAAAATCCATCTATCAAATATTAAACGTCCCTTGAAAAATACCTACAGCTTTGATTAATTATTGCCATATCTCTTTCAGGACACTGGGAGTATCAGTTGCCTTTGAGAATATAATTCAAATAGAAAAAATCATCGATAACCCTGGACTAGTACCAAATAAAATTAGGACAAGCTAGACTAGAAGACTATACCTTCACATTATTACACTTTTACGACCTTGATCCAATTGTAGAAGAAGTAAACAAACTCGAGTTAAGGTCAAGAAACCTTACTGACAACATTAACACCCATAAAGACTATAAAACTGAAACTATCAATTATGTGAAAATCCTTTTCCTTATTCAGGAACGAGTAGAGACTAAACTGCGAGAATTAATACCACACCCGCAACGTACGAAACGTGGATTAATCAATGCCGTGGGATCAATTTTCAAATCAATAACAGGAAATTTAGACGCCTCAGACGGAGAACGCTACGAACAATTAATTAGAGAATTGCAAGATAATCAAAATAAATTATCCTCAAATATTCTGAAGGGAAACGCAATATCAATCAATTTGATACAACAATTCAACAACACCGTTCAAAAAATCAGCAATAATGAGCAATTACTTGAATCAAGATTAAATCAGATTGGTCTTATTGTGCAAAAAGGAACCTTTAGAGAAAATGCAAATTACATTAAAGATACTCTTAATCAAATAATTAATTTGTACGAAATTATCGATTCCATACTACAAGATATTGAAAATGCAATTACTTTCTCCAAACTCAAAATATTACACCCGAGTATAATAAAAACCGAAAGTCTTTATTTTGAATTGAAAAAAATACAAAAATTGGTTAATGCAAAAAGCATGCCGCTAGACGTTACTTTAGCTAATACATTGTTATATGAAAAACTAATTAAAGTAAAAAGTTTCATTTTAAATAATAAAATAACCTTCCTAATTCAAATTCCAATAACCCAACAGAGTTACTTTGACTATTACCATTTATAGGTATTCAGTACCGATTTATAAGAAAGAAAAATTCAGAACAATAGTTCCAAAAAACAAGTTTTTAATCAAAAATAAACTGCACTTCGCATACCGAACCACGGAATGCCAAGAAATCCAAGAAAGCTACTACATCTGTGACAAAATTGACTTAGTAGACATCTCAGCTGATGAAGACCCATGTGCGATTCAGCTACTAGAAGCCAATAACCGCCTTCATACTTGTCATCAAATTGAAGTCCAAATCTCCAAATTGATAAGTAACCAAATCGACTTATCGAACAAATGGATAATAATAGTCCCTAATGAAAAAGTAATCAAACTACAGTGTTTCAATCAAGAGGAACACCTGAAGCTTTTTGGCAGCTATTTTGCCGAAATTCCAACAAATTGTAAACTCATCGATATGAACAACCAAGAAGCGATTGTAAATAATGCACGCACAGTACTAACTGAGAGCCAGCCAATTCTGTTTCCTGACCTAAGCCAACAACAGAAATTCTTACCAACTCTCAATTTAACCGTCCACCTAGAAGAATTGAAACTTGACGACCTTCAAAAACTAAGAAGCCAAATACTGGAAAATCAACCAGACTTGACGCCATTCTCCAAGATTATGCCAATCCTAAGCATCTGGACCATACTAACCTATTTACTAATAATCATTATTATAGGTTATTTAGCACACAAGAAGCTAGTCCCAAGAAGATGCCCGACAAAGAAAAATCGACCAGTTGACCAAACCGAAGAAGTTATTGTTCAACTACCCCTTCAGCACGTGTAGTTGAATCTTCGTGGGGAGGAGTTAGATGAGCCCCTCTTAAGGACAATATTACTATACATTTTATTCTACTTTAGCTTACGCAGCATATTATATTCATTTAAGCTTATTTCATTCTCACAACAGTTAGTCAGAACAGAACTACGCTTTCTTAATGTTAAGAACGTATTGTAACCATTATATTTTTACTCGTATTTTAACATTTTTGTTTTAGTAATAAAAAATATTTTTTAAAAACGAAGTATCGTGTTGTCGATACGTAATTCACGCAATATGTACCTTAGAATCAGCCTGAGAGAGTTTCTGTTATAAGCCTTCAAATTGGAAAGGATTAAACCTTAAGTACGAAACAGCTGAGAATTGGTCATTCAATCTTGTATATTGAGCGCGTAGTTTGTCAGTGAGGAAGTCAGTTGTTGCTCTTAGTAAAGAGAGTTTTAGTTGACCCGCGAGATCCGTGATAATAATATTATACCTAGTAAAGAAATATTCAGAAGTCGGAAAAATGCTTATTGGTACCTACAGTATGTCCCGCTTAAGGACTGACCACCCTTCTAAAATTTTTTTTTTTCAACCGATTCAATTCATTTTTTTTTTGTCTTGTAGCTACTCGAATTTGGCACTTATTAGGCTCATAATTTTATTTCTACGGCTGCCCTGGTTCACAGGGTGTCCACATTTATAGGCTCAAATTTCAATAAGTACCATTAGGGATTTTTTTAGATAAAATCTGATAGCAGATTCTTGTTACACATTGACTGCCAAGGCCAAATCCTGAATTATTCGCTGGGGGCTAAAGTTGTATTTTGGTATTTTTTTGCTTTTCTTTTATTTTACATTGAAAATTTACTTATAATTTTGTTTGGTTTTTATTTTTTTGGCTTTTTTGCATTTTTTGTTGTGTCATTCATATATGAATGACGCGGCCCCCTGGAAAACTTTGGCGAAATTTTATCGCACCGGCCACGTCATTCATATATGAATGACACAACAAAAAATGCAAAAAAGCCAAAAAAATAAAAACCAAACAAAATTATAAGTAAATTGTCACTGTAAAATAAAAGAAAAGCCAAAAAATACGAAAATACAACTTTAGCCCCCAGCGAATAATTCAGGATTTGGCCTTGGCAGTCAATGTGTAACAAGAATCTGCTATCAGATTTTATCTAAAAAAATCCCTAATAGTACTTATTGAAATTTGAGCCTATAAATGTGGACACCCTGTAGAAATAAAATTATGAGCCTAATAAGTGCCAAATTCGAGTAGCTACAAGACAAAAAAAAAATGAATTGAATCGGTTGAAAAATAAAAATTTTAGAAGGGTGGTCAGTCCTTAAGCGGGACATACTGTAGGTACCAATAAGCATTTTTCCGACTTCTGAATATTTCTTTACTAGGTATAATATTATTATCACGGATCTCGCGGGTCAACTAAAACTCTCTTTACTAAGAGCAACAACTGACTTCCTCACTGACAAACTACGCGCTCAATATACAAGATTGAATGACCAATTCTCAGCTGTTTCGTACTTAAGGTTTAATCCTTTCCAATTTGAAGGCTTATAACAGAAACTCTCTCAGGCTGATTCTAAGGTACATATTGCGTGAATTACGTATCGACAACACGATACTTCGTTTTTAAAAAATAATTTTTATTACTAAAACAAAAATGTTAAAATACGAGTAAAAATATAATGGTTACAATACGTTCTTAACATTAAGAAAGCGTAGTTCTGACTAACTGTTGTGAGAATGAAATAAGCTTAAATGAATATAATATGCTGCGTAAGTTAAAGTAGAATAAAATGTATAGTAATATTGTCCTTAAGAGGGGCTCATCTAACTCCTCCCCACGAAGATTCAACTACACGTGCTGAAGGGGTAGTTGAACAATAACTTCTTCGGTTTGGTCAACTGGTCGATTTTTCTTTGTCGGGCATCTTCTTGGGACTAGCTTCTTGTGTGCTAAATAACCTATAATAATGATTATTAGTAAATAGGTTAGTATGGTCCAGATGCTTAGGATTGGCATAATCTTGGAGAATGGCGTCAAGTCTGGTTGATTTTCCAGTATTTGGCTTCTTAGTTTTTGAAGGTCGTCAAGTTTCAATTCTTCTAGGTGGACGGTTAAATTGAGAGTTGGTAAGAATTTCTGTTGTTGGCTTAGGTCAGGAAACAGAATTGGCTGGCTCTCAGTTAGTACTGTGCGTGCATTATTTACAATCGCTTCTTGGTTGTTCATATCGATGAGTTTACAATTTGTTGGAATTTCGGCAAAATAGCTGCCAAAAAGCTTCAGGTGTTCCTCTTGATTGAAACACTGTAGTTTGATTACTTTTTCATTAGGGACTATTATTATCCATTTGTTCGATAAGTCGATTTGGTTACTTATCAATTTGGAGATTTGGACTTCAATTTGATGACAAGTATGAAGGCGGTTATTGGCTTCTAGTAGCTGAATCGCACATGGGTTTTCATCAGCTGAGATGTCTACTAAGTCAATTTTGTCACAGATATAGTAGCTTTCTTGGATTTCTTGGCATTCCGTGGTTCGGTATGCGAAGTGCAATTTATTTTTGATTAAAAACTTGTTTTTTGGAACTATTGTTCTGAATTTTTCTTTCTTATAAATCGGTACTGAATACCTATAAATGGTAATAGTCAAAGTAACTCTGTTGGGTTATTGGAATTTGAATTAGGAAGGTTATTTTATTATTTAAAATGAAACTTTTTACTTTAATTAGTTTTTCATATAACAATGTATTAGCTAAAGTAACGTCTAGCGGCATGCTTTTTGCATTAACCAATTTTTGTATTTTTTTCAATTCAAAATAAAGACTTTCGGTTTTTATTATACTCGGGTGTAATATTTTGAGTTTGGAGAAAGTAATTGCATTTTCAATATCTTGTAGTATTGAATCGATAATTTCGTACAAAAAAATAAAAACCAAACAAAATTATAAGTAAATTGTCACTGTAAAATAAAAGAAAAGCCAAAAAATACGAAAATACAACTTTAGCCCCCAGCGAATAATTCAGGATTTGGCCTGTTCCTTTTGTAAATTATAAGTTCATATTTCATCATATACAATCATTTACAAACGGAAGGAGGTGATTCTTTGGTTTATTTTATGATTAAAATTTCTAATAAACATAGGTCCGCAAACGCTTCGTTACCGATCTATGGGGTGTTGCAATTTTAATCTATTCATATTGAAAATGAGCAAGAATATGGCGGCGAGGAGTGTCTTTACTTCTAGATTCCTATTGAGAATGAGCAAAAATATGGCTGCGGGACCTCTATTGTCGCCACTATAGTTGGAAAAAGTTTATTCAGTCACTTTAGTTTCATCTAGCTAATTACAGAGATTTGTTTTTTAATTTTTTTCTCGATAAGGGTCGGTGATTCGAAAAAACTACAAGAGAACAAAAACTTTCTGAATAAGGTAGAAAATCTATTTTGTTTCTTTGCATCGACCAGCGGCGCACCGCAAAAAGTTCAGGGGCAGAAAAGGGGGTATTACCTCTGAAAAAACATTACCCTGTAGATTCTGGCAAACGCTTGATATATGCAATCATTCAGCTCTTATTGGGTAATTTTTATTCCAAATTTGAGCTAAATCCCTCAAAAATTGCAAGAGCTATAAAGAAAAAAAATATTGAAATTTCAACACCCTGTAGATCGGTAACGAAGCATTTGCGGACCTATGTTTATTAGAAATTTTAGTCATAAAATAAACCAAAGAATCACCCCCTTTCGTTTGTACATAATATTTAGGAACATCCTATCAGAAAGAATTAGTTTTTTTTTTGTGGTTGACAGTTTTTTACTTAGAATTATACCTATTTTAAGTAAATTTTTGGTTTCATTGGTCTTGGACAATAACCCAACAAAATTTGCTCTGGCCAAGTTTACCTTGAGAATCCCCAGGGGCCACGCAAATATATCTCCATTTAAAATACACAGGCTGTCATACATAAATGCATGACATGGCCTAGAAGTGAAACTGAACCGTCATACAAATATAAATGACGCGGCCGGAACGGAAGTGGCCGTGTCATTCATAAATGTATGACGTGGCAGTCAATGTGTTAGAATGGTCTAAAACCCTAATGTACGAATTTTTGTTCCAATAGGATACAGGGTGATCACAACAAATTTTTAAAATTTAATGGATCAAACCGTAAAAATTTTATATTTTGAGACAAGCTTACTACAAGTTTTGGTTAAGGATGTTCTAAAACTATGTTGTATCAAGTTTTGTTGTTCTCAAGGCCTCAAAATATGAAATTTTTCCGGTTTGGTTCGTTACATTTTGAAAATTTGTTGTGATCACCCTGTATCCTATTGGAACAAAAATTCGTACATCAGGGTTTTAGACCATTCTAAACAAGAATCAGCTATCAGATTTTTTCTAAAAAAATCCCTAATAGTACTTATTGAAATTTGAGCCTATAAATGTGGACACCCTGTAAACCAGTGCAGCCGTAGAAATAAAATTATGAGCCTAATAAGTGCCAAATTCGAATAGCTACAAGACAAAAAAAAAATGAATTGAATCGGTTGAAAAATAAAAATTTTAGAAGGGTGGTCAGTCCTTAAGCGGGACACACTGTATATGAAAAATTCGTCTTTAAACTATTTATTCACCTACATTTTTTTGCTTGGCCTATATTAATGTTGGTGGGTTGGAACAGAGAGCTTCGTTTAATTAGCTGCAAGGTTTTTATTTAAATTTATTAAAATAATAATTAGTGCGTATTTACGCAATATCCGTTATTAACCTAATTATTTCTCCGATTTTGTATTAAAATATTTCCTCAGGTTGAGTAAAGATAAGGAAATCGTTGCTGCAACCGAATAGTTGATATTACAGGTATCTTTGCAGAATTACACGGTTGCGAAATCGGTATTTAAATAAAATGCGCTTTAGCCTACTATTAAACTAATAAAACGAACGCTTGCACGACTGTTTGTCAAAGATCGAGCGTTTTTATTAACTAGCGAGTGATGGTGTCGATGGTGATAGCCGTTGGTGATTTGAATTTTATGCAAACAAATAACCCACATAACAAAATTGCATTCTTAGAATGTAATAAGAATGTTCTTTTTTTAGGGGGAATGTGCCTAGAATGTTCGCCAAAACCATTGCGAATCTCCTGAGAATGTTCTGAGAAAAGATTGTAGAAATACTGTTTGCAATACCCAAGAACTTCCTGGGAAATCCATTAGGATATTCCTGGAATATACCTATGAGATTCTCAGTACATCCTGAAAAGAATATTCCTGTTTGATTCCAAAAATATGCCCGAAATGTATATTCTCACATTCAAAGAATGTTTCTATGACATTATAGTTATGTTCTCAAAAGAATATTATACCAATATGCTTGAAATATTCTTAGAATATATCTACATATATTATTATCAATATGCATCCTAGACATAACATTCTTGTTTGATTCTAAGGATGTACTTGGAATGTTAATTTTCGCTTCCAAATAATGCCCCTTTCAGCCCTTTTATATCAAAGGCAGTGAAAGAGTTGTTGGAAAACTTCTCTGGAAAACACAAGTGTTTGACCAAAGCTCCGGTTTCGAGCTTGTTATGCTCTCGTCGCGGTAAGCACGCTAACTGAGAGAAACAGGTTCCAAGGTGATTCAAACGCTAGGCAAGATGTAGATCTTTAATAGCGCGTGGGTCCCTCTCTTGGAAGTCTTACAAAGCAAAAGAAAAAGAATATACCTAAAATATTCTTAGTATGTTCTAGATAGAGCATTATTGTTTAATTGTTCAGTTAAGATTTTTGAGTAGGTACTTTAGATAATTAGGTGAACAATATGGAAATATTCTTATCATGGTTACCTACCTACATAAACTTCTCAGCACAACTTGGTAGGTATATTCTTAATACTTGATAGAGATATTAGCGGAAAGAATATTTTTTAGGGTACATTATAATAATGTTCGTATGAGAATATTCAAATAATGTTATATAAAGTAGGTTCTTAGCACAATCTTTCAGGTAGGTGCAAAGAAGCAACATTCCTAGTACATAAATAGAACGTTCAAAAATGAATATTTCAATAGAAACAATCTTAGAATATTCATTAAACATTCCTAAAAGAACATTCCAAAAAGCACTTCGAGGGAATATTCTGAGAATATGAATGTTCTTTCACTGTTATGTGGGAAGGTGTAGAGTTTCTATAGAAAATAAGTTTTAAGCAATTTCATGCTATAATGGCCGTTTTTACCGACCATTTTAAGGGAGGTTTAACAATAATAAACGTTTAAAGTGACAATTTTACATGTAAAAATGTCACTTCAAACGTTGATTATCGTTAAACCTCCCTTAAAGTGGTCGGTGCAAACGGCTATAAGCCACCTCATTGGAAATTTGAATAAATATATCGCGAATCTCCAGATTTCCGTAGGATGTAGTTTCGTCAAACTTTGGTTTCGTCTTGTTTTCAACCCTAGAAGCTCTCAAATTTATAATGATCTGTGAAGTGCAAGAGTTATTATTTTTAAGGTAAAAAATCCCTAATTCATTGATCAAAAAGTTCCCCTGAATTAAGTAATGCCCTTTTTCACATAAGTCAAATTAACTTTTCTTTAACGATGGTTATCTTGAATATTATCGATTTGTCTGGTATTGGAAAAATTGTACTGAACATTTATTTTATCCATAATTACGGTTAAAAAACGTTTAACAACCGCCAATAGTATCAATCAAGTCCGGTTAGTCGAGTGAGGACAAACCAACAAACACACTCATTCGAATAATTTAATTTTTGTTTATATTTCGTCTTATATTCGGGGCTAAACTTACTTATTATTAATCAATAAATGACGAGTTTACCAAAACTTCTGGAGAAAATAATTAGTGCAATATACAGTAGAACCCCGGTTATCCGAGGTAACCTTCATCGGATAACCGAAAACTCGGATAATCCGAATGTACAATATGTTATGTATGTTTTAGAAACTTGGTTAATACGAAGTATAGACGCGCGTATCTCGGATAATAATCAGGGTCTTTGGTTGTTTAGATTGGCTGGGTTAATCCAGAGCTCGGATAATTGGTTTCGTGCACGTGACATCACTTGAATGACACTGGAGGTAAAACAACCTAGCCTTATCCCATTTGTTTATATGGAGTTGGAGTGTCATGCTTCTCTTCTATTGATATTTTTTCGGTGTTTTAGTTATATTTTTGTTTGATTTGCTGTTTAATAGTTTATAAAGACATTTATTTACGTTCATACTGTATATTCGGAGGCATTGTTTTTACATTCTACAACGGCCCTCGTATTGTGTCGTATTTTGACCCTAGTCTACATTTACTATCATAGGAAGTGAATTATATGTCAATTAGAAACAATTTTTCAAAGGATTAGGAGGGCTAGACGGCGAAATTTCAAAAATACACTAATTTTTAGGTTATGTTACCTCCAATATGGTCACGTGCCGCACGAAATTCATTGAGTCTCGGATAACCGGGGTTCTACTGTATTAGGGAAAATAAGACAAGATTTCACAGAAAAAACTTACTCTATTTCTAAATATTTTGTTCTTAGCGTGTACCCAGAGACAATTAAAGTTTAAGTAATATGTTACGTGAGAAAAGGCGATGCTACTGAGATTAGCTCAAATTTGATTTTACAGGCAACCATTTGAGTGAGATTTTAAATTTACTTTTAGGATAATATTTTACGAATAATTTGGTTATTCTATTTTTGAACATTGTACAGGTTTAATATTATTAACATATAACCTAGTTGCCAAAAAAAAAAACAAAATACGAACAATAATTATTAGTCTCACGTAGGTACCTATATTTTCGTATAAATAAAATATCATATCATATATCATTATTATTCTTACCATTTCCAGCCTCATTTAGAACAAAGTTTTCTCTTACCTAAAAAAAAATAATAATTTAGTGAATTATTTATGAAAAACAATTACAATAAAACCATAGATGTTGAAAATATGCGAGGAAATATTATTGGAAAACATTAGAGAGGTATACCTATATAATATGTATATGTACCTACAGCTAAACAGAGTATTTAGGCAGTTAGTTTTATTTTCTCCAATATGAAACCATACAAATATACCTCTATCTAGTAGTACAGATCCTATGGGCCTATCCATCGTTTTATATGGGTAACGTTTAACAAATTAGAGACAAGCTGAAATTTGGTGGGAGACTTTGTTTTAGGGTACTAAATACCCTTTGAAACCGGAAGTGTTGAGCCCGTCACCCCAAAACTAAGCATTTCAGGAGAAAATGTCAAGAGAGAAAAATTGTGGAAAAGAAAATTTCCTATCAAATAGATCAGTTTTTTTAGATGTTCAGTGGCGTAGATATTAGGTATTTAATCAAAGGGATTTTTCTAGAAACCCCACCTATTTATTTCTAACCTTAAAATAGGCATGTAGGTACCTATAAAGGCTGAATCATTCCGTTTAAGAAGTGTCATTCATAACTTTGGTCATACCATACATCTCAAACGTGACAGCTGTGGATGAAAAAAAAAAAGTGACAGAGGATAAAAACTCGCGCAAAAGTGAAAAATAGTTTTGAGGTCGGTTTCTCAATAGCGAGTCACCTCCGGGTTGCAGTTACAATGCTTAATCCGGGGGTGACTTGCTTTTGAGAAACCGGCCCTAACTTTTTTTGCAATATCGCAAAAAAGTTGACATTTCCCCGGTGCGGTACAAATTTTAAAAATTCCGCCTCCAACAGTTTTCGGGAAAAAAAATTATTTTGGTTTTTGTCATAAGAAACAATGTATTAGAAAGAGACCTTTCTCATTTTCCTTACAGATATAAAGTTCTTTTCTAACATATTTCTTATGAAAAAAAAAAACCGAAATAATTTTTTTCTTGAAAACTATTAGAGATAATCCTGTCGAAATTTGTATCGTTGAAATCAGCAAAAGCAGAGCTTTCTAATGAGCTATTAATATATGTATAGGGTGTCTTATTGAAAAAAGTCGAACTTTGATCAATATCTCGAGATCGGGGCCAAATAGAGAAAAACTCAGACGTCACTGAATTGTGTAAAAAAGTGCTTCTATGAGGTATTTACGGAAATCAATTATTTTCATAAACAAAAAAGTTATAAAGGTATTGCTCAAAATCGAGAATCGCCCTCTAGCGGCTAAACGGTTGAAAATATCGAAATAAAATACAGCTTGAACTAATCAAGATCTCATGAAATTTGAGCCCCAAACTGGGGGGTTCATTTTCTTGTATCTCGCTCAAAAATTGACTTTTCATATTAAAACCGGCCAAATTCGGACACCCTGTTCATGCAAGCGAATGGGGGTCTTAGCTGCTCTATGGCATGTGGCCAATGCAATAGCATTACTTGTATGACCCCAGAAAAAGATACATTTTCTTTTTTGTTCCTATTTGCATAATAAACGTTCTGGCCTATTTTGTGTTATAATTATGTTTCCAACAGTTTACCCCAAAAACTACAACACTTTGTGGTATTCCTATACATTATAATAAAAAGTGCCTTTTTATAGAAAATTCTATGTACATTTTTGCGTGACGGCGTTCGCCCTGAAATGCTTGATTTTAAAGTGTTATAAATGAATAAGTAGTGCTTTTAGAAAAATCCTCTCAAATAAATACTTTCTATCTATGCCACTGAACATCTGAAAAAATAATGCTGTATGCCTATTTGGTAGGAAATTTTCTCCTCTACAATTTTTCTCTCTTGACATTTTCTCCTAAAATGCTTAGATAAGGAGTTATTGAGAAAATTTAAAAAAAGGTAGATTTCACCCGACTCAAGGGGTGGTTTTTAGTACCCTAAAACACAGTCTCTTACCAAATTTCAGATTGTCTCTAATTTGTTGAACATCATCCTGTATGTTCCCTGTACTATAGTTTTCTTTATGTAGGTATGTCACAAACTTTATTGTAGGTACATATTAACATTAAAGGTATGTATGTGATCTAGCTATACTTTTTTTATTTATTTTTGATTACCATTTTTATATTATTTACACAATAAGAACTTGAATTAACAGACCACATGTGGATAGCAGGATAGCTCAAATGTAAGTTAAAAAAAAGAACTTTTAGAAAGGCGGTTTTTTTGTCAAATTTCTCCTGATCACATTATATTTCAAACAGCTCGTTCTTTTTGTTCTAAATAAGGCTTTCAATTATGTATTATTATTAAATATCACAAAAATCATTTTTTAAATGAACTATATACTGATCAAAAAGATTTGAACTTGTTTTTTAATCATTTAATTTGCATTGAATAATTATTTGTAACAAGCAATTATAAATCTGTCAGTGTATTTCTCAGTCACTTCTCAGCAGGTTCAACTCGAAGGAAATCTTGACAAATTGCAGGTGATGATTTTGAGAAACGAGAGCAGGTATTTAGACAAATAATTTAAGATTGGATATTTATTTCTGTAGATGTATGATATATGTTTTTTTTTTTTTTGTAGGTATAAATATAAATCCTAGCTCCATCATTGAAAGTGCTAGAAAGTTTTTAAGATTATTGAGGATCTGTGCAATAATTAATTCAAGATCAAACTCTTTTATGCTTGAGTTTAACTTGAACTATGATATTATATGGCCTGTGTTGCTCTGACTGATAATCAACAAAATGGATTCTCTCATGTATTAACTCGTTGGTTTTTAAGATTTTCACAGGCGTCACATGTCTTTTTCTCTGTCTTTGTTGATTGTTGTGAATTAAATGCTATGATTATGTCTGCAAGATAATGCAAAATCATAATAACTTTTGTGTTGACGTAATATATACGAGAATTTTTCACTGAATTCTTTGCTTGTGTAATAAGCAATGGTTCGTTTTTTTATTGTTTCATGTCTATATGATACGTATTAAGCTATTCAATAGAAAAATGAATTTCGTAATCGAAGGCAACGCGCATCAGAATATGTTGGTATTTTTTACACATATAGGATCGCCAATATGGGGTTAACTGCAAAAATTGATAAAAGTAATATAAATTAAGGACGAATCTATGGTATTTTCGAAACCTAGTATAGGTATTTTTTTTTATTATTTAGATAAACATAATGTGCGATCCAAATAACAGTGTATGAAAAAGTCTAATTCCAACCTTATTACTTTAACCGGCTTCCCGAAATGTCCTTCGGTTCCCGATTTCCAACCATCTCTGTCAATCCAGGCGTCCTCCTCCAAGCCTCTATCTCTGATTTCCTCGTCTACTCTACTTCTTAAACTTCTTTTTTTCCTCCTCCGCCTTCTTCTCCCTTCTTGGTTCCACCGTATGATTTACTCAAGTATTTTCATAACTGCCATTTATCGAAGATGCACTGAACCAAATCAGTTGTTTGTCTTTGATTTCATTTATAATTGAAGAGTATAATTTCTAAAGGTTCTAAGTGCCAAAATTTTGATTTTGAGAAACACGAGAAAAATACTACAAACATGCTTACATAAAGTTTCCACTTAAATCCTGTACCATCGTTAAATGATTATCAGAACCAAATGCATGTATTGTTGCCACATGGACCCTTTTAAATTGTATTGAAGTTGAAACTTGGAACCAGTTTCAAACATCCCAAAAATTATCGAGATGGCACTTAGACCCTACTAGATACTCTTCAATTTACTATTGTGTGTCTTAGGTTCATAATTTATCTAATTTTTTGATTTGTGATCCTTTCCATTTTTGACCCCCCTGCCACTCTCATCCAAAAGTTCATTTCAGTTGCTTCCAAAATTTATGTGGTTCTGTCCTTTAGTAGCCTAGACCTCTGAACTATATGTAACTATGCTTTTGACGCTGGTAAAGATATTACCTTCCGGCTTTGTCTATTTCGATCTTCAATTGCTTCATCTAGGGTTCCCTCATTCGAGATTTTTATTTCCAAATATTTATATCAAGTGCATTGTTTTATTTCTTGCCCGTAATTTAATTTCAGGTTTCGTTGTTCTCCTCCTGAGGTCATATATTCTATTTTCGTAACATTTACCTCCAAACCCCAATTCTCGTATTCCTCTATCAATGTACCTACGTGCTATGTACTCCAGGTCATCATAATATTAATCGTCCGAAAAGCTTGGAGTAGGTACCTACATATATTGTATTTGTATTGTATTGTATTCATTGAGAGGTATTCCCAATGTGTCTGCATTTTTTCCACTCCTTAAGCGCTTGTTCCAAGTATATTTTGAAAAGTATTAGAGACAAACAGATGGGAGAAACAAAAGTGGTCAGGAATTTTTGTCAGGTCCTGGTTTAAAAATATTTTATTCCTGTTTTTGAAACCTAAGTTGTTCCTTTTTAAAATGAAATTCTCGTGCACAAATAATTCGGGTACCTAATGTAATATACATAAAATAAATTTAATCTTCTATGAAAATTTAATAGAACGGAACTGGCAAAACAATAGTACGTTTATTTGTGGTAAAATAATTTCTACTAGACTCCGTATAGATGCGAATATTTTTTATTGTTTTATTTCAGGCAAACATATTAATATTTATTTTTTCATGACTAGTTATGAACATACGGCTAACTTTTATCTAATTTAAAATCCTTTATCTTATAGCGGTCCATAATTTGAACTTTATTGTCGCAGCTACTCGTTGTTCCTAGGGCCATAAAAATCTTTATGTATGGGGTAATTTTCGATTTTTTCTCGCTACAGGCAGCAGCGTCAACGACCAAGTTCTCAAGAGCATAATAATAATTTATTCATAATTTGCACTTACTAAAAAAAGATGTTCCGATCAAAGCTGTTTCGGATGTTTGGCAGATCAAGTGTTCAAGAACCATCCAATGTTGATCCGATCGGTTCATATACTCTGTGGTCGGGAGTAGATGGGACAATTTTCGAACTAATAATTTTTGTTCTGACGTTGAGATTAGATTTATTCACAAATTTCCATATTTATTATACTTGTGTCTGTATTTTAAGTAGTTCTGTTAATCTGTTATTTAAAAAGGAAGTGCTCCGGACAACAAGGCCGTGGCGCCATCTATTAGCAGTGAGTTATATTCATATTTTATGATTTTGACATTTAGTAATCAGTTTACTCTTTGAGCGCTCAAAGAGCGGACTGCGTCATCCTTTAAATGTTTGGCATTTATTTCCAAATCTTGCAAAATAAATCTGTGTATCAATAACAGAAATAACAGAATAGTTTTCTGCCCTTTAGTCAATGCACTATGCTTGCGTAGCTTACAATAACTAAATAGTATCGAAGAATAATAAATAGCCAAAATGGTTATTTATGTCATTAGGCCAAGAGGTGGAACTTTTTGTGCTGAGCTCGACGTTTAAAGGCCGAAGCTTAGTGTCAGCACAAAAAGACTTTCTGGGCCGAATGGCATACAACATTTTATCTTCAAGCGACTGCAATAATAGAGACTTTTTGCACCTTTTATTTTGCCATTCCGCTGTGGTTATCGTTATACTGAGTATGCGCAGTACCAAAAAAATGTTCGTTGTACTTATCAGCCACAACGAGCGGCGTTATTTAAGGAGGAATAACCTTGTGCTTATAGCTATACTTATGGTTATGGTAAAACTGTGTGGATGCCACATTGAAGAAAATTGAATAGATGTCATCCCGTTTTAATAAACAATTACCTAATTAAAATCATCTGAAATTCTGAAAAAATAAGTGTGGATTATCATTTAGATGTTATGAAATTGGTTTACATCCGAAGGCGCAGGCGCAGTTCAAAATGAAATAACGGAAATATGTACACGTTTGGCGTTGCAAAATCTCTGATTTTGAAGGTCGTGGTAATCGTTATCGTCGATAAAGGTAACCATAACTGATCCAAAAACTGCTGTTATTTTTAGGGGTGCAAAAAGTCTCTATTATCTCTCACAACTATGCTATAATTTAGGACTTTGTTTTATTTTTAAATACTAAATGTCAAAATCATAAAATATGACTATAATTCACTGCTAATAGATGGCGCCATGGCCCTGTTATCCGGAGCACTTCCTTTTCAAATAAAAAAACTACTTGACATACAGACACAAGTATAATAAATATGGAAATTTGTGATTTGTGAATAAGTCTAATCACACTTAGAGATCAACATTAACAAGTAACTTTTGTAGTTGGCTTATTATAGTTCACCCCGAAAGAATTGAACATTTTTATCAATGCAATACCCTCTTTAGTACTTAGGATAATAGCTTTTAATATCTGTGTTTTGAATTGGCCAAAAAGTAGGTAATTTCATATATTTTTTCCCCAATAATTTTTATATTGAGCAATCCTTCCAGAGTAAAATATAGATAAGTGTCTCTTCAAACCATCTTTGTAACTCTGTTTTAATATAATGTCTATAGACAGGTCCGTTATATACACGCTATAATTTCCTGACATGTAGACATGTACATTTCGGGATCATCCATCATATCCACTAAAAAGTTCGGACTATGCTTGACCCTCTGCTTTAGAACAGCAACAAATTCTCAGAATACCTTGTAAAATTTTGGATCGCAGCTTCAGTATGCATTATAAATTATTGCTGGTTTATTTTATGAATTTATGTATTGCATATCTACATGAAAATTTGGTAAACGATAATGTATATTATTGCTTTTCCAAATCATCGTCCAGTTTATCGGACGTCGATTTCTGATGATGAAAGTCGATTCAGGAAAACGACGTCCATTAGCAAAACGGACGGCTTCTAGGGGTATATGCTTTACGGGATTGGTCCAATTTTTGGGATTTGATAGTCAAAATTTAAAACAAATAAATTGAATAGAAATCTTCACATGGGGGTTGAGTTCTGCTCCTCAAACCATTCAATAGCTTGATTCCTAAATATTCTCTGAATAGCATTAGCATATTTAATTAGAACTATTATGCAGGCTCAATGGAAATGTGAAGGTTATTGAACACCTATCTTCGCGGTTTTTTATCAAAGAGAAATTGTATTATAATGAAACAATGCGCAGTAATATTAGAAGGACATTCTCAACTGTGTTTATTCTATTGTTTTCAAAGTAATATTTTTTAACCAATTTTAGTATTTGTATCGAAATAAAATTAAATTGGCTCTATTTTTAGTCCAGCAGGCAAGTACTTTCTGCTGGAAAGTATTCCGAAGTTATTGATATTTTGATATGTCATTTGTAGGTAGTCTGTGGAGTAAAATCTGAGTTTTTGACCTCGAGAAACCTGTGCTAGCTTGGGGGGAGTCGAAAAACCACGAATTTTTCAGTTTTTTGCTTATATTCTCTAAAGCATGCGTTTCAGCGGAATACACCTTGTTATAAAGTTGAAAAACATCAAATTTCCTTCAAATTTCACTAGTCAAAGGTATTATTTACCGCAATAGTAACCGACATACAGTGCAGTGGTTCAAAAATATAGAAAATTTTGCAACTTGTCAAAAAATTCTTCCGGCCGACCACAATTCAAACCAAGCATGGGATAAACATATTTTATCCTCATCTCTTTCACGTGCGCCCACAGACGATATAATATGTCTACTGTGCACCTGAATTATTTTCCCCGTTAACCGCAACCAAAACCTCGAAATTTTCCAACTTTTCCAGTTTTTTGTTTATAACTTCTCAACAAAGTTGAAGAACTTCAAATTTCCTTTAAATTTCACTGGCCAAAAGTATTTGATTCAATGGTTACTGAGATATAGTGGTTCAAAAATTTAAGTAATTTCTCAGATTATCAAGAATAGCATAGAAATGCATGTAACTTATACATACTATGGAAGATGTTGACCTGAACATTTTTTTTTTCATACATATACATATCTGGGATGACTGAATATTTGCTCCGAAATGGATTTATTTCAGCTTCCCAACACATGTTTTTTCCTGCAGGTCCACTTTCACGAACCAAGGTTCATGGGCAGATGACTCTGGTCACTGTGTTGAAGTGTTTTACCTGAATTTTGAAAAGGCTTTTGACAAGGTACCATTTGAGCGGCTTCTTTATAAACTCCATCACGATGGAGCTTATACTCCTGAGCAACAAAAATTCCCTCAGCTCTTCGCGACCTTCCAACAAAGGTTGCAGAGGCTGAACCTCCCTACACTTTATGAGAGACAGATGCGTCAGGGTCTAGTGGAGACATTAAAAATGATTAGTGGATTTTATAAGTGGCAGTTAAGTATGTTTGAATTCAGTGACAGCCAGCATCTAAGGGGTCATAACAAGAAAAAAAATGCCTAAAACTTATATAAAAGATATTTATCCCATGCTTGGTTTGAATTAACGATGTTCGGACGGGAAAAAATTTTTGACAAGTTGAGATTATTTTTTGTACATTTGAACCAGTTTACCTCGGTTACTATTGCGTTAAAGAAAACTTTTGACCAGTTAAATTTGAAGGAAATTTAAGTTCCTTCAACTTTATAAATAGGTTTGTTCCGCTGAACACGCATGGTTTAAAAGTTATAAGCAAAAAACTGAAAAAGTTCGAAAATGTCTAGGTCTTTCGAGTTCCCCCAAGTTAGTACAGGGTCCTCGAGGTCGAAAACTTAGATTCTACTCCACAGACTATCCACAAGTGACATGCCAAAATATCATTAATTTCGGAATACTTTCCAGCTAGCTCATTTATTTATTACTTGTCTGCTGGCCTATTTATACACTAGCCCCGAATAATATGTCTGAACCAATACATCCATAGTAACATATAAGAACTAAAATTTCGGCAACAATATTAGATTTATAAAAAACCAGGAATTAAGTGCAGGCACTCATCGGAAGTTAGTATTTGAATTGGATTTTGGATGTTATTTTGATATTCACAACGTTATATGTTTATTTTAGATAATTGTCTCCATTATTTGAAAAATATATAAGAAAACCTTATAAACAGACAGCCAGTAATACATAATAATATGCGTGATTGGAGTGGTATTTGTGCTATTACTATTACTGTATAGATAGACGGAGTAAACCAAATTTTTATTGGTAAGGGTAGGGGAGCAGCACGGGCGTACGGTGCAGGGCATAAAGCAAAGATGAACAATCACTAGCCTATTTATGCCAAGACTCTCCCAATACGATATGGGAGCAGATGAGGTATTCCAGGTCTGATCCGATAAAAAGCTCTTAAAAACTCAAGGTGACTGGGGTACCTCTGGTCACCTACACCGTTGTCTTTCCATCTATGGCATTATAATCTGAGAGGAAATAATTGTTTACACGTATTACGCTCCAACAATCTTCAAATGTGACAATAGGTACCGGATTCAAATAAATAACACACATGGAAAAGGGCAAACGCATTACAAAGATAACCTTAAGATAGGTATAAAAAATAGATCGGTTTTGTTCGGAATTGAAATCATGATATTTTAACAATGATGCTTAGTACTGCCCACGGATTCCACGGAAAACTATTTGATTGCAACACGTAATTTTCTTTAATCTGTAGTATAATAACAGTCCTATTATCAAGGTCAAACATCTAAATAATCTTTAAGCAATATTTATTCATATTATGATTGTTGAAAGGAAAAGTATTACCATTAATCTATATATATAAAACACAAAAAATGTTTCTCTCTGTCTGCCTACCTACATAATATGTCCGTTATAGACTTTGAAACCATCCGACCGATGTGCCTCAAACCAGTTTAATATGAAATGTCAAATTGTGACAGGTGCAGATTTTTGAACCATTTCTTCGCAACGAATTTTGCTGAAATTTTGCATGCACTTTAAGTTCGGGTGAGAATACATTTTAGACCACTAATAAAATGTCAACTGTCAAATGTGACGGGTGCAAATTTTTGAACCATCATACACTTTAAGTTCGGGTGATAATACAATTTGAAATACTGTAATTTTCGACAGATATCGGCTGTCAATATATTACAAAAGGGCGTCATATGCGTGCGCGATGTTCAGAATCGGAAGCGCCATAAGACGTTGAAAAAATTTGACAGATGGCAACTGTCAAATGTGACAGATGGAGAGGTGGGCAGGTTGTCAAGACTACCCCCGTCCTTAAAAATTTGCTTTTTGTAACAAATAAACAAAATTATTTATTTTTTTAGCGTAGTAGTAAACGCCGGGTATCCGCTAGTCATACAATAGAAGTTAAAAAATACTTCAAGTCTAATTATCACTATTGCAATTGTCCCATAATTGCACCAATAATATCGCGCAAATCAATTGTTTATGGTTCAAATTTTCAGTATTTTATTGTTAAAATGAAATGTTCAATTTGATGGATGAATGAAATTCTATTCCGCTTTAACATCCATTTCTTTGCGAATTGATGACCTGAGCTGAAACGATAAAAATATTAATTAAAACGTTATTATTAGAGAGGGCTTATTTTGATTCTATTTTGAAATATTGGGATTTTCGTCAAATTAATGTAACAAAAATAAGCCAAGGGTGTAGGTTTTGCTATTAAATAAAAGCCGAAACGCATGCACCCCATCATGGATATCATATTATTATCAAAGAAGTGCCCTGAATACTGCCAATAGCCGACTGTTTTTCATATTAAACTAAATATATTACCTACTTTACATAACGCGAATTTCCTCAAATTGTGTAGGTATGAACTTATGTATTGATTTTTTTTTTCTGAAATAAAGTGCCTTTATAAATAGGTATCTTATACTACTTAAATATTCTCTTTTTGTTATTACTTTCAAAATCAATAGGATGTATCTATAAAACCGAAATATGTTAGGTACCTAATACCTATGCATATTATGAAGTGGCTATTCAGAAAGGTCCTAACTGCTACCTACTAAAAAAACCTTAATTTTTCTATATTTTCTTAATTATGCTAATAATCAAGTATCTTTCTATTTCGTGTACCTATTCCAAAAAACTTTCTACTGCGTTTATATAGGAAATAGGCTATAATAATTTACGATCGATATATTATCAAATACCTTATAGGCTTAAAGGAAATGTAAAATCAAATATTGCATTACGAGTATAAATGCGGTAATTTTAAAGCAATACTAATTAGATTGTGGGTGCGATTTTATCCAAAAGCCAAAGAGAGCGCTTATGTAAATGTTATTTTAAATATAGTTTTAGATTGGCTACTACATTTTGAAAATGAGAAATATACCTACTCCATGCCAATAGTGAAATAAATACCTACTTCTTAAATACTTAATCTACGTGGGTGTCATTATGCCACATTTAGCATTGTCATTTGAATATCATTAGGTCCTTCATAATAGCACTATAGTGCGTTGAAGAATTCATAAAAACATCCAAACTATAAAATGAAAAATATACAAAAAGAAGGTTAGTTACCAGATCACTGTAACAAATTTGAGATATTTTCTCTATCTCTATTGACGTTTCCTCTCCATTGATTTCGAGAAGAGAGAAGAAGACAGCAAGTGCCATAGCGATAGAGATAACGGTCTCTATCTGTTACAGAGCTCCAGCCCAGAAGAACCGTTTCATTGATGCTGTGTCGATAATCGAAGGGACACTTTCGAACTCAGAATCACCAATATTAATATTATTTTCCACTATAAAACTGAATTTATGGCACAAAAATGGACTCCAATATTGAAGCTGCCAAAGTCAAAGTTCTAAAAATCAACAAGCAGGTTCCTGACTAGTACGGGCACCTGCTAAATTTTGAATTTTAATTTGAAAAGTTTTTGCTATTTCAAGGCAATATTTAGGACAACTTTTTTTTTTAGTAATTTTTCAGCTATAAATTCACTTTTGAATGTAGTTTGGTTTGGTACAAACATCTTTGAATGTGTATTATCATGATCCTCGCGACAATTAAAATAATATGGCATACTATTACCACCAGATTATTTTTATTTAAGTAAACGTCAAATCATTTTTAACCCATATTTGCTCAGTTCCTTTTTCATAAAAAAGAATAATTATAAGATAGAAAGATAGAATACTAAAGTTAATTCCCATACAGGTAAAAATATATGCATAAAATACATTTTAGTGGCAATAAATTAGATAATTATCTTTCATAAGGGATACTTTCAGCGCGTCAAAACTACACGAAAGGGTCTGTCATCAAAGAAGCAACTGCGAACAGAAACTGTTCCCCATGTTGGGTTGGGACAACGTGAAAGATTGCAAAATCGTTCCCTCTATGAAAGGAAACGTTTGACAAAGGCTTTCGGCTTCTGGCAGGCTGGACACAAGCCACCAAGGAAGTGGATGAAGTTGGAGAAAACCAGAGAGTGCGAAGAATCTCTATAACAGAAAAAGATGAATAGCTATTAAAATCGGGGGGCAGAATGTACAGAATGAAAGATGAATTATTTTCGAAAAGTTCAAGTAGCCGGAAATCACTTTACCACATACCCAACATAACGGAGAACAATACGAGCATCGCAAGTATTGTATATTTCCTCATATACAAAATACAAGAACGTAACATTAAGAAATAATGCCTGAAACAGATACAAGTATATGTAGTAATATATGTAAAAATCAATAGAATTACATAATAATCAGCGATCTGGATGCAAAAATAGTGTAAAGGGAAGATGCCGAAAAATCCGTATAGCATTTTGGAACGTGTCAACGGAATCAAAGAGGTTGAATCCTGGTTAGTTTCAGTGAGAGTCGTAAATTGTATATCATGAACACCTTCTTCAAGAGAAAGAGAACTGGGAATGGACGCGAACATCACTGGAGGGCAGAACCGGAAATGAGATTGACTGTTTGATAACATCAAACGGTGCGTCATATCAAACGATTCTGACAGTTCTTCATAATGTTCCTCCGACGAAAACCCTATGTACTTAGGAAATACCCTAGATTAAATACCCCACATGCTATCAAGTATTCTACAATATCCTCACCAGACGTCCGTGATGCTGGACCTTCGAGAGAAAATGAATTGGAAATTTGTGACAATTTTCCTAATACCGTTGACAGAAACTTTAAAAGTGACAATTCTGAAAATATTCCGAATTTGAATAATGAATGTACAATTTGTAAGAAAAAATTTACTTCTATAAGAGGTCCTAAGTTACACGTCTCTAAAAGCCATAGTGTTTTATCGAAGGTATCTTGTACTGTTCACCAAACCATGATTGATACATCAGAAGATTTAAACCAACATGCTGCTAAATGTGACCTATCTTGTTAATCCTTTAAAGGGTCATTTCACGAAAATCATACGAGCATACTTTCTTCGCACCCAGCGAATCACACGCTCAATCATTCGTGTTCCAGTTGTGGACAAGTATTCATAAGATCAAGTAATATACTAAAGCATCGAAATAGTAAGAAATGTATCAGAGAAACGGCAGCGCTTTCAAGATCTGGTCCCACTCAATCACAACCATCTTGTTCTAATAATGAAGCTTTCCAAAT
The DNA here is from genome assembly GCA_917834065.1 of Ceutorhynchus assimilis. Classification (NCBI taxonomy): domain Eukaryota; kingdom Metazoa; phylum Arthropoda; class Insecta; order Coleoptera; family Curculionidae; genus Ceutorhynchus; species Ceutorhynchus assimilis. The sequence continues at coordinate 85,459,096 of OU892277.1, forward strand.
CAGGCCATATTCTACATCATCTCATGGTACGAATTATGAGACGTATTCCGCGTAGTGTTCGTCCTCAAAACCAATAAAGACGAGTCTTGGCATAAACTTTTTTCTTTTTCTCGTAATGTACTTAGTTTTTCGCACAATAAAGTGAGAAAGAAATAATTATCAGTTTTAGTGAAGAAGGGACTAGCCAGTTTATCTTCTGGTAATTCTGGCAATGATGCGCATATTATGTCAGAAAATGCTGCTTTTCGGTCGTCGGCAGAATCATATACTAATGCATTGAAATGCAGAGTCGGTGCCAAACTAGTCGATGGTGACATTACACGTGCTATACGGATTTTTCTCTTCTAAAGACTCTATGGCACCTAACACTACTTCTACACTGGTGAAGCTACGTGCAATAGATCCTGCTGTACCAGATGGTGCTTCATTCCTGTTAGAAATGACAGGCGAGTTCCCTAATTCTGTCAATAATGACCAGATTCGTCGTGCAATTTATACATTCAAACATGGTTCTGCTAGCGCTTTTGATGGTTTACGGCCTAAACATATAATAGACTTGACTTAGAATGGTAATAACAACTCTTCTGTGTACTTGTTATCCGCTATTGGTGGTGTAGTTGATTTAATGATCCGAAGGAAAGTTTGTGACAGAATTTGTAGCCTACTCTACGGAGCTTCAATATGCGCTCTTATGAAAAAAGATGGGGGAATTAGGCCAGCAATCGGAAATACTATAAGAAGAATTGCTGGAGAAGTTGACAGTAATCGTGTTCAATGTTCAGTTGGATCTAAACTTCGCCCCTTTCAATTGGGCTATGGCAGCAAAGGTGGTGCTGAGGCTATGGTTCATACGGCGCGTTCTTCTATAAACGAGAAAGATAACGCAGAATGTCGTGTTTTTTTGAAACTAGATTTCCGGAACGCTTTTAACTCTGTCAGCAGACCTCAACTCCTGGAAATGGCACAGGAATTTATTTCTGAGTATTATCAATTTTTCTGGCAACAATATCGCTACCCTTCTTAATTAAGATACCTTGAACACACCATCGATTCTGCTTGGGGACTCCAACAAGGTGATCCAGTTGCACCTCTAGGATTCTGCAATGCTATAGCACCTTTAACGCAACGATTAAATTCTGCTCTGGTTTCATGGTATTGGGTGGAGCTCCAGACCCCGTTCTTCAAGATATTCAAATTATTGCCTCAGCAAAAAACAAATATGGCTTGGAATTGAACTGGGGAAAATGTGAGGCTTTTATATATGGTGGTTCTTCTTTGAATCGTCGTCCAATCGAAAAAGAATTGAAAGGTTTTTCGGCCGATAGAAAATTTATGACACATAGCAAGATTTGTCACTGCTAGGTAGTCCTTTGAATGATGAAGCTGTACCTAGCATTATCGCAAAGAAAATTGATGAACTCGCTCTCAAGACTTCTCGTTTGAACGCTATTCTTTCCCAACAAGCCTTATTTCTACTACGTCATTGTTATAGCATTCCAAAGTTAATTTATGTACTTCGCAATTATCCATCGTTTCGCCAGATAGATTCGTGACGAGCTTTCGATGATCAACTATTAAGACTCGCTGTTGAAACGATTACTAACGTAGAAATGGACTTGGAAACTTGGCATGCTGCTACTCTACCTGTAAAGTTGGCTGGTTTGGGAATACGTTTCGCGGAAGAACTAGCTGTTCCTGCCTTTCTGGCATTGTTTCATTCCGTGGCTGATCTTCTCGGCGTGCTAACAAGAAACATAGCACCTTTCAATGTAGTTTCGTACTCAGCAGAAGCTTTGGAATTGTGGAAATATGAAGCCGCTCTTGGTGTACCTGAATTTATTGAACGTAAGCTACAAAAGAGTTGGGACTATCCTATCGTGTTGAAACGTTATGAAAGTTTGTTGTCACTATCTCAAGATAATCCTTTACAAAAAGCACGTTTATTGGCTGGATGTTCTGCTGAGTCTGGGGCATTTTTATATGCTCTACCAGCAGCTACTCTAGGAAAACTCTTGGACAACGACACTTTTCATATTGCTGTTGGTCTTCGACTTGGTACAAAACTTTGCGAACCCCACTATTGTAATTGTGAAACCAGGGTGGATGGGTGGGGTTACCACGGTTTATCCTGTGGAAAGATGACTGCGCGTCGTCTTAGTCGTCACACTTCGTTGAACAATTCTTTGCAAAGGGCTTTAAGAATTGCAGGAATACCATTGCTCACGTATTGTTGGGAAACAAACGTCGGCTTACATGGGATGTTACATGTGTAGATACTGTTAGCCAAAGTAACATCGTCTCATCGTCATCAGGCGGTCGATCCGCCGTTAAAGCAGCAGAAAATAGGAAGGTGCAAAAATATGAGAGTTTGCTAGAACGCTTCATCTTCTACTCCTTTGGTGTAGAAACAATGAGATCTTGGAGTCAATCAGCAAAAAAACTTGTTTCGGAAATTTCTCAGAAAATTTATAAAAAATCGCAAGAGAATCGTTGCTTTGAACTAACCCAAACTAACCCAATGTTGTAGAGCAGATGAACCTGAAGAACTTTCAAATTTAAACTAACTTCTAAAATAAATAGTTTTGAAAATATTCTTCCGACAAAATATTTTTGATCACAAAGGGCCTCATATCTTGAAAAGGAATAAAACATCGACAACAATAAGAACAAAACATACGGATACGTTTTGTATATGTATATCCAAAGAACGATAAATTTTTGCTAATATCCTATTTCCAACCAATGACCAACTTCCTGTCATCTACCGGTCTTGTTAGTGAAGAGTTTTTGGGACACCCAGCATATCTGCGAACGAGAACCCTTACATTATAATTATTAGTAAGTGTCCAACGTGTATAGCAAAATTCTTTGTTCTAGGTTGAGCCGTTATTGAGCTAGAGCGCCAACAGACAGACACACAGACCGACCGAATTGAGAAAACATGATTTTCGTAATCCATGGACCTGAAAACGTATAAATTTGTGTGATTTTTTACGGATCCAACACACTCCTTTAGTTCTACCGAAGGAAGTAAAACGAAAAAGAACCGGAACTGATTCGTGTTACGTAAATTGTCTTTCAAAAACCGCATATTGTAATCAAATAAGCCTATCAAATTAATTATTGTAATGCGTGTTTTTATTCGCTTTATAGTAACGTTACAGAATAAATAAAATGCTCCATTATTTATGCAATTAAAAGTCCGATTGCAAATGTTCATTATATAACTTATTATATCATTTTATAGTAAGCCCTGTAACCATAGTATTAAAACTACATTAATGAGTATGTACTTACTAGGATTTATATATACCCTAATAGTTTGTATTAAAACTTTGCTTTTTTCAAAAGAATTATTATAGTCTATTTTTTTTGAAAGCTGGTATAATCAAACTGTCACCTCATCGTTTATTGCAGGTGGTTCATTCACTCTTCAAAGGATTTAGGGAATTAAAATTGGTCGAGTATGATTGATTATACCAGCTTACTAAAAAATACACTATAGCTATCCAACACAGTGGGACAAAGTTAATGAAGTTGAACAAATAAAGTTTGCGGGTATTGTTAAGCTGAAAATTGTGAAGTGTGGGAGGTTTATATCTCACCATTATGAATACGGACGATAGAAATCGAAGCAAAAAAATAACTGTATGGAAAAACAGCAGAGATATTCGGTTTCAGATAAAAATCGCGAGTGGTTTTATCAAGTTCAAGTTCAATAATCATGTATAACTCAACGTCAATATTGCATTTTTTAAAATCGGACTACTCGCGGTATACAGGAATTACCAATCTTTTTTGATTAGGGTTTTGGGATTTTTTTTCGAACTTCAACAAAATTTCTCTGCGGCCGTCTGCTATCTGAATTTGAAGATAGAAATATGCCAATCGCCGGCGATCCAAGATATATCCGAAACAAATTTTAAAAGAAAAAAAAGAACTAACCCAAAAGAAATAGAACGGTAAGCACCTGAAATAATGTGTTGCATTTTGTCAACATGACCAAACGCAAACATATAAATTTTACTTAACATTCAATTTCCGTTATTGCCAATAATTATTGTAAAAGCTAGAAGCAAGCATTTATAGGGTCATGTTTGGATTTTATATTTTTACCCCTATTATGAATATAGGTTGAAGTACATTCTATTACTAATAATTACTTGTTTACGTCAAATATCATCAAGTACTAAATCAAGGAACTTGAAACTTAAAGTACTTTGTAAATTGGTCTTTGGTAATTGTAGTTGCAGCAAATAGATCCGCGTAATTGGGTATAGACACCCTTTTATTTGAAATACTATTTCTCAGTATAAGCGGGGATATTTACTTCCTTAAGGAACATGCCAGTAACTTGAGTATTACGTTCCGAAAAGAAAATTTAGATAATCCCTATATGGCCAAATTTCAACAAAAAATGTTTTTTGACATGTGGGACTGAAGGCAATGTCAATAATTTCATAAGATTTGAAGATTTTTATGCTCGAAAGAAAATTAGAACACGTCTCACGCTAGAACCGTTTATGAAAAGACCCAGACCGAAATAATTGAAGACGTAAGAATGATAATTAAAGTCCATTTATCTAAAACAAAGACTTTAACAATGTTTTTTTTTCCCTAGTTTATTTTGTTGCAAACGTATTTTGTTGAGGGAGGCCTAATTGGATGAAACCTAATTGTTGAAGAGAAAATCACGGTTATCTAATCACTAGCACTGGATTGTGTTCACCTCCCGTTTATCTGAATGACCAGACAAATAGTGAAAAAAATTCTCCTCGACCATTCTTGATGATATGAAGAACTAAAGTTGAGCAGTCAACTTATTTATTTCCAATTTTTTTTTAAACTGCGATATTCCTTATAAAGTTCCAGGAGTCTTTTATTGATCTATGACAAAAAAAAAAATTACATAAGATTAACTCTATATTATTTTAACTTTTCTTTTGGGGTTCCTTAAAGGGTCCCCCACAACGTACTGGAGAGCTCATACGTCATTTTGGAATTACCTGGTTCATTTTACAAAAACAGCTTATTTTATCAAATAAAATAAAATACGTATGCATGGGCGCCGCCAGGATTAGTTTCAGGGAGGTGCATTCGGGCAGTGGCGGCGCGTGGATTGTTATATTGGTTCAAATTACTAATTTGAGAAGGTGAATCCCTGACGCAGGAGCTGCCGGAGGCGCGAAAATTTTTCCGAGTGTCACGCCCATAGAAGCGGTTATTTTGAACTTTAAAAAAAATAATTTTTCCAGGTGATTGAGTAAGTTATATGATGTTTTCACCTCGGTCGAAAGTGGCACGAATAGTGGCGGATCTAAGGACGAGTGGCCCTCAGGACAAAATATATTTGAGGGCTTCCAGTCCTAACCTATCCCTTGAGCAGTGGCGCACCCAGAAAATATGTTTGGGGAATGGGGGCACCCTACAAAGGTTGTGGCTTGTGTCTGAAAATCTAAATAAAAAATTGACGTGTCGCAGGGTGCCAGGCCATGATGTCAAATTTTTTTGTATGTAAAAATACAGTTTTGGACGGGCAGCCTAGGGGGGCCCTGGACCAATGCCCCCCCTGGGTGCGCCACTGCCCTCGAGTGCCACGTAAAAAAAAAGTAGGAAAATAAAAATGCGGCCTGGAAATAGTGGTAATCAAATCACAATACCAGGTGTCCCACTAAGGTCGGCCAGGTACGATATTATGGAAATCATAGACCTTACGGCTTCGGGATTTTTTTTTTCTTCACTTAATCGGCCAAGAGAAATTGATGGAAATTATTTTCAAGTTTCTAGGATGACCGCTAGGGGGCGCAATTACGATGATATAGCTAAAAATTCAACTTTTCTCAAGAAATCGCTATATTAAGATACTGTTTTAACAACAGAAATCAAAAGTTCATTAATTTTTGCGCCAGTTTGGTTATTAGGCTTTTTTTCGTATCTACAGTAATAAGGGTGGGGGAAGCTAATGAAAATTTTTTTTTAGAAATTGCTGTATCTTCCATACCCCTCATTCAAACTCATTCAATTTGGGTTTATTTGGAAGAGAATTTCATTGTTATCAAGAACACCACTACGTTCGAGGTCGATAGTTCCCGCCGCGTCTTCTAGAGGGCGCTGTTTATTCAAGATACAGTTTTTTCTAATTTTCATGAAAAATCCAAATGGCATAATATTATTTTTGTATTGCTGTGCTTAAAGAGCAAAAAAATATCTTTATTTTGGCGCAAATCGCAATTCAATATCTGCATTCGTTTTCAAGTTACGTAAGGTCTATGGTCTCCATAATATCGTACCTGGCCGACCTTAGTGGGGCACCCTGTATATATGGACGGTTGGGTCGGTCTGTGTTTCTCGGAATTATGGTTGGATATATTCGGAAAACTTGGGAAGCATGCTCAGCGTTGCCAGATGCTCTCAACCACAAAAACGAATACTATTAGGCATGGGCGGTATGGTCTATGATATTTTAGAAAATAGGAATTGAGTCTTTATTTAATGTAGCCTAATTAAAATGTTATTATATTTGATTTGCATGTATGACATTTTTTTCTACATATTCGAAATTTTCCGCAGCATCGTGGGGCCCTTTTTGACCATGGGCCCCTGGGCGGCGCACCGAACTGCTCAGTGATACGTCCGCCCCTGGGGCACGGGCTTCTCGGAATTTAATACTTTTTTCGGACTATCAAATCGTAGAAATTTAAGAAATGTATGTCAATAAACTAGAATTTAAGTAAATTCGAAATTCTCGCCATTCTACAGGTCGATGGCGCGCGAAATAAAAATAAAATAAGCCGATCCGAGCCGGAAGTGACCCGAGGAATGTCGCGGGGAACAAAGAGTGCGAAGAGGCCATCGTTTCCCGTTTCGCCAATTTTTTCAAACAGTAACTATTAAAAAAATAATAATAATAAAATAAAAATAATTTTTTCGGTGTATTTCTAACAGGGGGGTGCAAGTGCACCCCCTGGCACCCTGCTGCCGGTGCCCATGTACGTATGCGAATAATTCTTCCCCTGGGACACACCACCAGCCGTGAGTCGTAGTTTTTAGTTTAAGATTCAAAAATAGAAGTAAATTTGACATACTAAATTTACGTGCTTACTCTATGGGTTTCCAAACCTTATGGCACATAATAACTTATCAGTGAGAGATCAGCCATGCTTGGCCAAATTAATCAGGTATTTCCTTTTCTTCACTTTCCTGAGAAATATGTGAGCAAGGCACCAAGCTTATCGTTGAAGTTGAGAGTATTAAAGATATTTGAGTATATTAACTTTAATTGTGCAATACGTTTTCATATTAGCCTTTTTTACACTTTTCAAGCCGTAGGCGACGTACAAACAAAGCATTTATATAAATAGCCTTTAATTTGGTTTATTCCATTATAATTATTGCATTAATTAACTACTTTTAGTAGGTACCTACTCTCTGTTATAGGCAATACATTATAATTTGTCAACTGGCATTACATGATCACTATACCTATAAATAACGGGCGTTTCAATTTTACATTTTTAGTCTTGTTACCAAAATGTCTATAGAAAGTTCTTCTATCAATGAAACTTTTCGATCATTCATAGATGGGTTAATCGAAAAATGTTACCGTTTTTTAAAGATGTTTCAGCTCTGCGAACTGCTGGTATTTGTTGTGATTATGGTGAATAGATACCTGAAACAAAACAAAATAGCGTTAGTATGAAACTAATTCTAAATAAATTATATTCTAATAGGTTTGTTCAATCTGGGGGTGGAAATGTTTTCAGAAACCTGATAGTTCAATGTCCCCAAATAATCAGGCCAAAGGAAAACCTAGAGCAGCGTTGCCACCTCACGAAAATTAAATGTAATAGATTGAGGCCAAAATTGTAATAGATTTGACTTTTTGGTAATAGATTCTTTCATTCTGTCACTTCTCTCAGTTATGCATGACAGATGACCAAAATATTGAATGGGCGCTTTTTTTTATCAATCTCTCCACCATTATGCGCCGTATTTATTTGTATGCTCAATTTACTCATTTACATTATTTGTTTTTGTTGTTATAAATTATAGATATAGGTATAGGATTATTTACTCTTTGGTCATATTATTTATTTACAACCAAATACGTAATGTTGACATTTCTGACTTTTCAAAAGTTTGAAAGTGACACTTTTTTGAATTTTACTTTCCACCCGAGTGGAAAGTAAGTTCTCATTTCCTAAAATGTTCAAGACAAGTCCTGCATGTCAAATGTTTTTTTAGATGAATCAGAACTTGTCAAAAAAAATTTAAATTTTTTTTTAGTATTTAGTCGAAATTGTGAGGTCTGTAATTATAGTAAATAAAATAGTATACAAACCTCGGTAGGAAGTTTCATTCCTGTCTCGAGATTAAAGTTAACTAACTAATCTCTCGACAGTAATGAAACACTTCCCACCTCGGTATGTAATATACTATTGTGTCCATTTGCATATTTCTCACATTTTTCATAATAAATATATTTACAGTGTATCGGGTTTATTCTGTAACTCAAATCGAATCGACAATCGAAAACTTGAATCGATAACTGTGGAAATTTTTCCACACCATAGATTTTGACAATGACAACTTTACTTTGAAACATAAACAATGCCGCTTATTGGTCGTAAGATGCCGTGTACCTGCATTCGACGAAGGTATCGTTTTCCAATAATATAAAAGAATACCTCACCTGCAAGGACACGGCATTTTGCGACCAATCAGAGCCACGCGGTATTGTTTATGTTTCAAAGTTGACAATGTCAAAATCTATCTTGGGAAAAAATAGAGTGTAGTAAACGTCATAATAAAAGTATAACCAAGCCAAGCCAAATATGAAAAACTGAAAGTGAAAAACAACAAACAACAAATGACTCAAATGAGTTTGAGGCTATGTTAGTAGGTGATTTGCTCTGTTTCTGCAGAAATCACAAACCAGTCAGAGTGAATTTCATTGGTTGAAACTAGTTTTCTGACTGTTTCGGACACAACATTGACAAATGATGTTTTTTTAAAGTGTTCTGCGTGGTTTGATATGATTATACAACTCACTATACATTTTTCCCATATGACACGGGAGGCTTAACAAGTGATAACCCTTTGGGATTATCGCGCTTGGTGGCAATATGTCAATAGTAATAATAAAAATTAATGAAGTATTGAAGTTTAGTTTGTTGTATAACCTTTTGAATACCACTCGATGTTTCAGGATTACCTAATACTTTTACCTGACACTCAACGCGTTACCAGCAACACCACTCCTTCTTCGGAGTCGTGGTGTTGCTGCGTAACGCGTTTCGTGACAGGTAAAAGTATTATCCGGTAATCCTGAAACCTCTTGTGGTATTACATTCGATAATTTATGACGCCTGGTAAAATTTTTTAATTGCTCAATCATCAAAACATAATTTTCCCAAAAAAAGTAATAGATTTTTTCCTTTGGTAATAGCGTAATAGAAATTACTTGATTGTAATAGATCTATTACGATTGTAATAGGGGTGGCAACACTGACCTAGAGAAAAAAATTCTACTTTTGTTTTAAATTGGAAAAAATATGATTTCACGCAAAATCACCCAATAAAATCCTAAGAAGGAGAGCGAAATTGGACTTGAAGGATTTTCACTAATTACTGTTACATAAGCGGTTTCGTAGTTTAGTGAGACTTGAATAATTTGAATTAACCTGAACTATTCGCAACGCATCAATATATCAATGATATCACTATTCCATAACCCTTGGAAAGACAGCGGTAATAATTGTGAATTCATATTTATTATTTAATCTAAGCAAATCTCGTATCGCTTGGATATTTTCCGGTCTGTCTGATTCCGTCGTTTTGAGGATACGCAGTGGAGGCTTCGCGTCTTCTTCATTACTAAGTTGCATTTGCCAATATCTACTTTTCATATCTACAGCTAAGAACCACTTGGATACTGATAGGGTGTTAATGGCCGATCATCAATACAGGGTAGCTTGATTCTTCGTAACGTCATTCAAGCATTTTCTAATGCACATACAACCTCCTTAAAAGATTCCTTCCAATTACTAGTATCACCAGCGCGGACAGTCGACTATAAATACTTTTATAACGTTATCCCAAGGCATTAGGCTTCTAGAAGAATAGTAGGTATCATCGTAGTTGGCGAATACGTGTGGAGCTTCTTGAGTTGATGCGATGTTCTACTAAATTAGTTCGCCCAGTAATCATTCCTTGTAAAATATATCAGCTTCTGCTTCCATGAAATCATTGATTTTATTGTTGACCTAGATGATTCCAGCTCTTTTTGAAGTTCTAGCGATACGTATACTTCAATTTATACAGGCTCCTCCTTTTCGTATTCCACTACTTGAATAGCTGGTTTACCGATGACTTCCTTTTTCTTCAATGTCACTCGGTTTTTCGTTAGACTCGCTGTTGGAGTTGACTTAGCCGTATGCCACAAGGGTTGTACTGTGCCAACATTCTGTTCATTGCTGCACTACCAGGTTGTACACGTCTCCTAGCCCTCTCCTCCACGATTGACTCACTGCATCCAGAAATTTGTTTATCTTCTTCGACTATAATTTTAACTTGGCAGTCCTTATTTCAAGGTGAAAACCACTGAAGATGTCATCGCGAACCGGCGCATCTACTTATACGCGACCGCCAGTCGCTGGTGAATGAGTAGGAAAGCGCTAGATTTACGTTCTTCTACACAGTTGCCTACGACTGACGAACGCGAGTGAGTAGCTGCGTTTGGTTCGCGATGACATCTGCAATGCTCTTCAACGCAACATTTCGCGGCGGATTTATCAAAGTTCATAGTCCACCACAAAAAGTTGGTCAGGAGATTCCACAACTGATTACTGTTGAGCAGAAACATTTCCATTCAGCCTTACCATACAGCATTTGATTCGCTATCAACAACAAGTAACAACACATTGCTGGTGTTTTCACTACAAACGAGAATCCAAAGGTCAGGTATGCAGTGGATGCATGCTTAATTTCCGAAGGCGGAAAATAACTCGTGTTGAATCTTAGTCATGGAAAGTAATGACGACGGGGTTTTTTGATTATTCAGAATGGGACTGCTCCCAAAAAATCTGGTTTCAACAACAACGCTGAACGATATTGGAATTTCTTGGAACGCTGACATGTCGGCCATTCTTGCTCAATGAAGACAAAACGGTTGAAAATATGCCTAATCGTAAGTATCGGGAAGTGTAACGCTATTCACCTTAGAGTCACGACTTGTCTCCTTGCGACTTCCATCTGTTCAGCAAATTGCAGAAATCACAAAAGAGAGTAGAGTAGAGTTTAATGAATCTAGAGGACTCGTGCCTTAATGTAAACGAGGACTCACTCCAAAGTTGTTGAATAAGAGTTCCTCACATCCTCTGAACGTGTTGCTATTGAAGAATCATTTTATTGTTGAGTTTAATTGACCATCCTATACTTAAGTTTATACAAATTATAGTGCTAAGTTTCAAGAATGTATTAGGAAGTAGAATGGCAGAATGTTGTATTGCGTACAAGAATTGAACTCATCGATAGCTCATCACCAGTTGTTACAATACACGCAATCCGAACGCAATCCTCTGATCACAAATTGATTCGAGGAAGTAACTGCAAGAATGTTCACTTGATACATAAGAAACTCCTACCTCCTTGTTTTTTTTTAGTTACATATCCATTATCCTGCATATATTATTAAAGTGAAAAAAAGCAAGCCATAAGTTTTTTAGTTCAATTACTTTGTCACATAATAATAATAAACCAATTAAAGACTAAATTATTCCTAGATACATTCCTAATAAAGGAAATTATTTTTACATTTAAATATATTAGTCGTACCTAATTTGATATAAAAGTAATTAAAAAAGTAGACTGATTACCTAACAAATCTCAATACGAAAACATGCGTCGAGAACAAATCTAATAAATTCCAAAGAGTATATCTATTAATAATAATGCACAGTTAATTGGTGCATACTTTTAGGTAGTTAACATAGATTCAATAAGATAAAAAGAATTGCCATAAATAGACTATCTCTCAGTTATATAATTCTAATTTGATACGTGTAAAAGCCTACAAGGATGCGGTTATCGGTTAAGTTGAAAGTCCATTTGTGCAGAAATTCTTGGATGGTCTCCTGATCAAGATTACGCATGAAACGGTGAATAAAATCGTTCAGTAACGCAGTTCGAACTTATATTTATTGTGGATGTTTAGCTCAATTATGCACGTAATAAGTTAGTTAACAAGTGAAAATAGCCTATGTATTTATGCCTGAAGCGTTTTTTCAATATTATGCGGATTACTGGAAAAATACGATGATTTTTAAATAACATCCTTGAGCACATTGACTTAAATTTCACCGTTTATAGAATTGTAGGAATTAGGAAATGTAGTATTTGGATATTTTTTACCAGGATACGGAAAAAAATATATATTTCAAAAAGCTTAGGGTTTTGACTTTTGTTTTCTCAATTTTTTGTTGTTGTCCACTGTAATAGAAACTATAGCATGTATAGTGTTTTTGATAAGAAACGTGCAATTTTCAGCAAATTGAATTATTATTTCAAGTTATGACTGCAATTCGTAACGAAAAGTGAATATGAACCTCAAAGTTAACGTATGCCTAAAGTTAATCATTAATTCGTCATAATATCTACGCATTTGTGAGTTGAGGGCAGTAGATCGTTGGGAAATTTAGTCCCCCTATAATTTTGTCACTCTTCAAGCTTATTTTTTTTTGTCTTTTTTCGTAATATTCAAATGTCCCGTCTCTATAATAAAACCATAATCTGGGATATCCGATAACGTCGACCGTTGCTTTTGCTGGATTTACATCTCCAAATAATGTTTATTTCAAATAATTGTGCTAATATGAGTTATCTGGAAAAACATGATACCTATATTTTCCATATTAATTTTTCACTGAAAAAGAACTGGTAATAATTTTTCTAGTAAGTAACGTACATAATGACTTTACTTATATCCGTGCAAACTACGAATGTCCAAAAGTTACGACTAATATTTAATTTTTAATTGTAAGTAGGTAAGTATATCAATGTTACGAAAATGGATCGACAACCCGGCGAGGATTCTAAAAAAAAAATAATTGTTTACGTATGACAGCGCGTCTTTTCTGGGACTTCTATTATACAGGGTGTTCCGAAATTATTGCACATAATTCTTATAGCATATTGTATATGTCAAAAATAAGCCCTAGTTTCCTATATAAACGTATGTCCGGAAACGCTAAGAAAAAAATATATTTTCCTATCATAATTTTCAAATCATCCTAGATATTTCATTGAAATTTTGAACACTGCTTTCAAGCAGCAAAAGACATTTTTTGATGTGAAATTAAACAAAAAAAAATTACCAATGACGTCCGTACCAGATTTGTATGGAATATTTTCCAAGTGAAAAAAGGTGCGCCACTGCTTTTCCCTAAAATAAATATTATTTCCGAAATCCCCATCCAATTTGGAACAAATCTGATCCCTCCACTTTTTTCCGAACGATGAACAGTTTCCAAGTAAAAAAATTTAAAAAATTTTTTTTTTTGCTTCACATCAAAAAACATCTTTTGCTACTAGAGTGGTTTGAAAATTATGATAGAAAAATAGTTTTTTTCTTAGAATTTCAACACCCTGTATTTCGGAAAGGAAGCTTTTCCGGACATACGTTTATAGAGAAAACTATAGGGCTAATTTTCGACGTTGAATATGCCGTAAAAATTTGATGTATTAATTTCGGCACACCCTGTGTAAGATAAACATTTTTTTCTAGATAGATCTGGAGTACGATTTCGACCATGACGTAGTAATAGGTTTCAGTTTTCGTTTGAATTCGATATTTGTCGTGTACTTTTCGATAAGTGATAAGTTAATTTTATACTAAGCCAATTGGTTTAATATAGAAGTTGTTACATTCGAGTACTTGCATCCGCCGGAAATAGCATTCTTTTTCAAGATAGTTTTCGACACTGCCGACCAGCTGGATTCCCTATTCAGCGACCATAACCAGCTAGTTTTGTTGGGAGGTGATTTCAACGCTAAACACGCCGACTGGGGATGCAATACTTCCAACCAAAGGGGCATCTCGATACAAGATAATGCTGATCGTCTGGACTATAACATCTGGCGTCCAGACGAACCCACCCGCATAGGCAGCGGAAGACCTAACATTTTGGACTTTTTCATGCATAAAAACGTCCATCCTATCACTCATTCACAAGTCCTACATCACCTCACATCAGACCGCCTACCGGTAATGGTTGAACTCGGCAACCCAGACCAAAACCCATCCAGAAGGCTAAGAACCTCCACAAACTGAACAGCATTCCGAAACCACCTGGACAGCAAACCTCCGATCGGCAACATCCATTCTCCACATGAGTTAGACACTGCTGTGGACACACTAACAAGCAACATCTGCGAAGCTATCATCCTGGCTCGAACATCGGTTTATGTGACCACACAGAAACGCAGGCTCCCTCCAGAGCTACTAACCAAAGTTTGCCATAGGAACCGACTAAGGAGACTGGCTATCCGCACTGGCGACCCTTACTTGAATAATCAAGTCAACCGACTTAACAGAAGAATCCAGAGTCAAGTTAATGACTGCTACAATAAATCCTGGCAAGAGAAACTGGAGGTAGTGCTTTCAACTGGGAAGGAGATTTTCCAACTTGCAAAGAGCCTCACAAAAGGACCACGGAAATGCACACCTCACCTTAAGGTTAACCAACACCACAATAACCGGTCCAGTCCTAAAAGCGGAAACCTTCGCGGATAGTCTCGAAGAGTAATGTCGGAACAATCTACCATTATACCCCTTACAAGACCGCAAAGTAAACACCACCATTAGGATCATGCAAGAACAACCGGTGGCACACCTCACGCCTCCTCCAAACAGCATAACCCAAAGTGCGAGGGAGACCATAGCATGTCTCAATCGCAGAAAAGTCCCCGGTATAGACCAAATCTCCAACCTGGCCATTAAAAAACTACCGCAGCAATAGATTGAGGACCTAACCAAGATCATCCAAGCCACTCTCCGCGTCTCCCATTTCCCATCAAAATGGAAAGAGGCCAATGTCATACTTATTAGGAAACAAGGCGAATCTAGTACCAACCCTAGTAGTAATCGCCTAATCAGCCTCCTCCCTGCCCTTGGCAAAGTGGCAGAGCGACTCATCAACAGAGACTTACAAGACACCATCTCTCACCTGCGCCTGCTACCTGACGAGCAGATGGGTTTCAGAGCACAGCATTCCACATCCCATCTAGCTACCCGATTAACCCAAACGTATTAAAAGGCGCTAACTGCAGAATGGAGACAGGAACGGTTCTCCTAGATATCTCGAGAGCCTTCGACAAGATGTGGCATCAAGGCCTAATTCTAAAGATGCTAAGGTATAACATGCCCCATTAATAAGTGAAACTAATTGACTCATTGCTATCAAACCGGAACGTCTGCGTCAGTCTGGACAACAACACCACCTACCAAGCACGATCCACGGCTATACAAGTACTTGCAGGCGTACCCCAAGGCTCACCTCTCAGGCCCCTACTGTTCAATCTTTTCATGGCAGATATACCGAAAAGTAGACCATTTATACGAGCCTGACTACAGAGACACCTCAATAGCATCTAAACCTGGAGTGGAGGCTGAGAGTTAACCCCAAAAAGACACAAGCTATGATATTAGGAATCATTTTCGACAGAAAACTCAACTGGGCGGAACATGTCAAATACGCCAGGATCAAGGCAAAAGGCCAGCTCAAACAACTATACCCACTCCCAAACAGACATAGCAAGCTGAACACCCAAACAAAGATAAACACATGTATATCAGACCTATAATAACTTACGGATCTCCAGCCTGGGCTAAGACCATCAAAGACAGTCATCTCAACCGCTACGAAGCCTAGAAAACCGGATTGTACGAAACCTTCTGGGCGCACCATGGTTTGTTCGAAACACAACAATTCGCAGAGACACACAGCTCCAAGAACTGAAAAACCATTTGGACGATATTTGCACTAACCGTTTCACTAAAGCAACAACAACCATAAACCCAATCATAGGGGAAAGCCACACCCCAGCCCCGCCAAGCGCAATGTACCCCTTTCCAAGGAACCACATTTTTTGAGGAAGCCAGTCCAACCTCGCACATGCAAGTCCGCCACGCTTGGACCAACAAATACTCTTCCAGATCTGGATCTCCAGAAGAAAACGATGATCCAATAGGAGAACCATAAAATAGGTAATATTTTTCCGAAGCTTAATAATCTTCTATTTAGCCAAGTCAAAAAAAAAAAAAGAAGTTGTTACTGTTTGTGAAGTGCGTCTGTGGCGTTACTACTCGAACTATGTAGTACTAGGTGACCACACTTGAAATGCGAATTTTCCGTTTCCAATGTCTAAGGGCCACTATTGTCTACTTCCTGTTCTCGGCTTGTACAAGTGAAGTGATGTTGCGGCAGTTTCACTAAAATATCGCCATATGATCTATCAACCTCCCTACACATTAGTCAGTTTAGAAAAGCTCTTGCACATTCGTTGTTTCAGCCCAGTGGTTTTTCCCGGAAGTACCTACTTTGCCGACTTCAATACATTTGAGAGTCAAAGTTTTCTAGTATTCCTTTCAACCTTTAGACACAGTATTATTTCGCGGAAAAATTGATTAAAATAATAAATATACACCGGGAGCTTTTCATTAGACTATCAAAAGGACAACTCTTTTAGTGCAGCCGCAAAACAAAACTGAAAACTGACGGGATTCAAATGGTCTATACTGTGCGTTCTACTTTACGATCACTCACATTTGTGTAAAGTTGAACTCGAATAAATGGGAAGCAGTGTGATGTTAACTAATGATAGTTGTGCTCGTAGATAACTAAAATTAAGCTTGAAGGACAATCCTCCCCTACGTGTTTGACACCGGGATCCTGTCTGCACATATCAGATGAGATGCGATTACAGTTAAATTGTGAATATAAACAATTGGAGCAAGTACGAGTTTTATAGAAATAAAAAAAACCTTCTATTGCTTTTAGTTCAATTTAGCAACTGAAACATCACTCATTGCGTTGTAAAAGGTTTTGAAATTGCTCCTCTACCGGTAAAATATGACAATTGGAGCAGACATGCGGAAATTCTAATTAGCATGAATGCAAATTTAGGTGTGAAAACAATTTCACAGCCTTGAAGAATTTTGGTTTCACTTTTCACAAGTCACACTCTACATGTAATTAGAGTATATCTTGATCATGAGTTTATATTACCACGATATAAGATATTTTCGCTAAAACATTGAGTTATTATTGGGACAACTGATATTAAGCAGATTAATGTAACGGTATAGCTTGAATCACACCCTTATTGTCTCAAATTCAATAAGAATAGAATAATAATTTCATAGGAAAATACATTGAAGGTCAAAATCTTTGCTGTATCGTTGAACAGGTAATTGGACGATTTAGTGAACAGTATTTTTCAAAAATTATTTACAGGATAAAATATGAATTTTTAAGGCCAAGGGCAAAGGGTGTTTATATTATGGTTAAGAAAACTGATTCAAAATAATAGAGAGATGAAATTTAAATATGGTGGAATTCCCCATTGTTTTAAAAATATGGGTAATAGCTGAATAGCTACTATCTACCTCCTCTGTATACAGTGTGATTTTTTAAGTGTGTAACATATGGGGATTTTTTTTAGTAATATCACAATCAAAATACAAACAAGGCCAAAAGTTGGTGCATGTCTGATAGTCATATTAGGTGCACTTAGAATGGTTGCAAGTCAAACAGCATACAGGGTAGCTCAAACAATATCAAAGCTGTACTGCAAAGTACCCTTATTTTAGAAAATTCAGCAAAATGTTATAGAGAAAAGTTGTTTGGAATTAAAAGT
Organism: Ceutorhynchus assimilis; assembly: GCA_917834065.1. Lineage (NCBI taxonomy): Eukaryota > Metazoa > Arthropoda > Insecta > Coleoptera > Curculionidae > Ceutorhynchus > Ceutorhynchus assimilis. Next base: position 85,477,012 of record OU892277.1, read on the forward strand.
TATGCCTAAATACCAAAACATAGCCCCCTAAGATTTTTTTTATTTTCTTTCGAAAAAAAATCTATAATTTCTGTATTTATTTTATTTTTCATTTCCGCCCTTAATACTTTCAAAAATTAATTAAAATCAAATCAATTTTACATAACTTTATTCAAATTCAAGTACCTATATTTGTAAAATTAACTTAGATTTTTAATTTTCCATGGAATCACAAAATTCATGTTTGTTGCAATGATATTCAACACAACTTTAAAATGTCGCAATTTTTTTTTAACAAGTTAAAACATTACTAATGATAATAGGCATATTAAAAAAACTTTCCTTAAAGTGCAAAAGTTTTATTTTATTTAAGTAAATATTACTAAAATTTTGATATTTTTTGAGCTACCTTGTATGCTGTTTGACTTGCAACCATTCTAAGTGCACCTAATATGATTATCAGACATGCACCAACTTTTGGCCTTGTTTGTATTTTGATTTTGCTATTACTAAAAAAAAATCCCATATGTTGCACACTTAAGTAATGACACTGTATACAGGGTGAGTTTAAAATATGGAACGTCTATCTATTAACGTTCCATGTACTTGAAACTCATTATGTATGTATGGAACAGTGGCAGTTTTATTATGACAATAAATATTTAGCTTGTTATTTATGCTATCTATTATACCTTATACCTAACGACTTTAATCACCTGATGAAAACAATAAAGATGAGGTGAAGCGTAACATGGAGTAAGTTATAGCCGCGTAAATATTATAAATGAGTTTATATGAAAACGAAGGTATATATTTTGATATAGAAGAGCAACATTATTATTTTCAGAATAGATAATTATGAACCGTAGCCTGTAGCATTGTACACGCAACCGCAATGTCTAAGGGAATATATTAGAAACATGCGTGATTTTTTTTTATACTTTAATTTAATTTTTCTGAGCATGGATACACAAAACTGACTTAGGGCCGGTATTATAAAACACTTAACCGATGGTTGAGTTTCAACCTTCGGTTGAACCCTATCAATTTGCATGGAGTCAACCGATGGTTGAAACTCAACCATCGGTTCAGTGTTTTATAATACCGGCCATTAGAGGAATGGAACAAATGAAAAACTTTCATTCAATAATTCATATTTTTCCGAAAAAACAAAAGAATTGAGAATGCAGGAATACTGAACAAGAGTTCTAGATTGGAAACTTAACATGCTTCAATTATTTGCATGACCTCCTCGATTATCAACTACTCCTCTGCATCGTCTGGGCATGCTCAGAATTAAGTTATTGATGTCCTGTTGGGGTATCTCATTTCGAGCGTCTTGAAGCGCTGAAAAAAGTTCTTCTATTGTCTATTGGCCTTTCCATACGAAGAAGTCTTCTTTGAAGCATATCCCATATGCGCTAGTTGGGGTTTAGGAGGTCTGCGGAGTGTGCTGTGTGCTGGCCATGGTAACAGATCGATATTGTTGTTGTTCTTGCATTGTCATGCATATAAAGAAAGTTGGGATCAATACCTGCTGCATATGGAACCACTGGTTCCAGTCTCTGATCCACGTATGATATACCGATCAAAAAATTCTCCAGCAAAATGAGGTTGGTTCTTCCCTCGATGCTGATTTCTACCCAGACCATAATTGTCACGCCTCGGTAAGAGTACCTTTTCTGAATATTGCAGAATCGGTTTGCATTCTTGGGCTCCCTCTTTACGTGAACCCTTCTGGAGTCAGGGTAAACTCCTAACCGGGATTCATCACTGAAAAGCATAGTTGCCCAATTTTCATTTTGGCATAAAGAATGTTCCTCTGTTTCTCGATTACCTTATGATATCTGTTGGACACTTGAAGGTCGACGACTCTGTACCTAGGTTGTTTTCATGCAAGCGACGACGCAAAGTATCGGCCGAAACTTCAACATTATGTGCTTGCTAGAACATGATTTGCAGTTCTGATGCCGTGTTCGAGCATCAAGTTACAAAAACGGTCTTGTGCAGGGGTTGTAATACGAGCGCGACCCTGGTGCCTCTCCGCCACTTCTTGCTCTTCGCGATATCGTGTGATTTCAGTGCCCATTTCCACGGCAACCTGAGTTTGCCTCATGCCACCGTCCAAAAGGCCCAATGCCTTATTCAGCTCTTCTCTTATTCCAAAAAAAAAAACCCAAAGTCTTCCTCCAAAAATACTTTCATAAATTCAACAATCCCTGCATTTTGTCGAGATTCTTCATTCTTCCACCATGAGCTTATTGAGGGATTCATTCAATGATTGAATTTAACTTTTTCAATTAAATTTATTTAAAACCTGAAAAGCTTTTTACAGTTATGTTGAATAAATCCATTTTTAACTTTTTTAATTCATTTGACACTAAAATTTTCAACGTTTTTTTTACCTTTTCCCTCTACAAATTGCAGGATCTGACAGCCTATGATATCCACCCATTTTATCTGAGCTAATTTGCCCCTGATGATGAGATTTTCTAATCTCGAAACATGTAGGGCTTCTTGAATTTATTAAAGTATTTTTGTAGGAAGACTATGAGTTTTTCTTTTGGAATCAAACTTCACTTTTACTTTGAGATATGGAATACTACTTCAATTTCTGCTCTAGTCAAATGTCTTCGCTGCATAGGTAACCAGCACTGTACTGAGTGAAAAAAGTTGCCCAATCAGATGCTGTATCGAAATTGAAATTATCTACAGTTACAAAGCTATGATAACAAACACAATTACGGCATCTGCTTCACAACCAACTTAGTGAAAAAACTGTTTTTTTTTTAAATAAATTTACATTTTCCGTCATCCAAAGATAGGCCTGTTATAAATGGCTAAAAAGCCCTTTTTATGCTCCATTTTTTGACGTAAATAACATAGTTGGCTATGGTTGCAAAAAAAACTAGGCCTGGAAAAAATTTGTTAACGTTGTTTGATTGCCCGTAGTCGCTAACACAAAACTACCGAATTTCAATTAATTTGTTTACAAAATGGCGACGATATTTCAATTTTTCGAATAACACAATTTTTAGTTTTTCCTCGATATTTTAGAAACCCCTGTAGATATTTCCAATTTCGATGCAGCATCTGATTGGGCTTGGAATTGCGCAACTTTTTTCCCATTTAACCAAAATTGTATCTCTTACCGTTCCCGAAATCCCCATGTAGTTACTTTTATGTGGGACACCCTGTATAAACCAAATCTGGAGCTGCACGCTTCGCTACAGTCTTAGTGCACCCAGCCTGTGGCAGCATTGTCTCTTCCTCTGTTCTCTCGCTCCTTTCTGCAATCCCTCTTTTCGGTCTCGTATTTGCGTCGCTGTTCTTTAAAAGTTTGTGGTCCGTCGTGGACTACTCGCCGCCATGAGAGCCTATCCTTTGCGGTCGTCTTCCAGTTGCTGGTATCGATGCGGTACTTCGCCATATTTTCCTTTAGAACTGTAGCGTTTTCGTTGCCCTCCTCCATTTAGTTTTCTGTTGACTGTAGAGAATCTATCGTGAAAGTCGTGTTTCAGGCATGCGGACGAGGTGACGTGTCCAGCGAAGTTGGTGCTTAATCAAGAGGGCTGCCATGCTAGTTATTTTGGCCTCCTCTAAAACACTAATATAATGTTCGTTCATCGGTTTTGCCATTCAATCCGTAGGATCCTTCGTAGGCATCGCTGGGGTTATTTTTCTAGGCTTTTTATGTGTCTTCTGTTGGTGGTCAATGTTTCGCAGCCCAATATAAGTGTTAGTATCACAACTGGATTGTAGGCGCGAAGTTTGGTCGAACATAGCAAATAGATGGCCCTTGACTACATTTTCTTTTGATTTAAGCAAAAATCTAAATTATCCTTGAAGTAGGTCTGTAAACATCTAAGCGTATGTGTCTGTATCTTGTTCAGCTTCTCCAAATTTATTTTTTCTTCTGCGAGCTGGTGCATTGCATTCTGATATAATGTGTTGGGCTGTTTCGGTTTCTGTTCCGCATAGTCTGCAGCTCGTGTCTCCGTTGTACAAGATCATTGTTTGCAGGTGCTTCTCTATTGGGGCATGCCCAGTACCATTGCCGGTTGCTACTCTGAATTGATTCCTGCTTAATTATAGCATTCTGTTTGCTCATGCATGTCTCACGTATGAAGATTTTCCCATGTGCATGCTTGGGTATTTGCTTCCAGTATTGAACATGTTTTGCTTTCCATCCATTCCTTCAGCTTCTTTCTTACTGTGCTATTAGGCACTCCGAGGGCTGGTTCGGGACAAAGGTATTCTGTGGATGACCCCCTGCGTGCAAGTCCATCACCATCAGTCTTTTCGTTGCCCGGGATACCTTTATGTCCTGGCACCCACATCAGTATTACGTTATTTTGGTCCGCCAAGTTTTTGAGTTCTTCTCGGCATTCTATTACCAGTGAAGAGTTTGCCTTAGGGTTCTTTAAGATTCCCAGTGCTGCCTGACTGTCTGTGAGTAAAGTGACTCTCCTGTCTTTGCAGGCCCTCATATTGTTGATTCTTGCGAATTGTAGTATTGGTTGTGTATTATTTTTATGCCATAGTTTTTGAATATACAGAGTGTTCATTTTAAAACTTACCACCCGTATTATCTCGAAGTTGAAAATTTTCGAAAAAAGTCCTGAAACACGTTAACTATAATTTGAAGTGGAATGAGTTTTTATGCAAAATTCACCTCCCCTCTTTCAACCCCCCAGCCCCCAGAGTCACCCCCTAGAAAATTTTAAATGGGAAGGCGGATCAAGTGATAGTTTATGAAAATCTAAGATAAGAATGTAAGATCGGTTTTCCTCTAAAATTAACCGTTTAGGTTTTATAGCCTGTCAAAGTTGCATAAAAGTCAAGTTTCAACTGTCAATGTTTCCAAAACAGTTGAACTTTGGGATTAAAATCTAGTACCAGAATGTATGGATTTAAAAATCCTCCAAAATTATGTATCACTTGATCCCCATTCCCATTTAAGATTTTCTAGGGGGTGGATCTGGGGGCTCTGGGGTTGAAAGGGGGGAGATGAATTTTGCATAAAAACTCATCCCCCATTCCTCTCCAACTCCGAGAAAATAATAGGGGTAGTAAGTTTTAAAATGAACACCCTGTATAAAAAAAACTTCAAGTGATGAGGCCGAATAAATGAGGTATGAATTTAATTTAAATAATATCAAATATAACACGATATAACTATGAAAGTGAACAGAACTCCAAACATATCAATAGTAATATTATTTTCAACCTTATTTCTCTTAAAGAGGACAAAAACCTCAATAAATTCCTTCTACCCATTAACCTTTTAATTAAATGCAGTAAAATATGATGACTTTAACATAAAAATTTGAATAAACCATCCAATCAGGTTGAAAATCTCTTATAGATAAAAAATACACCGTTGTATAACTACTAACCCGCTTTAGAAACCAGATCTGTAGTTTCTTGACGGATTTAACGCGATCCTTAGATAGAATAATTAATTACCTTTTGGCGCGTTTTATATCAATAGAAGCCGTGTAGAAAGTGAATTTTATCTTCTTGCTCTTATTTTTTTCAGAATTATGTCTCGCTTGTTTAACGGTATTACCATAATCTAAGGGTTTACCACTGTGAAATAATGATATTAAAATAACTGTTATAACTATCCATCTTTGAAAAACTGGCTTATAAATATAGTTTTACATTGTGGTAAGAAAAATCAAGATACTAAAGTCAAAAATACGAAAGTAAAAAGTACGGAAAAAATTGAAAAACATTTTGTACGGCCGTGTGTAAAAAAAAACCAGTACATATATTGGGAAATTGGCAACAAAATCATTTTTCTACAACCTGCCAAGAAAACCATAATATTTTTGAACTGCCATGGATACGCAACATATCTAGGTATCTATTCGATTTTCTTACGGTATCGTTTTCCAACGGGTTAATAATTCCGTTGTTCATCGGAAAAGTAAATTAGCAATTTACAATGAAGCTCTATATTCATACTTTTTAAGTGATGCCGCGAGACTCGAGACTGGTCTGGTCTCGTCTAGTCTCGTCTCGTCTCGTCTCGTCTCGTCTCGTCTCGTCTCGTCTCGTCTCGTCTCGTCTCGTCTCGTCTCGTCTCGTCTCGTCTCGTCTCGTCTCGTCTCGTCTCGTCTCGTCTCGTCTCATCTCATCTCGACTTTTCGAGACGAGACTGGCCTTTGGTCTTTTTATGTAGAAAAGGCTTGTGTTGCCAACATAGTTACTAAATGTTTGACTTGGGTCTATTGGGATCATTTCTACATAAATTGACTGAAACAGAAACAAATCAATGACGTCAAAAACGTTCCTCGGTTCTTAAATCAGAAGTCATTGGGCACGTTTTTAAAATCATCAATGACATATACGCATATTTACCGATGTAATGCTGTCCTTGTCATTTGACAGCAGCAAAACAAGGATAGGTTACTCATCAAGAGAAATGCACATAAGCAAATGGCGAATTTAAAAACTTGGTCGTTCATTTTAATTTGTTAAAAAAATTGAATCATATCAATTAATCTACGACAATCCTTTATTTTTTCAAGTTATGATGTCTTCGATGTCAAAAGTATAAACCCCCGTGAAACGAATTTTACGTACTTAATTTTCAAACTTCACTCTCGGTTTAGCCAGTAGTGAGATCAATTTTAAAAAAATGTTTAAAGCATAAGCTAAACTGGAAGTTAGATCTGAAGATAAAGTATGTAGAAAGCATCCCATTATTTCACAAAAAAATTACAGGGTGATTATTTAAAACTGTTTTGTCCGACATTATTTTTTTTTTATTTGACGTTTTCATTTTTTCAAATATCACGGTTACTCTTCACTGTGATTTTTTACTCTTTAAATCACTGCTTTCTCACTGTGGCAATTTGGACTTCCGTTATGATATAAAAATAAAAACCATAGATACAGGGTGTCCGGAAAATAGCGTAAAAGCTGTCCACGTAGTAGGGGACCCTTTGAGAAACCCTAGAAAAATAATACAAAAAATCCTTCTCCAGCATTATTCTTGATAATATGAAGAGGTAAATGTGGAAATTCACCTTCGAGTTCTTCAGGTAATTACATAGGTATTTAATTTTATTCTCTGACATATTGTCAACGGGATATTTTGAGTGTTGCCAATTTTAATAAATATTAAAATGCAAATAACTTTCTTTAGAATTCCACTAGATTTTTTAAATTATTTTTCTTGGGTTCCTTGAAGGGTCCTCCATCAGGTAGTGAAGAGTTTTCACGCTATTTTCCGGACACCCTGTATAACTCGAGACCAGACGAGACCACTCGTGACGAGACGAGACTTTGGTAATCGAGACCGAGACTAAGTCACGGTCTCGTCTCGAGATGTCGAGACGAGACGAGACCAACCTTAAGTCTCGTCTAGTCTCGTCTCGCCGCACCACTAAACTTTTTCAATGATCAACAGAAATTTTGTAAGCATGTTGTTTATCAGCATAATAATTCAGTGCCCCATTGAAGCAATTATTATAAATTCGTGATATTGCTGATAAATACTTGCCAGATTTGCTTTGAGACACTTCGGAAGACATATTCCTAGTGGATAGGTAGCAATTTGGAACATCACTGGGACTGGGATTGATCTGCAATACGTGCATTAAAATTTCAAAAGATCAAAAAAAAGGGAATCCTTCACGATTTGGCTATTACTTGCGCTTGATTCAAAAATTATTGAAGGGTTATTTAAGTAAATGATTATTATGATTATTGAAATTTTTATTTTATTGTTGATGATTAATGACTTTTATTGTTGATGATTTGATTCCCTCTAGGCGTTGATTAATCTTGATTTGTTCGTGAGTTTTTTAAATAGAAGTTAATAAAACGCCAGACTTAGACACTCTGGTATGAAAACGGGGTAGAATTAAGTACAGTTTATCCAGTTTTCTTTAATATTTTGATGCTTCAGAAGTCAAGCGCAAGTATGTGGCTGATCATGAGTTAGCTTCTAAAGAGGCTGTTGATTTACAAATTAGAACTACTAAGCTGGAAACACTTCATAATGAGTTTGAAATTGTACAGGATGATATTGAAATGTCTTGTACATTAGACAGTATCAAGCAAGATCTGTTGAAGCTAGAGATTTATAGTATAATAGTGATTCCCAGTCTGTTGGTTCAGGTTCAGCTGTGATGGCCTCAAATGTAGCAGGTTCTGCTGCTCCCAGTGTGGTTTATGGAAGTTATGGTGTCAAATTACCCTCACCCAAATGTCCATTTTTAACTGAGACTCTAGCAAATCGCTTGAATTCAAAGACACATTTCAGACTTTATTTCATGATAATAATGCATTTATATCGAGTTATTGGTCAGAGTATTTTAACGAATGAAGAGTATACTTTATTAGTGCAAATTTAGGCAGTTCTAAATTCGAGACCCTTATACCCTATGTTCCCTGATCCAAATGATTTGTACCCACTAACTCCAGCTCGCCTATTAATAATTGGTCAATCATTTTCAACACCTACTGACCGGCTGTTAAAAGATGATGTTAAAATTAACAGATTAACGCGTTTCAAATTTTTACAACACCTGCCTCATAGTTTCTGGAAGCGATGATTCACTTTTTATTTGTCAGAGTTGCAGCAGAGATCCAAATGGAAAACTACAAGTTCAAATATTGAAATCGGCGGACAAATGGTTGTCCTAAAAATTATAAGATGGGACAATGGCAGCTTGGCAAAATTCAAGATGTCCACTCAGGAATTGACGGTCAAATACGCGTTGTGACAGTCAGAACCACCCAGGAGATTAACAAGCCAGCAGTTCCAAAAATATGCTCGCTTGCGCTTCCACTCCTAAAGTGGAGTTCATATAGATGCGAATCACGAATTGCGAATTGCGGAGGCCGCTCCTATTGGTCAGTCCACTGTCAAGAAAAGGGACATCTGTCAGAGTTCAATATTTTGCGAATTCGCAAAATTTGAAATTTAGGAGGCGGGAAAATTGAAATTGGTTTAATATTTTGCGATATTCGTTGAGGATTTTATGTCAGCGCATGCGTATTTCAAAAATGCTGTTGTCAGCTGCTCCTTCACTTGTTTTGTTTACATTTAGAATTCTTTGATTTTGTCTAGTCGTTGTAATTCTTGTCGTTTAGTTTTTTGTGATTTCCTGTGTGTTTTTTTTATTGTTTATTGCAATATTTTCCATGATAATTTTATCTGTTATTTTTCTCTCTGTCTCATTTATTGGACTAAATTATTATATTATGCTCCTTGCTATTCTATTTAGGCATTTAAATTTCTTTCTTGCGAATTCCAACAAACAATAAGAAACAACAAAATCAATTATTTAAAGTTATAACCCAAGAAAAAATGTAAATATTGGGTTCAACACTCCAGTGTGGCACCGAAAAATAAAGTAAATATTCCTAGAATGATTGCGAAGTTCGAATCTATATGAAAGGGCTGAAAAACGCCGATTTTTTTCCAACGAAATTCGGATTCGCAATTCGTGATTCGCATCTATATGAACTACGCTTAAGACAGCAAGAATCGGTCGGTCCAAAAGATGGTCAGCGCAGAGACAGGAGACGCAAAACAGTAATTGTCACAACTATGTACAAATATACAATCCACTATGTTGAAAAGGTTATGCAACACCAACCACCGCCCGCTACAGATGGAAATTTAACGAACCTGATTCAATTGAATTAGAGTAGAAATAGGCAAATTTGAACAACATTTATAATAGAATGAACAGAATCAAGGAGATATCTATGTGGAAAACATAACGACAATCTACGAGATGAGTGTTATCCATTTTATTTTTAATTTTTTCTGCCAAAAACCCCGGTGGGAAAACGAAACTGTATCAATATACTGGCGAAAAAATAGCAAGTCTCACAACTTATCTAACATGAGCCGTAGCTTTTATAACTTGTCATATGTCGCTGAACCGATTTCGTGGTAGGCTACAGGCAAATACAACTACTGCATTTATTTAAAGCGTTTGAGTACATTCGTGTTTTTCAAACATTTTTATTTCAAAGATTGGTTTCTTCAGTGGTGTTGGCTATATTATTTTTTTTTAGGGATTTATTTCTGATCTTTTCGACTCATGTCACTCGAAATGGACTTTTGGAGAAGATCTGCAGGAAAATCGAGAATGCAAAGAATAACAAACGAAAGAATAAGAGAACTCATGCAAGTAAAAAAAAACAATAATAGACGAAATACAAAAAAGACAACTGACATGGTATGGTCACATAGAAAGAATGAATGATGGACGACTTCCTAAATTAGTAATGAAATGGACACCCCACGAAAGAAGGAAACGAGGAAGACCTAAAGCAACATGGTTCGGAGGAATACAAAGAGCCATGTCGGAGCGCAACTTACATCCAGGAGATTTGGAAGACAGAAGGGGCTGGAGACTGGGAACCGGAAGGCGTAGGACGCTATAAACCGGAAAAAAAAAATCTGATTTCAAATCAGTTACACAACTGGTACCGAGGCCTTCAACTAAATTAATTATAAACAGAAAATATAGATCTATATAAAAATATTTATAGATGTGAAAATTCTTGACTGGCTTGTTTAATAAATTAGATGATTCTTGGGATGTAATCTTGCGAATACTGCATCCCAAGAATCATCCAATTTATAAAAATATTTAAAGGGAAAACTGAGTTATTCCAAAATAAGTACTACTAATAAAAATTTTCAGCTTCTGTCATTGAAAAGTCTTTTGAAATTATGGAATACTGCATTTTCTTGTCCTTCTAATATTCTGGGTGTAACTTTGTTGTAGGTTTGTATACATCTATAGATGGGAAAGTTCTGACCCTTCTTAGTTCTAGCATAGGTATTTCTAATTTGTTCTCTCGTTCTAAGATTGTAGTTGTAATAGTCTCTATTAAGTGTGGTCTGCACATTTGTTTTAATTAGGTGGTTTTGTATTTTGTACATAAGTTTTGCCTGCTGAAACATCTTCAACTGATCAATTTTCAGGTAGGGATACTGCCTGTATAGTGTTTCACTGGATGCATAACAGTGCCTAGAGAATATTGTTTTTCTTGATTTGTTTTGCAGTCTTTGTAGCTGTTTTAACTGTTTCAGGGTAGCATTTCCATAGCATGGTATCATATAGCTACCTGAAGTTTGGCTCGATGAAACTATTAGATTAAATATTTTGAGTTTTCATTTAACATATGTCTTCGCCTCCTCACAGCTACCAAGAATGGCGCAATTTTTGCATGAATACTTTCAATGTGTGCTCCTCATGTCAGTTTGTCTGTTATTATAAGACCTAAGCATTTATATATTGCTCCACTTTTTTGAGAATTTTGCCATTAATTTTAATTGTTGGGCTTATTGTTCTTTTTCCCACCTGCTGTAGGACCATATAGACTGTCTTTTCAACATCTATACTGAGTTTATTGTAGGAGAGCCAATCAAAATAGCGTACTAGATCTTCATTAACAATATTTTCAAGTTCTTTTCCATTTTCTCCAGAGTATATGAAGACAGTATCATCACAAAATATAACTTCCATTTTTGGACCGATGGAAGACATTGCGCTGATTAGAATGTCGGCAGTACCTACTAAACCGAACCGTCCTCGACATCGTCCTTGCCATCCCAATCATATCATTCATTATTTGCAGCGTCTCTTTTGGGTATGCGGCTGAATTATAATAGTTGCATAGGTGGTGAGATACAGAAGATATCAATTATGTTTTCAAATCGCGAAACTTTTCCAAAACTCAGATGCGCTTCTCATTTATATTATTTAAAGCTGTAGGATCTGATACATGTGATTGGTGTATTTATCCAAACATTTTTTTCATTGGCGACCGAATGATTCGATGGGAATGAAGAAACAAAAATTGGTTTCGTGCGGCACATGACCACATTGGAGGTAACATAACCTGAAAATTAGTGTATTTTTGAAATTCCGCCGTCTAGCCTTCCTAACCCTTTGAATAATTGTTTCTAATTGAAATATAATTCACTTCCTAGCATAGTATATGTAGACTAGGGTCAGAATACTCTCGTATTGTGCCGTTGTAGGATGTAAAAACAATGCCACCGAATATACAGTATGAACGTAAATAAATGTCTTTATAAACTAATAAACAGCAAATTAAACAAAAATATAACTAAAACACCGAAAAAATATCGAATTAAGAAAGCATGACACTACAACTCCATATAAACAAATGGGATAAGGTTAGGTTGTCTTAACTCCAGTGTCAATTTGGTGACGTCATGTGCACGAAACCAATACGGCGGTGGCGAACGGCCGGCGAGGTGATTGATAAAGATATTCGGTTTTGTGTTATCATTCAATAATATTTTTATAAGCTGGATTTATAGTCGATGTGGATGACCCCTGGATAATACTAATACTGTTTCTATTGTCTTTACCATTTTTGCCCTTTCAACAATTATATGTATATATTATGTTTGTTGAATAGAAACAAGCTTGATTTGCGTTGGCACGACTTCGTCGCTATGCAAAAGAAAAATGTCGTTGATTTGAAAAATGGCATCAATTATGATCACATGAATGCTTTACATACCAATAACTTTATTCCCTCATTCCATTCATAGTCTTGGCTATCACAAATTTTCTGCTTAGTGGATTTCACGACTTCTTATTAATGAGCAAATAATCGCGTTAGGCTTTGTTATTCCATCATTTGAAGCGCTATTACCAACAAGGTAAGGCTTATTCCCAAGAAATTATTGCCAGTGGTAGCACAATCTTGAAAGGCAGAAAAATGTCTGTCGAAACCGTAGGCAGAACAAGTTTAGTAATGGTGAACGTATTATTTCATTAATTAGGGTGTGCTGCTGATACATTTTAGAACCCTCACGATACATTTTTGAAAGCACTGGTATCACATCCATGCTGACATCATCCTGCATGATTTCATTAATCTATATAGCCCTACTCGTTCCCGTGCATGTACGGTGCCCCTACGATTCTTATAGGTTTGGATCCATTAGGAAATGGGGATGGAGTTTGCTGTTAGGGAATGGTTCCGCAAACAGCCACAGGTAATCCTAAGATTATATTAATGCATATTTTCTTTTAAATTCATTGAAAAGGAGTGCTTCACAGTCTCTGGACGCGCTCCGTGATGTTAGAGTTAGATGAATTAGAGAAATTTCGTCTACATCCAAAACAACATAATAAATATGTGTAAAGTGTAAACTAGAATTTGAAAAGACCTACCTACGCGATTGTATAATGCTACCTCGATAAATTTGAATTTCGCAATAATTCCGATTCACATATAATTCTCACTCGACTTAACTTCACATGAGGCCACGAACTGAATTTTCCATTTGATTATTAAAGCAATAAAAAATAGAAACCCGTCATTTGATATAGTCTACAAATCAAACACTTTTTTTCGAGTGTTTATTCACGTCTTTGGTTTACTGGTCAGGTTTCAGTCTGATTGGACAAAATAAATTTTCCAGAAAAATTGTTTATTTTCCATTATTATCAGTAAATGTAAAACACTGAAATATCCCATTTTATAAATTATTATTAATTTTTCGAAAATATATACCACCCATATTTGAAAGTTTTTGTTAAAGGATAACGCACACCTAACATCACTAGTAGCACCAGTATCTCGTATACTCTCCACACAAAAAGTCGCAAAAAAGTTTATGTTTCAACGCTCATATCTCAAAGACCGTAATTCCCACAAGACTTCGTCCCATTTAAAGATTGTTAAGAATTAAATCCTCTACAACATATCAAAAAATGAGCGAAATACATAGAGCCCAAAAATCCCATGTTAGGTGTGCGTTATCCTTTAGCTTGGCATATTTGCTACTGTATGACAGTGTCAATTAGTTATAGTATTCATTAAAAAAAAGACAACAATGAAGATGACTCTTTTGTAATATAATAATATGCCGACCAATATACAAATACATAGCTCATCAACAAGAACTCTTTTTTTAAATTTTGCGATCATTGTGAAAACAAAATTTTCAACTGAGTTTGCTGATTGTCGCATATGCAATAAGAAAACCTAAAACCTTATACTAGAAAGACTGTTAAGGTGAACAGCTGACCAAATACGAAAATATACCATCTAACTTGATATATTCGCAAGAACCACACCCAACATAAAAATAAAGAAGTTTAGGAAAAATACCAGAACTATCAATTAACTTTTCAAAAGATTTACCCACATAACAGGGAAAGAACATTCATATTCTCAGAATATTCCCTCAAAGTGCTTTTTGGAATGTTCCTTTAGGAATGTTTAATGAACATTCTAAGATTGTTTCGATTGAAATATTCATTTTTCAACGTTCTATTTATGTACTAGGAATGTTGCTTCTATGCACCTACCTGAAAGATTGTGCTAAGAACCTACTTTATATAACATTATTTGAATATTGTCATACGAACATTATTATAATGTACCCTAAAAAATGTTCTTTCGGCTAATATCTCTATCAAGTATTAAGAATATACCTACCAAGTTGTGCTGAGAAGTTTATGTAGGCAGGTAACCATGATAAGAATATTTTCATATTGTTCACCTAATTATTTAAAGTACCTACTCAAAAATCTTAATTGAACAACTAAACAATAATGCTCTATCTACAACCTACTAAGAATATTATAGGTATATTCTTTTTCTGTTGCTTTGTAGGACTTCCAAGAGAGGTAGCCACGCGCAAGATCTACATCTTGCCTCGCGTTTGAATCACCTTGGAACCTGTTTCTCTCAGTTGGCATGCTTCGACGAGAGCATAACAAGCTCGAAACCGGAGCTTTGGTTAAATACTTGTGTTTTCCAGAGAAGTTTTCCAACAACTGTTTCATTGCCTTTAATATAAAAGGGCTGAAAGGAGCATTATTTGGAAGGGAAAATTAACATTCCAAGTATATCCTTAGAATCAAACAAGAATGTTATGTCTAGGATGCCTATTGAGAATGATATATGTAGATATATTCTAAGAATATTTCAAGCATATTGGTATAATATTCTTTTGAGAACATAACTATAATGTCATAGAAACATTCTTTGTATGTGAGAATAGACATTTCGAGCATATTTTCAGAATCAAACAGGAATATTCTTTTCAAGATATACTGAGAATCTCATAGGTATATTCTAGGAATATCCTAATGGATTTCCCAGAAAGTTCTTGGGTATTGCAAACAGTATTTCTATAATCTTTTCTCAGAACATTCTCAGGACATTCGCAATGGTTTTGGCGAACATTCTAGGCACATTCCTCCTAAAAAAAAGAACATTCTTAATACATTCTAAGGATGCAATTTTGTTATGTGGGTACCGATTGTAAAATAATTATGTAATCAACATTCCAATTATTGTATTCCTGTCAATAAATTATATTTAATAATCAAACAAAACCATTTGTCGCCTCTTAATTAAATAGTCCAAGCTGCCCAGAACCTCTTCATTTCAGGTAAAATATTGAGAAGGGGAATCTTAGAAAGAAGGAATCGTCGAGAGAGTAAAAAGAAAGGGATGAGTGGTGAGCGGGGAGTCAAGCAGATAGGAACAGAGGTTGTTTTTCAATGTTTGTGTGTACACGGATTTTGGTAAGCCTTTGGCCGATATAAATAATTATTGCTGATATATACTGTGTATAACCTGATATTTATGAATCATATAATATATTGCACGCTGGTGTAGAAACTCATGGAAATGTACTATGAGTACATTTATTGCACGCTGGTGTAGAAACTCATGGAAATGTACTATGAGTACATTTATTGCACGCTGGTGTAGCAAGCCTCTATACGCTGGTATGGGCGCCATTCCTTCAGGTTGTGTCTTGTAAGATTGGGGGCCTTACTTGCGACTTGATTGACTCAAATAGGTATAGGGGTGTAGAGCAAACACCCCAATACCCAATTTGTTGGGATACTGATTGTTTAGCGGCAATTAAGTATCCGGGGAAGCCTTGACTTATTTCAGGGGGGCACTAGCTAGTCGTCGAAGAAGGAAGATACAAGTGAAGATTAATCCTGCTATTTTAATTGTATTTTTAGCCAGGAATATTTAGTATTGGTATGCCAGAATGACCAAGAGGCAAGGGGCGGTAAAACCCCCCGGTGAGTAATTGCATTGTTATTAATTGATTATCAGATCAGTAATTCTTTCATTTTATTTCATATGGTTCCTAACAATATTTTCCGGCATTATCTTGACTGAGGAATGAATCTGCATTGCGAAAACCCACTAAAAAGTCCTCATTGAGAGCCCAAAAAGGGCTAGTTTTACACGATCTAATTGGTCAAACTTCCGGGTGTTGTGTGAATAATCAAATTCAAACAATTTGTATTCCAAGTTTTGTCAAATCATGCAGAAGCAATTCAGATATTGATTGCTGTTATTTAATCTATTTTAACTTTTTAACCACATTTTTACAAGGTCTGAACTTTTTCTAATTTATCAGAAAAACAAGTGTCACGACCTAATAACTATAACGACAATGGTACAATCTTTGTCTTTAAAAACGGTTTGTGCGATAAAGGAAAGGGAATAATTGTTGCATATTTTAATTTTTTATGCTAGTTGACTACGGAATATGAAGTGAAAGTTAGCTATAACAGTATAAATGCATAAACGTTACAGGCTAATAATAAAATTGAGAAAAAAAATCAATATAAGGTATATTTCGATTATGAAAAAACAAGAAAATGCATGTTATAAAAATATATTAGAATTTTATTATAAGAGGTTAAGTGACTATAAGTATTAAATAACATAGGAAATAATATGCCGTTGTCGCACAATCGATGTAATGTTTCACAACAATAACAGTCGCATTATTACAAGCTAGGGACAAGCATAAAGCCGACAACATTTTGTCGAAATTTCCTAATTCATTTAGTAATATCGAAAGGCTGAAAATATAGATCGGCGGCGGAGAACCATTTGTAATAACTTCTAGTGTCGGCATACCCTTACATTAAAGCCGTACCAACACCGTTCAGAAATACCTAATTGTTGTTCATTTTAAATACCATGATACTGACTATAGACGGAAATGTAGGTAATAGTTCGAGTCGTTCACGAAGGTTGCAATAAACGAATCAGATTTGTATGCCACATTAAAGCAATAGCAAAGACTGTTGTAGATATAATGATCTCTTACTTTTTATAACCTAGTTAAAAATCGCCGTATCTTGAGTTAAGAGTTTCTATATAGTTTACGATTACATTATTTGGGGATATAATATGTTTCATAGGATAATGTAAGTGTTAGATTGGAAGTATACATGCACGATATGTAATTACCTATCGCTTTTCATTTTAAATGTCTGTGCAATAATAATATACGCGAGTTGTAGGAATGAGTAAACTTGCACTAGACCGTGAATAATATAATTTATTGTATTTAAAATTCGCATTGCAACTTCCAACTAAGTCAGTGGAAATAATCGTTTTTTGTTAACGGCGAATAACTGAATTACATACGATTATGATTGTAAACTTTTTTTCACAAGAGTTCACACTTTTTGCCTCCTTTTTTTTAACAAATAGAAATTGACTGAAACAAATCAATGACGTCAAAAACGTTCGTCGGTTCTTAAACCAGAAGTAATTCATTTTAATTTGTCAAAAAAATTGAATGTCTCATATGAATTAATCTACGGACTACGGCAACCCTTTTTTTCAAGTTAAGGCCATTCCAGACAAACCTGCATAATTGCATAGCGTAGGCGCATACCTAAGGAATTCAACCAATCACAATAGGAGCAGCCATATTGGTTTTGCATAAGATTTTCCATAAAAATGAAAAACTTATGGAGCTGTGCTATACGCTGCCAATCAAAACACGTCGCTGCAAGTCACGTGATTTTTTACAATGACATGACATTATTATATTTAATAATATTTTTGTTTTTGTTATGAAAACAGTTAAACTGAACAAACCAAGTGCCTAATTCGCACTGAAAAAATCAAAATTTGCAATCAAATAAACACAACCACAACACAACGGAGCAAACAAAAACAACTCATCTCATAACCTACAAAATAAATGTTGATGTATGACAGAATTCCCTTGAGTTGATTGGTCGAACGCCTTATGATTTAGGTTTTGTGTGCTTTGTCTGGTTTTGCATAGACCATTACGTATGGTTATGCGCCATGCTATGCGTTATGCAAAGTTGTCTGGGATGGCCTTTACGACGTCTTCGATATCAAAAGTATGAACCCTCGTGAAACGATATGTAGGTAAGTATGCTACGAATAGCACATAGGGATAACTCAGTAACGAGCCAAGTCTCAAAATAAAGGTTGAATTATTCACTTGCCCAGCTAGAACCACTATTTCCAATATTTGGGGAGCGGTCGCGTCTTATCTTCTTAAAAACATCTTCTCCGTAATCTTAGCTAGAATGGCACCTCAAAAATTCAGAATGGGCCACCTAATTTTGGCCAATCAGCGGCCAAAATCTCAGATCAGGTAGGTACTGGAAAAAGTCTATAGACTTTATGAACGGACTTTAGACGCTTTATCGTATTTTTTGATTCAATAAACTAAGTATGCAAGAAAATATTTTGCTTTGTCTTCAATTTAAAATATTATTCTTAGCAACGGTATCGCCTCTCTGTTCACTTTTTTTTTAGCGTTTACATCCTTGAGAGGTTGAAAGACTGTTCGCCGTTTATTATTGAAGAGGGCACAATCATGTCAAACTGTTGCTGAAAGCTTCAAATTCTGTTTACATATTACCCTAAAATGTAACCTTTTCACGCCCAAGGATGTGTGAACGCAAAAGAAAGTTGTGTACATGAGAAAATGAATCGCAGGAATGCGATATCCTGACTCGAGTGTTACTTATATCGAATACTGGCACCATCGGAAAAAAATCCAATTAAAATCAATCAACTCCTGACTTTCTGGAATCAAGCTACGTTTGTGGACTGGATTGAATTGACTGAAATCTTTCAAAGTTGATTGAAATCTTTCAGATCCTATACTGCAGTTTTCTTATATCCAGTGTCGGAGTCTCATTGATGGTTGTGGCAATAAGAACCAAACTTGGAAAGAAAATGACTGAGAAAGCCCTAAAACCTCTATCCAGGAAAATTTGAAATGGAAAAAACAAATCTGGAGATTAACTTCCATTTTTGGAGATATTGAACATAGATACAAAACAATGCAAAAATTTACACCTCGGTACTTATATAGAAAACCAACTCGTGCTGATACCTGATCTTCAATTAAACCCAACGGCAAGGGATACCTAATCATGGGGTAACAATCTCATTATTAGACAGAACAGGTTGTCAGGATGACAAAAAACAAGAACATCGAGAACATTAACAATTACTTTATGGGCAATTATCATTCTGAGAACCTAATAAATGGAATCTAGGAAGGAAGCAAAGATAATACAATGATTAACAAGCACCACAGGGACCAACACTCAACATTCAATATGTCAAAGAGCAATCAAAGAAGCTTCAGCGAAAAAAAATACTACCATGTGCATGCTCTAAAAAAATTCATATCACAAGTTTTTTTTTGGTGACAAGGTAGGTACCTATTCAAACGGGAATGTCGACATTAATATATAATATTTTTCATATTATGCATGTTATCAAATTGATTTACCGCTATTACATACGACCGCGTCAAAAAAACCTTCAAAATAACTGCTAGATAGTTCAAACCTATTCATAGAATCGTAACAGGGATCTAATGGCACTGCCAATATAAAAAAATATGTATACATATTTTCAACAAATGGTATGCTTTTTTGATAAGTATTTCTTATAATTATGAAATTATGTATGACCCGCTCCTATATAACACCGAAATTTTACCATAAAATAGGAGAAGGTTCAAACTTCCGCTTTTTTGATACAAAAAATACCTTAACTTTTGTCTTGTTATAATATCCTCAAAATATTTAGCAAGAAGCTGTTAAAAATTTTAATTTACATTCAGTCAATTGTTATAATCAAAAGCATTTATGGGCGGAATTTCATTTAAAAAAATGCTAAAATGAAGCTTTTTCAATTTTTTGAGCTTGTTGTATTTATACTACCTACTCAATTTAGGTATATCAAATTCATGTGTTTTCTTCATAGCACGATTTTATTTTTCAATTGACCAAAAATATCACTGCATCTAAATGTAGCTGATGAATGGAAGAAAGTTATCAAGTATCACAACTGTCTGATATTCGAGTACACTGGTTTATTCAAATATAATGGTTGCCCTAATTTCCACCCGCTTCTACAATATTATCTACGATAGCAAGCATGGAAAAGTGAATTTCGCTCTTCTTTGTCACCTGTCGTGCCTTTATGCATTATAAAACAATAAATAAACAACTAATGGCCTTGCTCGTCTATAATAATTGATAAATCTTATACCTACGGGCTAACTAGATAATATATACCTATAATATCTAGAAATCAATTTGTTAGGTATATCCAAATATATGTTGTTAAATTGATGTGTCAAAAAGGTAGTTTTACTGTAGCTATTGAATGATATTCAAAAACTGATTATTATTGCTGTTTCTGAATCCATTTTATTCACTGCACGTGGGTTCAAAAAACATTTCAATAATTATTTGAGAGTTATTGAGCAAATCTATTAAACATGCAGTAAGATTTCCATGAACGAGCACCCCTGACTAGCATGAACATCTTAATAACAGTTTTGCATTTATAGAATAGGTACCATTATCTCCATAAACCGTATATTTTGCCATTCCCAGTGGGTGTTCGTTATTATGACATACCGTATTTTAAATTAAAGTTTCATACTTAAAATAAATAGGTAGGTACTTGGAACAAGAAATGAAATATGGTTATTTGACAGAACAATGTTTCTGCTAACCAACTATTCTCCAGGATTTTTCCCTAGCATCAAAGACTTAGTATTCAATAAATACCTATGTGTTTTTGGAAAGTATATAAAAAGGAATTAATATTCAAATAAATTATATTTCTGATTTTTACCTTTTAGTTGAGCTATTATTTTTACGAACAACGTAATATAAGAGAATGTTGATTCTAACAGTTCAGCTAATCCGAAAAATGATGTCCGGCTACTTTGAGGAATCTGATTGTTGCTGATTTCCAAACATAAAAATGCCGTTTTTTTATCGATTTTTCTGTATTAATCTAACAAAATTGTTTAAAAAGCGAAAAACAATAATTGAAAAGAGAAAAGTTTGAGAAGATGGCTTTAAAAATATTTCAATTTCAACAAAGTATGAATAATAGTAATCCAAGTATTTTCAGCAGCAGCACTAATTCCAAACGTGGTTAACCACTATTTTCACTTTACATGCACAAAAATCTTCAAAGTTCCTGCGTTTTCATCCAAAAAAATTCGGCGTCACCAAGTCACTCACCTTTTCGAGATCCTTGTGATCCAGTTCTAGAGCCTCCTCCAACCCTAACACCGCTAGCAAACGCTAGACACACCGTAAAAACGGCCGCCAACAAAAAACTGCGGAACCGCGACATTTCCGCTAAAATTCAAAACTTCCCTAAACAACGGACCCGCGCTCTAGTCAATTTCAAACCACAGTCTTTTGCACTGCTGGTCCAATTTTTACGCGCGTCAACTACCGCGACCGGAGAATGTTGCGACTTATAAAACCTTGCTTTGCCACCACTATTTTGAGCTTATTTCTGGTATCTGTGCGAAAGTACGCCATCTGGTTAAGCGCCGCTAAACCACATCAATGGTAGTACCGTCAAAGTCATAAGAAATGAAGGGTTGATCCGGAATCATATCAAGCAAGGCTTTTTATCGCCGAATTTCTTGAATATTAGTAATTTGCCAATACAACTGCACCTTATACAAAAAGTATAATAAGTATTTTATTTGAAAATATAGAAGGAAATCTATTCAATTTGCTTGAAGTAAAACTTTTGGCCATCTTTCTAAAGGTGACAGTGGAAAGGTGACAGTTTGAATATTACTATAACTGTGCTTTACCATCAAAGACCCTATGATGATGAAAACAATTTTTTTCAGTTTGGGGTAAAACTACCTAAACATAATAGTACGTAAGCTAAAATTTTATTAGATACCTATCTACATGATTCAGGGCCGATTTTTTCATGAAGGGAAAAAGTTATGCTATGATGATGAAAACCATTTTTTTTAGTTTGGAGTAAAACTATCCGAACTTTTTCCCACCATGAAGAAATCGACCCTAAATCATGTACTTAGATAGTTGTCTAATAAAATTTTAACTTACGTATTATTATGTTTAGGTAATTATTACAATAATAATTATTAAACGTAGGTATTTAAACGTAAACTTCAAAACTACAAATACTGCTATACACCTATACTTCATCGAAATTTTTAAGCCAAAATAACTATATTTTTGAGAGCATTAACAGGGCATCCACGAATCGGCACACGCACCGCACCATCCTATTGCTGAAATGGCTCTATTTTCGTTATTGATTACTTTGGCGGCCAAAGTTTGGCCCTTTCATATCATTTTTAGAAGGCTGATTAACCAAATACAAGGTGTCCCAGGAAAAACAGTCCACCCTGATTTATTGGATTTGGAATGAAAATCGGGAAAAACGCTCGAACACGTCGATTTTTGATTTGAGGGAGAACTATTTTTTAGTTTTTTTCATCCCTGTAGCTTTAACCCCCTAGCAGGGTCGGAACAATCCCCCAAATTTGAATAGGAGATGTGTCATACCTTTTTTTAAAGGTCTCATCGAGTTCTTCATGGCCCTAGAATTTCATCTTATTATTTCCATTCATAACGAAATGACAGCCTGTCAAAATCTTGGAAATAGACTATTCTTTTAGTTGGGAGTAAAAGCGATACTTACCTCCCTTAATAAAAATACTTGAAATTGAAGTTTTTTATCATTATTATTAATTATAATAATAATAATAATAATAATAATAATAAATGCCTTTATTAAAAGTTTTCAAAATTACATTGTACAATCTAGATGAAAACAAGAGTGAAAATGAGTGGCGCAGTCTAGCCAAAAAAGGCTACTCTACTGAACCACACAATTCCACGAAGAGGTTAACATAGTTATATAAGTTAAAATTAACACAAAAAAAAGAATTAACAAAAGTTTAACAATTACCAATATAAATGCGTAAAAGTGACTAGGTCGATCTCGATTTCCGTACTGGACGAAAGCAATAGAGTAAAAGAGAGAAAAAAATGAAGAATAAATAATATTCGCTAAATGTCCACTAAGAGTTCTGAAGTTGGAGCAGCAGTTTTTTATATTCTGTTTTAAACTGCTTTTCACTAAGTTTTTTGATATCATCCGGAAGTGAGTTATACAATTTAATAGAGTTATAGGTAAACGATCTCTGAAACATAGCTGTCCTATGGTGAGGCAACGTGAGCATATCAGTAAACCTAATATGTCTTGAATGGATACTCAATCGAAAAACAAGTTTCTCTTTGAGTGTTGATGGTACCACAGGGTTTTTTATAACTTTTATCAAGAATGAACCCAAATGTAGAGCTCTACGATTCGACATATTGAGCCAGTTAACCTCTCTAAAAGTAAAGGAAATATGATCATATTTGCGTAAGCCAAAAATCAATCGCAAGCAATTGATCTGGACCTTTATGAGGAGTACACGTGAATTGTAAATTATTAATATTTTTATTAAGGGAGGTTTACTATTACGCTTTTACTCCTAATAAAACAATAGTCTATTTCCAAGATTTTGACAAGCTGTCATCTCGTTAACGATGAAAGTAATGAGACGGAATTCTAGGATCATAAAGAACTCGATAAAACCTTTAAAAATAGGTATGACACGACCCCTATCCCCTATTCAAATTTGGGGGGTTGTTCTCCCCCTAGCTAGGGGGTTGAAGCTACGGGTATGGAAAAAACTGAAAAATATTTCCCATTCAAATCAAAAATTGGCGTGTCCGAGCGTTTTTCCAGATTTTTCTTTGAAATCGAAAAAGTCGGGGTGGACTGTTTTCCCTGGGACACCATGTATATTTCTACCTGAATGTCTGAATTTGGTTATCATTATTTGCAAGGACCTGATTTGTAGGGCTAACTGTGCACGAATCTTTTGAGCAAATTGAAGCAAGATATTTTATTTTCACCGTCAATTACATTGAAATGTTAATTTTTTTGAAATGATTTCAACTTCGCCTGAGAAGATAAAAGGCTATATTCTTAAGACATACAGTTTTGGCTAAATCAAGCATCATCTAAAAATGAAATAGAATTGATGCTGCTCTACATGTCTTCGTGAAATTTTGATCCTTCTAGATAAACTTTTGGGTTTACCTATGAATAGAAGGAGCTAAAAGAAGAAGAATTGAAGGAGACCCCTCCCCAACCCAAACTCACCCCAGGCTATGAAGGAGCTTATAGGTGTCCACCGGACATTGATATCGAGCGAATTTTTATTTTAGTTTTGCCGTGAGATTCTCCTGATATAATGTAAAAATTGAAAAGTTCAATTTTGAAAAGTTACGTTTAGTTCGTTTCTATTTATTTCTTTGATAGCCCTACTTTGCGGGTGGAATCCAGGAGGCACCAAACAGCAGCACAAATGTAAATAGTATCGAGCTATATGGATGTCCGAATCTTATCTCCATCTTTCATTTTTTTTTTCCAGTAGTGTCTGCCTTGTCGCCTCTTGGGCAGTGCGGGCGTATAGGGAAATTAATAAAACAATGTATGTGGGCGATCAAAATTTATGAATTTAGCATGTCGCAATGTTGCCGCATCAACTTCGTTTTACTTTGATATACCATAAAGTTTGTCCCCTGTTACATTTTTATTAATCCATGGATAAGAATAATTAATTGTTATACCAAATATTACCAAAAAACGAAATTCCATTAATACAATTTTATAGCAAATTAAATTATATCCCAACTATCAATCCCCGACTCGTTAGAAACTGACAACAAACCTCAAAATATTAAAATCAATAACCAAAGATTTGCAGAAGGCAGCTATTGGCAACATTACCCACGAGTGCCAACCTAAATCCCATTTTATCGGCAGATTCAGTTATATGATCCGACAGCATTCTATCTCTATTTAACTAGGGTTAAAAAAAAGAGAAAATGCGCTCTGAGTTTAAAACGAATTTTAATTTCTTACAAACTGCAATGGCAGTAATTTCGACGTCATTGATGGACCTGCAACCGTTATTTTAATAATTTCACTATATAATCTGGGTCTATGTCAATTCGTCGTAAGTCAATTCGTCTTACGTCAATTCGTCGTGAAGTCAATACGTCGTAAAGTAAATTTGTCGTAAACGTCAATTCGTTACAAAGTCAGTTTGTCGTATACGTCAATTTGTCGTAAAGTCAATTCGTCGTATACGTCAATTCGTCGTATTGTTAATTCGTCGTATTTCGGGTATAATGTTAGAATGCATAAATTTGCACTTTTTCTGTTTAATCAGACATTACCAAACTTACCGATAATAACGACGAATTACCTATATTGTCGTATACGTCAATCTGTCGTAAACGTCAATTCGTCGTATACGTCAATCCGTCGTGAACCTCAATTCGTCGTGTACGTCAATTCGTCGTATTTCAGGTATAATGTTATAATGTTTAAATTTGCTTTTTTTCTGTTTTATCCAGGATTGCCAAACTTACCGATATTAACCTGGTTAGTTTGGGTAAGTTTGCAATTTTAATCTAATCCAAACTAACCGGGTTATTATCGGTGAGTTTGGGTTAGTTTGGCCCTCACTATACAAAAAAAGCCACAGGCACAGATGCATCGGTGCTGTAGTCACCATTGACATAAAAAACGCCTTTAACTCGGCCTCCTGGCAGGTCATCATCAACGAACTAAAAAAAAGAGGCGTAGCTCCGTACATATTGAACCTCATTCAAGACTACTTCACTGACAGAACAATACTCCTCGAAGCAGAAGGAGAAACTGCAACCTTCAACATGTCGTGCGGTGTTCCCCAGGGCTCGGTACTGAGCCCCACCCTGTGGAATATCTTATATGATGGACTACTAAGGATAAAACAACCAAAAGACGTCTTGCTAATCGGCTACGCGGACGACATCGCCATAACCGTTACAGCCAAAGATATCGAAGAACTAGAAAGAAAAATAGAGAGCTCAATGACAAGAATCAGGAAATGGCTACAAGAAAACCTTCACGAACTAGCTAACGAAAAAACCGAAGTGATTATTCTAACCTCAAAGAGAATTATCCCGCACAGAGACCTGAGAATCATGGGAAACACGATAACACCAAAGCAGGAAATCAAATACCTGGGAGTCTGGCTCGACAGCAAGCTATCTTTTGCCCCCCACATACTGAACGCCTCGACGAGAGCAAGTAATGCCATGACGGCTTGCCCGCCTAATGCCTAACGTGGGTGGACCGGACCCCAACAAGCGAAGGTTGCTATGCTCAGTGGCAAGATCGATACTCTTGTATGCTGCCCCAATATGGGGCCACATAATGCACATAGGGAAATACCGCAACATCTTCTCAAGGATTCAGAGGCAAGCGGCGCTGCGCATCTGCAGTGCTTACAGAACCGCATCTACGGACGCCATCCTCGTTATCGCGGAAACTCCACCAATGGACCTCCTGTCAACGCAGGCCATGAACGTAGCTAGGGCAACAGAACCTCAAAGGGAAGCAGTACGACTCGAGACCAAGGAAATACTCATGAGCGAATGGCAAGAAAGATGGGAATAGAGCACGAATGGCAGGTGGACGTTCAGACTAATTCCCAACATATCGATATGGACCAACAGACAACATGGGGAAACAGACTACTTTCTAATCCAACTACTAACAGGACACGGCTGCTTTCGGGAATACACCAAAAATATCGAAAAAGCCGAGGACGATGAGTGCACGTACTGCGGAGAAACCGACTCAGCAGAACACACATTCTTCCACTGCCCGCAATGGCATGCACACCGAACAGCCTGCACAGACAATACTGGACCTCTGACACCAGAAAACATCATAAACATTATGACAAAAAACGCTCAGAATTGGAACGCAGTAAAAGACATGGTAAAAAAGATCCTTAAAGAAAAAATAGAAGATGAAAACAAACAAATACCGGAATATTAACCAACCCTCCACCATTTGAAGTAATACCCCAGCAATTCCAAATGGTTGGATGAGTTCCAGAGGGGAAAGGGTTTTAGTCGGTCGACAACCCTCGGAAAAGGGCGCTAACCTGACACACCCCCCGCCGCCAGAACACCAGGCAGGGACAGTCTGACAAAACAGATTTCCTAAACCCCTCTATAATTAAAAAAAAAGGGTTAGTTTGGCTACCACATGAGTCACCAGTGATGCATAAGATTCAGTTGCTTTTATGCCCACAGGGATGTTCGACCCAATTTCACCCCAATACGAGCTAGTCGACGCTAGTTTACGACAAATTTACATATACGACAAATCGACTTTACGACAAATTGACTTTACGATGAATTGGCGTACGACGAATTGACGTACGACAGATTGAGATTGATATACGTCGATTTGACGGTGGCCCACCTATGGGTCTATGTCAATTCGTCGTAAGTCAATTCAGGGATGTTTGACCCAATTTACACCCAATACGAGCTAGTAGACGTTAATTTACGACAAATTGACGTATATGACAAATCGACTTTATGACGAATTGACGTATACGTCGAATTAACGCTACGAAGAATTGACGTATAAGACGAATTGACGTATACGACGAATTGACTTTACGCATTGTGTCTTCAATGTTCCCAATGCGTTCGTAGTTATTCATAAACTGACCACGTCCAGTCAGTATCTGACTCATCTGAGTAACCTTCTTATTGATTTGATGTTCATGCCTTGTCTTTAGTTTATGATCGAGGTAATTCTTTTAGTGATCTTTCCTTTGTCTGTCTTATTTCATGATCCCAATCCCTAAGACTTCTGTTGTATTTTGGTTCCACGAGCAACCCAAACTATCGCAAGTTTATGTCTGAGAGTACTCCCAAAGATTTGCTGAATGTAAACAGTGTCCGACAGTCCTCTTCCAGCAAGTCGCAAAATTGGCGTGGTTGCGGCAATAATCGCTTGCACGTCTAAACAAGTTGGGAGAGTGCTTTAGTAAGTCATAATTTATTTTCAGTTTTGTTGAAAGTTGTGTGAAAGTGAAATTGGCAAATTGCAACATGGAGGGAAAAGGCTCGCTCAAGTTGGCCCCCCACATTCGGTTTTGTATTGTTTCTCAATTGTAGTCAACTTTCCTCGTTTTGTGCTCAATTGTGCCGGTGTTTATGCTAATTGTGCTCATTCCCATCATACACCAGAAAAAATTTGAACAAATCCGGGGGCCAGCTTAACTGCAGTCCCACATTTTTTTGACTTTCTGGCAATATTTTTGGCTTATTCAATTGTGCTCGTTTTGTGCTTATTTGTGCCAGTGTTAATACAAATTGTGCTCTTTTCCATATACCAAAAAAAATTGAAATGAAACAATTCCGGGGGCCTACCTTAACTCCAGCCCCTAAATGTTATTTTTTTTTTTTTTTAAATTTCAATCTTTTCTCTATCCCTTTGCAAAATAATAGAGAGTTATTGGAATGCGACCGTCCAGTATTAGTGCCGACCTTACACTATTAGTGCACCTTCAGTGGCTGATCGAAAAATGACAGTTATTGGAAGACGCAACAAATTTTCAATAGGCGTTAATTCTAACCAGTTTTAACTTGGTTTCTGTCAACGGACAATGATAGAGATTCTGTTTCTTCGTAGTTTTTAATTTTTCTGTTGTTTTTTTTCTCTTGGTGTCTTTAATTCGATAATGGATGAGCTTCTAAAAATGATCATCTTGGATGGTGCAGATGACGATGACCTGGAATTTGTAATCTTTGATAACTTGCTAGTAAAGAGGAATGAAATACTTCAAAACCTCAACATCAACAGAAGTTCAATTTACTCATAGTGGACCACCCTGTACTTAATTTACTTGTTTACATGAAAACCTGAGGCATAATCCAGGCATTCGAAAAATGGAAGTCAGAAAATGAATGTAAAGAAAATGCTCCTATGAACATAAAGAACATGTCAACACAAAAATTTAAGCTCGTGTTCCAAAGTGTCCAGATTTTTCCAGATAATAACTTGGCTCCTGGACTATTATCAGGCTTACTAATCAACAATTGACCAAATTCTCATAAATTCTTCAATGACTGGCTTTCCAAGAGTGCATCCAACACCTCCATGAGTGTCTGAAAAAAATGAAATACTTCCAAATTGCCTTTTTGAAAAATATAGCTACAACTGGATAGCTACTGTAGCAATCAGCTGAAGAGTGTAATAATATGCACCTTCATATTGAATTCATTTTGGAAATAGCTAAAAATGTTAGTGGACTACCATTAGCAATTACCCAAAGCTTAGGTTAGTGTTAATTCGGGTAAGTTGTGTTACGTTAGTTGAGTTGTTACTAGTGGTAGTAGCTTGAAATTTGCGATAATTAGGACTTATTTTGAGACACTTTTAAGACATTGGAGCATTATACGAAAACATCTTTGGATAATTTCCAATAACAGTAGCTAACATTTATAGCTATGGATTTAAAGTGGCTTCAACAGCCATTCAATTGGAAACTGGACAAAAATCAATTTTTTTGGGACACTCTAGCATTCTATTTTAACAGTGTCTACATCCAGCAAACAGCATGCTTTTCAAACAGTACACAGCATTCTCTTACAGCAGCACCTACATCCAGAATTTTCCTGGATCATTCATCTCTCACACAGAATTTATTCATACTTTCTCCTTTTTAAACGCACAAAAAATTAATGATGAGCGCGTACAATTTTCGGAAAAACTTCTTTCTCTGACATTAAAAGTACTAATTCCTGGACTCTCTATAAAATTTACCAATTGCCCAATAACTATTTAAATTAAAAAAAAAAACATTAAATAGGAAAGTTCTGGATTGTTCCAGACACAAAATTTTATCGGGAAAATCAAAGGTTGCTCATTCAGAATTGAAGAAACCCCAATTACCAAAAAAAAATTATTGGTACTACTTACCAAAATCCAGTAGCCATTGGTACACTGGGGACACGAGGCGATAATCGGAAAATGGCAGCCGAAAAATCTTAACTTCTTGTGGAGAAAAATCGATAATTCCCGGACGCAACTGTGTGTAATTTATCTGTCGGCTATCGGTACTCGACTAAGGGCGGGTATTATGAAACTACTTTGGCAGTTAACTAAAAGTTAACTTCTAGAATTACATGAGAAATAACGTCATTCCAGAAGTTAACTTTCAGTTATTTTGTGAAAATAGTTTTATAATACCCGCCATAAATCCCTTTGTCTTGCGCGACAAAGAAATCCGAATCTCAAACACCCACCAACCCCAAAAAAAAAAATAGACTGATAAGGTTTATAAATATGAGAAAGTGAGATAGGCAAAAAAACTAACTGCGTTGTAGTAGAGTAGTACCCCGACGGCAAGTGTAAATCTCCTGTTTCTAGCTATAGCGGGCCGAATTAGTATTAAATATTTTTAAAAAGTTTATTTTAGTTTTGTTCCAACAAAGCAGAAAACTGTATGAAGTACCCTCAAGATTCTGCGCAAAGCCTAGAATCCGAAAGTCGCATAAAAAGTAACTTTGAAACCGTTCGTGGGACGGTTTTGGAACAGACCTTGATTATAAGTCTCAATTTTTGTCTATTCCAGGCGCTAGGCTCTCTGAAATAATTCCGAGGTTTTTAAATTGTTCAAAATGTCGCTGGAAAGTGTGGCAAAATTGCCACCGCAATCGTTCGCAGTTTTGGCGACTAACGTTGAGCGATGGGTGGACGAGGTGAGAAGTGAGGGGAAATTGTCGAGAACTTATCGATAGCGATTGTTTGCGGTTTGCCTCCTGTTTTTGTATTCGCTAACATCCAATGTTCCCTATCTTAGACCCGGTTTATTCATCTTGAGATAAACTTGCTGGTAACTATCTGCAAGATGAATTTACAGAACTATAATCCTGTTGGTCGCTAAATAATTGGTTGACCAATGGAATTACATATTGCGTTTTTATCCGTCAGATTGCATTACCTGACAGCTTGCTGACAGTTTTTTAGAGAGTGGATAAACCGGCTCATAAATGTATTAAGAGGCTCTTGAAAATTGAGAAACAGACATTAAGGGAAAATAGCGTAGATAAATAGACTTAAGTACCTTGTCCTTATGTTGTTTCTATGCAAGGCTCTTGAATTTTCTTCATGTAGAGATATTAAGAAATAAACAATTCAAGAGGCGGCAATAGACAAAAATTTTGACAGAAAACTTTGAGAATTGAAAAGCAGATATTTATGGAATATCGAGTAGATAAGTAGACCTAAATTTGTTGTTTCTATTCGAGGAAATCTAACTTTTGGCTCTGGACATTTTTTGGAATCTTGACATGCTCATGAATAATTGCTCATATCTTTCATGATATTTGAGAAAATTGCCCATAATAACACATCATTAAAAAGAGTAGGTATTGATTTCTCTATAAGCCGAGCAAAATTAGTTCTATCACTTGTGAAGTTTCTGAGATATTGAACTTCAAAGTTGAAATTTATTTGACAATAAGTCCGTTTCTGCAGAAATTACGAACCAGTCAGAGCGAAGTTCATTGGTTGAAAATAGTCAGGAAACTGGTTGTTGGCTATTTGGACCATTCAAAAACGCTCTGACTAGTTTGTGATTATTGTGGAAACATACCTATTTTGTCCAAAACTTCAAACTTGTATATCTCAAAAACTGTAAACGATAGATTTCAGTAAAGTATAGTACATCTACTATTACTACTACTACTACTACTACTCAAAGATAGTCAAAATTATTAATTTTCAAAATATGCTTACATTTAAACACCGAATATCTCGAAAACAATTTAAGATTTTGCTATAAGCCTGTAAAGGGAAAGCAACGAGCTATCCAACGATGTACGGTTGGTTGATTTTCGATAGTTTTATAGGGTACAACCAAAGTGGCTTAAGATACTGAGAAACTGATATACGCTTGCCGTTCTCTTTTTTGGTGTGTCATTTGATGGTGTGTCATTTGATGGTGATATTGACCAACTAGATTGGTTTGCGAGGTACAGGATGTTTTTCAAAATCAGCTGTTTTTTATAATCCTCTATAACTTCTTACCCTACGGAGATATAGAAAAAGTGCAAAAAGGAAAAATACCTACGTCTTTTTTTAAGTAGAATCCAATGGCGTACTTAGAAGAAATAGGGAGGCTTTTTCTTCCGCGATATTCGAAGAAACAGAGATTTTTCAAATGGAACACCCTGTATCTTGTTGGTTCAGTAGTTTGGGAAAATAGTTGCGAGTTCAACGGTATATGATGAACACATGATATTTTGTTTTGGCCCAAATGACGAAAATAACAAAAAACACTTTTTTCTACTACCAATAAAAATGTTAAAAAAAAAATTTAGACAAATACTTTACGCACTAGTGCGGTAAGTATTTTCAATTTACCCACGAATGCGTGGAGTAATTTACTAGAAAAATACTAAATTGACAGTGTCGACATCTGTACATTGACATTACTTTTACTGGTGTAAAGTGAATTACTTTACGCACTAGTGCTAGTTGCATGCAATATGTGTGAAGCACACACTCATGTAACTGTCGTACTCGCCTTCGGCTCGTGCTTCAAAATTCATATTCGTGAAAAAAGGTTCACTTCACACACTCGTTGCATGAATAGCTATTTTTAAATTGCTTATGCATTGAATTGTTTATTCTTTGTTTTTAAAGTGAGATATTTTAACTTTTTTTTTTAATGTTATACCTTTTCTAAAATGTTAAAAACGAGGTTAAAAAGTTTTTAAACAAAACATTACGTTCCTAAGAATAATTGTCACAATCATTTCTAATCGATATGATATATAGGTTTTTTTTTCTAAAAGCATAGAATCAACTAATTATGTTGAGTTGAGTGAGACACCATGTATCCACTATAGTTAAAGGGGGTGTGCGCCAAAAATTAGTTTTAGTGTAAAAAAATCTAAGAACAACTGTTCAAACCTCGTTATTCTACGATAAACCATCGCTGAGATATACCGCTTTAAAGTGTGGACAACGCTCTCGTGACGTCACGAGAACTTCGTCCAGCCGCGCTCCGCATTTTTAATTTGATTATTCCCGGCACGCGTGAGTGGTTTTTGTTTAGATTATTGCAGGTAACACAGGAAAAACATATGTAAATTTAATTAACTCCACTTTCTCGTGTGTCGCTTGAGCTTTCGTGACGTCATAGGGTGAGATGCGGTACCTTCATAGAGCCATATCTGCGGTATTATTTATCATAGAGGGGTGCGGATTTCACTGTTATTCTTAGATTTTTTTTCTCTTTTTTTTGAGATGAAGTTGTTTTTTTGACGCACACCCCCTTTAAGTAGCAACAATAAAGGGTCTTAGATAAACTGACACATTTTGCAGGTAAATATTTCAAAAACGGGAAAAGATAACGAGATGCGGTTTGTTCTGGGAGAATAAGGATTTTTTAAAGTTTTTTTTCACATTATTGCCGAATCCTAAAATTTGCTGAAATTTGGTTCCACAGACAAGCGATTTTTTGAAATAAAATGACTGCCTTATTTTTAATGAAACACCCTGTATATTTTGTCATCGTCAGAAAGCCTGATTTTTCTTCTCTACAAAAATGTATAATTTTTTTCAATTATTTTGAACTAGCATCGTGAAAATTGCACTTTTTCGGAGTGAATACCATCGACTAACCAAAAAAAATTGAGAATTAATTTGTGTTTAATACTTTTATTAACTAATTAGCGCATAGTTAACTAATAATTCAAGTAATGAACACAAATAAGTGCATATAAAACACAAATTAATATTTTTTTTTTTTTTGACCAGTCGATGGTACATTCTTCAACAAAGTGCAATTTTTACGATTCAATTTCATGATAATTCAAAAAAATTATACATTTTTGTAAAGTAGAAAAGTCACGCTTTCTGACGATGACAAAAAATACCGGGTGTTTCATCAAGAAAAAGGCAGTATGTAATTAATTATTCCAAAAAATCGAATGTCTGTAAAACCAAATTTCAGGATTCGTTAATACCACGTAAAAAAAAAATTGCAAAATCCTTGTTCTTCCAGAACAAAACCACATCTCGTTATCTTTTCTCGTTTTCGAGATATTCACCTGTAAAATGTGTCAGTTTATCTAAGGACACCCTGTATTTTTTTTTCAACAATATAATAATAAAGATAAAAGTCAAAAAGACATTATGTTGGCAATACAATGGCCGAGAGAAATAGTATTTGGTATTGAATATTATTAGCTAAATTTATGTTTAAAATATTTGATTTCGAATATACCATCGACAAAAATAATTCAAAAATGTAGGTATGTTGTGATATTCCTAAAAATCATCAGTACGGAAATCACTTTCCCCGCCTAGGTCGGAAAAATAATTCGCTAATCCATTGATTCCATAGCAACTATGGGACCAGAAAAAAAAAACCAGAATATTGAGTTCTGTGGCCTGTCGACCGGTCAAAAATGTTGACATTTCTTGTCAATCGCAGAAATTTTTTTTTTAAAGCATTGAAAATTTTACTCTGTATTGCCAACATAATGTCATTCTGACTTAATGTTCAATAAAAAAACAAACTTTATTATTATATTGTTGAAAAGGGAAATATTGTTGCTATTTAACTTTAGTGGATACAGGGTGTCGCAGTCGACCCAAGATAATTAGTTAATTCTATGCTTAAAAAAAAAACAAACATGACATTTTGTTTACAAACTTTTTAACTATTTAATATTCTAGAAAAGGTATAATATTAAAAATAAAGTTAAAATATCTTACTTTAAAAACAAAGAATTATCAATTCATTGCATAAGCAATTTTAAAAATACTATTTATGCAACAAGTGTGTAAAGTGAACTTTTTTCCCGAATGTGAATTTTGATGCACGAGCCGAAGGCGAGTACGACAATCACATGAGTGCGTCCTTTACACACATATTCCATACAGATTTCTTCAACTACCGTGCGTAAAGTGCTCATTTTACGCACTATTTAAAATATGTAAAATTTCACTTCAAGCACTAGTGCGTAAAGTAATACACACTTTACATCAGTAAAAATAATGTCAATGACAGATGTCGACACTGTCAATTTAGTATTTTTCTTGTAAATTACTTCACGCACTAGTGCGTAAAGTATTTGCGCTGTATGCAATATCCTCTTTTAACCTAAAAGCGCTTTTTGGAACTGGTACATACCTTTAAAAATTCGTATTGCTTAAATTACACATTTTTAAAAGTGACCAGTTTTGAAAAGCGCTTTTAAGTTAAAAGAGGATGATGTTGCATACAGCTGCAAATCTTAATTTATTTTTTGACACATTTTTATTGGTAGTAGAAAAAAGTGTTTTTTGTTATTTGCGCCGAGTTTTAGCCATTTAGGCCAACACAAAATATCATGTGTCATAAATCGTTGAATTCGAAATTTGACATACGGAAAAAGAGGACGGGAAGCGTATATCAGCTTCTCAGTATCTTCGGCCATTTTGTCTCAACCCTATAAAACTATCGAAAATCAACCACCCTGTACAACACAAGGTAGGTTCTCATTTGAAAAAAATACGTTAGGGTTGCTACCACCTTCCTGATAGTATTTTTTGTCTAAGAACTATTCCCGATTGCTACTTTTCAAATTGTCACCCTGTATGTCCGACGCGGCCTGAATGGAAAAATCTCTGTCGGGCAGTTATGCCCGACGTGACATGCAATGTGTTATCTAATAAGTATTTTTGAAGGGTATCCGGAGTTATGGCAAATAAAATCAAAAATGTACAGGGATAGGGCCAATCGTTGTTTGATCGATTCACGCATATTTGTATCTGATTTTGATATTTTATCTGAGATTAATTGCAATAAAAAGTTGAAGTCGGTTTCTGACATACGTATGAAATTTTTAAATTTATTCGGATCTTCACTTCTCGAATCATCTAAAAACATCGCGTAAGCACGAAGAGTAGGCCTTCTGGCTATCCATTCTTTAACCCATATTCTTTATGTGTAGAGAGCACTTGATGAGAGAAATTTCATTCAACAATTTGCATGGATGTAAACGCTCGCGCAAGTTACTCTGGGAAGTTCTATCGCAATTTACTATCCTGTGTAATCCACGCTTGTATGATGTTCTATTTCCAGTATTTCTTCAATGGCGGCTCGTATAACTAACTGCACCTAGCCCGTGAGAACTTCTATTAGTTTCGTATTGCTCATCCGTTAACCTGATTCAGTGTCAGATTCATGCTTCTTTCTAGCTCAGGTCTTGAATTAGCGTTGGTCGTTATCACCAAGTCACCCGCTTACGCATTTATGTGAAACTATTCTATCGCGTAATACATCTGTAATAATGGATCCACACAACCAAATTCGATGTCAGGTATCAGTTTTTATTCCTAATGTCATTTTTGTAAACTCTTATTTAATTTATGATACAATTATTTATTTTTTTGTAAATTCTTCATAGTTTGCTTTGTGTATTCGACGTACACTCTTTTGTAATGCCTGCGTCCACCATGTATCTTTTGCAGCTCCTCTACACATTTCTTTTTGCTCTCTTTGTCTAGTTTTTTCGCAAATAATTCTAGTGTGGCTTTGATTGTTGACCTGCTTATCCAACATTGCCTCGTCATCAGAATCATGCGATACAGCATTTGGCGTTTCTTGGCCAAGCTTTTGACCCTTTGGTACCCTGACTTGCCTTTTTTCTCTTTCTTTTCCCATTTTCTGCTTCTCTCTTCTCTCTTCCTCTACCTCGTCTACCCAAAATTCAAACATCGGGCAGGATTCCTAGAGCTTTGGGCTTCCACTACCGCCTTAAGGGTGTAAAAACCTTCCACCAAAATAAAAAATCGGCTCTAATCATGCCTAACTATGATCAGCGGTTGTTAGCTTGTGGTAGTCCTAAGGTAATTTGCATTTTCTGGACAAGCCAATACAGACACTATCCAAAATAATTATAATAAAATTAAGAAGATAGGTATAAAATAATAGTTTTAAAAATTTGAAAAGTAAACTCAATTTATTACCATTACCCGGCTATAAACTTTCCCAAAGAAAACACGAAATATGAATATCTCTTCAAAAATTTACCTACCTACCTATAGCAAATTCAAGTTTAATTAAAGCAAAATCTCTACCAGTGTCATATTGAAAAAAATTACATGGAGTTAATTTACCTGTATTACTAGATAAATAAATACATAAATAAAATAGGATTAAACGATTGAATCCCTAAATCTGTAAAACTCTATTGAGATCAAATTATAGTTTTAAATTATTTGAAATTCTCGATGAAAGAAAATGAGATCATTTGCGTTTTTTCTGCGATAAAATATGGAAAAATACGATTGATAATACTAAATATCGCTATAGCAATTTTAAATTGAAATTGTTTAGGGTTAAAAATAATAATAATATAATAAACTTAAAACAGGTCATACCGGTCAGCTGTTTCGAAGGAGATTAAGTTAATAACAGCCATGAAAACGCTATATACGGTAAAGAAGGGCAAGGTAAACTAAATTGTAGGTATTTTCAGGGGAGTCATTACGGTAACAATTACATAGATAAATGGGCAATCTAACATTTATACAGGCCTGTCTCGACAAAATCAAGATCTGATGCAGCACAGCCGCGGTGGAGACAGTGCTGGCTGTTTGAAAAGGGGCCACACTCTGGACAATTGGTCAGGATCTGGGCGTAATGCTCCGAGATTCTGATCCAGGTTGTGGATCGCCTAACGGCCGCGCCTTCTGTATCGAGACAAAATATTTTCCTGAGTGCTGGAAAACCCTCAAGCGAGCTGAAGCACTTAAGGCCTACACGTCCTAAGGCCATCGAAAGGCTCCTTGAATGCCTACCAGTATCATCAAATCTTGCCCTCTGCCAAATCTGACTTTCGCAAGGTTTACAGCTGCGCCACAGCGCTCCTGATTCCTGAAAACGACGGATGACATTTCGAAGGCTTCGTATCGTTGCGATTTGACGGTACCTATTGGTTCTCTTGGACTAATTCAAATGCCTTCGACCGTTTCTCAATCATAATTTTCTCTTACTCTCTCATATTTCATTATCTGATGTTTGACAATGAATCGAGGCTTTTCATTAGGTCATACATTGTTAGAAAACAAATGGCCAAGCTTAATGGCAAGCTCTCGAGGCCTGTAAGGATGACATGTAGTGTGCCTCAAAATTCTATTCTTGCGGCGCTTTTTTTCTCTCTCTATACACCGCAGCTTATTACATGTCTGCGATACTCGACTGTACTCTATTATGCTCGCTGACGACACACAGCTTTATCTCTCATGCGAGCCATTTTTGGACGCATTTGATGCAGTAAACAATCTAGGACTGATCATGGACGCTGATCTAAGATTCTCGGGGCATATTAATAACCGCGTCAAGAGGGCTTTTGCCAATCTTATATTAAAATTCAACCAACGAGCCCTAATCATTGAGAATCTTAAGAAAGTATTGTGCGATTTCATTGTCTTATCTCAGTTTGACTTCTTTTTTTTTAATAAGTAGGAATTGGAAAAGCTTTATGCACGCCTAGGGAAGTGGTGTCCGGTCGCCCTAGGAAGTGAGGGGGGCTCCTACTTCTATTCTGGAGCCTCCTGCAAACTGTTTTCTTCTTCGCCTTCAATCTTCAAGGTAGATTCCACCATAGTACAAATTTGATCCCATTTCGCTGGGCTATTTATCATTTCACCTATGGTGTTTTCCGGTGTGAGGGTTGTTGCGACGGACGCGTAGCAATTTTTCCTCTGTTTCTCCGTGGTCTCTGGCTATCCATGCCTCTATGTCCGGGATCAGCTTGGCGGTCCACCTTCCCTTTTTGCTAGTTTCCCACCTATTCTGCCATTTTACCATCAGACTTGCTCGGGCTGCTTTGCGCGCGTTTCATTTCTCTTGGGGGTTTGCCATTGAAACCACTACTGCTTCCTCCATCAGAAGGTACCTCCGCGATTACTCGCAAAGCGTCTGTAGAAACAGTACGATAGCTGCAGGTGATTCGGATTGCAGCCTGTCTTTGAACTCTCTCGTATATGACACGATTGTTGTTAATCAGCATTGAGGAGCCCCATACTAGAGCAGCGTATAGTAAAATTGATCTCCCCACTGAACACAGTAATCTCCTCTTGCTGGCCCTTGGGCAACCAATGTTGGGCATCAGTCTACCCAGAGCCATCTTTGCGTTGCTGGCGCGCGTCGCGGTTTTTTGGATGTGGGTCTGAAACTTTAGTCTGGAATCTAGCCATACACCCAGGTATTTTATCTCTGTTCTGGGGGTAATCTCCATACCCAGGATCTGTAAGGTGGTCTGAGGGACCTGTCGCTTAGGGTAGACAATGACTGCCTCCGTTTTCTCTTTTGCTAGAAGCAAATGCTTGCTGGACAACCAATTCTGAATCTGCGCCATGGCCGTTATAATTTTGGAATAAATCTCCACTACGTCTTTGCCTAGGGTGGTCACTGCGACATCATCGGCGTAACCCGTTAGGGTGACGCCTGCAAGGAGCTTACCGTTCAGTAAGCCGTCGTGAAAGATGTTTCACAGTGCAGGGCCGAGAATGGGCTCCACACGTCATGTGGAAATTTTCCCTTTTTTCCTCTGCCTCTATAAAAATTTCCCTAGTGGTCAGGTAGCTTTGAATTATTTTAATCAAGTATGGGGTAGCACCTGCCCTTTGAATTTCGTCTACTATCTCCTTCCATGGGGCAAATTTGAAGGCATTCTTGATGTCAAGCGTGACGATAATCCCTACCTTCCTTTGCTTTTGGCTTCTCTTGTAGATTACTTTCTTGAGGATTCCTACTACGCTTTGTACGGCCATTATTGTTGATCTGCCCTGTCCAAATCCGAACTGTCTAGCGAGAGGGTCTCCGAAAGATTTAAATCCTTGAAGAGCCTGGCGAGGATGATATGTTTCAGTAGCTTACTTGTAGTGTCTAGGAGGCGCAGGGGTCTGTATTTTGGTGTCACTTGGTTGTTTTTTATTGGTTTTTCGATGAGGACCAGCCTTGGCCTTTATCCAAATTTTGGGATATTCTCGATTGTTGATCAGCTTATTAAGGGTACCCAGGAACAATTCTAAGTGGCTCGACGTGGCCGCTTTTATGACGTCGACTGGCACCCCATGTAGTCCAGGAGCTCTGTGCGCCTTCAGCCTGAGCTCGCTTCAGTAATCTTCTTGATTGTCAATTCTGGAATTTCCTGGTCTTCGGCTGGTGGTTGAACCCAAACAGTCCTTGGTCTCGTTGGGCAGGGCTCGTTTGTGGATTCCATATGGCGCTTTTCATCATCAAAGCACGGTTTGTGGTATTCAGTTTGAGACTTTTCATGGCGATCTTGTAACCGTCTTACCAGCAGTTTTCATTGATTGCCTCGAACAGCTTTCCCCAGCAGGATCTTTTGGCTTCCATAATGGCTAGCTTTAACTCTCTTTTTATAATGAGTATCTGGCCCTCCACTCCTCGTTTCTCGCTTGTTGTTGTCGGCTTTTCCGCATTAATTCTCTCTTGGTTTTGAGGCAGGTAGCCCTTAGCTTGGCAATGTCCTGCAGTCCTGCGACCACCACTAGACATGGATGCATCGCACAAACTGTGCAGAAAGTGGACTAGTTGCTCTGAAGGGCCGGGCAAATTTGTTTCTGCTTTCCTGTTAACGAATTCCTCAATCCTTTCCTGGTCTAGTTTCTTACGGTTCCAAAAACTTTCCTTACGCAATGTCTTTTGCTGAGGGTATATTTGGACCTCAAAGTAGATGTATTTGTGGTCGCTCATAGTCTCCTGGGTGAGGAATCTCCAGTTCACGATCCTGGAGCCGATCTTGCCATAAATCATCGTAAGATCCATTATGGAGGAGGACTGTTCTCTCTCGAATGTTGGCTCCTGACCCGTATTCTGGAGGACTAGGTCCTTAGAGGCCATTAAGTCGGAGAGTATGGCTCCTCTGCCATTTGTTTCGCGCATGTCCCAGTTCACAGAGCTGGAGTTAAAGTCGCCCGTGATGATAGCACTTTTGGACTTCAATAGATCCATGGAGGAGCCCAGGTTGTCCAGGGCTGTTTGAAATTCATGGATTGTGTTTGGCGTTTAACGAAAAGAAGCACCTGTATAAGGCGAAGTCCTTAAATCGAGCCTTAAATTCTATACATACAAAGCCATTTCCTGACCCCGAACTGAAGAAGGGTAAGTCCCGGTTGGTAGCTTTGAGGACAGTGTCCGCCCTTAAGTCAGTACGCCATCCTCCGTTTGTGATTTCTTTATGATTTGGTTCCGAAATTGCTATGATGTCGATGTTAGTTTTCCTTGCGGCGCCTTCTGCTCGGTTGTGTGCTGTATGACAGCGATTGAGATTTATCTGTAATATTTTAATAGAGGTGTATGGAGTATTAGGCATATTTCGATTTTTCTTGGTAGACCTGTGTTTTCTGGGAATGTAAACTCTACTGTCCATTTAGCTTGTTGGCCGTCTATGTTATTCGAGCAGTTCTCGGTACTTGGGACAGCCTGTGTTGTCCATTCTGTTTTTTTTTTCGTTGCAGTTGAAGCATTGTGGTTCCTCGGAGCATAGCTTAGCCTGGTTTCCTGTACAGTCGCAGTTCATGCAGTTCTTGGATCTGTCTGGACCTGTGCAGACTGCGGTCCAATGCCGAAAACCAAGGCATCTATAGCAACGAGTTAGCTGAAACTTGAGTTTTACTCTGCAGGTGGACCAGCTGATTTTAATCTTGGTGGACTCTAGGAGTTTACCGCCGCGTTTCTGCTGCACAGCGACCGTGGCAGATTGGTTTCCGCTTTGGCTGGTGCTCATCGCCCTAAGCTCGAAATGTTGCTGTTCAATACCGGTTTTCCTGGTGATAGCCTCTGCTACTTCTTCGCTATTGGTATTTCCGTCAATGTCTAGAATGAAAAATTTTTGCTCCCTGGATTTGACCCTAACTTGAGTATTGGTCATATTTTTCTGTATCTCGTTTTTCAGTCAGTTTGCCTCCTGTTTGCTCCCTTCTACATACTTTAAGACATAGAGAGTCGTCCCCAGTCTTCTTGAGGGAGGATATTTTGATGCCTAACTTGCCTATGTCCACTGAGTTTTTAACATTCCTCAGGACATCGCAATAGCTTTTCCCTTCAGTTTTCACAATGACCGTTTCGCTTTAACTACTGCGATGTACTGTATGGACCCTGTCCACTGGATTCTGATGCGAGAAGAATTCAAATCATACATGTTTCGTGTGTCAGGTTATAGGTGGTATTAGGGGCCATGTGAGGGGTGAGTGCCAGGTTATACAAAATTGAATGAATAAGAATGAATGAAAGACGCGCACTTCATAGTTTGGTTCTCTTTAACAAATTGATTCGTAAAAGTTGTCCCGACTATAGACCGGTTTAGCCAGCTAATAGTGTATAATGCACAACTTTATACATCGCGTCACTATTTATGCATAAAGAAAGTGACAGCTGGCTTTTTTCGTTGTTTGTTATTAGTTATTATATTATCAATATAAAAATATCAATTTCAATTCAAAATAAATCTTGTATACTTATTTATCCACGATGAAGGTAAACAACAAGGCCTGAAAGCAATTAAACTGGCAAATTTTGCCACTTGTGGCTTGACAGACGCATGCGCACAAGCCAAATTTTACTGTAATATAGTGCTTAATTCTTAAAATCTAAATCACGAATTACGCACTTAGAGTTGACTATATGGCTGCATATAAAACTGAAGTTTCAAGATTAAGCATCAATAATTAAGAATTGTGCATTATACACTATTAGCTGGCTAAACCGGCCTCACCTGTATGATAAAATAAAGTTTCGGTATGATGCCCATGAGCCTCATAGTCTAAGAGCCAGCGCTGAGAAAATTCTCTGAGTTTACTGAAGCTAGTTTTTAGACAGTTGGTTACAATAGTTATGTAGAGCATTGAGATCGATGACACCAATATCTTAGCATTTAAACTGGACACTGAAGCAATGGCAAATGTAATCCCTATGGAGGTATTAAAGCAAATAAACTTTAAAATGTCAAAATTGAAAAAACCAAATGTCAAACTTAGTTCTTATACAAAGCACTACTTACCTGTTTTTGGGCCAGCTATTTTTAAAGTGCAAAATCAATAACAAAACTAGCAATTCGTTCTTTCACGCTGTAGAATTGGATAGCATTCCAATTCTAGGCCTGAAAGACTGTTTGGAACTTGAACTTTTAAGTGAATATAGAGTCATTTTCAAAGGTATAGGCTGTTTAGAAAAAGAGTATCACATAGAACTCCTTTGGCTTTGGCAGAAAAGTTGAAGAATTCTTTGAATCAACTAGAAAAAGACCAAATAATAAAACGGGGTAGTACGGTTTGGCCTCACCCCATAGTTATTGGTAAAAAACCAAACAGAAATTTAAGAATTTGCATGGACCCGTTCAAGCTAAATCTTTCTATAAAGAAACCCACTTTTCATTTACCTACCTGGGAGAAAAGCTCGAAATTGCATGGATCAA
Organism: Ceutorhynchus assimilis; assembly: GCA_917834065.1. Classification (NCBI taxonomy): domain Eukaryota; kingdom Metazoa; phylum Arthropoda; class Insecta; order Coleoptera; family Curculionidae; genus Ceutorhynchus; species Ceutorhynchus assimilis. The sequence goes on from OU892277.1 coordinate 85,520,544, forward strand.
AATTTTTTAGCACTTCAGATGCCACCCAAGGCTTTTTACATATTAAATTAGATAAGGAAAGTCAAAAACTTTGTACTTCTGCTACACTTTTCGGTAGATACGCTTTTTGTCGCTTACCATGTGGTCTTTCATTTTCTTCTGAGGTTTCAGGAAAGAATGTGTGAAATCTTCTAGTATAGGAGCTGGCAGGTTTTTCGGTGAACGATATTGATCAAATTTTTTCATTGAATAGCTCTTTGTGAGCTGATTTCAATGATATAAGGTTTTATACCTTTACATTCAATAGTTTTGGAGAAAAATAAATAAATTCCTTTTTTCCATAAGAAACAATGAGATAGAACGAGATAAGCCATTAAATAAATTATGCGTTGTTAATTTATCACCCCCAATTGATAGTTCGAATTTTAAAAAAATTAACTGAACTGAAAAATTAAATTAAGAATTAAGAAATTTGTAGCCGATTCATAGTTCAACTATCTCTTTCTATCTCATTGTTTCTTATGGAAAAAACGGAATTTATTTTTTTTTCTCCAAAACTATTGAAGGTGAAGGTATAAAACCTTGTATCATTGAAATCAGCTCACAAAGATCTATTCAATGAAAAAATAATATACGGGGTGTCCCATTTAAAAAAACACAACTTTAGCTAATATTCCAAAATCGGTGGCATCTGGAAAAAATTGGTCATGTCACTGGATTCTACTTGAAAAATTGCCTATAGAAAGTATTTTTCGTTTTTGGATATCTTGATTAATAAAGAAATTAGAGGATTTTTTAAAATTGGACAAAATTTGAAAAGTGCCCTGTATTTCCTAAACGCATCAAGTTAGCCGTGATTTGTCTTCACCATGGTTATTTTCTCAAAAAAAGAGGTCGAGAATGTGCTCCCAGATTTTTGATATCTCTGCTAGTTTTTGATATACCCCATTAAAAAATCGAAAATGGGCCACCCTGTACTGTACTTGCTATCACTTTGGCAAACACTGCCATCCCTAGCCATAGTACCTTATATCCAAATGTACCAACGGCTACTCGTCCTCTGCCGCACAGCAATATTCACTCAATCCCGGAGCGTCCTAACATTGGCAACGACGAAGAAGATGAAAGCACAGACAGTTCACCATTAACTTTATCAATGTCAGATTTCAAAGCACCTAGTACATGATCACAGCCACACAAGATAACGCAAGCTGAGTTAAACGATCTCGTAAGGAATTAAGCATTGCCAAAGAGCAAAACAGAATTTCTAGGCCGTAACTTCTTTCCGTACTAGACAAAAAGAGTTGATGCAATATTTTGCTATGGTGGACACTTTTTTGTGAAGATGTCAGTGGTTTGATGAGAGCACTTAATATTTTCTATGTACAAAATGAATGGAGACTCTCCATAGATAGCTCTAAGCTAAGTTTAAAAGCTGTTTTGCTACATAACGGAAATATTTTACCGTCGATTCCTATTGGTCACGCAGTCCATATGAAAGAGTTTTATGAAAATATGAAAAGCCTTTTGTTGCGGATTAAGTATGATGAACATCAATGGCAAATCTGTAGAGATCACCTGACGTCAGTCACATCAAACTGGGCAAAAAAATGACCCTTTAGTTGACCCACAAATAGTATTATTGCATATTAAACTAGGGCTTAAGACAAATTTCGTAAAAGCAATGAACAAAAATGGAGCTGCTTTTCAGTACCTTCGTCAGAAATTTCCAAGATTAAGTGGAGCGAAGTTCAAGGAAGGTATATTTATCGGTCCTCAAATTAGAACACTATTTAAAAATAATAATTTTGACTGTGTTTTGGAAGGTACAGAAAAAAAAGCCTGGGAAGACTTTCGTCTTGTCGCAAAAAACTTCTTAGGAAATAAGAGGACCGACAACTATGCTGAACTAATCGGAAAGATGTTACAAGCGTATCAGTAACTAGGTTGCAACATGTCCCTGAAAATCCACTCTTTACATTCACATTTAGACTTCTTTCCAGACAACTGTGTGGCATTGAGTGACGATGGAGAACGCTTCCATAAGGACTTCGCAATCATGGAAAAACGATATCAGGGCAAGTGAAATGTTGCCATGTTGGCAGATTATTGCTGGACTGTTTGTCGAGATGTTCCAGAAGCAGAATATAAGAGAGCAGCGAAAAAACCACGTCGCCATTCCGTAAATGAGTAAAAAATGTATAGTTTCTGTTAACTTTTTGAAAAAATGAATTTTTTTTTCTACGAAACTAAAACTAATTTTGAAATATTTTTATCATTATGATGTTTATCAGGTGAAAATTAATAAAAAAAGTAACTTTACGCAATAAATACTACTAAGAATTTGTAGACCTAGTGTAATGAGAAGCCAGTTTGAAAAACGTAGTTAAAAAAAATTAAATCGCGTTTTTTAATAATATTGTTAAATATTAAGTGTCAAAATTTAATTATTATTAAGTTTATAAGTGTTTGACTATATTTAATTGTATTAATTTAAACCACTTATTTACAGATATTATTTCCTTATTTTTCCTCAACAGAGATTCCACGCCAAACTGTTACTTTTGGGGTATCTCGCTAGTCTCACTGGAACTTGTTAAGTTCTCGTGGAAAATTTATTTTAACTTAGGTGATGTCCAATTACACACACTTTTAAAAATTCTTTGCCATAGTGATAGCAACTACATACCTACAACATGAAGCTGCCATGCTTATGCTAAAATACCAGGATTTAGATTTCAATTTTTTACGGCTAAAACTTTAAGTTTCAAGGATGATGCTTATTGGTACATGGATACCTTTAGCATGACTCTTTTTTTTGACGTTGTGATATACCTACAGGGTGTTCCATTAAAGATAGTGGAGAATTTCGATGTTGAAAAACGGATGTTTTTTACTCGCCCTGTATGAGAGGCAAGAAAATTTGCAACCTACTTAAAAAAACTTTAAGCCAGGAGAAGTCGAATGGCGCAAGCCGCAAGTCGCTAGCACAACTAGTTTAGAAGTTATAAGCATTTCAAATGGTTCACTCTCGGCTGGGACACCCTGTATGTGACAAAATTTGATAGTGTCTGCCAAAATTCTGCTGTCAAATAAATCTTCTGCCTATTTCAATTTTGAATACACTAGAGCTACTCTAACGCTTTCACGAATATCAGCTATTATCAGTATTGTTTACCATAAATCAACTTGTCATTATTCCAGCGTCTGCCAAAAAAACGCTGCCGTCTTTTTCGCCGCTATTTTTTCTGAGAGTACATTAGTAAAGGAATCGATTTGCAAAAAAACAAAATTTGATAAATGTCGTTCACTAAAACTTGAAAATTACAAATTTGACAGGCGTCTGCCGAAGTAATGCTGTCAAACAAATCGTCTGCCTGTGTAATATTGATAAGTCCTCAAACTGTTAATTCGTTTCCGAAAATTTCGATCTTGATCAATATCGTTCACCAAAATGAAAATTCATCCCTTTTTAAAATTCAACCCCAGATTAAAGCTGCCACCCTGAAACGGCAGACGGTCAGTTTTGGTATGTCCAGGTAACCCTCAATCATGATTAATTAATAAAAATTTTGATCAATATCGTTCACCGAAAAACCTGCCAGCTCCTATACTATTCTGATGAGTCCTAACAAGGACGAAACGCGTCAAGAACTGGCACGGGGCATGCGGGGGGTCCACTACTCGGGTCGATTCCCAAACAGGGACTCTTATGTCCCTGATTTCACGTTGGTCATTACCTGAAAAAACTTCCTATCCGTATAAACTTTGTCTTTTGTGAGCGGACCAATGTAAAAAAAAAAACATATATGGACCAACGAGAGGTTGACCATCAAAGTCGTACGGCAAACGCTTGTGATACATTTCATACCAGTTTTAATTGGTCATAGTAGCAAATACTACGGGTAACTATTCATTTTGTCGAGGCACTGAATATAATTCAGATCAAACTTCACTTAGTTGGGTTCGTTTGATCCGATAATTTTCACAACACACGAAAAAAAGCACGCATGACCCCTGTATACGGTATCATTGATTAATGAAATGAGCATTTTGCGGCCTTCAAAATGATGTAACACTCGAACCTTTCCATTTTAAAATTATAGGAGTGGTAACATGATACACTTTAGTCACTTTGACTAGGATGTCAGAAAAATATGCTTCAAATGTTTCTTCCTTGAAAACAATACCTATAAGTATTTTTTTCTACTGACATTTCATAATACGCTATTAAACGATTAAAATCTGTATCATAATGAACTTCATTACGATACAGATTTTCATTATAATACTCATTTTTAATATTATACAATGTTGATAGATGGCAGCACTAGTTAAGATATTAAACATTTTAAACGGTGATTTTGCGTAAAACAATTATTTTGATAACTATAAAAAAGACCCCGAATTGTTTAAAAGTTACCTTAAGTTTGGGACAAAGAATAATTATTATGGAAATCATGAATGATAAGGAAGAATTTTTACTTTCTTCATTATTATGCATTGTCAATAGATGGCGCCACCAGTTAAAAATATTTGATTTTTTTTTTGAATGATGGCAACACTGTTTATAGCTTTTCCATGGTAATTTAGCGAAAAACAATAATTTTATAAAAAAAAATACTTCAAATTGTTATTAAAAGTTAATACCTTAAGTTTGGGAGAAGGCATTATTATGGAAATATTGAGCGATAACGAAGAATTTTCACTAACACCTCCAGAAATTACAGAAAGGGCGACAAATGCAGGTAATAATATACTACCGGACAAGTCCAAGAAAATTTACGAAAAATTATATGGACAATTTATGGATTGGAAACACCAAAAACACATCATCCTTCTCAGAAAATGTTTTGATAGTATATTTTGAAGAATTACAACAAAAAATGAAACCTTCAACTGTATGGATTACTCAATTATGAAATCTCTATTCAAAGTTAAGCATAATGTTGACATATATCTAAATATCATAAGTTTTATCAATGGCAGTAGAAAAAATAGTGTATGCAACTCTCATGTAATGGCCATTAATACACTCGCATGTTATATACGAAACTCGCCTACGGCTCGTTTCGTATCCTACAACATGCTCGTGTATTAATGGCTATCATTACATGATCATTGCATAATATTCTATTTTGAGTCAATACCCAAAAAGATGGGTTTCGATTTTTTGCTGGACTACCCTTACATAAATATATTCGCTAGTCCAGCTTTTGCATCTAAACATGAACGCCTTTTTCAAACGGCCCTTTGGATTACAGAGGTTTGATTTAGTTTGGAATAGTGAAACCGGGTTGGTTCAGAAACAGAAATTAAATACTGCCAAGAATGCCATAAAACCTAGATATTATTTTGTCATAATCGTTATCTGACATAAAGAAAATTATATTGGCCCAGTTATGTTGTAATCATAACGTAATAGAAAACATTTCGCATCATTCAGTGAACTGCACTTGCGTGGGTAAGTGTTTATCGATTTTTGCCGTTGGTAATAATTAAATGATATTACTAATGACATGTCTCGAATAATTTATATTAATGCACAATGTGACATTTTTTTAAAATAAAAATGAATTATGCAAATAAAACATATGACTATCTAAAGTAGTTTTTTTAAAACTCTTTAAAATGTCTATTATGTAATCCCTACTAAATGTTATTTTACCGACATTTTCCTATATTTTGCTAAGCAACAGTTATCGCCTTAGTATTGAAAAGAAAGTGGAGAAACAGAGTGGTTTTGTTTTAATAAAAATTTTACCAAAAAAAATCAATTTTTCAATTTATGAGTATGTTTCAATAAAATCAACAAATCATTAAGAACAGAACAGAATTGAAAATACAAAGATATAACAATAGCGCTTTCATTGTGAAGGTGAATCCATCCCACGTCTCCATTATAGAGCTAAAAAGAACCATTTCGAATGCATAAAATTGACAGTTATAAAGTGGAGTTTCAAAACAATTTTGAAAATTTCCTAACCTCACTTTTGAATATATTTATTTTTAAGCAGGTTTTTATTATTTTTAGTTATTCAAAACACAGAATAGTAAAATAAAGGTGTCAACTATACCTATATTCGATTTCTATGAATTTAACTGAAAAACTGGTATCTACTACATATCTAGCTTTTTCACCTCCTAGAAATTATTATAACAAGTGCACCAAGCCTATCGGAACATAAATTCAGAACTACCAATGCTACTACTAATAAAAAATAAAACTAAACTAATCTGTTTTTTCTTTTGTAAATCGGAAATTGCTTTATGGATTTATCCTTGTTTTCATATAAATACACGATTCAGTGGATGGAATTCAATTTACAAACTCAGGCGAGAGAACAATTACGTGTAATACCTAACTCCACAAAATATTATACTTCTTGTCCTAGATAATTCTTTCGAATTATTCAAATTCGGATTCATTTTCCTTTTTTTTTCCAAAAGGCAGTAGGTAATTTTTTAGACATTTTTAAGTGACAGTTAAAAAATCTAGTTCGAGGTGAAAATAATAATTTAGCCTTGGGTGACGGGTGCCAAACTTGACTAAACATTCCAGGGCAATTCGGAAATAGATTTATTTTTACTAGCAAGATTTAGTTCTTCTCGATCATCAAGAGCATACATGCAAGCAGACTCCAAAATTAATACTCCCAATCATCGAACGCCAATTTCTCTCAGTGAAAATTTTTTTCCGAAAGATATTTACGACTCTCGGATTTTTAAAAGAGTTCCAAACCATCAATAATAAAAATATAATACCACGATATTATCCAAAAACATAATATGGAATTTATTATTATTAAAAATATCTATGTTTGTTACTCTACTCAATTGTTGTTCATATGCTATAAATAAAATTTAGTATTTTTGCCAATTCAAAATTTATTTAGATTTAAATCGTTTGGCATAATCTTCCCTTTATCCAGTATTTCGAGCTGGTGTGGAAACTGTTTTCTTTTTCTCCGTTTTTCTTGTTATTGTAAAAGTGCTGCCAGTCGGTCCTGTTTTTTTGCCACATTTCTCGTTCTCTCTGCGGGATTCCTCTTCTTGTCTCTTGTCGTTCATATTTTTCACAAAGTTCACCAACAATTAATCAACTTGATTCATTTCGGCTGTTTGCTGTCGTTTATTACCAACCAATGGTTCTGTTATTTTGAAACTTGATTTTAGATCTAAAGTTCTGTGTCGAAGTCAATTTCCCAAATAGAACAAGACGAAATGTTCTAGATAAATTATTCTGTGGACTTGTTTTTTCGATATCGAAACCAGTAATGAAGTCAGTATGCTTGTATCACTGATGGTTTCCAAATTTCCAAATGCAAATTGAAGTTATTGGAATTTTCCAGAAAAACCGTTTGTGAACGTGTTTTTAGATTTAAAATCCGGTAATAAATTCACTATTTCAGTTAAATAGAAGTTCACTCATTGTTTCTACTAATTAGCTCCAAATAATACACCAATTGTCTTGCTAATTATCCCACTAATTAACTTAAACTAGTTCAGTAGTTATCAACGGCTTCAAATTGAATGATGTAAAACTGTTTAAGTAATATTCAGCAAACTTGCCCCTGATGATGAAGCTCTATAGCTTCGAAACATGTAGGGCTCTCTAATTTTTCAATTAAAAATTTGTGTAGAGGAAGACTTTGTGTTTCTTTTGATTTCAAATTTCAACTCCACTTTGAGTCATGGACTACTTTTCCAATTCAACAATAATAAAGTTTATTGAACAAATTATTTCTATAAAAGTTCACTAATCACTTATCAAACGTACACATTGAATCTCGTATCAAATCTAACTTCAAACTGAATACTACGCGCTATTTGTATGCGACATCTTATTCCAAATTCATCTAATATAATAGACCAGAATGGAATAGAATAGAAGAGAATAGAATAGAATAGAATAGACGCGCTCCAGCCGTAAACAAATGGATTCTTACTTACTTCGCACGTCCTTGACGAAATGCGCACCGGAGAAACCGGACACGCGAGAATTTGGTCTCAGGCCGCAGAGAAATGTCCTGTCCTTCTGATGGGCAGCGATATCATGCGACCGGAGCTTGTTCATAGCAAAGGCTTGGAGGCCCATATCACTGAAAGAAGTGAATGGCTGAGCGGCTCCAAGCCAACTGTACTGAATAGTGGAGCTATCTGGTACACGGATGGCTCCAGAATGGATAACAGGTCGGGGGCAGGTTTTTGCGGAGGATCCCCTAAAATTAGTAAATCCTTCTCTTTAGGGGAACACGCTACTGTCTTCCAGGCTGAAATTTTCGCTGTAGTGGAGTGTGGTCGGGAAATTTTAAGCCGGCGCCACAGGAATGCAGTGGTTTTAATCTGCTCCGACAGCAGAGCCGCCATCAAAGCCATTATGGCTGACACCGTGCACTCTAAGCTTGTAATGGAGTGCAAAAAAAGTCCTGGGAAGACTGGTGAGTGCCGGCTGCAAGGTCCGCCTCGTCTGGGTACCCGGTCACTCGGGCGTCGCGGGCAACGACGAGGCTGACCTGTGGACCCTGAGCCCACGCTGGGCATAGCCAAATGTGAGGCTGTCACGTCCCTCAAGGGTCTCCTCGCGGAGCAATTCCTTGGGAGATGGATGGAGGCACCTGGCATGAGACAGGGTAAGGCTCATATTGATGGGCCCTCAGCCTGTCTCACCCAACAACTACTGCGCCTGAACAGACGCGAGATACGGCTAGTGACTGGTCTCCTAACCGGACACTGGCACCTAAGACGCGATCTCCACAGCATGGGCATTACGGACGACCCGGAATGCCGCTGGTGCATGGAGGAGGAGGAAACGGCAGACCACGTCATTGGTGAGTGCCCAGCACGCACGCGCGCGAGGTTCAAGCACCTGGGCAAGTTGTATTGCTTGCCCGATGACTTCAAAAGGATGAAGCCAGGGTGCCTGATTGGCTTTTTTAAGGACATAGGCCTCTGGTAGAACTCAGTGGGGCACGACGGGTCCACCACCAGGAGACCTATGTGCACTACGGTCGCGGCCGCCCACTATTTCATTCATTCATTCAATCGGCTTCTCGAAACAATTTCATAACAATAGATAGGAGCATTCCATGGTCGCCATACAGCCTCCCTTGAAAGTATGTGAACGTACATTAATTTGTAACTTCCTGTAGTAGTAATAAGCATGCTTTATTGTCAAAAGATACAGTAATCCTTATGGACAAAGCTGAGCCTTGAATCTAGAACGCCTAACTAAATATAATGACTGTCACAGTGAATACACATATTTTTAGTATTTAACAGTTGAGAAATAAAGTTAAATAAGCCAGAAACGAAATGATAACTCATAAAATAACAAAGAAAAGAAACAATACAAGAACAAACTGCTGTAGTGTTAAAATCAATAATCCTGCATTGAAATTTGTTACAAGGATTGAATTAACAAGTAGAAAAAACCTAAAAATGCTTAAAACAATTACTAGTTCATTAAGTCTTTCACAGTCTGATAAGGGTGGCCGCAATTCGCAAACATACACTGTGTGTTCCTGTTTGTGCTTCTTAAATCTTAATCTTCTGTTATCCATTGTAAGGATTCAGAAACACTTTCAACTGCTGGCAAAAGGTATCAGATAATCAATTATTATCAAAAAGCGGTTTCAATTATTATTGAAAAATCTATTGGCATGTACCTACTTGAAGAGTGATCTCTTTGTGGAAAAAACTAGAAATGTGAAGCCGGTAAGGCAGAATTAAGGTTATAACTATAAGATAACATAAATGAAAACCCAGTTACCCACTAGAATTAACGCCACTCATAAACTGAGAATTAGGGAAAATTTATAAAATTAAATAAAATTATCCACTATCAAAAACCAGTTTATGAAAATAATTAGTTAATGAAAGAAAGGTCAAATGTGGTAAAATTTGGTGAATTGTATTTAAAAAATAGATTCATTTGACCCATTCTTGCGTGTTAAATATATTTTGGAGGACGTAAAAAGTACACTTGACTAAGTGTTAAATTAGGTTTTAATCAAAGGTAAATTTTATTTACCTAGTGTTAAACATATTTTGGTTAATGTAAAAAAACACAGTATTGAGTGTTAAAAGTATTTACTAATCAAGTGAAAATTGGGACTCCGATTAACATGACTATTATCTGATGCTGGTATCCATCACCACAACTGTTTTCTGGTTCTTCATTGGAGTTGAGGAGCCATGCATCAAGTTCAGATGCAGTTCGTGTATTTCCATCAATTGAAAGCGATGAAAGATTGGTTTTTCAGAGGGGCGTTACTACTTTTCAAATTTTTGTAACTTGTATCACCGAGTTATTTCTTCTGACTTTGCAAGTGCAATTTTTTTTTTTCGCTAAAACAACAGATCTTTATTTTATAATGGTACTCTTTATGGAGGCGTATTGCGTAGCGTGATAGGACATTTCCTTGCGAGTGCGCATATCCGTAAAAAAAAAAAAAAAAAAATGTGCCTTATTTTTTAGTAAATAAGTATGCTTACCTAGATCCACGACATCTTCATACGAAAAATCATCATTTAATTTACAGAACTTTCCTTTGTTTCTATGAAATAATTCAAATACATATAATGAACTTTTTGAGTTTTCACCTGAATTTTAGCCTGAGATTACACATTTCACGAAATTTGGAAACGATTGAAAACGATTAAAGATGCATCACGCGGGACCAGAACCTTTAGGTACAACTACAACTGACAAACTGACGCGATTTTTAGGTAAGGGTTAGACCACCAGCAACGCCTAGAGTTGAATCGACCCTGAGGAGTGTTATTTTAACCAATTTTCGGGTTATTTTAACACTAACGCAATTTTTTACACCAGCGTGAAAGAAAATATCCTTTTTGTAGTGTGAAATTTATTTAAACTGTGTTAGAATAACACAAAAAGAGATAAAAATGTGTTTATACGAAATTTATCATTCGGATAGTGGTCATCGAGTGTTAAAGTGTACAAATAAGTATATTTTTTAGTTTTATTTTTAACACCTCTATAATTTACCTTGTGATATATACTTTTTACCACCGCATCATTTTTTAATGTGTAGGTCAAAAAATAATAGCTCTTCAATAACCCACTCAACCCAGGAAACTGAATTGGAAAAATATGATGGAGTGTTTACCTCGATAAGCAGCTTCACTTCATTCGAGAAAAGTACAAAATCCTCGAAAAAGGAAAATTTAATACACCCAAAACCAACGGGCTAAACAACAAAATATGGGTTTAAAAAAAATTAGCTCAGAGGATCCAGTTGTATCCTCCTGACAAGTTTGTCATGAAGGCTGTAGATTGTTGAAGGGATCTTCCTCTTATCGCAAAATAGTGCCTCATTATCCACAGAGAAGGTGGGGAAAATAGAGAGGGAAATAACCATCGGAAAAATCGTCAATTGCCGAAATTCCTATGAACCAGGCTACTATAATAAGTCTGGAGTCTAATAAAAAATGACGGGTCTAGAGAACGCACTCTAAGGATAGATAGGAGATACCACAATAAGTCTGACAAGGTTGCAGTGGTAGAGCACGCCTCCGCGCCATCTTTATTCAAACAAATCTACAAATCTACAATTTACTATAATAAATGAAATGATAATATAAGTGGAGGTATTAGCAGATTAACTAAATTGACTTTAGCTCGATCAGACTCCAAAACAAAAGAATAAAGTAAGAGAAACAATACAAATAAAATAAAATATTAGACATACAAGATATAGATCATCGATCGACTTAGATGTAAAATTTAATAAATCATCTCTAATAAACAAATCGACGTCACACTGACAGCATTAAACTTGGCAAAGCTATAAATTGAAGACCATAATTGGTCAAATAATTTGAAGAAGCACACTGGACCAAGATGGATGCCCTATAACAGAGAAGCATGCAGCCATGAGAAAGAGGCATAGGTCCAGGGGAGGACCTACCAGATTGATGTGAGAGGTATTTAGATGAGTACCAGTGCGGTGTATACTGTGGACGTTGAAAACAATACGCCAATTATTAGCAAAAAAAAAATTATAGAGAAATTTTTCGTAACAAAGTTTTCTGTGCGACCAATAGTTTCAGAGAAAAACGCAAAAATCCAGCGTGGTGCGGGCGCGGGTGCGGGTTGATTTTTGAGGGTGAAACTACCACTTGCGGGTCAGGAACTTTTTTTGTTTTAGAAAACTCGCGAAGCTGTATTTTTTTGAACCACTGTTCTAGGTCTAATACCAATGTTCTAGTTCATTCATTTGATCATTTACATCTTCTTATATAGTTTCCTTGCCAGGAGTTTGTAGAACGAACAAAATATGCTCTTGTGAGATTTCCGAAGAGATAGTTTCCAGCTCTCCCTCTCGGACTACTGAGCTAGTAGTCAAGATGACATTGAACTGAAACCGTACTACTCTCCCAGTAACTCTTTATCCTGATATGTCGTTTTATATACTTCGTACCTACGTTTATTTACATTTAGAGACATAGGGTGACTGATCCAGTAATGGTCACCGACCCAGTAATGGACATCGATTTGGCTACATCTCTATTAAAGCACCTGACATGATGTGCTGAAATACCAAACGGCTTGCTCTAATTCTCTGTCAAATGTCAAATTAAATCAACATGGCCAAACGAAATCAACTAATATTTTTCATGTTTTGATAGGCGGAACGTTTATAGTTTTTGTGAGTTATAAGGAAGAAAAGAAAGTATTTCTGTGTCACTCCAGGTAAGTTGCAATAGTAAACACATACGTGCGTGTACCGAAACATAAACTTACTCTGGTTATTCAATTTTCGCCTTGATTTTATGCGGTGACCATTACTAATACATCGAAATAAGGAAGGCATCAATCAGTCTTGGACACAAGTGTGTCCATTACTGAAACACATGTTTCTAGTAATGGTCACCCCTCTTCAAAAGACGAACTAGGTACCTATGACTGCGTTTTTTTAGACCCACATTTGATGACCTACAACTCAAAATTTCAGGTACCTACTATGGAAAAAAAAAGGACTAAAGAAAAAGTGAGGAAATTTTTGGCCTACAGTGAAGATGACCTAAAAAAAGCAATAGAGGCTGTAAAAAATGGCATTTCAAAGAAGACTGCTGCTCGTATGCATAATGTTCCCCGTTCTACATTAAAGAGGAAACTATCTACGCCTTCTTTAACCAGTAGAAAAATCGTTCCTGCAACGGAACTTTCAGAAATAGAGGAGAATATCATTGAGAACTGGATATTAGCCAGGGCAAGAAAGGGATTTCCTGTCCATAAACAAAATCTCATTTCATTAATTAAAAAAATCCTTGAAGAAAGTGGAAGAGAAACCAAATATCTTCTCAACACCCAGTCGCTCCTGGTTTGAGGGTTTTTTAAGGGGCATGCTGAGTCGATAAGTGAAGCCCGAGCTGCCATCTCTCAAGATAGAATAGAAAATTATAGATAGAAATTAATGGGCTTGACCCGTCAATAAATAAATAAATAAATAAATAAATAAATAAATAAATAAATAAATAAATAAATAAATAAATAAATAAATAAATAAATAAATAAATAAATAAATAAATAAATAAATAAATAAATAAATAAATAAATAAATAAATAAATAAATAAATAAATAAATAAATAAATAAATAAATAAACTTAAAGTCAAACAACATTCAAAGGCCAGTTCTTCTATTTTTCGACGGCCATCGCTCCCACATTACGAAAGAAGTTAGCCAACTCTGTGATAAAAATGGCATTATATTGGTGTCGTTTTTTCCCACATAATGCAGCCAGCAGATGTTGCAGTATTTAAGCCACTTAAGGCAGGTTGGGCATCTGAAGTAAGAGATTGGAAGTTCAAAAATTTCCCAAAAAAAGTTACACGTCGTACTCTTGGAATAATACTAAAGTCTGTATTTGGAAAGTATGCAAATGTCATTTTATTCGAAATGCATTCCAAATAGAGTAATTTGCGTAGAAACTGTTCAAGGAGAAACAAATTCAGATGAAAGCCAGGGAACATCATTGCAACTTCTGCAAGTCTTGGAAAGCAAGATTGAAAAGGATGAGCGTGACATGTTTTTAAAAACCTATTTAAATAAGAATAATTCTAGTTACGGGATATCAGTTATTTAAAGCTTTATAATGTTTGGGCATCACTTAAGCAGGAAACTGAAAAAAATCAAGAATTTGAGATACTTGGTGAAGATGACCATGGATCAGGAACAGAAAAACGACAGAAATCATCTGTGAAAACCCCTGAAAAACGAGAATCCTCCAAAAATATCAACATTTATTCATCACCAGTTGCTGGCCCATCAACTGGTGCTGGAAAACTCCACCAGAAAAATATACTCTGTACTATGGGGAAATCGAAAAAAAAGCATACAAGGTTCCTACACCATTTAAGAAGTACCTTATATTTCCAAATCAAGAAGACATTTTATCGAAAACTCCAAAGCAGAAAAGCAAAATTTTTCCTGCTGTGGTTTCTAGTGTAAAGTATGAGGAATTTTATGAGGCTTCTAAGAAAAGAATAGCTCAGAATCAGACATGGAGGTTACCTATAACGATGAGGATCTTGATCTTAGTGAACCAGAAAACCTTGACTTGCAGACTGGCCTACACGTTATCGTTAAATATGAAGACAACTATTACCCAGGTAGAATTAATTTGTTGTTCCTGCTATAAGTCTGTATGTTTTTCTTAGTTATTAGTTTTAATACTTACCCTTGTTACAGGAACCGTTCTAAAACATGATCTTGAAGGCGCTGAAATTAAGACCATGGTGAGTGTTGGCATTGAGGCTTGGAAGTGGCCAACAAAGGAAAATGTGCTCTATTATTTCAATGAGGATATTGTGTGTATCATCAAAAAATCAAAAGCTGTGTTAAAAAGTTATTCAGAGCCAACCCAAGGGTAGTTAGCTTCGCTAGAAAAAGAAAATTTCTTGAGGGTGTCCATCACTGGGTCAATCACCCTAAGTAATAAAAGCTCATTTAGAGTTGCGGGGATTTTTGCTTGCCATGAATAACGGCCTTGAAGCGCTTTTGGCGGAACTTGAACTGGCTGGGTTGTCAACTATTCTGTAGCTGATCCGAACCGCATTTCTCGCATCTATAAATGAACAATTCGATAAGGCAATGCAACTCACGCACCTTAGAGATAAATTGTGCTTACTCTGGGAGTGTCCAAAGCGCTGTCTCTTTTCTACCTTGATGCGCAGTCAATCACAGCTACGAAACAGCAGTAGAAATAGTACTTTTGGATGACACAAGCTCGACGAGTTAGCGTTAAAGCCCCTCAGAAAATATGTCTGGGTTGAATGTACATCCAGAGTATTGAAAACGCGAAGGTACATCCTTCTCATGTCTACCTTAGGCTCTAAAAAGAACCCATTGGGATGCGTTCCAGGATAGAGCTTGAAACGAATCAAAATAATGAAGTTTTTTTAAACTGACTTTTGAGGCGGGCGGGCGGGCGCCGGGTGTTCTATTGTGTGATTTGAGTGAACAGACATTTATGTGATTCTAGAGATTTATTGATCAAATGTTTTTGTACATAAAAGTTTATAAGCTAGCCAGTTCAAATAGGTAGGAGAAATGTTATAGACTTGAGTGAATTAGTTCAATAGGAGTTGTTATTGTTAGTGAAGAAGAGACTTTTGGTGCATTAAATTTGAGCTAATTAGTAAAATAATTGACAGGGTAACTAGTGGTATAGTTTGGACTAATAAGTGCGAACGCTAATCGAATCCAAAAAGTGATCTTATTACTGATTTTTACATTCAAAAAACTACCAGAGAGCGATTTTTCTAGAACATTTCATCGTGTTCTATTTGAAAATTAACCAGGTTACGCGAATTTTGACCACGCGACCCGATTCTATATTCAAAATCAAGTTTCAATAAATAGAGTATTTTATGGTGGATACTCGAAATGGAGTAACCTAATCATGGACTTCATGAGAGATATAGAAGACAAGAGGTTAAAAGAATAGATCCAGGAGTGGTTTGCAACACTTTTACCACAACAAGAAGATCGGAGTCAGGAAGAAAAAAAAGATCAGCAGGACGAGCTTTCAAATTTCAGCGAGAATGGATGGAAACCGTAATCTCTGAGGAACAAACCAGAATAGAGAAATTCCTAAAATGACAAGATGATGAATGTAATAGATGTATTCATCATCGATTTACACATAGCACATTAACTGAAATAGTGATTTTATTACCGGATTTGAAATCTAAAAACACGTTCACAAAAGGGGTTTTCCGGAAAATTCCAAAAACTTCTATAGAATTCCATTTGGAAACCGTCAGTGATACAAGCAAAGTGACTTCATTACTGGTTTCGATATCGGAAAACAAGTCCACAAAATAATTTTTCTAGAACATTCTGTCTTGTTCTATTTGGGAAATTGACTTCGACATAGAACTTTAGATCTAAAATCAAGTTTCAAAAATACAGAATATTCTATGGTTGGTAATAAACGACAGCAAACAGCCGAAATGGTTCAGGTTAATCAATTGTTGGTGGACTTTGTGAAAAATATGGACAAGAGACAAGAAGAGGAATCCCGCAGAGAGAACAAGAAACATGGCGAAAAAACAGGACCGACTAGCAGCACTTCTACAACAACAAGAAGACCAAAGTCAGAAAAAAAAGCAAGAATAACAGGACCGACTCGCAGCAGTTTTACAATAACAAGAAGACCGAAGATTGACGAAAAAAATAATAAGACCGGCTTAGAGAAAATTTTAAATTTCATCCAGAATAGATGCAAGCTATAATCTTTGAGGAATAAACCAGACCATACCAGAAAATCCCAGAAGTGCAAGACAATAAATTCAAGAATGCAATGGGAGAAGTAGGTACCTACGTGAAGAAGTTGGGAGTGTTCGCAAGCAAGTTGGTTTACTCAGGAAGTTGGAAATGTTTTTCAGGAAGTTGGAAAAAATCGCCAGAAAATAAGGTTCTGGAAAAAAGAGTGAAGAGTTGAAATGTGGCTTAAGGTCAGGAAATCTCATCTTCGCCTGCAACCGGTATTAAAGTAAGACCACTACCAAACGACTGTCAGACATCGTGGGCAATGTACAGACGTCAGTTCGAGACTGTTACAACGGCTTTTTGCTGGAGCTGCAATGTCATTGGCTTGGTTATAGCATTGCGTGGCCTATTAGAGAATTTGTCTCCTGCTTTCCAACAAAACTATGGATTACTTGTTGATGTGTTAGAACGTTGGAACAATAGAAAGCTGCGGAAAGCGGAAAGAATTTGTAGCCGATATCCGCCACCGTCTGGTTGATTTGGCCTGGTCGTTAACAGTAGCCAGTAGCAGAAATGAGAGAACAACTAGCGGTGGAAAAATGGAGTAGCCGATATGGACTCACAGAGAAAGTTAATCATAACCAAACCATGAAGTAGCAGCAAAGCTCTTATCAAAGCCCTAGAAATAAAGCGGCATATAAGTTATCCAAAGCAAAGATCAGGGCTGCGTTAACTCGAGAAGGAGGTTAGGTCCAGACGCAATCAAGGGTACTGGA
This sequence comes from Ceutorhynchus assimilis, assembly GCA_917834065.1. Lineage (NCBI taxonomy): Eukaryota > Metazoa > Arthropoda > Insecta > Coleoptera > Curculionidae > Ceutorhynchus > Ceutorhynchus assimilis. The sequence goes on from OU892277.1 coordinate 85,538,045, forward strand.
AAGGGGGTATTGAATGTTACCGCTGCGAAAGAAAAGCGCATTTTCAGCGTTATTGTAGAATGTGGTAATGGGTAACATGAAAGGGGGCTCAGATCAAGGTAGAAACTGCCTCAGATTTGAACCAAGTGAAAGAGTTTCTGTTAGCAGCCTCCGATTCAAACTGGATCAAGCACGGAGTTACGAACAGCCAGAAAGTGATCAATTGGAAAATAGTGACATCGAATCATTTCTGAACATTAGAGAAAGCGGTAACAGATCACTAACAATATCGAGAAAAGAAAGGTCTGGCAAGCCCAGAAAGAAATCCCATGAACAAGAAGGTTGCTGGAATTGGACTGCTGATCCAGAAGGTCAAAATTATCCTTTAAATAGCCGCTCTACAGATTTTCAGGAAAAAGACTACGAGAGCTATGACTATCCGCGGAGGTGCAGACAAGGCGGCTGGCGGCGTGGCAGTCAACAGGAAACAGGTAGCCAATTTCCTAATTCCCATAAGGTCAGTTCGCGCATCTTGATAGAGTCATATCGGGAGGATTTGATTTAAGACGAAGGCGGTGTTACGAAATTGCATCGAGAATCCGGCCGGATTATAAAGTTGTTCACGTCTATTCTGGGAATTATTTTTGAATAAACAAATACTTCTAGATAAATTCGGAATACCATATCCTCTAAGAAGTTGTCAGTTTCAATAAGAAATTAGTTGTGTTAAGTGGTTAAAAACTTTATATAGGTCGATTTGTTCAATAAAAACTGTTACTTTTTGTAAAGTGAGTTGAGTTTTAGTCGACCCGGATTCCGTGACAATATTATTCTTAGTTTTAATGCACTTTGCTTTCATCTCTGATTTTAGATTAAAAAAGTCATTAAATACACCTAAAATATACAAAAAAATGATTTATTTCAGGAAACATTTCTAGAATTAATGATTTAGAATTGATTAAAAAATAAAAGGAATTGCCTGCTGCTTTCAAATATCTTTTTATTTATTATTTAGTTAGCAAATGAGCAACCTTCAACATGCCAAAAGATTGAGACAAATCATTATTATCGTGAAAAATAACCTAAGTATAATTATATTTCCGTATGTTGGCACGTCAAAAATCCAATGAGCACCTATATAACAGAAATGTAACAGGACGCAAACCAAAAATTGAAAGTCACGTCCATCTAAAATGCCTTTAGGCTTGGGCGAAACAATCTAGCAACACATAATATCATGACTTATATGATTTAAGTAAGTATCTTTGTTAAGTGGTAGAGGCGTAACTGTTCTGTACATACATTAATATAATTACTGATAGAAACTTTAACAAATACTCCTAAAGCAAATGTAAAAAAAAAATATTTTTTTCTACAGCTGGAACCAGCATATTTTAACAGTAATTACCTATTTAGAAGGATATTAGTATGCGTGTAGAATATGTAAGACATTGTTAACTATTGTGAATAAAGGTTTATACAACACAACGACAACACATAGGTATTTGAGCTATCCTAGTAAAAAAAATTGAGGTTAGTTATATGTCCTGACCTCATCCCACAAACTATTATGATAATATGACGAGTGGTCTAAATTTCAAAAAAACTTATTTTTTAGAATTCGAAAACCTGCTATTCCATTGTTTCATAGGCTGATTCGCAGATTTAGTGTTATCCAATAAAACCTGGATTTGCAATTTCAAATTGACAGTTCCTTGGGTATTTTACTGAAATCCTGAGCATCAATATTTTGAAACTGAAAATAAGAGACGCTGTGAAGTTTATTCCAATAAAACAGATAGAATTGCATATTTGAATATTAACTGCCCATTTAAATATTGATACTAAAATTAAATTAATTATTATCCGGATATATTCGGATGCAGTTTGGTCTGCCTCGATAAGTGGTATAGGTATATAAAATCCACGGAAAGGTCCGACCAAGTATCAAATGAAATGCATAACGATCATTAAATCTAGGAATGAAGCAGTAAAATTGACATGGAAACGAAGAAGTTGTTGACATAAAGGCGTCAAGATTATGGCTCCACTTAAAACAAATGTTCCCAGCACCAGAGCGACTTTTCTTGGATGTACAAGACCGGATTGTCTGGACGTACAAGCAGAGTCTTGACTCGACCTAGCAGGAAATACGAATCTATTGCATACAGATGAAAAGTTTTTTCGCAAGTACTCACCGGAGCCTAATCTTGACAAAAATAGACACAAGCTACTTTGGGACCGTACTGTGTTTGCGGATGATGAGGAGCCGGATCCTAATTGCTCGAAGTCGAAGGTAACGATTCTTATCGATGTACGATATCGAGCAATTTAAGTCACCTTGTCAATTGAAATGAACTTGACTTAGCAGGATCGCAGCATTTTTTTATAACTAGCATTTATCGGTGTTTTTTTATTTCGTGTTTGGTTTTTTTTTTGAAAGGGAAGCTTTATGGATATTTTTGTTACCAATAAAGGCCGGGACAGATCTATCATGCATTCTGCCGATCCAACTCCGATCATACAATCAAGGTCCTTATTCTTGGAACAGGGGAGCAGCGTTCCCAGAAGAACGCCTGGGAACACTGCTCCCTGTTCCAAAAATAAGGACCCTGATCGTATGATCGGAGTCGGATCGGAAGAATGCATGATATGCATGTGTCCCGGGCTTAAGTTCAGATTTACTATGCCCATATTAACATTTTGTATTTTTTGTTGTGGTTTTGGCAACAAAACAAAAATTAATAGAAGTTGTGCTATGTGCAAATTAAGTTTCCACTTTGGTAAACTTTGTTTTTAAAAACTATTTATTTTCAAAACTAAGGATTACAAATGAAAGCTTTAAACTATTCTAAGGGTGGTTTATTCACCCTCTGATAGTGATAAACTGTAAAGCATGTTATTTTATATTAATAAAATCCCAGATTCGACGACTTTAAACAACGTATTTATTATTAACAATTCGGTTACAATAGAAGAGAGCAACCAACAACATTGACAAAGTTGACAGAACACACATTTCATGTCATTGCAATATTAGCAGGTTGCACATTATAAAATCGTATCTAAAACATAGAGCTCTATCTCCTAATGAGAAGGTAAGCTTACATATAAATTCTTAACACTCCTCCTCGTTTTTAAATGTTATATAAAATAAAATAAAGAACTAAACTGAATTAGGTACCTACAATGAACAATATGAACCTTATTTCTTAGATATACAAATATATCTTTAGTTAAAGATTTTGTTAATATATCCGCCAAATTTTGATCAGTTGATACATAGTTAATTGTTATTTCTTTTCGTGCAACTAAATCTTTCAAGTAATGATTTTTTATATCTATATGCTTCGCCCTTTTAGAGTTTTCGTTACTTTTTGACATTAGAATTGAACTCTTATTGTCACAATACAAAATCGTTTCATTGTCAACTTCAAAATTCCCTTAAGGTTTACTAAATCCTGTGCACAAGTAGCTGCTGCCACATACTCTGCTTCTGCAGTAGACAGTGCAACACAACTTTGTTTCTTCGAGAATCAATATATTGGATTTTTACCATACAATATAATACATCCACTTCGCTTTCTAATTTTCCGTTTAGAAATGCAGTTGGGATGTCTAGTTGTCTTATTTTAAAATCTCTTTGTAATGCCATTGATATTAATAGCCTTATTGTCGATAACCTTGCAACAGGCGAATATACAGGATTAAATGGATCTTTTTCTTTCATCTGGAATCCCTTTGCCACAATTCGGGCCTTTTTGGTTCCATCCTCTTTTGTTCGAAACACCCACTTGGTTTGTATTGCAGATTTTCCATCTGGTACATTTGATTCTGTCCAAGTATTTAATTTTGCGTGTGAATCTAATTCTTTTTCCACAGCATATTTCCATTCCTTATTTTTAATAGCACCTTTGTACTCTATTGGATCACTTTCTTCGGTCGAAATTAAACAGTAAACTTGATAGACCTCATATTCGTCTAAATATTTTGGTTAATTAATTATTCTTCTGGTGCTTGTTTCCTTTGTTCTAGGTTTTGTTTCTAATTTTTCTAAATTGTCGGATTCTTCACTATCGCTTCCACCTGGTTCGATTTTGTCTTCACGAACTTCAATTTCAATATCGTTTTCTTCTTTTTTTATGTCTAATTCATTTTCAATCGGTACTATCATTTCTCTTTTATTATCAATGTTTTCATCCTTTAGAATATTATCATAACTTGTTTCTTTTTCATTAAATCTAACATCTGTTGAGCAAAAAGTTAAATTTTCAATATAGTTCCACAACCGATATCCTGCCCCACAATATCCTATCATGATACATGGCTTTGCCCTTCGTTCTAGTTTATTGTTTCTTGGCAAAATAACAGCCCATGCTTGACTACCAAATACTCTTAACTTTGATAAATCGTTCTTGTTATACCATCTCTTTGCCGGCGTTTCACCATTGTTTGCTTCAGTTGGTGACCGGTTTAATTCATAAGCTGAGGATAGTATTGCTTCTCCCCATAGTTTTCTGGGTAAATTAGTTTCTGCAAATTTGGTTCTCACCCTGTCTAACAATGTTCGATTCATACGTTCTGATGTTCCATTTTCCTGCGGAGTATATGGCATCGTATACTCGAGCTGAATACCCTTAGTTCTGCAAATTTTTTTAAAATAATATGATATAAATTCCCCTCCATTATCTAATCTTATTCTTTTGTTTTTAAACTGTGTTGAGTTTTAATTAATCGAACAAAATCAATAACATTTTGATAAGCTTCACTTTTATTCTTTAACAATTTAACTACCAAGAAATGAGAAAAATCATCAATCAATACTTGAAAGTATTTAAGTATAACCTTCTGGAGTAGGAGTTACTACAGGACCTGCGATATCAGAATGTATCAATTCACCAATTTTGACGGTTTTCTTTTGACTATTATAAAATGTTTTTCGGGTACTTTTAGCTTCGATGCAACTCTTACAAATTTCCTGACTAAACGGTAAACCTAATCTCTTTAAATTAAATCTGTTAATATGACCTAGCCTTCTGTGCCATATGTCTTTACCTAGACTTTCATGTGCTGTGTAAACACACTCATTACCTAACTTAATATCAACTTCACAATTATTATTACATTCATTTTGTCTATTAATGTTAGTACCAGTTTTAAAATCAATATTTAAATAAAATAAATCATTATGAGAATTACAATAAAATTTAGAATCATTTTTTAGTAAAATGGCACACTTATTACCAGACATATCATTATTGAAAATAACTTGAAAATAATTTTTAAGCAATTTAGATACAGGCATAAGATTGTGTGACATACCTTCAACCAAAGACAATACTACTACGAAGTAGTAGTATTGTCTTTGCTTCAACTAATAAAGCTTCAATTATTATCTCTCTTCTTTGGCAGATTCCCTTAATTGTTCCTTTCTTCCTTGCATACAGAATTTCTTTTTCTTTGGCTGTTCCAATTTTAATTTCGTGTTCTAGATCCTTGACATCTGACATGTACTTTTCTAAATCTCCCATTACCAAATGTTGAGTGCATCCTGAATCCAGGATGAAGCTGTTTACTGCACATGGTGAGGTTACAGTGCTTAATGCAATGAATACAATTTCGTCTGCCTTATTTGCTTGGGACCCTGTTCTGTTACCTGGTTGAAATTGACCATGGCTTTGACCCCTATTGTTTTGATAATTTGACTGATAATATCCTCTTCTACTGTTTCTCCGACCTCTGTAATTCCCTCGTGTAACTGTATTCGAATTCAGCCGACAATCAGCTATTTTATGTCCAACTTTACCACATTTAAAACAAGTTAATTGAAATGCTTTAAAAGTTTGTTCTGGCTGGGTAACACTATGTCCTTGTTTTGCTTTAAACTTCAGTTCTTCATCGAGTAGGCGAGACTTTACAAAGTCCATTGTTACTTTACTATTCATTGTCTCGATTGCTGTAATTACTGAGTCAAATTCTTCATTAAGTGTTAATAAAAGATGACAAACTTTATCTTCTTCCTCTACCTTGGATCCAATGCTTTCTAGTTCTCTTATTAACGTGTCAAATTTATGAAAATGCTCTTCTAGTTTTTCGTTTCGTTTATGTTTTAAGGTCAGTAATCGTTTTTTAAGTGTCAGTTTAGTAAATACACTTCGTCTTTGAAATACATCTTCCAATGCCTTTAACATTTCTTTTGTTGTTTTGGAGTCTTTTATTATATCAAGGTGTTTGTCGCTTATACATTGTACTATTATTGATTTGGCCTTTGCATCTCTTACCTTAAATTCTGACTTTTCTTTATCTCCAGTGAAGTCGTCTAAAACCTTTTCCAACGTATCTTCTATCTGCTTTTCTTCCAATAAAGCCCCCACTCTGAACTTCCAATTGTTAAAATTTTCGGCATTTAACTGAGGTACTGTTATCACATTCATTTTTCTGCTTTTGAAGTCTTGCTCCTTTTTCACAAATTAGTATTTCTTTCTTGGGTCAGCTGGGCCCATAACCTGTTATTTTATATTAATAAAATCCCAGATTCGACGACTTTAAACAACGTATTTATTATTAACAATTCGGTTACAATAGAAGAGAGCAACCAACAACATTGACAAAGTTGACAGAACACACATTTCATGTCATTGCAATATTAGCAGGTTGCACATTATAAAATCGTATCTAAAACATAGAGCTCTATCTCCTAATGAGAAGGTAAGCTTACATATAAATTCTTAACATATAAATTCAATCTGTCATATAAAAACGTAATCTGTAATCCCATTGGTCGACCAGTTATCCGCCGACCAATACAATTATAGAACTGTAAATTTATCTTGCAGATAGTTACCAGCAAGAGTATCAGAAGGTGAATAAACCGGCCCTAAGTGAAACAAATTCCTGCGATGCGATCTCGAAAGTAAATGAATGCTTTACTGTAGCTGCGTATAATAAAATAAATGCTAAAATAAGCAAGATAGATATTATTGTTTTGAGGGAACAAAAGGGTCTCTATTGGGTTACAATATAATGCCTAAGGAGGGACCTTAGATGGTTGCAAATTGAGTTTGATGTACCAAGTTAGGCAACTCAATTTGAACCTCAGTTTTTACATTTTTCCTAAATTTATGCTTAAAATATAAAATGGTTATAATAATTATAAAAATTACACTAAAAATTATAATTACATATATGTGGATATATGGTTAGTTACAAAGGTCAATTCTTTTAATGGTCGAACTTCAAGTTGTGTTGCTTCTTTTAGAACTTCTTGAAGGGCTTCATGGTCTACTGTTTTGGGTTTGACCGTCGTGATATTTTCAGGAAAAATAGGAATATCTATTTTGGGTATCTTGAGTTCCAAATTGAAGTTTTATAAAGTTATAATCGTCTGTAGAATCTGATTATTCGCAGAAATATTTTTAATTCTCTGTGAAATTACTACTTGATTGTGATCTATGTTTAAGAATTGGCCATGAAAGGTCTTTGTTACTTGTTTAAGGATTTGTGCTTGATCTTTCAAATTTTCATTAATAGTCTATTGATTTTCATTCAACGTTTGAATATATGAGTCATATATCTAGCACCGTCTTCGGCGTCAAGTGTTCCGTCCAGCCATTTTTGTGCTGTTCCTGGGAAATTCAAAATTCCGCATTTACTTCGTTCTCGCGAGGAAAATTGCTTTAGGGGAATTTCTTCATATTGTCTCAATTCGTGATTGACCTTTTTCAATATTTGCTTCGAATAAAGCAGCAATATAGTCTTTAGGCAAAGCAGTTTGGTTCAAAGTGCTGTCTGTTTAAATTCTTGAAAGCGTTATTTCAAGATTTCTTATACTTTTCTTTATATATATAAAATTATCGGTTTATAACGTTCTACGTCTTCCGATTCCCGATCTCCAACCATCTCTGTCAATCCAGGCATCCTCTTCTAGGCCTCTGTCTTTCAATTCCTCGTCTACTCCACTTCTCCAGCTTTTTCTTGGTCTGCCGCGTCTTCTGCTTCCCCCTGGCTTCCACTCGATTATTTGCTTGGGTATTCTTGTATCTGCCATTCTTTGTACATGTCCGAACCAAATCAGCTGTTTGTCCTTTATATCATCTATTATTGTGTGTTTTACGTCCATAATCTCCCTAATTCTCAGATTTGTTATCCTCTCCATTTTTGACCTGCCTGCCGATCTCCTCCAAAAGTCCATTTCAGTTGCTTCCTGCATTTTTGCGGTTCTGATCTTTAGTGGCCAGACAGAGCTCGAACATAAAATTCCAGGATGTGAGAGCATATACTGACAGAACAGCGGGCAGAGTTTAAAGAAGAGAGGGAGCAGACACGAAACATAAAAACTGCAGGATCACCAATACGAGTTATGCAAGAAGAAGTTAAAAAACACTGCGGCTTCTTGAAAAATGGTAGGGCACCAGGCCCAGGAGAAATATATGGAGAACTGATAAAGTGTGGGACCAATAAACTCTACAAACATTTAACAAAACTATTTCAAACATGCATAGATAAACAAGAAGTACCGGAAGAGTGGAAAATAAGCTATTTAACAATGATATATAAGAAAGGAGACAGAAACAAATGCGAGAACCACCGAGGAATTGCAGTAACAAATACGCTGAGCAGAGTGTATGGAAAACTCATAAAAGCCAGAATAGAGAACGAGTACAAAGATAGAGAGGCAGAAGAACAGGCCGGTTTCAGAGCAGGAAGATCAACTGTAGACCATTTATTCAGTTTGACCCAGGTAATGGAAAAGAAACTAGCCTATAACCAAGAACTCCATTTACTTTTTGTCGATCTAAAGAAAGCATACGACAATGTTCCGCTGAAAAAGCTTTGGGAAGCACTGGAAAAGACCAATATCAACTTAGAACTAATAAAGGGAGTAAAAACGCTCTATAGTGATGCAAAGAACAAGATTAAACAGGGAAACTTAATCAGTAAAGGCTTTATAGCAACTAAAGGACTTAAACAGGGATGCTGCATATCAGCTCAAAGGGTGAAAAAACAAATGCAGACACATGGGAATACCGCTCAATGAATACAATCTTTATACTTTAAGCTTTGCAGATGATCAAGTATTAATTGCACAGGACTATGATGACCTAGAGTACATGACACGAAAATTGATAGAGGAATACGAGAAATGGGGTTTGGAAGTAAATTTAACGAAAACAGAATATATGACTATAGGAGGTGAACAACGAAATCTGAAATTGAATAACGGACAAGAAATAAAACAATGTTCTGAATACAAATATTTGGGCATGAAAATCTCACACGAGGGAACCCTAGACGAAGCAATTAAAGATAGGAATATACAAGGACGCAAGGCAATATCCCTACTAAATTGTGTATTGTGGGATCAAATTATCAACAAAACTAACAAAACGAGAATATACAACACCATAGTCAAAAGCATAGTCACGTATACTTTTCTTTATAATAGTTTTATTATCGTGTCGTGTAATGAAATTCAATCTTATGTAAAGTATGTACATATATCGGTCATCATGGCATTTTTGAATTCGGCTCCATTGTCGGAGGTGATTCTTTGGGGAATCCCGTGATTACTGGAATATTTTGATAGCTGTGCTATAATTTTAACGAATATTTTGCTAGTGATAGGAAGAGCTTCAGCGAACTTTGAAAAGGTGTCAATTATTATTAAGAACTTTTCATTCGAAACAGTATATTGATCCGATAGGGGTAAGCTTGAAAATTATTTTATAAGGTTGTCTTTCGTACTTTGTTTTATTGCATATCTCAGTGGCGTATCCAGCCTGAGGCTCTGGGGGGGGGGGCGACCAGATGCTCGCCGAGGCGGAAATTTTTTAAGGTGCCACGCCCAAAAGTCGTTAAAATCACACATCTTGTATGCCATCAAGATTCGCGCGCATCCAATACTTTTATAGGACAAAAAATATATTTTCACCGAAAAATAGGGTAGTGTTTGTATTTGTTCCGTATTATTAGCCTGCTAGCCGCCACTGAAAGAAGCTTTGGGCTGCTCATTGAAACGATAAAAGGTTGATATCTGAAATTATTTATTGACCTGAGAAATCGTTTTTCAAGAAACAAGTAACATATTACACAAAATACAAAACCAAACTCAAGTTAAGTTCAAGGTGTGTAATACATACCTACATAAGAATAGTTATTTTCCTAACAAGTGCGCAAAGTGATACTTTCCCGCACGAAAAAGCAGTTAGACGAACGACGTGGAGAGTTTGTGAAGCTTTCAGTGCAGGAGAGACACTTTGCGCAAGTGTTAGGAACAATACTTTTTCTACTCGTTTTTCTACGAGTGTTTGAAAATTTGCATAGCATCGAGAGGAGCTGTACGTCATCTTCTTAAATGTTTAAATGCAGTGATCAGCTTGATTTTATTTGCGAGGTTGTGCTAGCGAGGTTTATTCTAAATTTGTTTTTTATGCCAAACTTTGAGACTGAATGACAGGATGATATTTTTTCATGTGATTTTTCAAATTAGTTTTATATAGTAACAAGTACCTACAGCATCTTCCCAAAATATTCCACCCAATGACATTTGATTTTTCTTCACCTCGTTCCTCATAGGGAAAGTGTCAAATTAAAAAAGCTTAACATTACCATTACCTGAAAGTCTTTCTTGGAATAAAAATAACATTAGGCCCTTCTTTTTGAATATAAGTTTATCCAGAAACCCACAAAGCATTGAAAGATGCAGTATGTCACTGATCCCATATCAATACGGTAATTATGCGAAACAAAAATGAGTGCGCAATGAGTTTTCGTGCGCAAAGTTCAACTTTGTGTACGCAAAAGAGTGTGCAAAGTTATAAATTTGCGCACGCGAGTGGAAAAAAAAATATTTTTGTTATTTGAGAAATAAAAGGTTATTGCTCTGGGGGGGCAATTGCCCCCTTTGCCCCCCCCCCCCCCCTGTATACGCCACTGGCATATCTCACATGCTTTTGTATATGCTTGAACGTCTTTTTCTAGGTTGGGCCAGTAGTATCGTTTTTTCAAAAATGATACGTGTTGTGTCATTCAACGGTGGGAAGTTTTAGTTTCATGAAACATTTGAATCTTTTCTTTTTGTTCGACAGGATCTGCAATGTCTTCTGAGAAAGTATTGGAAATTAACAGTTTAAAAGAATTAGAATTTGTAAAACTCGTAAGACTATGGGCTCCAGAGTTTTATTGTGGAAATATGTATAAGGTGGCATATATTCTTTTATTAGTGTAATGATTTGTAAGTCTGCAAGGTCATTTGGTAAGAAGATTGTTAATCTCTTTTTGTTTGAGAAAGGTGTGACAATTTCTTTTCGAATGGTATTGTTATTCGAATACCTGAAAATAACTTGATTAGGAAAGAGATTGATATGTTTTTTGGTATAGGGGGCTCCTAAGATTCTCTAGTTAGGTAGAGTCCACCAAACTTACAAATGGTATAGGCACGTGTTTCGCCGCAAGTTGCGCATTGGTATGTCCATCACGGTTGCCATGCCAAAGGCGAGTAGTTGGGTCATTTCAGTAGCCTACTTGAATCAGATTCATTTCAAAACCAAATAAAAATTATCGAAATAATAGTTTGCCCGCTGGCTTCGACGTCAGAATTCCGCGTAGACACGTGCGTGTACCATTCTTAAGTTTGGTGGACCCTATGAATGGTTTGTGCATCTTCTGGAGAATTTCCCTGAGGTTGTCTTGGTGGAATAGGATTTTCAAGTGACGTAGGAATATTTTGTGCATTTTCTATCCGTAAAAAAAAAAAAAAAAAAAAAAATTATCAGTTAATCAGTGGTTCAAATATTTATATGTTTATTGATTATGGCTATATCTACGGTACATCTGCCTAGGAGTTTTGAAGAGATGCAAGATCTCCGCGCTAGATAGTTTTGGTTCACTCTTTTTCTTTAATTAAAAAAATAAATAAATAAATAAAAAAAACACACCTCTCTCCAGAAGCATCAGTTTCCTGGGGCTACTGTGTGTGTGGGTTGCATACACTATAGTATAATATAGCTCCACCTACAGATGATCCCGAATTCCCCGAATATGTGTATTATGTCAATAGAAATAAATATCACTATCAAGTAATATTAACTATTATTAATAAAACTATCACACTATTGGTTTACTTTTCCCAGTTTTTCCCTTTTATCTCTCGTAAAAAAAGTTGTGTTTGCCTGAATCCATTTCTTTTCTGGCAGAAGTATGTTGATTTCTTTAAAATAATGAGAGTGGACTGTATTATTAATATATTTACATTTATTTACACACACGACTATTTACACTATTTACAATTTGCATTTTCTCGTTTTTGTTTACGTTTTTAGACTTATAGAGTCTGTAAAAATGGTCATATAGGACCTGGCCAGAATTATCTGGTGCGCTCGGTGAGGTTCGATTCGACACTGACTGTTCCCGTTGGTTCACTCGCGTAGATGCCGGAAGCCACTTTACCAAAAACTTTGACAAGTGATTTTTGACACTGTTTGACACATACGCGCACACTTCCGGTGCATACCGGGAAAATTAAAATTTGAATTTTAAATTTACTGTTGGAATATTGTTTCCAACAGTAAACTCCACCGAAGTTTTTCTTGCTTCGAGGTAATTGAGTTTGACCTGGGACGTGATTGGGATCCATCTTGCGATAAATCAAAAATCGAAAATTGTCAAACAAAGACCATGAAAACAAAAAAAATGAGCATTATGACTGATCCTCTCAAAATACCCAGTGGAAACGGAGGAGATCAATCCTTCTATCGAGAACGACGTTCAACAATAACATTTATTGATTTCCAGTAGAATCACGCCCACGTTCTCTTGATTGTTCTACTCCCCGGCTTCCAAGAATTGGAACTCAGAGGTGTTACGGACACCGGAAAGAATACTACGAAAACACAATGTGCAGACCATCTACCAACACCATAGACAAAATCCTGGAGTATATAAATCTTTCCTTGGAAAAACAAACATGAGGAAAGCTGTAAGAATTGAGGAACATAAAGATAGTATAAAGACAAAGCAGAGATCATCAACTCTTCCTCAAAACCACATTGAAATTGGTCACAATATTGATGTTGCAATCCATTTCCTTATTGCTTGGAAGACCACCCTCCCGAAAAAATACACCCACTGAAATCGGGACAAAGTTCCCATAACCATTTAAGGCCCCTAAAGCGGAGACAAGAAAACCTCTCGTGGAGAACCAGATACCAGCAGAAAGACCTAATTAATCCAGATTTAGAACAGTCCACAACCTGAGCAGCCAACTAGTTATTCCCATAAAAAAGAAAGCAATTTTATTTGGCTTGAATCTAGAAAAATACAGTACTGTGTTGTGTAAGTGGAAGTCATGGGTACGAAAAGTTGAGAACTTGGATGGATAGCCTAGTGAGCAATTTGCCGCAAAAGTGTTAGTATATGCATTGAATAAAGATCTAAATGAATTTAAAAACTGTACCCATACCAACTAGTTTAAAGTTTCCTAAACAGATTCTTTAGTGTTATCGAAATACAATTATTATTATATGGATTGTGTATGGGCCCTTTCTAAGTGATTAATAAGCACAAAATCCAAAAATATGAAACAATTGAATGAGATTTGCTTGCAGCATAGACAGAAGAGAGTACATCACTCCGCACTTACGTGATATGTAAATGTTAAATATGGCAGAGAGAAGATACGTGCACTTTGCCACGCTTGTTGTGAGGGTTATTGAAACTAACCCCCTGAGAGAACTTATTGTTGCGTCTATAGGTGATTTCAGTAGGATGCATACTAGAAATGTTATTCTCACTATAATACCAAAGGAAAAAAGTACGAATTACAAGAGAGAGTTACAATTTATTGTGGATTATCATCTGAACTTATATCTACATAAAAATTTGTGACACTGCATTTAATGCTCCCATTTAGGTACTTATTGGGTAAGTGTGAATTACTTAGTAATCTTGTTTCGAGTTCCCAATTATGCTTTATTTTATAGGTACCTAAATGTATACGTGTATACCTTTTTTCCTAGCATAATAAACTACAAATTGGTATTTCTATTTTCAACTGGTACACGACGTATAGGGTACAATGTTATCATCCTGTACATTGAAATACAATAATTTACGAAAACTGGCTGCATTATCCATCAGCAGTATATGCAGTTTAGTGGGTGAAAATATCAAGAAAGCGGACGCAATGTTTATGCGTTTACAGAATATAGAAGACCGATGCAAGCACTACATCGACATCCGTTGGGTTCGATCACTCCTTAGGAATGCCAGAGCCCAGGGTCCTTATTCATGAAACAGAGGAGCAGCGTTCCAAGGAGAACGAATGTTCCGTCTTTGCTACTTATATTATCATTTGCATACCATTGAGAAAGACCGAAACTCGTTCTCCTGAGAACGCTGCTCCCCTGTTTCAAGAATAAGGACCCAGGGCTGGGACTCTGTAACGAATAGAGATATTTTCTCTATCTCTAGTGACGTCTCTGCTCTATTGATTTCGAGAAGAGAGAAGAAGACAGCAAGTGCTATAGCGATAGGGATAACGATCTCTATCCTTTACAGAGTTCCAGCCCAGGCAGCTTAGCGGTTTTTCTCTCGCGGATCATTACGGCCCTTATAAGAGCCTACGGTGAAGTCCTAAGAACCATGTAGTACTTTTCAATATCCGTTTGGTAAGCCCATCATGTAAAAAAATATACAGTCTAACATTCGCTAAGTATCCCATACGTGGTGTGTTTTTCTGGGAAAACCCCTAATCCCCTAGCAACACGTCTCTAGGCACAAGAATGTGACACTATACTCAAGCTCAAACTGACCTCTGATTTCGATGGAGTGGAACCTCAACAACATCCGAAGGCCACAGTCGAACACACGAAGACTATAGGGTTTCTTATGTTTCTCTGTATGGCCATCTTGATGGTACGTTTTTTTTTTCGCTGAGGGCATTTACAATATCTATTCTTGAAGGACTCCCCTGTGTGTTAGTTCTTTTGCCCTTCCGTTACGATTTATTTTGCTATGAATCCAAACAAGCGCCACCTTGTTTTTCCTCCCAGCGAACCAAAAGATTCATGTCATGTCATCCCACTATACGAATTATTTGGTGGTATATTGCAGCTATAGCAGACCCGGTGTTACTGCAAATTATTATCTGTTTGATTTCTTTTTTCCCTTCGTTTTCTGGCGTCAAAGCTGTATATGTAGGTACCTAACATGCACCCTGAAGCCTAATATGTCTTTGGTAGGTATCTGCCATATTTTTTGCGAGACAGTCGAGGGCTCGTGTGACATTAGACTTTGATGTTATCTAGGATAATCCAAAGAAAAAGAAAACGGAATTACGGCGTGAGAAATTTTGTCGAACATAATTCTGCTGATGAGGTCACAGTCCGCGTAATAGTAATATGAGTTTCGGTAAGCGAGCAAAAATAGAGTTTAACAATAATTATTTTGCATGGCAGCTTTCCCCGAACGTTACGTTGCTTCTCCGTGGCAGCGTTCTCGATGATATGCCAATTATTTTCTATTACGGTAATTATTTTTGCTTTTAAAACTGTACAGAATGTCTCGCCAACAAGAGGAAGACTGTCTTGTAGAATTATTTTACAATTTTTTTGTCTGCGGTAAACCTGACCTTATTTATTCAAAGTAGATCAGTTAAAAGGAATAAAAAAACTGCTTGTCTTGTTCAAGCATTTAAAGTGACAGACATTAAACAACATCTGAAAAAAGTAATTGGAATGTGAAATTTTATTCTAAATGTAGCCGCAAGGTTTGGGCCGATTTTCACTTTTTATTATCGGACAGAATAGACCAGACTGCAAATTCATTTGGGTATTAAAAATTAGTAGCCGATGAGGCAATACTGGCTTAGTAATAATTCCTACTAGTATGTCGGTGACTATTTAATAAAAACGTAAAGCTTCATTAATAAGTGTTGAACGCAAGTAATAATTGCTTTATGCTCTTATTTGGTGAAAAATAAAAACCAATTTGCGTTGTAACTTTGGCTTTTAATTAAATTAGCATTATAATAAAATACTGTTAGTAGGTAACTGACTTGCATTAGAAACAAAATAATTTAAGCATGAAAATATGTAGTTTACTTTTTTGCAAAAAGCATATTTATCTGATGGAACTTTAGTAACTTGAGTTTGTCCATCAACTCCTCAGTGCACGGATGGGTCATTGGTCCGACGGATTCACGGTTGAGGCCTGTCAGAATCATTTATATTTTAAACTATAATTTAACGGTTTATCCAAAAAACTATCATTCACAAATTTCTTCAAATACCCTTTAAATCTTCTTGAAAAAGAGTGGGTCACACATCACATTACGAACTCACTGACAAGGGTGAACATGTGACTTCAAAAATAACTGATGAAAATCTTGCATGCAGAATATAGACAAACTCAGATAAGAACCGCAGATAATAAATAATCCAACTAGGCAAAAATGCAATTGTTGCAAAATTTTTGGAAATATGTAGGTACACACAAAAAAATCTAGGATCAAATCTGACTATACTATTAGAATCGGGGTATTAATATTAAAACAAATCTAGTTAGAAAAGTCTTTGACATTAATATTTAGTTAATCCAAATATTAATTTAATTTCAATTTCTAATTTCATAACAAAAATAATTATACTCGATTAAACTACACTCTGGCACCTAATTAACACTAATCTAAAATATCAGCTTCGCCTTATGTTGAAAATATGTTATTGTTCTGTATATTTCTACTGCAAACTCAATATAACATCAAAGTCGTTTCAGAACAAACCAATATATTCTGTATGTACGATCCTAGATTATAGTCAAATTAAGCACAGAAAAAGTATTGATATGATTTAACATGAGATGCATATGGTCGTTTTGACTCTATTAATTCGTACTAGTTTCATTCTGAATTAACATCCCTCTCTTAGCATCAGTTGGTGCCATCAGTCGTCTGTTGTCTGCGCTGCGGATAGTTATAGGCTTAGATTTTATAGGTTATGATCGCCGTTGGCGTGGCTACCTGTTGAATTTTTTATGGAAAATTCTCGTTCGGTGAATGGTGCTAGAGTGAGAGCAAAGTCTGTACTCTGTGATAGTGAGTTTTCTATTGGAAAAAGTGATGGATGACTTGTTGAAATATTGGGGATTTTCGGACGAAATTTGCCAAAGTATTTTATATTCCAATATTAGTATTTTTTGGAAGTGTCATAATTTTGTGGATTATTCTATTAAAATAAAAATTACTTTCCACAATTCTAAAATTCATAATCTACCATCCCACCAAATTTCATTGATTTTGATAAAATACTTTAGTCGTAAATCGAAAAGAAGTTTACCACGTTTCACATTAATAGGTACCTATGCCTCATAACCCTATCTACTTACTTTAACCTTGTTTTCAGAATAATTTTTTTTTTTGAGTTGCTTAAGCTAAGCTGGTGCAAGTATTTTAGTTCCTTTCGGTGCTGTGACTAGAACTAGAAATTAATTTTAAGTTGTAAGTGAGGACCTTAGTGCAAAAAGTAGGTGGGTAGGTAGCATTTTTAGAACTTTTTAGGACAGGCATTACGTTTATGAAAAAAGATTACTTAAAAGTGCTTTTAACCATGTCGTTCTAGCATCAAATAATCTATCATAACTCAATTAAAAAAAAACCTACTGATCTCCTTTTTGCTGCATATGGTCCTCAATTTCTATTTTGTTTTCAAGCTAGTATGTATATTATTATGTCATGCACATTTTTGATTTTTGTAATCTGCGAAGGCAGTTTTTCTTTTCCTGTTGCTGATTTAGATTAGACATATTATGTACTATAAAAATAAAACTGTGCTTTTTTCACGATACACCACGACATTGACAACATGAGAAAGAACATAAACTATGCGATTTATTAGTTAGAAGATGCCGTGTATCTGCAATCGGCGAAGGTATTGTTTCACAGAGTCGAAATCAATCGAATGTCGTGAGAATATTGTCAATGTTTTCAGTGTAAAAGTTTTTCGGTTGGTCCAATCGATCCAATGAACGCCAAGTGGCATTGGTTATGTTTTCACTGTTGTCAATGTCCTGGTCTTATTCTATGGTCGTGGTACATCTTTAAAAAAAAAAGTATACTGTACTGTACTGTATTGTAATTTTTTTGAAATAAATTGCATTATTTTGGATGTTTTCATGGTCAAGTAACTCTACCATATATTCGGAAACAATCTATTTATTGACGCAAACAATAGGTTTATGTTGAATTCAACTTCGTGTGGGTTAAATAGGGTGTATATGAAAGGGTTGAGTTGACCTTTTTAAATTCAATTTGACTATAGATTTTTTTGTGTGTAGGTACCGAGTTCTGCGCCTTTCCTGCCACCTCACCTAGCAAATTTCAACGGTAGATGCATTAAAATAAATTAATTCCGAGTGGATGGTAGAAGGGAAACATATTTTAATCCCAAAGACCGACGAGAAAATGGATGAAGAAGAGTTAAAAACCTAGAGAAAAACCAAGAAAATTGCTTAGCATGTGTGGGGTCTGGGCATACTTACCCATAGAGAAAGAAGTAGTAGGAGGTTTCACAGATATCGAATCACTATTTACATAAAGAGGAATTGCATATTATATAAAAAACAAAAAATCGAAAGGTTTTTACAAAAACCATAAGAAGAAGAAAATAATGGAGAGGGATTCATCACAAAAAAAGGAAAGCTTACTTGAAAAGTAAATTGAAAAATGTGACCAAAGAGAAATATTTGACAAAGTGGGAGGAGACAAAAATCCATGGGAAAATCCTAAAAGGAATGAAAAGCACTTATCACATCAGATCAGGACCCGGATCAATATATATTTTTTTTTTTTTTTTTTTTCATTCATTAATTTTTCGTCGGCCTTTTTCCGCGACCAGTTTCACATCGCTTTCCGGAAGATGGCGTTCGTTGCTAATACCAAATTCCAAATATTAACGTCGACGTTGATCGGTCCGGGGATTGAACCCGGGCCTGCGTGACAAAAGGCAGAAACGCTAAAAGCTCTCAACTATTTAAAAAAAAAAATTAAAAACGGCAATCGATGATGAATAATCCAGGTTTTGCAAAGCTCATCGAGAGATAGTACCTAGTACCAAGTACCACACATCATATCTGCTTTTTCAATACTTGCCAGAAAAGTATCTCATCTGACAGAATAGAGTAGCTGCTAATTCCCACTGGAACACTTGCAAACACTTCAACGTGGAAAGAGAATACAAACGGTGAACCATACACTAACGCCAGTAGTAGATTTTCCTGAAACTATGATTATTTGAGATACGCTTGTTCGAACAGGCAGACATATTTTTGCAGAAAAGCCAGACCACATAATAAGGTACAAAAATAAAAACAGATGTCTCATTATCGATGTGGCTACACCGACATCAACATCACTCGAAAGCGAACAACCAAAAAAATATCAAATACGGAGACTTAGAAATATCGATTCAAAAAATGTGGAAACAGGAGGTCAACCGTATTTCAAAAATATCAGGATTTACTGGGGCGACATCCAAGCGCTCTAAACACCATTAGATCGTTTATTTCCGATAACTTCGATGGTCGTCAATAAACATAATAAATTCGTATCTGATGTCCAAACTTGTGAGATAAGTAACAATAGGGTCGTTTCATGATTTTTTTTTATTTTTTCATTGAATTAGGCACATCAAAATCTATTCTTGGTTTTTTTCCCGCATTTTTTAGAATAATATTAAAGGAGATATTTCAATTTGAAATTTTACTATTATTCGTTATTTTTTAAATTGTAATGACGTCACAAGTCGCGCTTGCGCACTGTATTTCAAAATTTAGGTTTGCATCACTGACAAAATTTCCTAGTTGTCTAGTTGGCTGCAATGCCACTGCCCCATCTCCTGTCTTCTTTTAGAGGTTATGTCAGTTATTTTGTTTATTTTGATTCGCCTGTCTAGTCTGGTTGATTTATAAAATAAAAAATAAATACTTATTTCACCCGTTTATTTCATCGGTTTATGTGAGAAGATGGATAGTGGATTTATTAAAGCCTCCAGCGAAAATTTACCTGAACTAAATTATGTGATGTTGCAAGAGTTTTTTGCCAAAAATACGGATTATTTAAGTGCAGAAATAAGAGGAGTCAAAACCGAGGGCAAAACCTGAAGGTGGGTAGTGAAATATTGGCATAATTATTGTATTGGTTTAGCTTTGGCCCATTATTATATTACATTTTTAGTAGCAGGGTAACAGTTTTATAGTTTCATATATTTTTAGGTCAGCGAGGGCCAGTTATGGTGACAATGCTATTGGCTATGTCCATTAATATACAGTTGAAAAGAGACAGCAGAATATCCTCTGTTAGGAGCATCGCCAGATGGAATAAGCAAAGAATTTGTGATTGAAGTTTAATGTCCTAGCAAAAAGGAGACTGTGAAAAACTACATAAGGAAAATGGAAATATAATGACGAAATACATGTGCCAACTTCATTCTTCAGTTACAAATGTTATTGTGTAACAGACAAAAAGGACTGTTTTGTGTGGCAAGTCCTAAATTTGGAGAGGATAATGGACTGACAATTTTTGAATTAGACTTAAACATTAGGTTTATTAAAGTAATTATTAAATCAGCTGAATAATTTTGGAAGAAAAATGTATTTTCAGTCATTTTGAATAAAAATATATGATTAATTTGGGAGTCTGGTAGTTTTCTTCTTTACATTATTTATGCATTAAAAGTACCCTTTTAATCCCCAGGATTAAATTTCACTTTATTTCCCAAGGGATTAACTTTTTACTTCATTTCCCGTGGAGTAAATGGAACGGGGAATAAAAGGGTACTTACTCCAAAGTTGAGGGAATAAAAAACACTTTAGTCCTGAGATGTATAGGTACACTATTTTATGTACTTTTGAGGGATCAAAAGTACCTACCTTTTTAATTTTTAACCCCTAAAGTGCATATGATAGTGTATACACTTCAGGACTAAAGTAAAAGTATTTTTTAATCCCTCAGCAAATAATAGCCCTCACTTCGGGATTAAAAGTACCACTTTAGTCTCTAGGTGTATAATGTACTATTTTGGCAGTAAAAAAAAGTCAGGTATTTTTTTTATACAATATATTCAAAAAAGCATTTTTTTCTAGCTTCGACATAAAATTTATTTGATTAATGGCAAATTCACTATTCCACAAGCAATAATTATTAAATAATCAGTTTTTGCCACAAGCTGATGGTCAATGCAGGAATGTCCTTCGACTATTGTTAATTCTCACAATCTTTGTATCACTCTTTCAATATGGATTCGTAAGCTGGCAATTCTTTTATTCAGCTTCTTCACAAACTCGGATTCTGCCTAAATTAATATGTGGAACCACTTTTTTCTTCATAAGTAATTTGCAGTTTGTCATCCTAAACTGCATCTAGTTATCACAATCTTGTTCCATCTATAAACATAATAGGTATAATGTTCATATTTTTGAAATCATGTAAAACAGAAAATAGGTGTTTATAAAATGAAATTTGGCAACTAAGTTTACTTACATTGAAATGATCTTAGCAGCAATAAATTCCACCAGAAATACTAGACAATACATTAACTCTTTCCACAGCTAAACACCAACTTCTTCTTTTTGTTCATTTTTGGAGACAGCTATAAAGATTTTCTTCGAATTTAGGTTACTGTTTTTACAAGAAGGAACAAAACATTTACGAAAATCCATAGCCAAATAGTGAACAGTAGGTAGGACTTAGGTGAGTACACTGAAACTGAAATGCATGCTCTATTTGAGACCTTAATAACATCAAATAATGAGAAACAAAGACTTACCTTGAATTTATTACACGTTTCTTTTAAATATTTTTCTTGAAACCTCGGAAAAACCGTTGAAAAACTCAAAAAATAATGAAAATATATAACAACGATCAACGACATTCCAAAATAATAACAAAACAACATAACCTCACAAAATTGCATATGTTGATGGATTTGTTTACAACTGCTTTGCGTATGCCCGCCTAATGACGTCATGGGAGTAAGAGACCAACAATTCGACAAGGACAAAAAATGTTTAAATTTTAAATTAATTTAAATAATCCAGGAAACAATTTTCAATAAAACCAATATGACATGGCCAAGTTTTAGGCCTCACTATATCGAAAAATAATGGTCAGTATAATTTTAATAACAGGAGGTAACGACCCTATTATAACGTCAAAAGACCGACGAACCAGACTTGATAGAATCACCAAGCAGTTCTTGCGCCGCGTCATTCCACTCCTAAAGCCGCGTCCACATTAGTAAAAATTTACGTTGTGCGTAGTATTCGGCACAAATTTGTGTGTGCGATACAAATTTATGCGAGTGTGGACCTGTTCGCCGCATAAGGACGCACGCAAAAATTTTCGCACGCGATCCGCGGCTTTTCGGTTTTTTTCAACACATCAAAGGGATTTGCGGCGCAACATCGTTCTAGTGTGGACGCATTTTTTCGCGAATGAAATAAATAACCAGGGGCGGACCCATGGGGTGGCAACGCCCCCCCCACCCCCCAATGTCCACTCTAGTTGGTAAAAAAAATGTCTAGTTGGTTTCCAATCCCCACGCCAATTGACTTAAACTCGTTCTAAAGAATGGAATTTTCCGAAGTTTTAGATAGGTACCTAAGGTTTTTTGCACGATAATTTATCTACTATTTTCAAAAATCTGCGCGGATTGACCTATTTATTTTTATTTCCTCTCTCTAGACATAATGCACCTATCTATGACAAATGTCAATTTGTCAATTGTCAATTTGTCAATTGAAAGCATTTCGCATTTCAATTATGCCAACTCCTTCTTACTGCAGGATATTCAGTACCAACCAATAAGCGAAAATTCAGCTAACTAAAATTCATAAAAATGACTCATGTACAGGGTGGCCCAAATTCGAGCCTCATCGTTGGGATCTCGGTAACCGTAAGAGATACGGAGTCGGTTAAATTATGGCAAAGTTGCGCAATTTTATGACCAATAGAGTGCCGTTTTGAAACTAGAAAGATTCCGAATACTTCCGGAGATATTCGGAAAAAAAACGAAATTTTGTAAAATCGTTTTTATTTTTTCCTGGGCTTATTTGAAGAGCAATTTTAGAATAAATGTGACTTTATCATTGTCACTTTTTCCCCTCTAGAAGATGGTGCTACTAAATTTAAAATTCGACGTTTCGTCTTCAGACGGCCATCCTCGACTTCCTTTTTTTAAATACGGACCTGGATTTTTTATTTACGATTTTGTCATCTTTGGGCATCCTAAAACCGATACTCTTTATAATTTTTCAATAACACAGTGAAAAAAGCAGGTCCGTTTTTAAAATAAATAAATTGATGATGATTCCAGAGGAACGAAACGTTGGATTTCAAATTTAATACCGCCATCTTGTAGAGAAAAAAAAGTGACAATGGGAATGTAAAATTAGTTTTTCACAATCTTTTTAAATAAAATCAGGAAAAAATGAAAACTATACGAACAAAACATGAATTTCTCGTTTTTCTTAAATTTTTTCCTGATTCCATTTGAAAAAAATATGAAAAACTAATCTCACATTCCCATTGTCACTTTTTCTTCTCTACAAGATGGTGGTATTAAATTTGAAATCCAACGTTTCGTTCCTCTGGAATCATTATCAATTTATTTTTTTTAAATACGAACCTGCTTTTTTACCGTGTTATTGAAAAATTATTAACAGTATCAGTTTTATGATGCCCAAAGATGACAAAATCGCAAATAAAAAATATAGGTCCGTATTTAATAAACGTAAGTTGAGAATGGCCACCTGAAAACGTTCGAAACATCGAATTTTAAATTAAGTAGCACCATCTTCTAAAGGGAAAAAAGTGACAATGATGAAGTGATATTTATTTTAAAATTGCTTTTCAAATAGGCCCGCGAAAAAATAAAAACGATTTTACAAAATTTCGGTTTTTTCCGAATATCTCCGGAAGTATTCGGAATCTTTCTAGTTTCAAAACGGCATTCTATTGGTCATAAAATTGCGCAACTTTGCCATAATTTAACCGACCCCGTATCTCTTACGGTTACCGATATCCCAATGATGAGGCTCGAATTTGGGCCACCCTGTACAACTTTGGGAGAAGAAAGACTAGGCCGTTTCCACCAACTATTTTAGGGGAGCCTTAACGACAAGTATTCCTTAAAATGACAGTATTCCATGGAGAAATGTCAGTCTAAGGAATACTTATCGTTAGGGCTCCCCCAAATTAGTTGGTCGAAACAGCCAAGATCACCTAATTGTCCCTCAAAAGTGAGAAGGACTTGGCCGACTCTATGGACTTATCTGAAATTATTCGCGATTGGGCTAAATTAAAAAATAGAAAAATACGTATAGACGCGGTACAAAAATAAGTTTGGTAGTAGAGCTTCAATCTGAATGAAAGGACCCCGCAATATTTAAATGGAAATTGGTTACCCGTGATATTTGGATGAAATTTAAATATGTTATTGGGGATGCCGTAAGCAACTTTTTTCACGATGGGCACAACCCTGTATATATGACAGGTGAGGCGTGGTTAGCTGTCAAATATTGGAATCTTATATCCAAAAGCAGAGTTACTATGGCAGATTTTGATGAACAAAAAATCTATTTCTACTAAGTCGACCAAGTTAAGTCGAAAAATGTCAACCATTTTGACACCTGTCAAAATCCTGCCAAACGGCAGCACTCATTTTTTCCAGTGTTCAATATTTCATGATGTCATTTGACATTTTTAGCTTGTATGTGAATTCTGAATTAATAAATTGAAAAAACAATGACGAAACTGTCAAAACCTGTCATTTGTTTTAGTAGAAAAAATACTCTGATCTAGTTCTTTTTTGTTTCAAGGTAGTCAACTGTCAGAATCTGTTAATAGCTTTTTGGTTCATATTGAGTTTGTTTGCTTAGTGAAGTTCTACAACTATAAATACAATAATACAATAGAACTAAACCAATTTTATGCCCTTTGTAGAACTTCACTAAGCAAACAAACTCAATATGAACCAAAAAGCTATTAACAGATACTGATAGTTGTCAAAATGTGACATGCATGAACTTTGTTTAATATTTTATCACCAATAAACTACCTTGAAGCAAAAAAGAACCAGATTAGAGTATTTTTTTCTACTGAAACAAATGACAGATTTTGACAGTTCTGTCATTTTTTTTCTTCAATTTTTGAATTCAGAATTTACATACAAGGTAAAAATGTCAAATGACATCATAAAATATTGAAAATGGGAAAAGATGAGTGCTGCCGTTTGGCAGGGTTTTCACAGGTGTCAAAATGGTTGACATTTTTCGACTTAACTTGGTCGACTTAGTAAACATCGATACTTCCTTCATCAAAATCTGCCATAGTTACTCTGCTTTTAGAAGTAAGATTCCAATATTTGACAGCTAACCACGCCTCACCTGTCATATATACAGGGTTGTGCCCATGGTAAAAAATGTTGCTTACGGCATCCCCAATAACATATTTGAATTACATCCAAATATCACGGGTAACCAATTTCCATTTAAATATTGCGGGGTCCTTTGTTACTGCATTTACATATTTACATTCCTAGTTATCTAACTTTTTTTATTTTCAAACGTCTGATAACAGTAATTTTTGTGATCATTTTGATAAGGCATGAAATTCTATTCAATGACTTTCAGCTTGAACGGGTATAAGCTGTGGTATAAGTGTTAAATATCATTGGTTATACTCTGCCGGAGTATAACATTTATACGCCGTTACACATGTTTTTCCATAGCGATATAAGGTAGTTCACCAGCAAGGATGATACACACTACTATTAAAGAATGGCCTATCCTCATAAGGCCTGTGCGTAATAAATCCCCCACGTCCCCCTCACCAAAATACCAGTTGTGACGTAGGCAGAATGTTATTTCTCGCCTTGACGTAGGCTGTTTAAACAGCTGACGACTTAGTTATGACGTCGGCAATGGTGGCACACCAATATGGCGGCGATTACCAAAAACGAGGTCGATAATAAGCACTCCTTAGACCCGTATTCATAGTCGATGCTCAAGGTTGCGTCTAGGCTCAAGTACGACTTGACCCCATATTTGCGTTTCCAAATAGCATAGAACGATGCTCACAACTGTCAAAAATCGGAGCTTGAGCCAAGCACCCGTCTATGAATACCGGGCTAGAGTGTGTATTCTTCTTGATTCATCTGTACATACAGGTATAGGTGCTTATAAAGGTGATCCTTCTAAAGATGAAAGTCGAATGTCATATTTTAAATTAAAAATTCTGCACTATTCGGAATAAAAATTGTTTGAAAATAAAATATTGTATTTCATTCGGAGTATAAATAAGTATTCTTCATGTGACTTGCATGAATTTGATTCGCCTCGCTGCGCTCGTCGTTCAAACTTCCATGCGCGTCACATAAGTATTACCAATGGTATTACTTATACTCCTAATAAAATAAAATAAATATCTATTATAATCGACATCGGCAATTAATCATAAGTTAAATATACGTTTTCTGTTTTTCATTTATTTTATAAAAGTTGATGAATTAGGTACCCACAAATAAATTAGCTACCCCAAACTTTTTTTTTGTGGGTTTTTAAAGTCAGTTGGCTCATTACGACGTAACGGCCCCCTCCAATACCAAAGCCTTCGGAACGCCCCTGTAAATAACCAAAAACAAGCAAGGCGCACACTGAAATAAACTAGGCACACCACACACGCGTTGAGCAAGAACGCACGGCGTACAACACAAATATTTATGTCGGTCGAGATGCCAAATTTGCGCCGCAAAAATTTGTGGCGAATCCCTAATTCAACGCAACGTATTTATTTACTAATCTGGACGCGGCTTAATGGGTAGGCATTATGCGTCAAATAGGTATCTCGTTATTTGATACATGATGGTTATACAGCCCATACACGCAATATTTTTTTGCTATGCATTTAGGCTTCTAGCGGTTACCGAACATTGCCTTATTGATAATGGCAAACATTTAATTCCCAAATTTTCGAATCTTTCTAGTTTTAGGTCAGACAAAGCAAAGGGTCCACTTTTTAATGTTGCTCAATATAATATATTTCTTTGAATCTCATGCTATGGTACGCTCGGCTAACCGTACCGTCTGTAGCCATTTCAATTACCATCAATTTGGAAATAAAGCTGCGAAAAAGTTCCTGCTGGATGTTGGCTCATCAAAGGCTTGAGGAAGACAACCTCGACGATAAATTACCTAATCCTCCTGGTAGGGGATTGAAACATTGAGCTAATTCGACTTTATACCCAGAAAAAATGTAGTCTGTAAAATTTCCCATTCAACAGCCTCGGAACAGGACCCAAAATCGGAGGCGAACTAGGCAACGAAAACAGACAATGAGTATTGGTACATGGAACGTTCAAGAAATCTCTAGGAGAATAAATGAAGATCAAATATCAAAAAAATAAACTTGATTGTCGCCACAGAGACCAAAAAGAAAGGACAGGGCTCAGAAAATCTAGGAGAGTATGATAATTTCTTCAGCGGGGTTCAAAAATATCAGAGAGCAAAGAAAAGAGTCTCGATTATTATACTTAGAAATCCGAGAAAACATATAGCATCATGGGAACCAGTAAACCAAGCAATATTAAAAGAAAATATAAGTATGTAGGATAATGACAATTTTGGGAAAATATGGAGTGAAAGACGATGGACCCGTAGGTATAAAAATTGCATTCATCAACAGCTCAGTGATTATTAAAGTAGGGAATTCAAGGGAAATGATATTGCTGGGAGACTTTAATTGACGAAGAGTAAGAAATAGCAGATGCGAGGTAGTAGCAAAATTTTTGGAGAATGTGATACATAATATTGGAGAAAAGCTGATAGCAATATGCCAACAAAATTACCCAAACATCCTGAACGGTTACTTTCAGTATAAAAAAATAAATAAATTCACGTGGAAAAATGGAACGAGACAAAAAAATCGATTATTGACTATATACATTATTGCAAAACAGAAAACAAACGTAAAATTCCAGGCTGTGGGAACTTATAAATAGATAAATTTTACCACTACTTGGTGAAAGCAAAAATCTCTATCGCTGGGAGAAACATTGCAGCGGATAATGGAAAGGAAAAACCAGAAGACAAAATTGAGCCTAACAAATACAATCTAATATTTCTTGAAGAACAAAGCGTAAAGAAGTTGCATATGAAAAGATTGGACCAAAAATTGCAGAGAAGACTTCTTCTTTAAGTGCCTTGTCCTCTCCGAACGTTGGCAATCATTAGCGATATCTGTACTTTGTCGACCGCTTTTCTGAAGAGACTTGTCGTAGTCTCACCATACCATTGTCGCAAATTCTTTTGCCACGATATTCGTCGACGGCCGGGTCCTCTTCTGCCTTCGATCTTTCCTTCTAATATCAGTTTGAGAAGTCTGTATTTTTCGTTTCTGAGGATGTGTCCAAAGTATTCCATCTTTCGTTTTTTAAGTGTGAGCATGACTTCGAGATATTTTGACATTCCCGCAAGCACATCCACATTGCGCACTCTGTCCATCCAGGATATTCTCAGAATCCGGCGATACGTCCACATTTCGAAAGCTTCCAGCTTTTTACACATGGCTTCTGTTACAGTCCACGCCTCAATTCCATAATAGAGGATACTGAAGACGTAACAACGTAGTACTCGAGTGCGAACGGAGAGCGACAGACTTCGGCAAGACAACAAGGGCTTCATTTTTCCAAATGATGCTCTGGCTTGCTCAATTCGGTCACGTACCTCCTGTATATTATCCCAGTTTTCGTTGACTTGGCATCCAAGATATTTCTATGACTGAACGCGTTAGATTTGTTGGTTCTGTAGCTGTAGAATACCTCCTCCAACTTGATTCTTATTAATTATCATCCATTTGTTTTTTTTTATCTTTAAATTTAAACCAAATTCTGCACTATTCGTTGCCACCTGGTCAAGTAAAATCTGAAGATCCTCCAACGAGTTCGCGATTATAACAGTTTTCCAGGGCATTTTTGAATATTCTGTTTGAGTAGATGCTAGAAAGTAACGGTGAAAGGATACAACCCTCTCGAACACCCCTTTTGATTCGAACTTCGCTTGACATCTGTTGATCTACGTTAATTTGTGCAGTTTGGTTCCAGTGAAGATTTGCAATTATTTTGAGTTCTTTATCGTCCAGGCCTACGTTTTTTAAGGATTTTCATAAGCTTTTCGTATTGCATCCTGTGAAAAGCCTTTTCGTAGTCTATGAAAAAAGCATAAACAGGAACAGAGACATCCTTGCACCTCTGAACCAACACTTGGATACTAAACAGCGCCTCTCTCGTACCGAACCCGTCACGAAAACCGAACTGAGATTCGCCCATGAAGGACTCGCATTTTGCATATATTCTCTTGTGGATGATCTTTGAATGAATGAAAATCTTAAGAAAATGACTCAAGCTGATAAGTCGATAATCGCTACATCCTTTTGCCTTGCTCTTCTTTGGAAGTGTTATAAATGTTGATTGAAGCCAGTCGGAAGGAATGACGCCCGATCGGTAGACGATATTAAAAATCTTCACAATCACGTTCAGTAACTCCTCGTTTTTCAAGATTTTAATGACTTCCGAGTAAATTCCATCTGGACCTGCAGCTTTTCTTATTTATGATAACGGGACTGCATATTGGACTTCTTTTTTAGTTATATCAAGCCCTTCGCTTGTATATTGTTCAGGAGTGTCGAGTGTCCGATCTTTCATCATGAAAAATTTTTGTGATATAGCTACTTCACTGTTCTACTTTGTCCTTAACGTCGAGAATAATTTTATCTTCATTGTCCAAGAGGATGCCATATTGTGGTGGTTTGTATATACCAGCAGCTTCCTTGATTTTCTTGTGCATATTGAACGTGTCATATTTAGCCTCCAGAACTTCGATTTCGTGACATTACTCATTAAGCCAATTTTCTTTGGCCAATCTAATTTTGTTCTTTATTTCACGATTCATCTGGTGGTATACTGGATGACCTCTTTTCAAGCGTCCCTCTTCCATTGAATAAAGAATTTCATCAGTCATCCAAGCTTTGTTTTTTCATCTTATTATCGTTTGAAGGTAATTTCAAGCGAAAGCTTCCTTGATTTTGGTCCAAACAGTCTCCGCTTGGGAATTCTCCACAACGTTTACTTTGCTTAGTTCATAATTTAGTTCGTTGCTAACCTCGACTAGCATTTCTGGGTTGTTCAGTTTTGTCAGATCTGGTTTGGGGCAGCTTCCCTTTACTGTACATTTTTTTAGAATTAACTAAATATTTGCTACAAGCAGATTGTGACCGGAATTTTTGTCTGCGCCAGGGTAAGTTTTTGTCGATTTAATGCAATGTCTGTATCTTTTATTTATCAATAGAAAGTCAATTTGGTTTCTGACTAACCTCTCTGGCGTATGGGCGTTAGAAGTCCAAGTTTATAGGCGCCTTGATGAGAACTTAAAGAAAGTGTTCGAGACAACAAACCCCATCTCTTGACAAAACTGGAATACTCGGGCGCTGCGTTATTTTGCAATACCCTGTCTTCCCTCGCACCGTTACCGATCTTTGCATTGCAATCACCCATAATAATGGTAATTTCTAACTTTTTAGTGAGATTTAAGACGGTTTGGAGTTGTTCGTAGAAGGCTTCGACAGCTTCGTCCGAGTACTCGCTCGTTGGTAGGTATATGTGGATGATGTTGACATTAAATGGCTTGGAATTGAGCTGCAGTATTACTCTATCAGAGACCGGGATAAAAGATTCTACCGTTTTAAGTACTTGTGTATTAACTATGAGTGCCAAGCCATTATAGTGATGGACCTCGTCATTGTCACTATAGTAGATATGATGGTCGTCGATTTGACATTCTCCAGAATTTGGCCATCTCATTTCGCTGATCCCTAAAATTTCGATGTTCATTCTTTTCATCTATTTGATGACGTTGTGGGCTTTACCAGATTGAAACATACTTTGTGCGTTCCAGGTAGCAATCTTCTTCATGACTGGCCCGGAAATTCTTAGCACCCTCTGATCACTTAGGATCTGCCGAGGACTGAGGGCCTGTGCTTTTGGTTTTCCAATCATGCGCTAATGATTTTTCCTGGGGAGGGTAATGAGGTGGTTTCCCATTGCCTTCCTCATCGCAGTAAAAAACCGTCGAGTTAGTCCTTGTAGCGCTTTTAACTGTGTTTTATGGTGCCGTTTTTCTTTCTATATCTAAAAGTACGCCGACCAATTACTTTTAATGTTGCTGCTGCCCAAGACTAGTTTTCTCGACATATTAAAAGAGAAGTCTGTACTTCCTAAACCTTATTGCAGGGATGAATAAACCGAGAAAGACACAGCAGCCAAAAGGAAAAAGTACTTACTAACAGTAGATACCTGAGTTCAAATAAAACAGGTGACAAAAAAATATTACTCCAGTGTAGTTATAAAATGTTATATGTTATAACGGTAGCCTTTTGGTTCCCATTGAACATATTAAAAATTCCCATCCCTGGGGTTGGTGGAACCCCTTGAAAAAATACTGGCCATATTGAATTTTTGCATCTCTTCAAGTTTGTGCAAATATTCTGAAAACGGCTAAAATTTTCAAATAAGGGCATGAGGCAAAACATTTTATAAATCAAATTTTCTTTGACCACCAGTGGCTAACTTTGTAAGCGTTCCCTGTAGCCTAGTGGAGGTCGAAAAGAAATTATATGGTAAATATTTTGAGGAAATTGTACCTTTAGCGCGGTAACGATAGAAAGCCGAAATTAAATGTTACTTATTATTATTATTATTCATAAATATTCAGCAACAAGTAAAATACAAATTTTACGGATAAATAAGATTGTATAATCGATATTTAAATGAGTCGTGAACGCGCACTACCACCCGCAGTACTAGTTACACACTCATGCATATAAGTTTATGTTAAACTGTTTTGTGTATTTTTGTTAATAATACCTAGGTAGGTACATTACGAATTCTGCGAGTTTCCACCGGGGATCAAAATGTATGTTTTGTGGAAAAATTTGTCTTCAAAATTCACGCTTGTTGTACTCTAGATATAAAGAATACAATATTAGCACACTGTCATAGAAGAAATGATACTTGGTATGAAGAAGTTAAATTGCGAGTAGAAAATGAAATTGATTTAGTGGCGGCAGAAGCCAGTTACCATCTCACATTTAATTCAACTTATCTCTCATCAATTTTTAAGTTGTTAGTAGTGACCATCGGCAACCTTCGGCGGTTACCGTTGGTTGGGAATGAGTTAGGAGGTATAGGGAACACATTCGCAATTAATGGTTGTTTTGGAATCCATTATCCCTTCAACCAGGATGCGTCGTCGACATATAGCGACATATAGACTTAAAAATTGATGAAAGACTTGATCGACAAGGTAGAAATGAAACAGGTCTTGGTAGCTCAGTTGGTAGAGCGTTACACTAGAAATGTAGGGGTCCTGGGTTCAAATCCCAGTCGAGGCAAGAAAATTTTTCATCAACTTCTAATTATGACGTCAGCATGACACTAAAATGAACACACTATAAATTATATAACAGACGATAAAAACTTCTAAAAAATTGTAAAAATATTTGGCTTGATATTGATGGTTGGGCATCCTATTCCGACGCCTGCCGATGTCGCTATATGTCGACGACGCATCCTGGTTGAAGGGATAATGGATTCCAAAACAACCATTAATTGCGAATGTGTTCCCTATACCTCCTAACTCACTCCCAGCCAACGGTAACCGCCGAAGGTTGCCGATGTTCAACTTATCTGAAGAAAAAGATTATAAACGTATTGAAAAGACGAAATCATATGCATTGAATCACAATACTCAAATCTAACAAGTTTTCGTTTAAAATAAACTGGTATCGAACTAATAAAAAACAGCTATGAACTTAGGAACGCCAGTATTCAACGACAGAAAGAAAATGTTGTGGAAATCTGGGACAGAAACAAGCCAAAACGAATTCAATAATTCGTTGTGATTGTCATAATTTCTGTTCGATTTTGAGAAAAAAAGGCATATATTTGCTCGAAATACTCAAGTTTGATCTTCCTGTTTCTTCGACGAGCAAGACAGCCACTCACTCGACTTTACATGAAGGCAACCCAGTCCTTTGAAGAACGTATTGATGGTTCATAAGGAGGACTTTATTTACTTATGTCCTTTGTAGGATCGATTAGTTATGGAATGACAGGAAGTGGATTATATATGCAAAAAATGGTATTTCTGTCATGATGACAGGACATTCGTACGCGCGTGCTCTACGAGCACATTTGCTCCCACAACTTGCTGTACTATTAAGTTGGACCGAAGGACACATAGTGAGCCAAATTTCATCAAGATCAGTTATGTAGTTTCGGAGTTCATTCCGGACAAACATTGTGACACGATCTGGGTCCAGGAAAACTCACTTCACAAACAATAGCAACTTTTATAGAAAGAAGTGACTATAGATAAATTCTTCCGACTTATCGCTTATTGAAACTGAACACAACAAAGCTTGTATTTAAACTGACTAAACGCGCTATTTACGGACGACGTTGTATACGAGATTTCTCTCCAAGAATTTGTTTTCTCAAATATAATAGAATTCCTGAAAACCTGTCCTTAGCTTAAACAGACATTAGAAGTAAACAACTGGATTCTTAGATTCTGTGGTGCCATTTCGTAACAATATAATGCATTTCTCTAGTTTTTTTTCTAATTCGAAGTGTATCACTTCAGCAGTTATTCTCACTATTTTCGATAGAAACGGTTTCAAATCCACCATTTTTATACCGGTGGAGAAAAGTTAAAATACTCTACACACTCTACACAAACAATCACTAATAAGATGTTAGTTTTTATGGGTAATTCGAATAGCACTTAATAAGTTTTTATAAGCCCAATTTTATTAATTATTTTTTGGATGCCATAAACAGTTCGAGAGTAAAAGTAAATAAAATTCGTTCATTGACCATATGCTTCTTGAATAATAGAAACCATAATGTCCATAATAATCATTATTAAGTAATTACTTTGTTCAGTATCGCTTGAATGAATTTTTGCCCAATATTTTTTTTACTGGTGCGTGACAGAGATTTCTGTTGTTTACATGTTTTTTGGCTTTCGCATCTTCCATTAGTCGTCCACAGACGATCCTATTCATCAATAGACCTCATATAGTATATCAGAAGAGAAGGAGTAAGGAGTTATGAGAAGGGGTGGGAGCAAAAAGTTTACTTTAGTACAGGGTATTGCTCGAAGAAGTGATTTTCCAAGTCACTCAAGCACTGCTACCTTTCCAGATATTTTGTGCGTGACTCTGATGATTTCTTTTCGTAAACGGAACTAAGGTTGTTTTGCTGGGGCTTATTTCCATAAGCCCCTTCCTTCTTCACTCCAGTTTTTCAATTGGGTCTATTCTGTAACTCAAATCGAATCGACAATCGAAAACTTGAATCGATAACTGTGGAAAAATGTCCACAGTTATCTATTGTCGATTCGATTTGAGTTACAGAATAGACCCGATTATAATATTTGCTGCCTTTGCTGATTATATTTATATTTTTTTTTTTTCATCAATTCAAAGAGGTTTTCACCGGGGTGTTTTTTCAGTGCTGCCCCATCCTTCTTGATGGTGAGAGTTGGAGTCAGCATCGATTATAAAATACCTGTCTGCCTGTACACCTGTAGTGGTGTTTCATGTACGTCTCCTGGAAAGTAGCATGGGCTTCAATAATGTGCCTTGAGCCCGTTTCTGTTGGCACCTCCACAAACGCGGTTGCCAAATCCTGGGCTATACATTTTGGTGAGACTTTTTATTTAGTGTCGAGTAGCAGATCTGCTCGTCTGTCATGTTTCGTACTGTAAAGCGGCTTATATAATTCAATGTTGAGGCCCATGATCTTTCCTTCAATAATCAAGGGTTATTGAAGTAGCTTTATATTTAGTCCCTAGCCAAATATCCTTTGCCTAAGCTCGCTGGTGGCAGCTTTTGCATGTGGTTGGATGATTTATTTACGACCCCAGGTTTTGGGGAGGTTTTTTTCTTGGTTTTCTTTTCACCTTCAGGCTTGTCAGCTCTTTGGTTTTGGGCACCTTTGAAATCTTCCGGTACTAAATAGACTGGATCCCAGTACGTGCTAGGTTGCACCTCTTATTGCTTGCGGCTTCTCTGTGGTCCGCCACTTGTGGGTTTCACTGTTGTATGACATAACTTGTAGCAGATGACATATCTGCCTGACTTCAGACGCGATGTCCACAGAGAGGGTCAAGGTAACTAGATGGCCATCATCTCTACGTTTGATTACCCTCCAGATCTTGACACTTAGGCCTTCATTTTGGCCTGCAACAAGTTTGAGAAATCTCTGTGTGAAGTAGTCCTATCTACCTGGAAATCTTGCTACCATGACGCCTGAATGAGGAATTTCAGATTCCTCTACAATCTTTAATAATGGTCCTTTCTGGGGTTTGAGCCCTGCAGCTATTGCTTGGTGGCGTTATTTTCGCATAGTGTGCCAGCCAGCCAGCCAGGTCTGTTGTGGACGCTGAGGAATTTCGGTCTCACCGTGGTTTTGGTGGTTACCATGACGTCTTTGTGACGTTTAATCGCTACACTGAAAGAAGGAGTTCTGGGAAGTTTGAAGGTAGTATCTCTACCATTAAGCCGCCAACTATTTGGCTGAAGGTTATTTGAAGGCTTTCGATTGCGGTAGGGCACTGCCGCCCGTTTTCCCTTTGCTTAGCCTTTTTCCTAGCTTGTATTTTAGGCGTATTTCCCTCTGAACGGACTCTTTTGGATCATTTTCCAGGGTTTCCCTAGTCGGTAAGGGCACAAGTGCTTTAGCGCAGACTACGCCCTTTGCTGATGAGGAACATGATCCCCTTTCTTGCAACGTCGCTCAGTCTGATCTTTTTGCTCCTCAATTTCAAGGCGTTTAGACCTTTGCCGATTTCGTCGTCGGTAGACATCAGGAGTGCGGATTCTTCATCCACTGATCCTGTGAGGCTTTGAATATCCTCTGTTTCCGTGTGGAGGTGTTTCTGAGGGATCACCTTCGCCCTTATTTGATTCTTCTAGTTAGTCCTCATCTATTTTCACCAGTAGCAGGGCAAATGTTGAAACCCGCCCTTTGAGATCTACTTAAACTACGGGTCCCTGCGTCCCTAGAGTCTGCATAGTGATGAGTAAGCTTCCCTTTATTCGCGCAGCCCTTGACCTATTCTGTTTCACTCTGACTTAGAGGGATTTTTGTGGTTCGCTTCCACTTGGCCAGCCGGTTAGCATTTTTCCGTTTCCTATTTGGTTACCGCTACATGGAGCGCTAATCCTTTAGGACTTGTAAAATTATATCTGTCATTGCGTTTCCTATTAGGCTACCGCACATTGTCTACCGCTGCTACATGGTGCGCTACTCCTATAGGACTAGGACTTGTTAAATTATATCCGACGTCGTGTTCGCTATTAGGCCAGCGCACGTGAATTAATTAACTACGCTCATATTGGCAACCATGACTTTTGACATTGGGTTGGTTTTTAATAATAATTAATAAAAGAACTTGCAGAGTTTAACTTTTTTTGTAGCAGTGAAATTCTTTCCAGCAGTAGTAAAAAAAAAATTATGAAAAACTTTTCCATAGTTGCAGGCTAGCACTTATTTGCCGCGGTAGAAAATATACTTATTAATAATAAGTGTTTCTACTGTAACAAGACAAAAATACTAGTGGCAGTAAAGAAGGTTACTGTTACAACGAAGGTACTTTTTGCTAACTTAGTGCAGTGCGTTCTACTACTAGAATACGATCGTTTTGTAATTACAGCTAAAATTTCTGCTATGATAGCCAGGGACGGATGGGACCCCTCAGACCGGCGCGGGAAGTCGATTGAAACGGCGCCGCGCCTATTAAGGAAAAATAAGTGAAAAGCACAAGCGATCGACTTCTGCGCATACCCTTCTCTTGAGTTGAATAAAGACAAGACGACGAAATTACTCTATTTGCCGATAATCGAAGCCGCGCCGCTCGAAGGTCAGTTCTCGCAGAAATCATAAACCAGTCACATAGCGGTTTCGATTGGCACAAATTGCCAACAACCAGTTTTCTAACTATTTTCATTTGCAACCAATGAAATTCGCTCTCGCTCTAACTGGTTTGTGATTTCTGTGAGAACAGACCTAATATACGGAGACGAACTCTCTTTCGCTCATCTTTTTCTACTCCATCATACCTACATGCAATCTGGATTAATGAAAAGAGGCAGACGAACGCGAAGATACCTCAAAACGGAACAAAACAAGCAATGCAATTTGCCATGAAACATTGGGAATGGTATGGGCGCTTACGGCTTACGGCAGGCATACTTAGGATTTACAGAGTTCCAGAGATGAAAAGTTGCCAATAATGCTAAATTAATTATAAAATTAGCTATCTGTCTTTTTTGCTTTTTCAATAATTTTAGAACTTCTCGCGGAGGCGCCAATCGGCGCCTGAAGTACCGGCGCACCGAGAAATCCCCCGGCATCCCGGTGGGCCCATCCGCCCCTGATGATAGCCGAAAATCCATAAGTAAAGAATTTTTGGCCAGAAGATTTTTCAGTGTAGAATCAACAGAAATTATGAAACCAGACACAATGAGAAATATTACAAAATTATTGCACCACCTGTAACCATCAATTAACTTCAAAATATGACAACGATAATGCATTGCAATGGATGTCTGCAGACGATCGCAGATGGTGTGCGCTGGTCTAATAGGAAATGTGAAGTCAGATACAATTCAACAAGTCCTATATGATTAGAGCTCCATGTAACGGTAGACAATGTGCGCTGACTTAATAGGAAACGCGATGTCAGATATAATTTTACAAGTCCTAAAGGATTAGCGCTCCATGTAGCGGTAACCAAATAGGAAACGGAAAAATGCAGCCGGCTAAGGCAAGTCTTCACGTCCTTGGAGCGCATATACCTCATCATTAACCGACTCCAGGAAACGAGTTATACCCGGTAGGTTTCCACAGCGGGACGTGATCCTGCCCCCTCTCCACACGCTGGCACTGCTGCCAGTGATTTCGCGAATGGGCCGGGTGATGCTCCCCTCCACGTATTCCTCTGGATATGCTGAGCTATCCTTAGCAATGCCCGCCCGCATCTAAACATTCCGGTATAGGATTCGGCACCTAGGCATATTTCATTGGTCCGTTTGAATTCGGACCGCCAATTGATGCGGAGTGCCGAAATCGGTACTTGAATGTTGAACGGTGCTGAGCCTCAGGTCAAAATGGTCCATTAGTAACAGCCATGTGGAGTGCCGAATCTAAGGGCAAAATGTTAAACGGTGCTGAGTTTCAGGTCCGAATGATGCCATGCGTTTGGCGCGGTTTTTATATTAAATCAGCTGTCCACGAAGTCCTCTTAGCTACAATTTTGCGGCGGATGCGGTTTGTGTTCTTGTGCTTAAACATGCAAGATGAGTTTGCCTGGATCATTTAAATACTTTCAATGTGGTGAGCAAATTTACCGAGCCAACATTTTGGAGGAAAACGATATAAAGCAATGGATAGAAGAGTATAGTGATATAACATACACGAATTGGAATGTGAAGTCAGCGATAAATAATTAGGTATAACAGATTCAAATGCAGGTTTGTGTTCAATGTCAATTCAATGACGTAGAATCTTCTTGGATGCGAATAGACTGGAAAATAAATTTTTTTGATATGTTTTTGTATGCCATAATAGTGCTTATAAAAAAGTGGATCAAGGAAATAATAAGAAAGGAAAATCCAAAAACTACTCTTGCCTGGCTTCAATTGATATTTTAAGTTTAATTAAAGCACCACAGATACCAAAAAAAAAGATAAATATATTAGGGTATTTATTTTCAAAATTTTCTACTCTAATTTGCCAGGTTTCTATAATCCTCCCTCTGGGTCCGCCAATGCAAATTATTATCCGAAATTTTTTGAAATGTATTGTTGAAATAAAATAAATGTGTAACAAAAAGTAGGTAAATAAAGTTTGTTTGTTGATTTTGTGCCGCGGTAACGGAGTAACATTCCAACCTGCTGCTGGGCAGTGTTTAACATTTTGACCTTTGATTCGGCACTCCACATAGTATGTGTATCCATTCCGACCTGAGGCTCAGCACCGTTCAACATTCAAGTATGGATTTCGGCACTCCGCATCAGTTGGCGGTCCGAATTCAAACGGACCAATGAAATATGCCTAGGTGCCGAATCCTATACCAGAATGTTTAGATGCTGCCCGCCTGTCCCCCTCGCGTTCACAAGTGAGAAAGAGAAGTCACTGGACCTCCCCACCATCGCCAAAGTCTCGCAGCTCCTTATGGAGGATCTCTAAATCTATGAAATATATTTTATTTCAATTCACATCCCTTAGGTACCTATATCAAATCAAATTACCATTCTAACAACGTTACTTTGCTAGCCCACTGTTGTTATTGGTTTTATATTTTAGGTGTTCTTGAGGTAGATCAATAGTATGTTCCTGAGATTGAATTCAGTTTACCTATTCAGCAAGGCCTCATGCCGGCATGCTTTAATATCGAAATGAGGTGCTCATGTTTATTTGTTATCGATAACTATGCCTAGATATTTGACTCGATCTCTCAATTCCACATCGCGGTCGTTAATGCTGACCGTCTAATAAATAAATAAATACATATAATGTTCTCTGGTGATTTAGGAGGGCTTGGGTCTGCCCTACGTAATTTTAGTTGTTTGAGACTTTGGCAGTATGCTTGTGAAAGTGGTTTTGTTAGCGTCTTTGTATGTGGGGCTAATTATTGTGGATAAAAAAAAATGGACTCCCATTATATTTTTGTTAATGATAAATTGTGTCAACGTTTCAACTGTCTTTTATCTGCAGTCATTATCACGGAAATGACAAAAGTTTTAAATACGAGCTTATATACTTAAAAGCGGACTTTATCGAAGAAAAATTACTTAGTAGCCATTACCAATTATTAGGAATTCCTAGTATTATTATATTAGCTATTATAATAATAAAAATTATTGATAATAATAAACCATTCCAAGAATTTTCTACTAAAAGGGACGTGACGTTGTTTATAATTGGTTTTCAAATTCTTAAAATTTCTTTTTACCACTGGTTTACGGAAGATGGTGTTTTTTCTTTACTTTTTTTCCTGGCAGAAGAAATCTCTCAGACATGGAAATATTTTTGTAATAACCAATATGGAATCACAATGAAAATGTATTCTTATTTTTGAATAATAATTGATCAGTGGGTATACATCTTTTCTTTCTCTGATGATGATTTATTGTAAGATCCTGAATATATTTCATTACATTTCTTCAAATGTGCATTTTCGACCTTCAAGTCTATTCCATCATCATTCAACATATATGTACAGTGCGGACGTGAATGATCTTCCCCCTCACTGATTCCTGAACCGTGGAAGGTATTTTTTTTAATGAACCCATACTTTAAATGCAAATTTTTGAAATACGTGAGGCAAAACTTAAAGCTTCTATAATGTACATTATTTATTTTGATTGAATTTTCTTTTCATTAGAATTGCATCGTGCAATAAAAGTAAATGTGAAGAAAATGCACTCTTAGCATAAGAAATTTTAAAGAAAACGACAAGTTAATTGTTGAGGCTTATGTTTGCATACCAATTAAATCAGGCTAGGTAGGTATATTGTAGCAAACACTTTTAACAAAATGCTTTGTTCCTATGCTTTCTAGGTTTCTCATAAAAACGGAGTAGCGTTATATGTGTTAATGAGAAAGTGTTTAAAAATCAAGAAATAAAAATGACCGAGATTTTTAAAAATTTCTCATTTCATCATGCTAATTTTGTGCAGTAAGGGAGAATCCTATACGTAACCCACATAGTATATTACATCAACAAGGAACATCAAAATCGTGACTAAATTTCAACTCATCTCTGCTATCTGGTGCAGACATTTCCCAGACATTACCGTAATGAAGATAACCTCAACATCTTCTTCAGATAGGTGACCACACGAACACAGATTGATATCGAAAGGTCTATTAAAATACAATTTATTACTCTTGTCGTAGACAAACGGAGATAAAAAAGTGCTTGGTCGCGACAAAAAGAAATATGAATGTTACATAAATTCAAGTTCAAACCTACAATATACAACTTAATATTCAAATATCCTATTTGAAGGTTTTCACAAAGTAGATAATATTTCGAGTTATGTATTATACAGGTTTCTAAGATAATAATTTTTTCGTATACTGTCGTTTTTTTTTTTTTTTTAATTAATATAGTGCAGAATTAGTAAATTGAGGGGTTTAATTTTCTGAGACGCCTGTTTAGCTTAGAATTCGGGAATTATATTTTATTAAGGCCCGGTTTATTCATCTTCAGATAAACTTGCTGGCTCGCTTGCCTGTTACTATCTGCAAGATAAATTCACCGTTCTGTAATTCTATTGGTCAGCGAATAAATGAGTGCATGTATACCTGACAGTTTATCAGAAGTTGAATTAACCGACCCTTAGACATATAGGGACCAAACATGGTTTTCATTTTACCATAAATTATTTCTACTTTCAATTGCTGAAAAACTATGACATTTCACAAGGAGAAAAATAGCGAACTGTAAAGCGGCCTTTACAGTATGCAATTTTTATCTCCAATTCTTGATGCCATTTTTCAGAATTACCAACCACAGAAATATTAATGAACGTCAGCTGTTTTTAATGAGGTTCCTTATGTTTAGTGTGTTTGGTTTTTGGTTTCCTATAGGTATTAAAAATTGAATAACAATAAAGCGATTCAGATTATGGACCTATCCACACATAAAAAAAGAACCTACCTACACATAAAAAAAAAATGACAGCTCTTGTTGCTATTCTTCTAGTGAGCGCTAGCACTATCATCAAGCTTATTTTATGATAGGGGTTCTAAAGATTAAATTTCCCAGTTGCTATTATCTTCAACATGCCTGCGGCTTCTCCAAAACCATTGCAGCATTCTCAAGTATGACTTTTGATGTTTTCTGGTTTTGCTCACTTTTTCGTTCGACGAATGGCGTCAGATAACTGGATGACAGGTTTTATTCATTTATTTATGCATTGACCAAGGAAAACTGAAGACTCCTAGAATTAACAAGAGTCAGGTTAATTCCCTAACTATTGCAGTACATGTGGTATGTCCACATATGAGTGCAAAAGACTTTTGGCTGCTGCTAGTGAAGCACCTTGTTAACTTCACGACTATATGAGTTAAAAACTTTTACTGGCAGTAAAATTACAATTCATTTCCTCGATTCTTTTTGTCATCACAACCAAAACTGATTGGAATACAGCTACAGAAAAAAATTCTAGACTTTTTATCCTGCTTGCCATGGTATATAATTCTGCATAATGTGCAGTGTAGATTGTTCCCCATAAGAGTGTAGCGAAATGATTCGACTTGGTTTCGGTCAATCGACACTTATTCAATATTTTATCTATAGTTTTATTAACATTTCATTTAACTTGATATTTTTTTTTAGAAAACCACATAAACTAGGTACCTACCTACATAGGTACATAATAATATAATGCTATAATTATATAATATTACCTACTCGTTTTCTATCAAGATTTCGATTTTCAGTTTTTATTTGCCAATTTGATCCAATTTAAATAAAAAAGTCCAGACATTTCCTAATGCCTGAATTATTATTGTATTGCTTATAGATTGTGAGATAGGGGCTGTTTAGTGGAGTCATTTTTTTTTGTCTGGCATTTTGAGGGCTGAATGTGGCTACTAAGCTGATGAGAATATGGGTGATTTTAATGCCTGCCTCCCGTTCGAAAATTTGCAGAAGAAAAAAATTGATTTACATGAGGATTATTTTTTTTTTGATCTCAAATTTTTTGGCTTCTAAATGAAAGATTGACATTGATAAATAATTCACCCATAAAAAATACCAGATGCTTTTCAATAGCTGAAAAAGTGGGGATGAGTGTCAACTTCCAAAAGAAAAGAAAAGAACCTTCCGCGTTTACTTTTTGTCTGGTAATCGAGAGAATGAAAGGTTTTGCTGTAAAAATATCGCTGAAAAATCGCCAGACGGTAATCGCAGTTGGAAGTCGAGTTTTCCGGCGAAACATTCTGTGGACATTTCGAACAGGTGGCAGCCATTAAAACCACCTATATTCTCATCAGTTAACTAGCCACATTCATCCCTCAAAATGCCAGACAAAAAAAAATGACTCCACTAAACAAGCTCTATCTCAGGGTCTATTAGTTCTCCGTATTAAATAATGTGTTTATAACACCTATCAGTGAGTTTCTGAATTAAGTCTCAGTGAATTTAGTGGCGCCCGAATAGACCCGTGCACAAAAACTCACTGACAGAAGCCTCCGAACTGATGCCGACTAGCAGTATGCTTGGTTGGTTGGTTGAGATGCAGAGTGAACAGGCCGGGTTAGGTGACCCCAACACTGCAGCCGTCGGCTTATTGTATCGTCCTGTCCGTCAGTTTAGTCAGTGAAAAGTTTCGTGACCTTGATTAGGTTTGGGAGCCTCTTCACCGTGTTACTTTTGGTGAGTTTAGAGATAGGGTCTTCTGTTCCTATCTGTCTGTATCTCTACCAGCGTAAAGCATCACATTCGAAGATCATGGGAGTGTCGGTTTCATCCTTCTTGTCACAAAGTCTGCATATGGGTTATTCTTGGAGGTTGCCCATTGTGTGAAG
Source organism: Ceutorhynchus assimilis (assembly GCA_917834065.1). Taxonomy (NCBI): domain Eukaryota; kingdom Metazoa; phylum Arthropoda; class Insecta; order Coleoptera; family Curculionidae; genus Ceutorhynchus; species Ceutorhynchus assimilis. Next base: position 85,581,739 of record OU892277.1, read on the forward strand.
GTATTTTCTCAGGCTACAATGTCCAGTTATAAGTCCAGTTATTAGCCTGATTTGATTCCTGTTTAGTTGTAGGATCTCTTCAGTAAGTTTAGGTGATGGTTGTTGTACCATAAGCATACTGTGTCTGAGCTTCGGAAGAGTTTACCAGTTAGTTTGGTGTTGTCTAAACAACTGGTTCCTTTTGTTCCTATCGAAGGTTTTGTGGTGTCAATTGCCGGTTCAGGACCGGTATAACTGGTAGCTGATCTTTATTTTGCCAGAGAGCATCTGCTTTTCCATTTCCTTCAATTCATTTATGCCCTGGCACCTATTTAGGGGTACCTTGTTGGCCATACTTAGGTTTTTGAGGTTTTCCAAGCATTCCCAGATAAGTTTGGATTTTATTCCAAAAGTGTTAAGTGCTTTAATCGACGCTTGACTGTCTGAGCAGATAAGGATGTTTTTACCTGTGTATCCCCTCCTTAGGTTTTCTCTCAGACAGGAGTCGATGGCATATATTTCTATATTTCTGCGTGGAATACCGTAGTGTATCCTTCCAGAGGTTGACTCATGTCGCATCTGAGAGTTTCTCCATATATTTCAGTGCCAGTTCCAGTTTCTGTTTTGGAGCCGTCAGTAAACCACACAATTTCTTGTTTAGGTGTTGCCCCGGTATTTCCTACTGGGACAATCTCGATGACGAAGGGTTTTTCGAGGGACTTTTTCGGCATCATATAGTTGGTTAGAATCGGGTTTGTGATTATTTTGGTGTTTGCCGAATGTCCATTTGGTTGTGGGTTCCAGGTTTCGTTCAGCTGAAGACGACTGAGATAGGGAAAGTTTAGTGGAATTATTTTTTTTGTCTGGCACTTTGATGGGTGAATGTGGCAAGTTAGGTGATGAGAAAATACTTAAGTGGTTTGAATGCCTGCTTCCCGTTTGAAATGAAATGATTTGCTCGATTTCGAACTGTGATTACCGTCTGGCGATTTTCAGCGCTATTTTCACAACAAAACCTTTGATTCTCTCGATTGCCAGACAGAAAGAAAATGCGGAAACTGCTATACTTTTTTCTTGCGAGTTGAAGCCCATTCCCACTTTTTCAGCCATTGGGAAGCATCTGGTATTTTTATGGGTGAATTATTTATCAATGTCAATCTCTTATTCAAAAGGCAATTATATTAAAGACAATTCAAGATCATTTAAGAAAAATGCTTCATGTAAATGAACTTTTTTCTTCTCAAATTTCCGAACGGGCGGCAGGCATTAAAATCACCCATATTCTCATCAGCTAACTACCCACATTCATCCCTCAAAATTCCAGAAAAAAAAAATGACTTCATCAAACAGTCCCTATCTTATATGCCCCGATTCTAGCCTCCGCTTTAACGATAAAGCCAATTGGTGGGAGGTTTAAGATCGTTTCCATACTTGCCGCTTTTCTGTGTACCGGTGATACAAAGACATGCAAGTGTCTGGATTTTGGCTAGCTCCACGTTTGCTTGTCTTTGGTTTACTTCAGGCCACCATACAAGTGCTCCATATGTTATCATTGGTCTTACAACCGTAGTGTATATCCAGTGTACAACTGACGGTTTTAGTCCCCATGTTTATCCAATGATGGTTATCTTTTGGATGTGTTGGTTCCATGTCAGCTTCATAACTAGGATGACGCCTAAAAAATTTAGCTTCCCTGCCAAACTCCAAGGTTTTTTTGGAATAGACTGGGGGCGATTAAGTCCTCCAGATTTATTTTTCTCGTGAAAGGAATGAGTTTTGTTTTGGAGAGGTTGACGCGAAGTTGCTCCCTCGTGCACCATTTCTCAATGATTCCTGAGGCGTCCTGCATGTGGTTTGATACCGTCCTGGTTAATCCTCCCCTAATGACTACGACTATGTCATCCGCGTAGCCTATGGTGGAGTAGCCTTGATCGTTTAGTTTCCCCAGAAGTTCATCCACGACTATATTCCACAAGAGTGGTGAAAGTACTCCGCCCTGTAGGCATCCTTTTGTCGCGGTTACTTTATGAGAGGTTTCAGCAATAATCGAGTTTATAGTCCTGTGTTTTAGCATGGATTTCAGCAACTAGTGCGGTTTCCTTGTTTTCGCATTCGCATGACTTACCTGGTTGGAAGGCATGTTGGTTTTGGTGAAGTGGCCTCTGTTTCAGCGAGCTTTCCCTGATGTGCTTTTTAACTAGTTTCTCTGTCACCTTTAACATAAAGGACGATACGCTGATCCGTCTGTATGAGCTGGCCTGAGATGGGTCTCTGCCAGGTTTTGGGATAAAGACCACTTTTACTTCTCTCTAGAACCCAGGAATATGGCTTGTTGCCAGGCTGGCTCTGCATAGCCTGCAGAGGTGGGGCGCTACAAGGTCCACCGTCTCTCGTAGGAGTGCTGGTATTATTTCATCTGATCCCGGTGATTTGAAGCTGTCAAATGGGCCTATTGCCCATTTTATGGCATCCTAAGTTACCGCTTTTTTAGCAAGTTCCCAGTCCTCCTTTTCCGCTCCATTACGGAGAGCGGAACGGCTTGATGAGTTTCTGCTATCAGGGGTCACTTCGGTGGAGTCTGGAAAATGGGTTTCAAGAACTAAACCTTAAGTTTCTTCCCAATTTTCTGTGAAGTTCTCGTCAGGCTTTTGAATGGTTCCCGTCGGTTCTATCGGACTCTTGGCTAGAATTTTCTGGGAACGGGCTCTTCCGGAAGTGTTTTCAACTTCGTTGCAGAATTTCTTCCAGGATCCTATTTTTACTTTCCGGATTTCTTTGTTGTATTCCGTTAAGGTCTGCTGATATGCTTCCCAGTTTCCGGTTTTCTTTGCTTTATTAAAAAGCTTTCGTGTATTTTTGCTGAGCATTTCGAGGTTTGCATTCCACCACTCTTGTTTACGGGTGGTGTAGGGTGCAAAGAGCGGGGCTCTAAATACACTACAAGATTATTAAAAACTTACTCGTTTCGCCTTGGCTGCAAACAATAAGGTGGTGATACTTCCTGATGATGATGATTCCTCCTGAGAAATAAAACAAAGGAGCTCTATTCTAATTATTTAACAATACCAACTCTACATTCCAAAACTTAGCACTTAACTACTCTAATCAACTCCTATATCCTAAAACTTAGACTACACTACTCTAAGGCACTAATCTACTCTAGTGCACTAAACTACAAAGGAAGATTCACAAGAAATTGTGAATAATAAAACAAAGCTCAATGATAAATAGTTAACTAATTAGTTAAATTCAATATTACCCAGTCTTTAACAATTGATGGTTTGGACAACAATCTGCTCAAACTGAATTAGCACTTCTCAGATTTAAAAATAGCCCTAAAAACTCTCGCACTGCACTCAACTTGAAACTGAGGGTGCACGCATACAGCACTGGCAGGTAGCACGAAGGCACTATGAAGGCTTGAACTGATGCGTGGGCAAGACCATCACATACACATTTCGACAATTATTGAGACTCCAAACTGGACTAAAGCCCTTTTTTGATTATTTTATTCCGCGAGGCGTACTGACAGATCGCGAAAAGGCTACGCGACCGAACTCTTTTTTTTTTTTTTTTTTTTTTTTTTTATTTGTCAAACACATTGTGTTTATTACATTACAATCTAGTCAGTAAGACTAATTAGCAATTTTGTTTTAACCTAATTTACTATAAAGTTTACAATTCTTGAGGTTCACTCAACAGTTTTCCCCACTTTGCTTAAACTGTAAATCACAATTTTGATGTGTTTATAGCACTGTTTTGTTGTGTTTTTCAATTTCAGTTCACTAGCTCGAACGGCTTCACCCTTCTCAGTCTTCTAACTAGCTCAGTATTGTCTAGGAGCTCAATGACTTCCACATTCACATGCCGATGTAGTCTATCTTCATGGCTTTTTGCGTACTTTCTTATAGTCTCTGTTACAGTATCAATTCCTAGTTCCCGATGTAGATCACTATTTCGAACGTACCAAGGTGCATTAACAATGTTTCTTAGTACTTTATTTTGGAATCTTTGAATAACTTGTATGTTACTATCTTTAGTGCAACCCCAAAGTTGAATTCCATATGCCCATACTGGTTTCAGTATTTGCCTATAAAGTAGTAACTTGTTATGTATGGTTAAATTGGACGTCCTTCCAATTAACCAGTACATTTTTCTATACTTAAATTCAAGCTCTTGCCTTTTTTTCTTAACATGTGCTTTCCAGCGCAATTTCGCATCAAGCGTCATACCAAGATATTTAGCTTGATTTGAATATGGTATAGGGGTGTCATTAATTGTGATTTGTATGTGATTTACGTTTTTGTTTGTAAAATCAACGTGAATTGATTTGGTTTCATTCAATTTTATTCGCCATTTTTTGGTCCAATTTTGAACTTCACTGACAGCGTTCTGCAGTTTTTCTGTTGATTGTTCAATACTTTTTTCCACTGTAATTAAACCAGTATCGTCGGCGAATGTTACTAAATGACAATTTTCTGTTTTGGGATGTCGCATGTAAATAATAAATATAAGTAGGGACCTAGCACGCTACCCTGAGGTACACCTGCTTTTATTTTTCGTAAATTTGACTCAAAATCTTCCTGTTTGACTCTGAAATGTCTATCACACATATATGATTCCAAAATATCAGAATATTGTTTTGGCAGAAACAGCTTTAGTTTATAGTTTAAGCCTTCATGCCAAACTTTGTCAAATGCTTGCGCTACATCGAGGAAAACTGCGGAACAGACTTTTCCCTCTTCCAGCGATTTTTCTATTAAATTCGTTATTCTGTGTACTTGGTCGATCGTAGTGTGCTTGTCGCGGAATCCAAATTGATGAGTTGGAATGATTTCCTGTCTTTCTATGATCGGTTTTATTCTTTTTAGCAGTATCTTTTCATAAAGCTTAGATAAAACGGGCAATAATGATATTGGCCTATAAGATGACACATCATGAGGTGGTTTTCCGGGTTTTGGTATCATGATTACTTCTGCAACTTTCCAAAGTTTAGGTACGTATTTAAGCCTAAAGGACGCATTGAAAAGGTTGCATAATTTCACAATAGCTTTCCTGGGGAGTTGTTTTATTACTTCCCCAGTAATTAGGTCATATCCTGGAGCTTTTTTCGGACTGATATTTTGTTTGATCTCTGTTAATATTTCTCTTAGTGAAGTAGGCTTAATGTTGCCTTCTTCTTGATAAGGTTCGTTCCAGGGAAGATTTTCATCCTGTGCTTCGTTAGGCTGGAATGTCTTTTCTAAATGACTTGCAAAAAGTTCTACTTTTTCTTCGTTACTCCTTGCCCATTGCTGATTTGACTTTCTTATGGGTGGAATTTGGGTAACTGGTCTTTTAAGGCGTTTAGTTGCTTTCCAAAGAGAATAATCAGTGCTTTTGTCGCCGGTGAGTTCACTTAGGTAATTGTTAATAGAGTCATTTTTGATTTCTTGAATTTCTCGCCTTATGCGCTGCGTCATATTGTTGATAATTGTTTTGTCATGGGGATCTCGACTTTGCTGCCATTTTCTTCTTAGTTTCCTTTTTTCTATAATAAGATCTCTAATTTCTTTTGGGTAGTTTTTTCCCTTAAAAATTATTTTTAATTTGGGACTGTTTTCCCAATCTGTTTGTTGAATATTAACGATAAAACAATCGACTTCTTCATCAATTTGTTGTGGCGTTCGCAACGGTACTGATAAGTTCATCTTTTCCGACAGACTTTGTTTAAAACTAGCCCAGTCCGTCAGTTTATTAACTAATGAGATAGGTGCTTTTTTCTTAATTATATATTCACTCAGAGTTAGGATAATAGGTGAGTGATCTGAGTGTAAATCATAACTTTCTTCTATCTCCAGAAAATTTGGAGATATATTTTTTATTACGAAAAAATCGATTAGATCGGGAATTTTTCCAGGATCGGTTGGATAATATGTTGGCCTACCTGTGGATAGGGGCTGGCATTGATATTCATTAATAGCTTGCAGAAGTTCCTTCCCCTTGGAATTGGTTAGTCTGGAACCCCAGTAGGTGTTTTTTGCATTAAAGTCACCCCCAACTATGAATCGATTTCCCAACTTTCTAAGAAAATTGAGATATTGATTTTTCTTCAATAAATGCCTTGGTGGTATATAGGCAGCAGATATGGTTAGTGTATATGTTTTGGTTTTTACACTTACTGCTGTAGCTTGAATTTCAATTGTTTTGTATTCCGTCTCTTCAATGTGAGATATGTTTTCTTTAATTATGACAGCGCTTCCTCCATGTGCTGTATTGCTAGGATGAATTGTGTGATACACTTTATATCCTTTAAATTTAATATAGGATTGATTTGTGAAATGCGTTTCTGATATGAGGCAAATGTCAATCTTTTGTATATCTAGTATAACTTGCAACTCTTGCTGATGCTGCAAGAGCCCATTGGCATTCCAAGCTAATATTCTAAGGTTACTGACCATTTTGACGATTGATGATAGCGCCATTATTGCTATTTTCCAGTTTAGTTAATCGCTCATCAAGTTTGTTTAATTTTTCCAAAATCAATTGCAATGTTTGTTCCATAGTGCTTTGGTTAATAGAGTTGCCACTAACAGTGGCAGGAGCTGATGCTACTGCTTGGCTGTAAGTCCTTGTCGCAGAGTTTTGCGTAGCTGCGTTTCTTGGCTGTTGGCTGTGACCATTTGTGCTTGCTTGTGGTGTGGGAGTTGGCCTTTTCGGGTTATTCCTTAATTTTTGTATTTCTTTAGCTACAATACACCCCCTATAGTTAGCTGGGTGTTTGTCGCCGCAGTGGACGCATTTTGGCTCAGAATCTTTTGGTTTCGAACAGTCTACAGTGAGATGTTTTCCTGTACATCTCACACATCGTGGTTCTTTAGCGCAATATTTTTGAGTATGTCCATAAGATTGACATTTTTTGCATTGAGGGACTAATTTGGAAGTTTTTAGTGCTTTCATTTCCACTTGAGTTCCAAGTATTTTGGGAATTTCGAAAATTTTGTTGATGTCTTCATCATGGCTAAATGTTATCATAAACATGTTTAGTGGTTGTTTTGTTCTCCACTTAAGTTTGTTGGAGGCTTCTAGGGCCTTGAACCCTTTATTTTTAAGGTCAGCTACAATTTTTTTCTGGATCACAGGAAAAGTGTAACCTGTTGGCAATTACTCTAATTGGCCTTTCTTGTTTATTTTCATATGAATGCCATTGAAGCTTTATTTCATTTAGCATTTTGGTGACCAGCCTGTAGCTGTCTGCATCCTGAACGTTTATTTTGATATTTTCGTTATTCAAAACTTTTATTTGGACTCCTTGTATGATATTTAACTTATCGTAAATATCGTTAAAGTTATTAACGCCATTAACCATAATCGGTGGGGGTAATGGCACCTTTTTAGCCTTTGAGGATTCTCCAGTAGTGTCCGAGCCAGCGTTCTTTTGTGGTGGTGATAGCGAAGTATCCATTCGACGTTTTTTCCAGCCTTTTCCCTTTTGTCTGATCCACTCAGTTTCTTTTGCTAACTCGTCTTCGTCGGTTCGGTAGTCCATGTTGGACTCTTTTTTTTGGTTAACTTTTGTCTCTAGATCGGCAAACTTTTTTTGCATAGTTTCCAGTTGGCTCTGGAGATAATCCACTTGAATACTAAGTGAATTTTTCTCGTTTTGCGATTTTTTCCATTCGCTGTATAAGGTATCTTCATTTGGTGTTCTAACATGGCTCTCCTCAAACAATGAGGCGTTTGGCATTTTTGGATTTTTTGGAGGATTTCTTTTTATTTCGAAAACAAGCTTTACAGGTGACGACGTAACACTTTTTTTCTTTCCAGACATAATATAATATTACCAACTGACATTGTTTAAATGAACTTGGCCCACTTTATTTATAACGCGCAACTGTTAAACAAAAACAAATTCGCGACTTTGTTTACTTTTGTGGCACGTTTGTGTGTACTGCAAAATCGAACCGTTGCGTTTGGCGACCGAATAGATACTGCGACCGAACTCTATTGCAGGTTAATTGACACTGACTTGTGACACTGACTTATATGTTTAAAGTTTTTTTTTTTGTTGTTGCCACAGGAACCCCTTTCTTATTTAAAAAATTCGGGTGCCATGACCAACAAAGGAATGTCATCCAGATTACAGGTTTCTACTTATTTAATAGCAGAGTTCTTTTTTATTATTTTTTAAGAAGTTGCGTTCGCAACAGGTGGTTTGCCTCGATTCTGCGCAGTTTTCATGATATGAGGTTTGGATGGCTTCTACAGTTGCAGGCATACCTCCTCTATATCTGTTCTTGTTTTATTTGCTGTTTTAGTCAGGTTTAGTCTTAGGTCCTGTCGGTATTTCCCCCAGTCGGTATTACGAGGGTTGCGATATACACGCTCTGGTTTATCAATATGTTTGATTTCTATTTGAATATACCTATCATCCTAGAGACCCCAGAGTTACATCAATACGTTCTTGCCTATTTTTTGTTAGAGAAGTAGGTTTAGTTCCCCGATTCAGAATGTCCAGGCTATTAGAGATAATCAAGTCAAGTAAGTACTCACCGCGTTGATTTCTGTCGCTACTATTCCATGCGGTGTGATGGGCGTTGGCATCTGCTCCAATGAGAATCTGTAGGTTATTTAGCCCACAGTATTGCACTAATCTCTTCAGTTCTGCAGATGGAGGTGGATTAGGAGAATCATATTGCAGGTACACAGAAGTTATAATGAGCTTAGTGTTCCCTGCTTCTTGATAGTCAAGCTTTATTGCTGCCATGTCCCTCCGATGTTGCCTAGACCCAGGACTCTGTTCCCTAACGTCCAGGGTTCTTGAATCAGAGCCATTTCAATGCCCCCTGACTTGAAGGTTTTGCAGAAGGCAGCAGTTGCAGCCTTCTTATGGTACAGGTTTATTTGAAATACCCGCAGTATTTTTGGGTTTTGGATCGAGGACCCTGAAGGTTAGCATCGTGAGACCAAGGTAGAGCTTGAAGTCTTTTTCGGTTAGCACCTTCAGAGAGTTCTCGTCTATTCTCACAATGAGAATGGAGCTTTTTGGTTCTACCTTGATGTTGAACACCTTCCAGTCATCCACGTCTATCCCCTCGTGTTGGGTTTTTAGACGGTTCGTCGGATCGTCAGCATCAAGATGTTCTTTGGGTATCCACACCGATACTCTTACTCTGGATGGTACAACCCTCAGGTTTGCCCCTTCCCAGGGGTTTAGTTTTGGGGTAACCATGTTTAGCCATTCCGCAGATTCGTTGTCTGCACAATGGAAGTGAACCATGCTATGTTCTGCTTGGCTATGGTTGAACTTGGGTCCTTTTCCAGGTTGTCACTTCCAGATTTCTTGGAGGATAGCTTCCTGTACCTTTTACCCTTGTTCTGCTGTCATTTTAGTATCAGAATAGGTAGGTACTTGTGATGACAGCCATCTTTATTGCTGACACAACCTTGCTATAACTGGACCCAGTTGGTTTACTGGGTATATGCTTGTATTAGGGCTAATTTCTGAAACATTATGGTATACCTTCAAATCACACATGCGAAAAGTAAGATAATATTTGATTTCAAATGCTTGAAATTAATTTTCACTTGCAATATTGTCACGTCACGAATATTTCAATCTAGCAAACATTGAATAAAATCTGTTGAATGAGTTTGTCTTCAGACAGCATCTACAAATCAACATTTCAACTACTAATAACATGAAAATGTTTTGATTTTATTTTATATATCATCATAATATTAGTTGAACAGGCCAAATAGCAAATTTGCTCAATTTGAATAATGAGTGTGTTAAGCGACTTTTTCCATGTGATGCTTGCGGCGTCTTTCGAAACAGCTTTGCATAATCTGCCAAAAGCTGGTGAATAACTGGGAATGAAATTAAATACAGGTACACCCAGGTAGGTACTGCCAAAGATTGGTTCTTACATGGACAACGTTGTATCCAGACCAAGAACTATTAGGAAAATTGTTCTGCAACTTGACACTGGAAAATCTTGTGATACCGATGGCTTTCCACCAATAGTCCTCAAAACTTGCGCACAAGAATTGGCTTTTGTTCTTTGCAAACTGTTGTCACTCTCTTACAGTCGAGGCGTTTTCTCGCCTTTCCGGAAAAGGGACAAGAAAACTTTTCCTAGCAATTATCATCTTATATTCGTACTTTCGAAAGTGATGGAAAGGGCAGTCAACATGAAACTGGTTAAATACCTCGAAGCAAATAAGCTCATATTATCTGACAAACACTACGATCAATAGGGGATCTGCTAGCGTAAGTCAGTTATATTTGGAACTCGACTCAAAAAACATGGTGAATTCAGAATCCAAGGTTCCTGATCGAGTGGGGCACAAAGGTCTCCTCAGCAAACTTCCGTCGTTTGATCTTCCAAACGAATTTTGCCATTATCTGAAGAGCTTTTTGGAAGGCATAAACACCGGCGTCGCCAAAGGCCCAATTTTGTCCCCAAAACTGTTTCTCATTTTTATAAATGATTTGATAAATGTAACAAGAAACCCCATGTACAGCTTTGCGGACGATAGTAGCTTGATAGTATCTCTCTCTCCTGACAAACCGCTTACTGCAGCCATTTCCACACGCCTTGCCCGAGAACAGATCCACTCTATCAACAGTGATCTTGACACCATTAGGTATCCACTGGGGCCTTAACGACCTAGTCAAATTCAATGCTTCCAAAACTCAAGCAACAGTATTCTCGAATAAGAAATCTTCCACCGATGTTAACCCAATTTTAAGAATGTCGGGGCAAAACTTTTTTATCAATCCCTCAGTATCTCTTCTTGGGGCGGCCGCATCGACAAAACTTGGCTTGACCATGTATTTTCGATCGACAAAACTGCTTTTCAAAAATTAGGTTTTCTGTTTCGTGCAAAACACTTCTTTTTTTCTGAGCAACTTCTCCTTTATAAGGTTCAAGCAGACCATGTATGGAATACTGTTCCCACTTCTGGAGCGATGCTCCCAAGCATTCGTTGGCTCTATTGGATGCAGTACAAAGAAGGGCAGTAAAAATCGATAAGCCAACTCCCGCCGATTCATTGCAATCTCTCGAACATAGACGCAAAGTGGCCGACTTGTCGTTATTCTATCGCTATTACCATGGGAGATGTTCTGACGATATGGCCAGCCTCATTGCAGCTAGGAGAAGGTTTTTAAGAATCACAAGAACCTCACGGGTATCCCATCCGTATATGGTGAAGTTGTTGTTCCCGAGGATCTCTAAATGTGGGGCTTCTTTTTGGTGGCGTACCGCCCACCTCTAGAACTCGCTGCCTCCTACTTCGTTTCCTGAACGATTTGGCATTAACGTTTTCAAGCGGAGGGTGAATGGTCACTTTATTTCTTTCGCCCATGGTACCGCTTAGGTAGTATGGACTGTGTCTTTTGTGAGCGGACCAATATATGAAAAAAAAAATTCAGCCACAAAATTAGATGTTTTGCTACTTCGTAGCTTGCTCCATTATCGCTTATAGCACCTGACTAGGTTTACCTCTGCGTAAGATGATTATTTCAAAGGCACTAGGAAGTTTTCTTTTGTCGAGTCCGATGCTTTATGTATTTGTATTGCTTTCACAGAGAAGCAAGCGAAGAAATATGAGTATGATTTTGTTATTATAGATTTCCTTGGTTTAGATTACCCAATTATCCGCATCAATACCTCGAAATTAATCTAGCCCCGGAATATCTATTTCTTCTGACAAAGAACCCATGAGCTGTTGAGAACGGTGAGCCTGTTATTTGAAACAAATTACGAATACATGAAGATAATATTTTCACTCAGTTTTGAATTTTGTGAGGTTTTGACTACAACATTATTTGTTTTTGAAATTAATGAAAAGAACTGGATACCGCCGAATTTAATTATTGCTAATATCTAAAAAACTATTGATTTGACATCTGTCGAACATTGACATTAGGACACATTTGTAAGAGGAATCTTTTGATAATGTTCAAAATCATCGATATTCTTTTGTTTTCATAATTGGGCAATCCAAACCACGTGGCATTCAAGATGGCGTGGCGGCCACACATGGGCCAAAAAACACAAAAAAATATCTAGTTTCTGCCTGACTTAAGAGTTTACGTACCTAGTCAACAAATATTTTATTAAATAATCAAAATTAAACTTGCAAGCAAAACTCGAAGCGAAATAATTTAAATACCCATAAGAACACATATTCAAAACAAGCTTGCTTGGCCGCCACGCCATATTGAATTTTTGTTTTTACAGATGGATTGGATTGCCTAATACTAGAAGTACTTAACGTAATTTTTTTTCATAGCCGAGATTATGGATTTTTATGACATGCGATAGTACGAGAAAGGCCTTTTAATTGATGTAAAGCATTTTGGCAAAATTTTGATATTTGACGGGAATATCCGATTGAAATCTTTTTCACAGGAAAATCTTAAAATCTGACAATATTGTAAGACTTTCAGATAAATGCACTAGTTTCTACCAATAAGGAGAGAAAAACATGATAATATGACAGAGTGACATAACCCAAGAAAGAAAATATCCTTATACATATATTATTATATCATTATTTAAAAATATATTTGTAAGCTTTGTAAACAAATGGTATAAATAATTATCTACTACTCAAAAAAAAATCGTTAACAATTATTAAAAACTATACTTATCTAAATTATTCGATGTGCCTTCCATCTCATTTTTCGGGGTTCCCAATAGGTAAAACTACAGAGGCGTGATGTCTAGTGACCGAGCTCGGGACCTAGCTGGCCAAGCAACTGTACCGTCATTAGAAATTACTCGGTCTACAAAATGTTGCCTAATCATTCGCTGAATCTGTCTATACTCTGTTTCCTTTTGCTTGAGAGCACACATCCTCACAAGGAATTCTAACAGACAAAAAAAAAAGGTCGGGAACAGCTGTAGGCACTGTAGTACGTAAATGTAACAGAAGCATAAACCAAGTTTCAACAACATTAACAAAGGTTTAGTCAAAAAATCGTCCACCAGCGACGTTGCAGGTAAGGCGCTACTTACTTTATATCATAAATTAATAATTTACTCCTTACAAAAATAAATAATAACTCACAATAATAAAAATGTACAAGACGTTTACAATAGAAACAGGAAAATAGAACTTATTATACAAAAAATAAATTTCATTGAGAAAAGTGACTCAGAAAAAGTTCAATCCAGTTTTCTGCAGCAACAACAGTTCTCGTACATCTTGATATTTAAAGGTGGTTTTATGTATTGCTATTAATCCCTTCACCTGAGCCCATATTAGCTGAATCGAATTTAATTCGCAATGGTAGGGTGGCAAGCGAAGTATAATAATTATATCCCGTTCCTTAGCCACTTTATCAACAAAATGCCTCTTGAACTGTGATTTCTGCTCTTTAGCTACTTTCGGAGCCTCTTTTTTTTAAATATAATTTTTATGGAATATTCTTTTTCCATTCAACCAACTTAGAATGTCTTCTTTCCGCCAGTAACATGAGGTTAATTTTTCTGCTAGTCTGGAATGATAGCTGGCGTTGTCCATGAAAATAACAGAACCATTATTGAGGGACTATCAAATCGGAAAAGTAGACTTCAAAGCTGTCATTTCTTCATGGTAATCGTTGGTTATTTTGATTCGAATTCGAGCCAACCTCCATTCAATGAGCCTCTATCACTAGCAATGTGAGTTATTATTAACCTGCGGCCCTAACCGAAAGGCATTTCTGAGCCAGTCGAAAGGCCATCCACAAATGCTTGGCGAGAATTGTAGTCATTTTTATTTTGCTGTGTGTCCTTCGTTCGTCCGAGTAATTAATGTTTCTTTGTTCTCTTATGTACTTTTCAATATCCGTTTGTGCCTTCTCCAGAATTCATGGCGTGAGCGTCGCGGAATTCAATAAATCCCGATCATACATAGGAAAGCCAGAAAAATACAAAACATTCATCTATCATTCTCTTGCCTCTTCTGAGCAGGTGCCAGAGAAGGCTATCAAGTGCAAGCTACCAGAAGAAATTGAAGTGCTCGAATGGATTCATTACGAACACGCCACTCTACTGGGTAAAGCACTCAAAAAAGTAGAGCATAGTTAACAAATAAAATTTAATTTATTTTGGAATAAATGATTTCTGGTACATAATATGCAATACCCTGGACATGTTTTCACTTATGGTGGTGGTATTAGCCTTTATTAGCTACGAAAACTGGTAATGCTAGTGTCCGATAATATCCATGCGAATGCCGCAAGAAGAGTAATTCAGGAAAAGAAATAAATATAGTTGATGCTGAAAATGAAATCTATATATATAAACGTGAAATTCATTCACTCACTGACTGACTGACTGATTAAACACGAAATCTCGAAAACTACTAAACCAATCGAGATGAAATTTTGCAAACAGGTAGGTAATAGGTTGGAGATGCTCACTAAGAAATAATATCAACATGGCCTTAAGCAATCGCCTTAAATAACCAAAAATGAGAAAAGTTGTGGTGCGGGCGGAAGTGCGGGGAAAAAAGTGTAAACAGAAACAGACGACGTGTCAGCTGTCAAACTCAGAAATATGACAAGCAGAATCAAATTCATAGCGATTTCCATTTGCAGAATCAGTGCAAAAAAAAATGTGTTTTTGTCGTTATATTTTCATGCTTTCACCAGAAACGATTCGGAACCGATTCTGAACAAATTCCACAGGTCCCAGGCTAAGTTTACTTTAAGTTTGAGACATGACATTCGCAATTCGTTCACGTATTCGACAGTCTGGAGTAAGCTTCTGGAGTTTTTGTTCGGTTCCAAAACTGTTCGCGATAAAAAGTTGTATTCCTTTCAAGAGTTTGAAACACTCGAGCAGCTCGCTCCGGTGTTTCGGCGCCCCCGATTTGCAGGGAACAAATGCGTGGTGCAACAAACACTTTTCGAAAGGAATAAGCGCGTGAAGCCCCGGAGCTGTCTCGGAGCTCCTCCTAGGTGTGAAAGGAATACAACTATATAGGAACTCATTCACAAGTTGGGTTCGGGTTGCTCACTCCGAGTTACTCCGATCGCACTCCAGCCGTTATCTGATAAGCTAAAAGGTAATACCCGAACGGCTGAAGTGCGAACGGAATCACTCGGAGTGCACGGAGTGAGCAAGCCGAACCCAGCTATAACTGGGCATGCGCTCTACGATAGTCCTCAATTAGTTCCGGACTGGTTCGGAATCGGTTCAAAATATGATTCGCGAACAAAGCTATTAGCAGCGAGTGGCACTTCAAAAAAATTTAACGTCAGCTGTCAAAAAATAGTCTTCATAAGTTGTATTCCTTTCACACCTAGGAGGAGCTCCGGAACAGCTCCGGAGTTTCACGCGCTTATTCCTTTCGAAAAATGTTTGTTGCACCACGCATCTGTTCCTTGCAAATCAGGGGCGACTGAATACCGGAGCGAGTAGCTCGAGTGCTTCAAAGGAAAGGAAAGGAATACAACTATATTCTGCAGCCACAAAGTAGAACAAAAAATGTGGTTTACAGAGAGGTGCTGCAAAAATAAGAGTTACATTAGCTTTTTGCTTTTTGGTTCTTTTAGCTCTTTGGAAGAAGATTACCTAATGCTATAAGCCGCATTCCAGCTGACGCTTTTGAGCACGCAATCGAGCGTTTGCGCGCGCAAATGCTTCAAGCGCATGTTCGTGTTCCAGCCGTACTGCGCTTCAAGAGCTGCTAACTTTTGCGTTTCAAATACAGAACACTGTGCTGCACCGTGCTTGAAGCACACAGCTGGAAAGCGGCTATAGACTAAATCACGATAGAAAGTGAAGTTGACAGTTCGCGTTGACATTTTTAGTAAACTTTTCCTCTAGGTTGTCAGCATGCGTTAGCGCTTCGATTCCGTCAGCTGGGATAAACGACAGGGTCGTATTTAGAAAAGTGATATACATTTCAGAATAAAAATTCATTTTCTATTTCTTTAAGGGCCAAATTATGGACTGACTGGTAAACGTCTGGTTGTAACCTAGCAGGTACTTTCTATGCCCTAGAGAATAGAAAGTACCTGCTAGGTAACAGCCAGACACTTACCAGTTGGTCCATAATTTGGCCCTAAAGGAAGTTAAGTTATTAAAATCCAAAAATCCTAAAATAAGAGTCCAAAGTAAACACTTATAATAAGAGTAAACACTTGAATCCAAACTAAAACCAGGTTTGAAACGCAACACCGAAACACAAAGGTACAGAACACTACATAAAAAACCAAAAAACCGATTGCGATAATAACAAATAAAATAATGCAGAAAACGGCAAAAAACTGGAAGATTTCACACAAAAATTCGAAATTCAAAATTCAAAGACCCGAATCTGATATTTTTATGTGTCAAATCAAAATTTCATGTATCATTATTTGATAGTTGTCAGAAAAAGGGACAGATCTAGGGATTTTATTTCTTTTCAACTGGTGAAAATAACGGTCAAAATTCAAACTCTATCGTGAATACGACTATACCTACACCCTACACCTACAAAATTTGTATAGGGCGTGCGAAGCCGCGGGCAACAGCTAGTATGATATATTTTTGTATGTGAGTGCATAAAAAAACTTGAATTTTTTGTTTTAAATAGACTTGCAAATCAGTAAAGATAGGTTGTTTTTAGAAATAAAACAGGCCATTCCATTATTTAGGTATCGATTGTACCCTATTTGGAGAGCATTTCTTTGAAAATGTATATTTTTATATGTAATAAGGCTCAACAATTGCAGTTTAATTTTTAAATTTAAATTGATTTTAATTATGCTTGAAATATTTTGGTTTACTCGCAAAACAATCTCTATTATTAAAAATATTTTATGTAAACTTATTGTTCTAGTTTTAAAATACGGCTCGTTTACTTCGCTATTGTTATATAGGCAGTTAGTAATTGTCAATTTTCCGTTCTACTTAAAAGCGCCATGCAACAACGATTAATTTTCTTGAGACCCAAAAGTTCGCTAACTGGCTGGGTGTGACATTCGACTTAAAAAAAAAGCACTTGTGCATTCTATGTGCCATAATCGTAAATTACACATTAAGTGTGGTAACTGGAGTTCAAACGCTTATGCGTGCAAGCTTATAAACAAATCCGAAGCTATTGAATTTACCAAGGCTAGTCAAGGCATAGGGTGTTCTGGAAAGTCTTCAAAATGGGAGTATTTAATTGGTCACTTTGTGGTATCAAATTCTAACAGTAGTTAAGGTAGACCCGCGGGTAGCCCTGTTGGAGGTGATTTTGTGCTTACCACTTCTAGATACCCATTAAAAGCAAAAATGTCAGACCTCGGGGCTCAAACTTGCGCAGAAATTGGAAAAATTAGACGCAGAGGCTGTCAGAAGACAGAGCAGATAGTGGATATGTCTTCCAACTGTGTCTTGACAAACAATATGCAATACGCACAGGATTATCTGAGCCCAACTCCGAATGTGCTAACGTCGTTGTAGACGGCTACAAGACCTGAAAGGAATTTACTCTCAATGCCTGCGGCTGCAACTTAAATGGTCTATGGATGTACAAGTCAGCAAAGGTCTAACTGAACTTACTAGTATTCTCATAGTTATAAAAAGAACATCGAAGACAGGCCTATATTACTGTTACAACCTACATGGACAGCAGATAGACAAACTGTATTTGTCCTGGAAAGTAACGAGGTGCCATCAAAACAAGAATCCCGCACTTCACTGGCGAATGCTCTCCGCAACAACAAGATCTCGGTTTATTGGATCGAGGAGCATACACAGTGTGACTACTATAAATTAGCAGACAAATTGGCGAAAAGGCTGCCTGCTCAGTTATCATGGGAACCAAATCTCCTGACCTGCCAGTCGCCACGACGCCCCAATCAAGGAAGATTGCCCCTGGGCTAAAAATATGACGACAAGTGGAATTGAACAAATATCAGTCAACTCGCTAGAGGGCTACTAGGCTATCTTCATGATAAAGTTTCAGCAACAAGATGTCTGCGATGTGTGGGATAAGCCGACGGGGCTTCCGAGTAGAGGTTACCAGTTCAGCAAATATCTCTGTCTGGTCAATGGGACCTCACGTACTGTGCAAAATTGTGAGAGAGAGGAAAACGCTGGCCAAATAAGCTAATTCCGTTCCCACAACTTCTACCACATTGATTGCACATGCAGTCAGCAATAGCCGGCTGTTGTGGTATACCAGCTCTTATCAGACGTTCTCGTTGTTTTCTACTATTCTGTTTTTCCTCCGCATCCTTTCGCTTTTGTGTTCCGTTTGACTTTGAGCCTTGATTGATACCTCGTCACCATGCGGATTTATCCAACGGCGTAGCCACCCAGTCATCCACATCGATCTGACATGTTTTCATGCTTGTCTTCAGCACATATTTATATCGATTAGCTTGCTCCTCGTGGTTGCGTTGGCCATTTTCCATACTTCTCAAGACGTGAGTTTGGCATGTGAACATGACCAGCTCAGCAGAGCTGGTTGTTGGATAAGCGTTGTTTGAGCTAGTGATTTCCTCAAGCATAATGTTGTTCGTGCATTCGGCGATTCTATAAGTTATAATAAACAAGCATCACTGATGAACTTCCCGAAGCACCTCAGGTTGGGCTGGTCCGGTTTCACATCCGTTCACAGAAGTATTGGTATGACGATTGAATTGTGAACCAATAGCTTGATTTCGGCACTTATATTTTGGTTATGAAGTAAGCTTTCCGACAAACGTCCGAATTAGTGTAAGCAAATAAGACAAAAATTTGGCCGAACCCGGACATTTGAAATAATTGATAAGTGAAAATGTTACGGATAATATCTTAATTGAAATCCCAAAATTTCTAAAAAATCTATCTTGGGAAAGATCCGCTATCTGGGAAAAATTAGCCCCATATTGGAATATTCAAATTTCAGGCATAGCCAGTGAACCGAGCGTCCGATTTTATTCATTTTGGTCAAATTTGCGGGAAAAGGAGCCTCATACTTCCCTGACGTGTTGCGCGTCTTCTGTCGCATTCTGCTTGCACGTACACTGCCCGTCTGATTGTTTCAGTTTTAATCTTCGGAAGTACCTACTGTTGAAGTTTCCGTGGCCTGTTAACACTTGTGTAGCTTTCAAAATGAGCTGAAGCACGTCTATTCCTACTTCTTGACAGTGTTTGAACAACTCTCTGCTATCACCCTTATCTTCCTCATCCCATATCCTTTGCCATTGAGCTCTAACTGTTGTGGGCCCATTTTCTGTTTATCACGCCCGTTATCGTCATGGCCAGCTTTGCCACTTTGATTCTAGTGACACGCAAGTGTTCTATGTAGTTACTCCGTCTGTCGAAAGTGAGTGCCAGGTATTTCAGATATTCTTTTGCGTATATGGTTTTGTCCTCGATCTTCATCCTGGGTTCACTTGTGCCTCTATGTCTGGGTATGAATAATGTTTCTGTTATATCTTGATTGTATTTGACATCGATAGCTTTCTCCCATGCCTTGCACGCTTTCTAGACGGCTTTCCACTTGCGTTCATTATTGCCAAAGGAGCCTGCTATGACTACCAATTAGTCGTCTGCGTATGCTTGCGTGTCAACTAGTCTCTCATTTCTGGTTCATTGCCACTCCTCATTTGCGGCGTCCATGCTCCTGAACCAGCCCTTCATGACTATCTTCCATAACGTTGGTCCTAGGCTAGACCCCTGCGGGCATTCCCTTGTCATTGTCCTGGTTATTGATCCCAATTTCACGTGGTATGGTCTGCCTTGGCAGATGCGTATGAGGTTGCCTGGTATGCCTGCGATTTTCAGTTCCTCGCTAACTTTTGGCCCCCACGCCGAGTTGAAAGCATTTTTGAGGTCTAGGCCCACAAGCAGCTGATGCGAGCCCTCCTTCCTATTTCTGTCTATAGTCTTGGTTAACTGATGAAGCGCTTCAACCGTTCCCGTCCCTTCTCAGAAGCCGTAATGTCTCCGATTTATATTGCCTGTACTCGCCGGATGGAGTTGTAAGCATGTTGTTAAGCATTTTGTCTAGTATCTTCCCATGCATTGGCAGCAGACTTACGAGTCTAGGTGTCCGTCCTTCTTTGGAACCAATATTAAATCATTTTCTGCACTATTGGAAAATGGCCTAGTTTGAGGCATTATATTTCTGTTAGTTTTAATATTGCCGTGAATTTGTGTTTGATCGGCTCGTTTGGTGTGGCCTTTTTCTTTTTTAAGTTTCTTTATTGTGTCTTTTATCTCCATGTGGTTTATATCTTTGTCATCTATGTCGCTGTTCTGTTTGTGCCTTACCCTGGATTCACGCATGCTTTCATTGTCGTGACCAGGATCGTCTTCCGGGAAGTATTTTGTTATAAAGTTTGTGTTCATATCCTCCTCGTTGTTTGTATATGTTCCGTCGTCCTTTGGTATATTCTCTAGCGATTTTGTATCCTTATTTTTCCCCAGGAAATTCCATGGTTCATAGTTTGGCGTTTCCTCTATTTTATGTTGTATGGCTTTAACTTTGGCTTCCTGTATTGCGTTCTTGTAGGCGTATTTGTAATTTGTATGCTCGCTTCTATCTCAGCTGTCTTTCAGCTTTCCTAATCGGATGCTGCTCTCTTTGCCATTCCTGCTTGCTCTTTCTAGTAATCTGTCTGGACCTTTGCAGTTCCCCATTCCACCAGTCCTGAGTCTACTCCGCCATTTTCCGTTTTATATTTAGCTTGCATGCTTTGCTGCAGATTTCTTTCAAACTTGCTGAATTTTCGTTTGGTTTTGCTCTGTTCGTTTGTGCCCATGTGTGTCTACTAGTCTCGTGGACCAGTTTCCTTTCGAAGTGTTTCCAATTTGTGTTTTCAAAATCGTAGACTTGCCTGCCGGGCACCCTGTTCACCCGTGATTTTTAAAAGGATAGGTTATGTGCCTATGCTCGCTCAGTGTCTCTAAAGTCTCTTCTTCTAGAATTTGCAAGTTTATTATTTCTACGTTCTTGGTCATTCATACGTCGATATAGCTACTTCATCTGACTGCTTGGAATGTGGGTCCTTGCCCTTCCAGATTATTTATTCCATATCCGTTTGCATCTGTCCAGTCAAGCAGCCGACTTCCTCTTTCATCAGTTACATTGCCACCCCATGCGTTATTCGTTATTCTGGGTTAGGTGGAAGAACAGACACCACCCTAACTAAACATTAGGGTGGTGAGCTGAATCTCGCCCTTATAATATTTACTATGTAGTTTTTTTTTGTTGGATTTCATGCCTTATCAAAATATTATTTTCTTTGTAATATTCTTATGAGCTTTTTTATTAATTAAGACTTTTTATTATTATTATCATTATTATTATGTTATGCGCATTTAGTTCGCCGGCTAGCACATGTCCGTCCGTTATGCGATTGATATGTCCTCTTCTGTGTTTTTGCTGGCGTCCAGGTTCATCGTATAGCAAGCTCAGATTGAAAACGTTTCTCTTTTGGCCTTCTACTTTGTTGGTGGTGGTGTCGTTGTTGTACAGTGTGTCCCATTTCGGTTGTACATATGAGATATCTCAGTCTCAGTTGCTATTGGAGTTGGAAGGATCCGGTATTCGCGTACGCTGGCTACTTTTATGTCAAAGGAGAGATGTCATCAATAAAATTGTCATCACCCTTTCCGTTTTTCAGATACAAGGTATTTTTGAAAATGTTGCATTTTGGGACACCCCTTGTATTTCTGTTCTCCCATAAGTGATCGAAAAGGTCACAACGGGTTCCTATAGATCTTTCTACGTAGATTCCAGTGGCGAAGTTAGTTTTTCTCTAGAAGTGGTAGTTTTTAAATTATGAACCCAAAGTACGGTTTTTCAAATGGGACACCCTAAATATTAATAGCTCATTGGATGGCTCTGCTTTTGCTAATTTAAATGATATAGGATGTCTCGTTTGGAAAATCGTATGTTTGGTTTATAATTTAAAAACTATCACTAAATAAAAACCGTATCCTTCTAACTCCTCTAGCAACCGAGTTATCCCTTATGTACAACCAAAATGGGACACACTGTACGCTGGAGGTAATTCCGTCTTGTCTACTACAAAAGAACCACCTCCGGAACGGGTACTCAACATCATATCCTGCGATTCTTAATCTGAGTGAAGAAACGGTAAATTGTACAAGTATGTGCGGCTACTGTGCAGGACATGGCTGTACAAAGCGTATCAGTTCAACCTTTGGCTGACGTGCTGTCATAGAAACGGTAAATAGCGACAAAATTTGAAAAACACTTTCTTCTAGTAAATTATGGCTGTGAGTAATGCAAAATATAATTTTTAAGATCATGCATTACCCACCGTTCAAGATTTTCGCCAGCCAATGAACAGTCAGTCGAGTTCCAGTGATACGACGAAACAAGCTATCTAACTTTTATCCTCAATAATGTAGTTTTATTTATGCCTTATGTCTGAATTTCACGCAGCCTAAATGAAGTAATCTGGCTCAAAAACGAATATAATCTGATGATCGTGTAGCATAACATACCCGGGTTCGTTCCTCAAGATTGAACGGTGTAAATTTTTATCACCTTTTAAACAACAAATCTTCTGAAAAACGAAATGAAAAACAAATAGGACCTACGTTGTGGAAACTTACTCAATTTCACTTACTGGACATACGCCCGACATAGCAAAATTAGGGAAATTTAAGGGAAGTTGTGATATGTGAAAGAAACGTAAAATTTTTGAAACGTCTACTTTATTATCAAAGTAAATCGTACCGTTCTCGACCTGGAATTCTCGAGGGGAAAGAGAACGGCAAAGAAGACCTCGATCTAACATTCCTCAAAAATCAACACATACTGTGTCATTTTAATGATAATTATGAGTCATTAATTCAATAATTCAAGTCAATGATTCAATAATTCAATAAAAGTTTAAATTAGGTACCATCCTTTGTCTTTGTGCTAAAATTTCAATTCCACATCCAACATTCAATCAACACTACCTATATTAAATACTGAAGAGTTTTTTGGTTAGTTAGCCAGTTTCCCAGCAGGTACTGAGGTCCCATTCGGGAAGCTACTCAGCTATAGTTGTTTTTGAGCGAATATCTCTAGATTGATTACTTCAATTTGTGCTAGGATATTCGCTCGTCAGGGTAGGAAAATGTTAGTATTAGTAAATTCAACAAGGCCCTAATGCACGCTCTAAATCCAAAAATCAAAATCCCAGCAGAAAAAGACAGTACATAATTTTTCTAGTTTTAATTTACTCTTTATCGGTGTTATTTACAGCATGAAACCATTTTTGTTAAATACATGAACAATGCACATGTTATAAAAAATGTTATAAACAAACAAAAAAACATTAAAAATGAAAAAAATTATACTTGTATAAATAATTGAACTCTGAAAAACAAAATAACAATTATTCAACTGACCTGTGGATGCTCCTTTTGACACACAAACTAATCACAAATTGAATTGAACAATCAGTTTAATATAAAATAAAAATAAAAATTGAATAATGAACAATGGCGGACAAACGTCTTAAGGGACCAGCCCAGAGCCCCGCTTCTTCTCTAGTCTAGTCGCTCATTTTTTTGTCTCCCCTTCGGTAACTTTTTCCGTGGCGCGCCGCCGTTCTCATCAATTTCACAGAGCACATGGTTGCAACATTTACTTTTATTCAGTAAAAATGTTTTTTGAAAATTAAGATCCAAACAGATAATATTTTCAATAGGTGGTTTTCCTCAATCGGTTTCGTCGGAAACTCGACAAATCCAAGATTGTGGTGATTTTTTCAAAATAGCCGATTTTCCCCAAAATGGATTTTTTGGGAATCTTGAGATATCAGAACACTACTCAAGATTCTCCCCAATATTTAGCTGATTATTTTAAATGTCCGGGTCAATGTCTAATTATCCTGCACTAAATGCTGCGCTCGCGCAAGGTGTCGAGTTTCTGCAATGATATTTGCATTTGTCGGAAGATGACTACCAAGGATTGAGAAGTATTCTACATTTTTAGAGGTCCATTGATAGTAACAGCTGAGGCTGGTGCATTAGTATTTGGGACAGGCCGGTATAGGATTTCTGTCTTATCTGTGTTTAGTTCTAGACCAATACTGTCGTATGCTCCCAGATTGTATTATCTACTCCCATCGTAACTTGCCGATCGCCGTAGGGTTTGGCTACATTGGACTGATGATGTTGTCCTTCAAGAGACGCCTACACACTACAACAGTTACACGGTCCTTGACAGCTCCACGATCTTGGCCTAGTTGGATAGAAACTACCATGATTGGAGCTCTAGAAGTTGTTGATGCTCCATCAGCTCCTGATACATGCATGGTAGCAGTTGCCCCTAACATGGGATCAGACGCTCTAGGTTAAGCCGCTAACATGAAATCAGACACTTCCTCACTACAGAGGTTCACAAATCTATTTTTATAACCGTTGACACTTTAAGGCCCCCGTACTGTGAGGACTACAAACCTTCTAATAAGCTTTCACGAAAGGCAAATTATATAGCCTGTGCCTACGATGACTACTCCTTTCAGGTATGTATTACTTCTCTCTACTTTTGGGCTAAGAGGCGAAGAAAAAATAAGAAAGAGTCGCCTGGTTGTCGGGAAGGAAGGATTTCTGTAAGGTTAATGGAAATAAGGTGAGCACAGAGGACAGCGGGCGGTAATCAATCTGCTAATGAGACAGATGATTTTGTCTCAGCCTCTTAAAGGGGATGTAACCTTAAAATACGACTTGTCTTCAGAAAATTAAGAAAAAAGTAAGAACTCTTGTGAAAGTCTCGCATCGCTACTCAAAACAATAAGGTAGATATGCCTAAATAAAGTTTTGTCTATTCATCGCTTGACGTCATAAACATACGTGAAAATTACAAAACCTATAGGAGTGGGAACTTTATACCTCGGTATCTTCGCAACGGTTGGTCGTAGCCTAGTGCGGTTTGAAAATTTGCTCTTAGATCTTTTTTCTAAAACTTTTATTTTTGGGTCACACCCCCTTTAATAGTAGGGGAGAGTTCCCTTGAAACAGACATTTTTCTTGTTTTGCTTATAACTACATTACTTCTTAACACATAAATAAACTTTTGACATTGTATTATTGCCAAATAAATTTACAAGACTTTCGAACACCCAAAGTTAGTAAAAACTCAATAAATTTTTTTCAACATAAGTTTATTCAAATTCTTTTTTTTGTCCGATTCATGGAAAGCTTTCTATGAAAAGGACGGTGGCGTTCATGAACTGGACATACAACAGATTAAATACAAAAAAATTAAAATAAAAGCGGAATATAGTTTAATAACAGTTTCTACAGAAAAAGTTTAATTTTCCCAGAATCCCGCAAGAGTTATGTGACCATTTTCCACAAATTCGACACTGAAGCCATTCCTCTTTGCTCACACTGTATTCTCCATTGCAGATTGGGCAAACCGAATTTTCCTTTTCATGTTCTTCTTCAGATGAGTCTGCTTTATTATTTTCCAACATTTCTTCATAAAATTCTTTCAGGTTTTCTGGTGACTGGTCATGTAACGATATTTCAGTATTTGTATCGGAATCACTTTCTAGAGCATTTGCTGATTTGATAACTGTCCTTTTTGTTTTTTTTAATGTTTCTTTGGCGTCTTTTACAATTTTTTTACCTTTCTTTCTTTTTTTTCTTTTTTCTTCGTGGGCTTTCAAGAGTTCATCTTTTTCGGGAGTATCTGTGATAACACAACATTTCCCTTTCTTACGATTTCCTTGCACAGCTTTTCAAGGCTGAGCTTTTGGATAGGGTCTAACGATTTCAGGTGAAATTAAATTCAATTCGGCCCTTCCTTGCAATGTTAAAGAAGGTGTAGTTACATTTCTAGAACAATCCCGAGCTCGGTCTCGAGGATCAAAGCTAGTTGAAGCGGTAGGTTCCAAATCAGACTTTTTTGTTGAAGTTATATTTTCAAAGCTGTTTGGAGGTATATTCTCAATATTGACACTGGTTGATGGAGTTGGATCTAGCCTCTCAGCATCAAGAATGGTATTTTCTATTTCAACTTGGTTGTGGTTTTCTGGATCAGGTGGTTTTGGTCTGTCAGTTACAGAAGAGCCCAAAAAGTCATCGTCGGTAAACACTGAAGAGTTGAATGGATATATCCCGGTTTTCTGGAAGCTTTTGCAAATATTACTGATTGAAAATGAGTCACCAAATGCAGCGTTAACAAATTCTGCAATTTCGTATATGCTGACCGTTTTACCGGGATTAGATACCAACCAATTGTTCATTGCCACTTTGTATCTTGCCTTAAAAGAACTGTAAACTGCCACGTCAAGGGGCTGCATTCGGTGGCTACAGTGTGGTGGAAGTGTTAAAATAATTATGTGATTTTCTCTTGCGAAATCGACTACATTTATATTGACATGAGTTACGTGATTGTCCATGATAATCAAGGCTTTCTCTTCACGGGTGGGTTTCACATGATTGACAAAATGTTTTAGCGAATCTAAAAATATCTCTTCCGTCATCCAACCTGACTGATTCGCGAAACCTTTAGAACCTGCCGGCGCGCCTTTAAGCATTATATCCTTAAAATACACTCTTGGAAACACAAACACAGGGGGCAGTGTTCCTCCAACAGCATTTATAAAGAAAAGTGCGGTTACAAGGGTTCCTCTCTCGGCAGATGCAATTTGGCCTACTTGTTTAGAACCTCTTACTGCTAAAACTTTGGGTGGCTTAGTAACAGTCATACAGCCCGTTTCATCCAGATTCCATACCATGTTCGGAGCAAACTTGTGTTTGTTGTACAAATTTTCCAAGTTAGAAAAAAATGTTTGTGTGTTCGATCTATTAAAGCTGGATGGTCTACTTAAAGAAGTGTTTTCGGGTTGACGAAGTGACAAGTCCTTGTTTCGTTTCAAGAACCCGTGAAGCCAGTGAATGCCAGCCCTAGCAGATTTTATCCATTCGGGTGGAGTAGGTATTTCATTTGCTAAAGCAAACTGATATGCCAGTTCTCTTGTTTGGATAGTTGTTAGGCCATGGCACATTTTTGATGTAGTTTTAAGATAGAATTCCAATAGTTGTTCTTGTTGTTTGGAAAAGGTTTTTCTGTTTCCAATGTTTCTATTGTAAACAAACTCATTTTCGGGAGCATTTTTTGCTTTTTTAACAAGCACAGCTAATAAGGATGTTACGAGATGATTTTTCCCGCACCAAAATAAAAGGAAATAAGCTGATTCACCTCTCTGAATAGCATACCTTCCTCAAGCCACTGTTTTCTTTTCAATAGTTGTGGCCAAACTTTTCATCAAACTTTTCATTTTTCCCAGAATCATTAAGTTAGAGGTTTATTAATGGAATTGATTTTCTGTTAGTAGGGTTAAAATAAATAGACAATTAATTTATTAATAAAACAAAATCACAATATTTACACTAGAACAGCTGATTGTCTGATCGGAGTAGATTGACTAGATTGACAGCGCTCCAAATAGGGTTAGTGACCGGTACTAACTTAATTTGAATAAGTACCATGCCCCAACTACCATCAAAATCCCCAGTACCTTCCACCTTGGAGTTTTGACAGAGCCTTTTTAAAGGACATTGCAGGGACAAGCAGAGGTCATTCAGGTCGAGGACTTTCCACGATTAAGTGTTCGGGAAAATTCCTCAGGCACATTTTGCCGATTTTCTGAGATGTCTAGTTTTCGCGCATAGATCTAGGGTGGCTAATCCGTTATTTTAGCACCCAATCGCCTTGTGCGGATTTTTTTTTGTGAGTCGAAAAAGAGTAACGTTTGTTCCTAAAGGTCAAATTATTTTGGTAAGTCGTTTTTCTTATTAATCTTTTCTGTTTCTCTATTTCCTATGTAAAAGCATAGTTTTCTGTTAATTATACGGTTAAATTCCGAATATCGGACATACCTACCTATTGCTCCACGCCCTGTCTCATAACGTCCATTTGTTTCAGGCCTTTATTCATCACCCCTACAAGTTACACTTTAATCTTTACCCTTAGATGTCCCCTTTTATTCGTCACGCTTAGTCCTTAACTTAAGTAAAGAGTTAAACGTTGAGCTTACTGTGTGTTTCAAGTAGTACCTACAATCTTCAGCCCCCTCTAGACCATTGGAAGCCTTAGTGACTCCTAGTTACTGAACTTCAGTGCCCAGGGCCAGGTTGTTTCTTGTTGCGGCCCTGATCCAGGCCCAGGCCATTGGAAACACTGGCAGATATTAACCCCATCCGTAAGGTTCCCCCAAGAGTTTAGGGACTACTCAGGTTTGATAAGTGTGTTGTATTGTCTTAATATCAAACCTTACCAACCCCTTGTTGGAATAAAACACCACAACAACGCAGTTCTACTACCTTAAAATTATCCGAGAAATTATCCTTCAGATTATGTGTTGTTATTTCAATTTTTAATTAATTATAACTATATTACCTTTTTCTTTTTTTTGTTTATGAAACTTGCCCTTCAGGTTATGTATTGTTAAGTACTTCAATTTTATTAGGTATTTAGGTGTTTATCCTACCTATATTGTTACATAATATTAAAGCCCTTCAGGTTACGTATTGTTACTTCAACTTTGATTAATGCTACACTGAATACAGGTAAATACTTGTACACTGGGGTTAAATGGCCATTTACGAAGGTACTGCATTTAGTGAGCTTGTATATTGATCATTTATATTTCAGGTATTATTGTTGTTAATTGTTATTACTCTTTATTTTATTTTTTTATTTAGGGACTCAAGTTGAGTATAATTAATATTATAAATACTATTGTAAGAACATATGGTTAGACGATTTCTTTTCTTGTTCTGTTCTGGTTCCAGTGTAAATAATTTTCACTGTTCCAGGGCGTTCGAAAAACTCACTCCGAACCTGCTCTAGGGTCAACCTGTTCTGGTTTCACGTTTCTTGTTCTAATTAAAACCCGTACCTGATTGTAGCAAAGCGTTTCACTTTTATCCCTTCTTCTTGTTTATATTTCAGGTTGTGCTGCTATAGTTCCGTAGAAGTTTCCTGCTTTCGTTATATCGGTTGATTTCGTGTACTGCAGGGAAAAAGTAGGTGGCGCTCTATATTTAGTTAATTAATTAACCCACACCACTCTCCGTATTGGAAGCTAGTCGGCAACCCTATACACGAAATCACGTTTCTAGATTTCAGGCACCAACCAACCCTTTTTTTCTATTCTTTCTGTTTTAGTTACCCATTCTCTGTCTCACTTCCTTCAAGTTTCATTATTTACTTCTCCCTTACGTTTTGCGGGTAACAAAGTGTCCGTTTTGTGCCACGTAATAAATTGGCACGTAACAAGGACTTGGAAATACCAGTGTTCTTTGCAACACTTCGGATGGATAGGTTTTGATTAACACCTGCATCCACAGCTTCTCGAATTTCATCGTCAGACTTTCTCACTCGTTTAGCCATTAATAGAATTCTATAAGAAAATAAATAAACTTACTAATTCTGTATGCTTCCTTGAATCGGACAGTCTAATATCCCATGAATTGGACGTCCGATTCATGGGATATTGGACTGTCCGATTCATGGAAATTATCAAGTTAACATAACCTTAAAGTCTAAATTTAATGGGTTTTGTTATTATTGATTTTTACATACCTGTTTATGTCTGGAAGAAATTCTGATTTCGATAAAATAACGTCCTTTTGATTATCTTGAACAACAACTTAATTGCTTACTTTCAAAGATCACATAAATATTTACTTTTTGACCCATAAATATTTTAATGAAAATTTTAACAACGGTCGAAGCCGCCAGCTGACCGATACTAGTGCTGATAGATCACACTAGCCTAACAAATAGGTAGGGAGTATAAGTACTTTAATACTGCAACCAGGAATACACGAACTAGGTGTGTCCCTTTCAAGGGCCGTCCAATTCAAGGGAACTCTCCCCTAACGAGTTGTGAAAAATCAAAGGTGAATCGTATGTAGCAAAAACCATAGGCCAGAGATTTTGTAGGTTTGCAACGGTCACACCTAACAGGTAAATTGTCAACAAATCAATTCGAGTGCTTGAATCTGTGTGGAACCAAATGCGGACGAGGAGCCTCACATCATAAATTTCTCGGTGAATCAATAAGTCATGATATAATTCGCGAATTTCTTTCCTTCCACTTTTGATTTTAGGTACATCAACTTCATGAACTTTTTGAAAACCTACTCATTAGAAGAAGTTTGCGAATCAATTCACGAAGAAATTGGTGATGTGAAGGCATCTTTACATGCAACTCTAGCGTCGTGAAACAAAATAAGCTCATAGTTTTGAGCGGATTAAATGTAGATTACAAGTTAAAATTAACATATCTCTCACTAAGCAGCCAAGATATATTTCTCTTCAGGGACAGGATCGATGCAAAACATTATTGATTATTTATAGAAATATAAAAAAGGTAAAACAACTATTCTATTTTTATTGTTGGGTTGAAGTTCACAAAATTACACGAAATCGTTTGAGAGCCTTTTCTCGTACATCCTTGGTATATTGTAAATAATGCAGTCGTTGTGATATAGGTATATTCACGCAGCAGTCCGAAATAGTCCATCCAAGATTTGCACAACGTACCTAATGTATTTTTGGGCCCCATTCAAAATGAGTGGGTTCGTAGGTGAAACGCGGTGAAACTACAAGAATATTTTTTTTTGTAGGTAGGTATTACCATTGTATAGTAACAAAAACCACACAGGATTTTTAAAGAAAGCATTGACATTGATCTGTTTTACAGGCCATGTCGCAATTATTTTTAAGTCCGCGTTAACTAAGATTTATCTAAAATCAGGATCGTAATAATAGATATCATGAAAATAATTGTTAAATAATTACTTTCAGTCTAGACAGGACAAATTTATCACTTATAGGTACCTACTTATTCTGAAAATCTCGTTATAATTTTTAAAGTTTTGTTTGTCCATTAAAAAAAGAACATATTGCCGATATTTCATTAACTATGTGCTCCAAATTACTACTTGTTGCCAAATTGTTAACTAGATTAAAGGTAAATATGCTAGGACTTTTATTATTAATTCGCCAATAGAGTACCTACCACACCGTATAAGAACCAATTCATTACCTAAA
Source organism: Ceutorhynchus assimilis (assembly GCA_917834065.1). Taxonomy (NCBI): domain Eukaryota; kingdom Metazoa; phylum Arthropoda; class Insecta; order Coleoptera; family Curculionidae; genus Ceutorhynchus; species Ceutorhynchus assimilis. The sequence goes on from OU892277.1 coordinate 85,612,714, forward strand.
GTCATATGTCCTTGTCTAAGTGAATGCCGGTAAACATAAGGTATTTGGAGAATGGTGACTAGATCTTTTAACCACAAGTAGCAAGATATCGAATCACCCTCAGCCAGCGCCTTTCACCCGTGTTCAATATCGAATAGTTCTGATTGGTCATTTGTTCCTGGGATTTTTGGTCGGTGTTGATGTGTCCTGATGTGGCTGTTGCTATTGCGTGTTTCATGCAGTGCATTATATTATGTATATAATGTATGTGTAACAACATTCATAATAATCACTACCTAAAATAATACTGTTTCAGTCACGTATGTTTTGCAGATATCAATCAAAACTTGCAATCGATAGCAAGGTCATTTCGGGTTGTACGGTACCTAGTAGGTACCATTTTATTTATTGGAAAGTTGATCTAATAAATACAAATCATACCATTATTTATTATTCGTACCTCCCAGATTTTGTTTAATCTAAAGATATTTTATAATTTCTACGACCTTATTGATTTCGGATTCGAAATTTTCCAGTTTTTTTAGGTAGGTAATATTCAAGTGTTTATTATATTTCGTTGTTTCTTCAAGGGAGAATTCGTTCGTGGTGGGTACGTTTCGCATTTGCTTTCGGCTATTCCATGTTTCAAAGAGGGGTATTTATTTCAAAAGTTTCATCAACCTAAAATCCTGCTTACAATGATTTTAAGGTACCTATGATACAACAATGAGCTTCATTTGCTCGTTTCGTATGTGAAAACAAAGCAAAGGTTTTCATACCTCAAACAAAGTTTTAGATAATTCATTTACCCGAATTCCTTATCTGTTTGTGTAGGTACGCGCAAGTTACAACAACCATTAGGTAGGCAGTCAGTAATTAAATTTAATCCACAGTTCTCATTTAATTTTTTGTTGAATAAAAGTTTTAAAAACAGACTTCGGGTAAGTTATTTCGCTTTAAGAATACCCACCATACAGCAGAACCTGGACAATTCAAAAAGAGAATCGTTGCAAAAGAAATGTTTTATTTGAGAACACATGATGATTTGTAGTGATGTCACCTTCAGAAACAAAATGGCTTGAGAAAACTTGTTATTTAGACAATAAGCGAGGACATGAGTTAGAGGTATTCCATGAAAAAAGTCAGGATGAATTGGAATTAGTCCTCAACTATTTGAAACAAACCCGAAGGAGTTACGAAAAATAGGATTTCCTACAGCTTCTCGCCCTGAACCCGTATTCTCGAATTTCTGGGATGAAAGCTTTTTTTCCGAGTCGAATCGGCGTGGTTTACCCTAGGAAATTAAATGTACAGCTTCAGCACGAATTTTGGCTGTAATAATAACAGCAAAGGCAAGTTTGTTAAACTGATCATGTACAATGTGTTTTTAGTACCTATGTAATTTCTACTTACTTACCAGACTAGAATTATAGAACTTGACTAATCCATAGTAAAGAAAACTTTAGGAACAAAACAGAATTAAACAAGTTGTGACAATATGCAGCAGCAATTTTTTACCAATAACCCCAAGAATTTCAGATATTTCCTTGAAACTCTAAATTTTTCCCTGATGATAACAACATGATATATATTACATTATATATCATACACAGTAAAAAAAATCATGCAAAATTTTACACGAAAAGTGGTCTATATAAGGCCACACCAATTTGTGTATATTTAACACCAAGGTTTTTGGTAAAATTGACGAGAATTTGCGTGAAGAATTTACACAAAACGGTGTTAAACATAATACACCATATCATGTAACTTTTACACTAAGTTATATTAAATATACACACAACAGTGTACATATTTCCAAATATGCGTGTTGTATTTACACAAAACAGTGTTAAATAAAATACACCGAATAGTGTTAATGTACAGGATGGAACATCCTGTTTTTTGTATGATTTTTTGGATAGTCGCATTTTTTACGACTAGTCTGTTGAAAATATTTGATATTTTGATAGTTATTTTT